>CM076579.1:11424072-12024072 GCA_034641835.2 Pinus albicaulis | reverse complement strand
CTGAGTGGTTGGGAGACTCCAGTCCCTCCCTTTACCTTACTTCCGTGCGACCGAGAGGCTATAGTTGCACCCGTGAGCCTGCTTCCGTGCAATTGAGGCTTAGATCAAGGGAAAACTCTCTCCTTAGATCTGAACTTTGTTGCAGATTATCAATGTCAGATATTTGACTATCCATGCCCATAAATCATATTTCAACAATAATAATGCAAATGAAAATAGGAGAAGGGATCTTATGGAGAGGTTCTACATCTGAATGGGAAACTACTTCAATCATCTTCTTTCAAGTCATCAACCAATCTATAATACTGTCATTCATCAACAGATCTGTTAGATCATAAAGTCAAACATATATCCATCATGGTCATAACATGCTAACATCAACTATTACATCATCACTTCATGACATCAATCTTTCATCAAGGGTTAGAGTCAAGTGATTAGGGCAACAGACAGATGTAACATCATATCTCAAAGATCATGAACACAATATCAAGTCAATCCATCAAGTTAGGGCATTCAGATTTATCATATGCCATAGTTACTAAACACATCAAAACATAACCATGGCCAATAAAAGATCCTGAGTATCAGTCTCATAGTTATACTTCTATTATCATGGATGCCATGCATTTCACAAACAAATAGTGACAAGTTAACATCTACTAGAAGCAAGGTGCTAACCTTCTTTATGGGATCAAGATATCCAAAATGCTAGATGTTAGCCAATCATCAAGTATGCCACTATATCAAAGATCAACACTAAGTAACCTCATAGAAACAAGAAGTTCATTATGTAAGGTACTTGTTCAACTGTTAATCCAAGTTGTCATTGATGGCAATAGGATGAATGAATGAACATACTTGTTGAAGGACTAGATGATAGATGATGGAAGACTACATGAAGACATATATAATTATGGCATGATGAAGAATCAAACCATCAAGAATCCCAAGACTTTCTCCCCTACCTCCAATTCTGCTCCTATAAATAACCAGTCACAATAAAAAGCCTTTTCCACCATCTTAGGGTCATTCTTTCACAATGAGCCTTACACAATCTAAAAGAGGTTTGTTTCCTCTTTCCAATGAGCCCTCACAAACAGATGTAATTCAAGAGAAATTGAATTTTTAATTCAAGAGGTATATATATTCATTTATTGAGCTGACCTCACCTTGCCTACTCATGTCGGCCACCCTAACATACCTCTCCGTTTGACACATCTCTATTTATATGACGTACAACCCTCATTTTCTAAAAAAAAAATTTCAGTGATTATTTCAGGAGGATAACACAACAAGGGTAGTTCACAACTCGTGAGCTGAGGAGGCCGAGGAAGTGATATTTTAAAAGGTCAAATCTATTGCATCAACTACAAGACTTCTTTATGGCTCGGATCTTGTAATTTAAGACCTGTTGCAACACTAATACTTAGACCTGGTGGATAAGATCTGTGTCTTTTATAAGCACGAACCTGAGGCAAGAATATAGGACTGTAATTGATCCTGTCCTGTAGCCAATTACAGCTCAGTTCTGTGACTGTAATAACACAGAATTTCGGCCTAAAACCTGAATTCAGACCTTGACATAAGAGTCTAAGTACAGTGGGTAGATTGGAGTTAATCTTGGTGCAGAAATCACAATCACATACAATCTCAGTATTGCAGTCTTGTGGAGGAGATAGCTACAACGCGAAGAAGGTGTCTCATATCATTATACCTTCAGACTTGTGACTATGGTTGACATGTGAAGGACGGTCTCCAATACAGAACTCGGTTATGACAGTCAGTTTAGAGGACAAAAATTCACCACAGGGAGCAGTGACTTGAACTCAGTATGACAATGTTGAAAATTTTCAGTGGAGTGAACTCACCATTGATGGAGGTCTAAGGCTTCAAGGATAGCATTGAGATACAATCCAACACCTTGAAGCAACTGTGTTGGAGATCATCAAGGCATAAGTAGAAAATAGTGGAGGTTTGAAAGTTGAAGAACTTTGGACAGTCAAACTCAAGTTGTTGTTGGAGTCCAGAATTCTATTGAAGAAATTCAAGTAAGTACACCATTTATTTTTATCAAAATAAGACTGAAGGATTGGTGTCCTAGGGGTTGGTGCCCCTAAACACAAGGTTGGTGCCTTGAGAAGATAGGGTCGAAGCCCTAGAGGTCGGAGCCTCATCAAAGTCCAAGTTGGTGCTTGGCAACAGGTTGGTGCTTGATTCATTGAAGGGTTGGTGTCCTCACACATCTATTGTACTCAATTATTTGAAAAAGGATTGTAGTTCTTTTTAATCCTTAATAATATTATTATTATACACCTCTCTGTTTTTAATTGTGAAGAATCTAACTGGCAAAAATTAACAATTGAAAAGAAATACTGATTCACCCCCCTCTCACTATTTCCAACAATTGGTATCAGAGCCAGCTTCTTCATTATCAACCTAACAGCTGGAAGAAGGATTCGTAGGCACAATGAAGAACATAGAAGCAACAGGGAAGCTGCCTATCTTTGATGGAACAAATTTTGGTTTTTGGAAAAGGAGGATGTCCTACTATCTAATGTCTCTTGGTCCTGAAGTATGGCACTCTGTTTTGGATGGGTACAAAGCTCCCTCTGGTCTTCCAACTTATCCAGAGGAAAGAAAAACCTACATTGCTAATGCTAAGCTTTAAATTCCATCACTAGTGGAATTACCAATTCCGAATTCACGAAAGTCATGAATTGTGACTCAGCCAAAGAAGTATGGGATAAGCTGGTTTCCCTGTATGATGGGGACTCCAAAGTTAAGAAGGCAAAGCTTCAAACCTATAGAAGACAATTCGAGAGTTTGAAAATGGGTGATGAAGAAGATATTGCATCATACTTCCTCTGAGTAGCTGAAGTGGTTAACTCTCTTAAAGGGCTAGGAGAAAATATTGAAGAAAGCACTATTGTTCAAAAAATCTTGAGATCGCTTCCTGACAGATTTGACTCCAAAGTAAGTGCCATAGAAGAAATAAAGGACCTAGATACTCTCAAGATGGATGAACTTCATGGAATTCTCATTGCCTATGAGATGAGGAAAGGAACTCCAAATTTCAAAGAAGCAGCATTCAAAGCCTCAAAATCAACAAAAGGAAAAGGATGGAATTGCAACAACGATGAATCTAATGTTGAAACCGAATTAGCTCAATTTGTACGAAGACTCAAGAAGGGATCTAAGCTAAAAGGTAAGTACCCTCTTATTTGTTTCAATTGTGGAAGAATAGGTCATTACGCTGCAAAATGTCCTCTTAAACATGATAGTGATGATGAAAATGACTCTAAAAGGATGATGTACAAAAAGAAAGGGTTAAATAAGAAGAACTTCTTCTCCAAACAAGATGAGTCTGATAAAGATGAATTTGTAGTCATAAAAAAGAAATCAACTAGAAATATGCGTCATCACAAAGAAAGTGATGATGAATCATATGAGGAAAGTAATTATGTTGGAAGCAAAGAATCGTTATTCATGGCATTTAAAAATGATGATGACTCAGAATTGGAAGATGAAAGAAACATGAATAGTTTGCTAATGCGTGCCATTGAAGAAAATGAGAATCTACAAAAGAAGATAATTTCCCTCAAAATAGAAAGAGAGGAAGCAAAAAGAAGGGAAGACTTCTTGAACATTAAGCTAAAAGAGAAGTTGATATCTGTGAAAAACATGAAGCTGAAATAATATCTCTAAGAAAGGAATTAGAGCAAGTCAAAAGGATTTGGCAAAGCTCTCTAGCTCTTGACAACATTCTTAATACTCAAAAACCTCAACATGACAAGTCTGGAATTGGTTTCAAAGGAGAATCATCAAGTACAAAGAATAATGCGAGAAGTTATGCTGATGTACTCTCTTGCCATCCAAAAGAAGAATAGTTATCTCGTCACGAACAAAGTCCCATCTCAAAACCAAGAATTGAAGAAAGAGCAACTCCAAGGAAGAATGTTGGTTCAAGCTATGGATACTACAACAGGTATCAAACTATTTTTCTTTGGCATTGTTACAATTGTAAAAATTTTGGGCATCAAGCTAAGCATTGCAAGGCTCATAAGAATGAAGCACCAAGATTGAATGATCAAACAAACCAACTACGTGGTCCTAAAGAGCAAGGAAAAATCAAAACTTACAATTCCTTTGATTCTTTGGCTAAGTTTGATCCGTCTTGCTTATTATGTCATAATTATGATCATAATGAACAAAATTGCCCTCTCAAAAGGGAAAAAGCTAGAAGCGTAAATCTCAAAACTGATAAATGTGGCCTAGCTCTCTGTGCTCATAGTGAAGAAAATCATTGGTTCGTGGATAGTGGATGCTCAAGACATATTACAGGTGACCAAAAGATATTTATCTCATTGAACAAGAAAAATGGAAATGTATCCTTTGGAAGTGGATCCGCTAAAATCCCTGGAAAAGGAACTGCTACCCTTGTCAATGGACTAGGAAAGGCTCAAAATACCTTGCTGGTAGAAGGGCTAAAACACAATCTCATAAGTGTTAGCCAGATTTGTGACCAAGGACATAATGTTGTCTTTAGTACAAAAAATTGTGAAATAAGATACTCATCCTCAGGAGAACTTGTGGTGAAAGGAGTAAGAACACTAGATAATGTTTACATTCTCAGTAGAATCTAAGAAGATAAATGTTACTTAACTCAAACAGATGAAAGTTGGTTATGGCACAAGCGATTGGGGCATACAAGTTTTGATAACCTAGTCAACATTAGCAAAATTAATGCAGTAAGGGACATTCCAAAAATGTGCAAGCCAAATCAAGTTGTATATGGCCCATGCCAACATGGAAAGCAAACCAGAACTAGCCACAAAACTAAGGAGTTCTCAACATCAAAACCTTTGGAAATCATTCATGCAGATTTGTGTGGGCCAACTAGAACTCCAACTCTTCAAGGTGAAAGGTACTTTGCTCTATTTGTTGATGACTATACTAGAATCATGTGGATATATTTCATAAAATATAAATCCGAAGCATTTGAATGTTTTAAGAATCTTAAGGCTCTCATTGAGAATGAGAAAGATTCTAAGATTAAATGTCTTAGAACAGATAGAGGAGGAGAATTCACCACAAAAGAATTTGATGAATTTTGTGAAGAGCATGGAATCGAAAGAGAACTCTCTACTGCTAGGACACCCCAGCAAAATGGAGTAGTTGAAAGAAGGAACCGAACCATTCAAGAAATGGCAAGGACAATGCTAGTAGCTGATTTGCAACCAAAATTTTGGAGAGAAGCAGTTGGCACCGCAGTTTATACCTTAAATCAAACTCAACTAAGACCAAATAATGAAAAGACTCCTTATGAATTATGGAAAGGAAGACCTGCTTCAGTAAAACATTTCAGGGTTTTTGGAAGCAAATGTTTCATAAAAATAAATGATGACTCACCAGGACAATTTGATTCTAGAGTTAACAAAGGAATGTTTCTTGGATACTCCACTAGGAGCAAAGCTTACAAATGTTACAACAATCATCTACGAAGAATAGTGGAAAGTATTGATGTAAAGATTGATGAAGGTCTTCCAGAAAAGAGAATTGAAGATCATGAAGTTGAGCCTTCCTTTGAACAAAGTGAAGAAGAAGAACCTGAAAAAGAAGAGGAGAATGGAGAACCTCAAAGTGAACCTTCACAAACTCCCTCTAAGATCAAGTTTATTCAAAGACATCATCCGGAAGAACAGGTCATCGGAAATATAGATGAAGGAATTCAAACTCGAAGAAGTATGATAAACACCCCAAGAAAAGATGATGTTGCTCTATTATCTTTAATAGAACCTGAAAATTTTTCTCAAGCAAGCAAAGATTCTTATTGGATTAAGGCCATGGAAGAAGAAATGTCTCAAATCGAAAAAAATGAGACTTGGGAACTGGTACCTCGCCCAAAAGATAAAAATATAATTGGAACAAAATGGGTATTCAAAAACAAGATGAATGAAGATGGAAAAATCATCAGAAATAAAGCTAGACTTGTTTGCAAAGGATACTCGCAAATCGAAGGAATTGACTTCGAAGAAACCTTTGCACCAGTAGCTCGAATGGAAGCCATAAGAATGTTTTTAGCATTTACTTGCTCAAAAGGATTCAAGGTTTATCAAATGGATGTAAAATCAACATTCCTGAATGGAGATCTCAAGGAAGAAGTTTACATGGAGCAACCAGAAGGATTTGATCTTGTCGAAGGGAAGGACTTTGTATGCAAGCTAAAAAAGGCCTTGTATGGATTAAAACAAGCCCCTAGAACATGGTATGCAAAGTTGGATCACTATCTGCTACAAGAAGGTTTCAAAAAGGGAGTAGCTGGTAGCAATCTCTACATGAAGATGGACAAGGAAAAACTTTTGATCACTCTTGTATACGTTGATGATCTAATCTTTGCTAGCAATGATGATGAGATGAGCCATGAATTTGCTCTAAATATGTCCAAAAGATTCGAAATGTCAATGATTGGTGAGTTGTCTTACTTTCTTGGGCTACAAATATCTCAAACCTCTGCAGGCATGTTTATATCTCAAGCAAAATATCTTAAAGGCATGCTCAAAAGATATGGGATGGAAGATTGTGCACTTATGAGCACACCAATGACCATAGATTGTAAATTAAGTAAAGATGATGATACCCCTCTCATAGATGCAACTCTTTATAGGTCAATAATTGGAGCTCTCCTATACTTAACTGCTACAAGACTAGATATTATGCAAGCAGTAGGAATGGTAGCAAGATTTCAGTCAAGTCCTAAACAATCCCATCTAGCAGTTGTGAAAGAATTCTCAGATATCTGAAAGGAACGACTGATTTCGGTCTTTGGTATCCTAAGAGTTCAACTCTTATTGTGACAACTTACTCTGATGCTAATTGGGCCGGAAGCATGGATGATTGAAAAAGTACTAGTGGAAATGCATTCTTTATGGGAGATTGTCTTGTATCTTGGCTCAGCAAAAAGCAATCATCTATATCTCTTTCTACAGCTGAAGCCGAATATATAGCTGCTGCTGATTGTTGTACACAAATTCTATGGATGAAGGAAGCCTTGAAGGATGTCAACATAGAAAGTAAGCAACCAATTACCATTTTTTGTGACAACACTAGTGCCATCAGTGTTTCAAAAAATCTGGTGATGCACTCAAAGACCAAACATATTCCAATCAAACACCATTTTCTCTGTGAACAAGTTGTTGAACAAAATATCAAGTTGGAATACGTCAATACAAAAGAGCAAATTGCAGATATCTTTACAAAACCCCTTCCACGAGGAGCATTTGAGTATCTTCGCCAAAAGATGGGGGTCATTTGTCTTTCATCACATTAAATCAAGTAGCATCTCAGGAGGAACATCATGATAGGTGGAGCGCATTGGCACCCCATTGCCATTGATGTCAAAGGGGGACATGAGAAAAATATTCCCATCCAATGACAAGGGGGAGATTGTTAATCCAAGTTGTCATTGATGGCAATAGGATGAATGAATGAACATACTTGTTGAAGGACTAGATGATAGATGATGGAAGACTACATGAAGACATATATAAGTATGGCATGATGAAGAATCAAACCATCAAGAATCCCAAGACTTTTTGCCCTACCTCCATTTCTGCTCCTATAAATAACTAGTCAAAATAAAAAGCCTTTTCCACCATCTTAGAGTCATTCTTTCACAATGAGCCTTACATCATCTAAAAGAGGTTTGTTTCCTCTTTCCAACGAGCCCTCACACGCCTCCAAATTCCTAGTGGTTAGGGAGAAATTGAATTTTTAATTCAAGAGGTATATATATTCATTTATTGAGCCGACCTCACCTTGCCTACTCATGTCGGCTGCCCTAACATACCTCTCCGTTTGACACATCTCTATTTATATGACGTACAACCCTCATTTTCTAAAAAAAAAATTTCGGTGATGATTTCAAGAGGATAACACAGCAAGGGTAGTTCACAACTCGTGAACTGAGGAGGCCGAGGAAGTGATATTTTAAAAGGTCAAATCTATTGCATCAGCTACAAGACTTCTTTATGGCTCGGATCTTGTAATTTAAGACGTGTTGCAACACTAATACTTGGACCTGGTGGATAAGATCTTTGTCTTTTATAAGCACGAACTTGAGGCAAGAATATAGGACTATAATTGACCCTGTCCTGTAGCCAATTATAGCTCAATTCTATGACTGTAATAACACAGAATTTCGGCCTAAAACTTGAATTCGGACCTTGACATAAGAGTCTCAGTACAGTGGGTTGATTGGAGTTAATCTCGGTTCAGAAATTACAATCACATACAATCTCAGTATTGCAGTCTTGTGGAGGAGATATCTACAACGCGAAGAAGGTGTCTCATATCATTATACCTTCAGACTTGTGACTGTGGTTGACATGTGAAGGACTATCTCCAATACAGAACTCAGTTATGACAGTCAGTTTAGAGGACTAAAATTCACCACAGGCAGCAGTGACTTGAACTCGGTATGACAATGTTGAAAATGTTCAGTGGAGTGAACTCACCATTGATGGAGGTCTAAGGCTTCAAGGATAGCACTGAGATACAGTCCAGCACCTTGAAGCAACTGTGTTGGAGATCATCAAGGCATAAGCAGAAAATAGTGGAGGTTTGAAAGTTGAAGAAATTTGGACAGTCAAACTCAAGTTGTTGTTGGAGTCCAGAATTCTATTGAAGAAATTCAAGTAAGTACACCATTTATTTTTATCAAAATAAGACTGAAGGATTGGTGTCCTAGGGGTTGGTGCCCCTAAACACAAGGTTGGTGCCTTGAGAAGATATGGTTGAAGCCCTAGAGGTCGGAGCCTCATCAAAGTCCAAGTTGGTGCTTGGCAACAGGTTGGTGCCTGATTCATTGAAGGGTTGGTGCCCTCACACATCTATTGTACTCAATTATTTGAAAAAGGATTGTAGTTCTTATTAATCCTTAATAATATTATTATTATACACCTCTCTGTTTTTAATTGTGAAGAATCTAACTGACAAAAATTAACAATTGAAAAGAAATACTGATTCACCCCCCTCTCAGTGTTTCCAACATCAACATCAAGTGCATCATTTCATCATAAGAGCCATGGATCCAAATCAATTTCACATGCATGCATGAACCATTTGACAAGGAGATATTCTCATCATACCTTAGGGCTTGCATTGCCATTCAATTTGCAGTTGAAACATGCCATCATACATACCTTATGGTGCATAGATACCTGTGCACCTTCCTATTTTACATAGGCAACTTGTAGCGCTTTGACACCTTTTCATCAAGAGCATCTTTTTCGATGCTAGATCTTCTCTTCCTGCACTAGCCATGATCCTCAAGAAGGAACCACTTATCATATCTCATCAAGAAGTTAGAAGCATCCAAATATTCAAATATACATGCAGGAAGTATAAGTAATGATCAAAACAATACTTGGATCTATAAGTCTAAACAAAAGCAAAGACACAAAGGAGCATCATAAGGCAAGAGATACTTACCTTCAATGAGAGGTGATCCTCTCTGTCTTGAACCAACCTTCAAGAGCCATCATGGTCCATTGTCCATATCTTCAATCA
Organism: Pinus albicaulis; assembly: GCA_034641835.2. Taxonomy (NCBI): domain Eukaryota; kingdom Viridiplantae; phylum Streptophyta; class Pinopsida; order Pinales; family Pinaceae; genus Pinus; species Pinus albicaulis. Next base: position 12,014,502 of record CM076579.1, on the reverse strand, counting down.
ATTTTATCAACAATCAGGCCTACTAGAGACTATCCCATCTAGGGCTTTGTCAAATCTATCACACATGCTTGAGCATCTTCACATTGATCATGTTAGGTTTCATATCTCATATCTTTGCCATAAACCAAAGTTTCTCTCAAACCCTAACCTCATAATATCCATCAAACCCTAATACACAAATTGCCATAGGTTTTCTTCAAACCCTAGAATTCTTTTAGGTCTCTGAAGCAACAAAGTGGATAGCTTGTTGACTTAAATATAAAAATACACAAGAGGTATTTTGTAATAATAATTTATTATATATAAAATGTACAAGTATGTTGAATGTTACAATGAGGCCCTGTTTATATACCTAGGCAGGTGGCCTTTCATGACTGGGCATGTCTTTTAGACATGCTTTTTCACTTAACTTAATGATTACTTAATGTAATCTTATTTTGATTATTTAATATTTACATTTATTTAGTTGTTCAATTTGTTATGAATTATATTCATAACATTGCCCCTTTCTTCAAAAGCTTTGTCCTCAAAGCTATATTGACGACAATTTTCTTCATTTTATGGTTGTCATCTCGTCATCTGTCACTGGTACCTCTTGGCACATGTAACATTTGCGTTTGAACCCATGGTTATCTTCCTTTTTTTTAAAATTTTTTATATAATTATAAATTATATAAATTATATAATTATAAATTATATGAATTATATAATTATAATTTTTATAAAGTTTTTAATTATAATTATAATTAACTATAAAGTGTTTGGCTTATTTAATCTGTCAAAACATAGAACCGAGCCAGGGTTTTGACCAAACGTCACGATCTTTGATGACGAAGTATACAAATTATACACAGAGGTATGAAGGGAAGACTGGTCAGCGAGGGACCGATGATGTCGGGAATGTCGAGGCAAATGTGAAATCGTTGGCAACGTTTTTTTACTGTCTCTATGTCAGACAACAACATTGAGACAACGTTCCCACTGCAATCGTTGAGTATGTGCAGACGTGTGGATTGTTTACACAATGGAGTGGAGTTCCTCATCGCTGTCGGAATAGTCGCAAATTTGTGGATTCCCTTGCTGTTTGTCGTAACAAGGTCACAATTTTGGAACAGTCCTTGTTGGTTGTTCGGGTCATGGAGAATGGGCTACGATGCAGTGGTAGGCCGCCGACAGCGTGGACGTTTTGTCTTTTAACGAGACCCAGGTTTTGAAACTCATCAATCATCTTCAACGCGATTCCACAGGAATTGGTAACTATGGTGCAAACTTCTAGGTCTTTGGCTGTGTTGGCTTGGACTTTCGACGGTTGCTGATCCTGTGTATAAGTTTTATTTACTTGTGCGGAGCTGGATTGCCCTAATGTTACAGGAGGAGAAAATGATATCACACAGGGACGACCATTGAAGAGTTGACCATGCATTACTGCTTTGCAGTAATAAACATCAGTGTGATCATACAACTCAACCTGGCAACATCCTTTCGATTTACCACTTGCCTTTTCCTCGAAGAATTTCATATCTTTCACTTTCACATACTCTGAAAATGCAGTTTCTAGCTCTGCATCTGTGGTCCACCAGTGCAGATTTCCCACAAACAACATTGTTCCTCCTATACTTGAATGCAATAATGAATTACCTTGTTGGCCTGTGCATTCAGTTGAAGTTGGACCTCTTCTGTTAGAAGTGGAGGCAGTAGGAGATGTAGTTCGACCTACTCTGTTGGAAGTGGAGACGACAGGAGATGATGAATTGCCCTTTTCGGAAGAAGCATCAAAATTGTTTCTTGATTTTATTGATCCACCACCAACATTCAATCCACCTGTTTTGCCTGACGCTGCAGTCTCTCTAAAGCTTGCAGTTACATTTCCAGCATGACCTTGGGGTACTTCAGGTACTTCCATGTTTGATTCTACTGCTTCTGCGCCTGCTTGACTACCTCTATCTTCCAATGGAGAAGCAACAAGTCTGGAACCTGGAAAGGATCCCCATTGCTCAGGTACAACAACGAGATTATCCCCTTCCTCAGTTTGATCATATTGATTTGTGGCTTTAGCTTTGTTTTAAAAAACGGCCGGCTCAACTCCGACCAGGCCTGGTCGACTGAGCCATTAGGCTGGCCGGTCCGACCAGGTACAAAACCAGCTAGGTTGGCTGGTTTGTTACCGAGCCGGCCGGTTTTTGTATCGGCTCGGCCGGCTCAGTAACAAGCTAGCCAACCAGGCCTGGCCCGAGTTAACCAGGCCGAGCCAAAACAGCCGGCCGGTTAGTTGAATCTCATACCAATTATAAAGTGCCTACAATCTGCATGCAGAATTTGGAAACCTTCCACTTCATTTCTCACCTTTCACATCATTCACAAATCCACTAATGTTTGCCTCATATCTTGTTCATGTGTTATTTTTCTACAATCCATTTGAGACACTGGTCCAAAAAGGAGACATGCATGTAGATATTGAGCCAATTCCAATTTGGTATCTGACATTTTGGAGGCATGAAGCCCCTTACCATTTCTATAGGGTTCAGGATTTGTTTGTTGGCAGATTCATAAAATGTTAATTGGAAAAATTCCAGAGAGCACTGGAGGGCCACACCCTTCTCAAAGGGAAAGGGTATTATTTTTATAAAGAAAACTTTGAAGGTGATTCAAGAAAGACTGACAGGCAAATCTTCTAGCCTCGCCAAAAAAATCATCTCTTTAACTATGTCTTTAAATACGGAACCAAATTGACTAAAACTTGTATAAGGGTTATGTTAACAGTTTCATCTAGGCTCTATTTGATATGAAAGAACATAAGCGACAAAAGGAGAATCTACCTTCAAATTCAAGATTGAGAAAGGTAAGATTTGGACGGGATTCTCGAATTGATGTCCTACAATAATTGATTGCCACCTAATATATGCTGGGAGAAAGAAATAAGGTTATACTGAGAGAAATAAGTAAGGATTTCTTCGAGTCTGTTGATGCAATAAAGGAATTGGATAAGCCATTGAGTACTCATGAAGATAAACTACTGGGAGTAAGGTTTTCTTCAAGTCTATTGATGCAATAAAAGTATTGGTTGGGAGCCCTTGAGTGTTCATGAAGATAAAGTCGCCATTAAAATTAAAATTAAAGAGCATGAATTAAAATTAATTATTGAGAAGTCTCCATTGGCTGAGGAATTTGAAGGAGGGCCATAGTCTTATTTTGTTTCTTCAAAAAATTTCAGTGATCAACAGGGGTTTGGCTAGTTGATAAACATTGGGTGTTGCTAACCTCCCCACCAAGGCTCAAAAATCCCACAGGGACATGTTCACCTCCAGTAAGCCAGCATGCCTACATAAGCCAACTATTTATTGTGGTTGTAGCCAGGTGCAAGTCCTAGTTATTTTGGCGGAAGAAATACCACCAGTGGCAACTGTTAAGCCAAAGGATAGCTTCCATAAGCATGTGAGACGCAATTGCTTCAGTGAATTAAATTCTCATGCTACGGAAAGTGCTTGTTTGCTTGTGTTGACCAGAAGTATGCTTGTCACAGAAAATAAAGTTTGTATTGGTATGAGATTGTACAAAAAAATTAATATTTAATGTATTTTTTACAAAAACCGAGTCATTACCGATTCAGAGTCATTACCGAGTCATTACCTCGGCCTGGTAGCTGACCGATTCCGTTTTTTAAAACATTGGGCTTGAGCAACTGGTTGCATATATGATTCATCATCCTCATACAATGTACAATTTTTTGGGGCCTTATTAACATTAGATGTAAATGAAGTTGTTGAAGAAGGCCCAGAATCATCTCATCATCGTCCATCCGGTCCCTTTTAGGACGAGACCCAATAGAAAATTCAGTAATATTGCCACTGATCGCTCCTTGCTCAACTTTATTAATTTCATCATGTTTGATGTACCCCACACTACCAACAAAAGCCTCACCAATTCTACCTTCCACTGAGATTATTCCAGTGGCCTGCTCAACTCCATATTGAACTTTTTTCTTCGCACTTCCATTCCCAAATATACCTCCAGTGTTTGACCCAACACAAGGTATACGAAAAACTGTTTCATTAGGTCCAATTTTTAGATGAGATGGTGGGTTCTTAAACATCTGTATTACATTAATTTTAGCGATTGAACCAACAATTTTATTCAAAACTTCCTCATCAACTTCTTTATCAAGACCACCTATAAAAATTTCAAATTGCTTTTGTTTATTCACATCCTTTAAGGGGGCAAGCATGTCATTTATTTCACGTTCATCATCCTTTTCAGCTTCTTCAACAGTGTCTTGGCTAGCAGGCTCATCTTTATTTGTAAGATCACCTTCATTCTCATCATAATCTGAAATTTTCATAACCCGACCTTCTGCAGAATGTGGTGATTCTTGATGATTATCTTCAAAAATATCTTCTTCTTTTTCTTCTTCCATATTGTCTTTATCTGAATCCTCATCTTGATCTATATCAGCTTCATCATAATCATCTACTGCTTCATCTTCTCCACCATCTTGATTGATATCTTTTTCATATTCATCATTCTGATAAACATCTTCTTCTCCTGCTTCGCCTTGTTTTGTTTCTCCACTGTCACTATCATTTTCCTTATTATCAATTTCATTTTGACATGCTTTAGCTTTTGCAGTTGATTTTTCTAAATGCTGAAGTGCTTCTTGAATTTTACTAAATTGGTCAATGCCTTTAGGACGTACACGTAATGGCATATTGTGCGGTGAACTACGTTCAAGGGCTCGCATGATTATATTGTGCAGCATGGCTCTGATACCACTGAAGCAACAAAGCTGATAGCTTTTTGATTTAAATATAAAAATACACAAGAGGTGTTTTGTAATAATAATTTATTATATATAAAATGTACAATTGATATTGAATGTTACAATGAGGCCCTGCTTATATACCTAGGCAGGTGGCCTTTCATGGCTGGGCATGTCTTTTAGACATGCCTTTTCACTTAACTTAATGATTACATAACGTAACCTTATTTTGATTATTTAATATTTACATTTATTTATTTGTTCTATTTGTTATGAATTATATTCATAATAGTCTCTACCATCCTCTCTTGCTTTCATCAATGGTGTCATCATAGGGATGATCTCCATGACTTTTCTTCATCCCAACTTCGATACCATGTTAATTTTTCTTAGGGCTATATTGTTCTTTTCTTTTATAATTGCATTTCTTCATTAGCACATTAAGTTTACCCCAAAACATTATTCATATTTACATCATTATTCATCAGCGTATGCAACTATGTAGAAAGAACAATATCATCATCATCAATGCAATGGAACATAAAGGAAGAATAGAAGAAAAGTATGCACACATAGAGACACCAGGATTGGTCGAAGACCAGAGCAAAACCCACTATGGGGAAAACCTTTTCAAAATTTTCTTCTTATAGATTGTCATCAAGTGATTCAACAAAAGAGAGTACAATGATCCATATCGTCATCTATGCAACTCACCAACAAAACAACTAGAACATCCATGAAATGAACCCAATCATGCTTATACTCAAAACCCTGATTTTGAGGACTGTAATGTACTGTCACTCTCTGCGGTCAACTGCCAAACACTGCGGTCACTGAGCGAAATCTTCGGAAGACTGAAATTTCATCTTTTAGTCCCCAATCGCATGGAGTATGAGTTATACGTGCAATTATAGCTTCCTAGTTGCTCCCTTAAGTCTGGCAAGCGTGGGACTGGGATTGAAACTAGACTACAGAAACAATAATCTCTGGGTTGCATGCACATAGTGTTATCCGTGCAACTTGAAGGCTCCAGTCTGTTAAAATTGGACAACTAGGTCCAAACTCCGGGTTGTGCTACTCAGATGACGATCCCAATATTTTTATTGGATTCCTCTTTCGGAGAGGTGTAAGATTGATCTAAAGATCATCTCGATCGGATGAGCAGAACATGTACTTTGAATTTATTCCACTTATGTGCTAGGTCGGCCTGGAATAAAATATAGACTTAAATGTCTTAAAGGACGTATCACACACCCCCAAAGATTCCTATATATTGGAGAGACTTAGAATTCATTTGACACATTTTTTGTGTGGAGGAATTCTCTCTCTCTTGATGGCGTTGGAGCTGCATATTCTTTGTTTGGGTTGTTCTGGGGTTATGTGTGACACGCTTGGTTGAATGACCTATTGGAGACTTTGGCCACAGTTGATCTCATTAACGCCGTAACGCCACCATTTCTTATCTCTGTTTTGGCTTGTCTTCTATCGATCTATTAGTATGTTCTATCTTCTTCAGTATTGTGCCCTAATCTGAAATGGCATAAAATATGTTCAGAAATTAACATGGTATCAGAGCCTAAGGAGAAGACAATGCCCAAATTTGTGTTGGAAATCTATTGATCCATCAAGTGCATCTCATCTGGCTGAACAAGGAGACTTGGAATAGCGTGAGAAAGTTTGCCCTAGACAATGGGGAAGCAGCTGTAGGTGACAGCGTATTATTTAGGCATGTTTTTGGGCTTAATAAGATCTGGTTAAAGGCTAGTTTCAAGTTCGGTTAGCAGCTAGGAAAGGTTCAAGACAACGTGGAAGAAAGTCCGCTTCAAAGGTTTGAATGGAGGCTGAATTGCTGTAGGATATGCAGACCAAAATGAAGGACTGTTTGAAGGACAAAACAAGGCCATGAATTATTGTTTTAAGAGCCAGTCTGCTGGGCTAATTGGCCGAAGAGCAATCATGAGAATCACTGTCATATGAGGGTTTAGTGGTTCTCCACGAGGGTTCACGAAGGTTTGAAGGGTTCATAAGCAGAATACCTAGGGCCACAGACAACGATTTAAAACATCCATAATGCTTTCTGTCGAGAAGCTGAATGTCTGAGGCTGACCACATCACTGAACGTTTGGAACAGTTAAATCGAGGAGCCGAGTTGAATAATAAACAGGCGGGAACACAAAACAGTCACTGTGGAGGGTCAGTTGTTACACGACGTCCATCAGGGACGAAAGCCATGATGTATCTGCTGTCTGGAGTCAGCCGCGTCAGAAGGACGACAAAGGGCCTACACGTCGGGAGCCAAAATTCAAATTTTGTGGAGCAACGAAATCCTGTGGTGACGGAGCGACGAAGTCCTGTGGAGCAACGAGAATAGAAATGATCTATTGAGACGGCGTAGCTGTTGCCAGCAAAGACGTCAGTCATCTGGCAAAGTTTGCTGAGGAACGAGGCCACACATCTCTTAAATTTCGGCTGTTATATATATATTATAAAATATGTTTTTTTTCTGGACGTGCCGACAATGCATTTGAAGCGCAATATATATATATATCATCCCTGCTGAAGAAAATTTTTCTTCTTGCTATTTCTTTCGAATGTCTGTTCTGAATCAGCGAGCTAGGGATGAACCATATGCATCGGGATTCCACGGCCGTTACAGGGTTCCTTTGTCGTAGTATCCCATCTGGATATTCTCGGCTGATGCGGGAAAAGAAATGAGGGACATTTGCATTGGTGATGTCTCCGACCGTATTCAGAAAGTCTATGCTGTTGTCGACATCGCAGAATGAAGGGCATTTTACACGGGGATGATGCCGGAATGTTCTGCGATTTCAAATAAGGATTTGCTGGCTGGAAAGTCATCCAAAAGACCACTCTAAATATGGAGGATGCTATATATTATTATGACAATATGTGGTCTATACATGCTCTTTATTTGTGTTAGACAAAGTTATATGCATGTCAAACCAAGATATATACTCAAACAAGTTCTGCATAAAATCCTTTGTCAAAAGTCCGTTATCGGATTGGAAGATAATGTTTCCTTACACTTTTCGCTTCCCAGGACACATACCAGGGATGAATGTGCCTGCACACCTGTGCATGCTTAACCAGGTCATTTTGATGAACAAAGGAACACACGTAACATATATTGATGACTTGAGGGGCAGTGCAGTGCCTCATTGAACAAGTATTATCATACTGTTGTCTAGTGACAGTGGTTGTGAACCAACATATACCTGGACTTAATCTATTGGCAGTAACCTTTAAAAGTGCCTTCTCCAGTTTTATCCTGTTGGATGATTGGGGTTGGAACATTGATGAGTAGGAGTACCATTATGATTGTGCTGGATTTGCATGGACTAACATGAAGAAGGGTAAATTCTGTGTTTTAACATCTGTATGATTGGTTCCTAGATCTGTGAAATCTAGGAGAAAAATCGCAAAACTGAGATCTGAAGTCTTAGATCCGTCAACTGTAGTTGGGCAGATCTGAAATTAAGAAGCAATGCTGGACAAATGAAGCTCTCAAGTGCAGAATTATGAGAGAAGGAATCATGATTGGATTCCTAGTTCTATGGATTGCAGTAAAGAAAGTCTTAGAGGGCTGGTTGAGGAAGCTACAACAGATCTCCACAAAACATCAGGTAATTGCTGTAAGCTTGAAATCTTCAGTACTGTTAATGATGAAGAAAACAATGATGCAAGTTTAGAAGGTATCTCTGTAACTGCTATTTTGAGGAGCTAAATCTGTGAGTCTATGTCACTGTCATTATGACAGTGACATAGACATACACCCATGTCTACGAGATTCATAATAACAGTAAGCTTGTGACAGTATCAACTTGAAGTGTGAACTGGGAAATTCTTTGCAGCCTTCAGCCACGTTGTTGGAGTCTTGAACCATGATCAACAAAGCCTGTTTGGATGGATTTGACTATGGGAGAATAAGACCCCTTTTGAAGTTGGTGTCTAGGATGCCCTCATTTAAAATAGATGTCTTCTCTCTCGAGAGAAGCTGACATTAAGAGGGAGATACATCTGCATATGCTCCTGAGCGAATATCATTGCTGAACGAAAGAAGATCCCCATGGCTCAAAGACATATGGCTTCAGAGGGGGAAATTCCGGAAGAAAACCAAGAAGCCATATAAACACAAGGGGTATCTAGCTGCCATGAGTACAATATGAGCCTGGATCATTTGAAGAAACTGGAAAGCATCAAAATCTGCATGGATGCGAGGGTGATGTCTAGGATATGGTTCCTAGACCACTGATCAAAGTTGGTGTCACCTCGATATAAGAACAAGCATGGATCTGATGGGAAAATGTGTTGCATCGTGCAAGATCATTTTTTTTGTGGAATGGTGCGATAAAGGAAGAGGTGTATGTGGAGCAACCTTTGGGATTCAAAGTCCAAGATCGGGACACCCATGTTTGCAGGTTGAAGAAAGCCCTCTATGGGTTGAAGCAAGCACCAGAGCTTGGTACGAGAGGATAGATAGCTACCTGATGAAGCTGGGCTTCACTCGTAGTAATGTTGATCCGAACCTTTACTTCAAGGTTGATAGAGAGAAGCCTCTCATTCTGGTGCTGTGTTTGGACGACCTCTTCCTGACAGGTGCTGACCCTTTCATTCATCAATGCAAGAGGGAGCTTGCTACTGTATTTGAAAGAAAGGACCTAGGATTGGTGCACTACTTCCTAGACCTGGAGGTCTGGCAGAGACTTGGCGAGATTTTCCTCTCTCAAGAAAAATACATTATGAAGCTTCTGGTATGGTGGACTATAAGTCTGTGTCGACACCGATGGCGCTCAACTTCAAGAAGTTGAGTGGCAGCGCTGTTGGGCCCGTATTGACAAATCCTACTGAGTATCGTCAACTCGTAGGGGCCTTGATGTTCTTAGTGAACACCCGTCTGGACGTATGTTCTGCAGTGAATACTTTGAGTCAACACATGGTTGATCATAACATTCACTAGGTTGGTGCCAAGAAACTCTTGAGATATCTCTAGGGCACGATAGACCTTGGGCTGAGTTACGCTGCCGGGAGTATGACACTCCTTGATATACTGATGTCGATTGGGCTGGCAGTGTGGTGGATCGTAAGAGCACGTCTGGATGCTACTTCACAAGTAGATCTGCTTCGGGCAGGAAAAGGAAGTTGGTAGCCTTGAGCACCGTTGAGGTCGAATACATTGCAGCATGTATGACTCGTTGTGAAGTCACTTGGTTGTGAAAGCTCTTTAGTGAGCTGTTCGAGCATGTGCTAGATGCCACCGTTATCCTTTGTGATAACCAGAGGGGGATTCAATTGTCATAGAATCCCGGGTTCCACGATTGATCCAAGCATGTTGATGGCTGGTACCACTTTATTTGGGATATGGTACAACGAGGCGCCGTAAGGCTCGATCATATAGGAACTGATGAGCAGGTCACGGATATTCTCACAATGCCCTTGGGGAAGGTCATGTTCCTAACCTTCCGTGAGAATCTTGGAATCATGGAACGACCCTATTCTGAGGGTCCTGTTGGACGATGAGCTCTGGGAGCTCAAAGGGGGTTTTGGGGATAGCTTAGGTGCTATAAGCAACCACAAGGCTAGGCTTACCGAACCTAGTTGGTGTGCTTCTACCCCACCGTGAAAATATTGAGATGGTTTACCTCTCTCTGATCTGTGCCCCGTATGCATCCTACCCATGGAGTTTTGGACTCATGGGAAGTACCTCTCATTTGGCCAATGAGGTGGGAAAAGTGAATAGAGACCATAGCAAGACCGATGGACGCATCGGAGATTGTCGTACTCTCTATGTCTAGGATGACACATGTCCAACTACTTGATCTGGGATCAAGTTTAGCGAGGTTTCGGACCTCCAACTGACTTCGGGTCAGTGAAACTAACTTTGGGTTAGTATATGACTCTCTTGAGTCCTAGTGAGGTTTCGGACCTCCAACTGACTTCGGGTCAGTGAAACTAACTTTGGGTTAGTATATGACTCTCTTGAGTCCTAGTGAGGTTTTAGACCTCCAACTGACTTCTGGTCAGGTAAACCAACTTCGGGTTCGTATGAGACTCTTTGTGAGTCCTTTAGAGGTTTCGGACCTCTGGGCTGAATCTGTCAGTCGGGTATGATGTCTTTGTGACTGACTCACTTCTGTTCTGAAATAAAGAGGCTAGCAAAGCAAGTTACGACGGGATGACGCACGATGTTTGGATTGCACTAGTGGACGGAGTTCTCCCTAGTTGAGAGGGAGTGTTAAAATTGGACAACTAGGTCCAAACTCCGGGTTGTGTTGCTCAGATGACGATCCCAATATTTTTATTGGATTCCTCTTTCGGAGAGGTGTAAGATTGATCTAAAGATCATCTCGATCGAATGAGCAGAACATATACTTTGAATTTATTCCACTTATGTGCTAGGTCGGCCTAGAATAAAATATTGACTTAAATGTCTTAAAGGACGTGTCACACACCCCCAAAGATACCTATATATTGGAGAGACTTAGAGTTCATTTGACACATTGTTGTGGAGGAATTCTCTCTCTCTTGATGCCATTGGAGCTGCATATTCTTTGTTTGGGTTGTTCTGGTTTATGTGTGACACGCTTGGCTGAATGACCTATTGGAGACTTGGAGACTTTGCTGGTTGAAGCATCCTGTTGATCGCCGTAACGCCACCATTTCTTATCTCTGTTTTGGCTTGTTTTCTATCGATCTATTAGTATGTTCTATCTTCTTCAGTATTGTGCCCTAATTTGAAATGGCATAGAACATGTTCAGAAATTAACACAGTCTCACTCATGAGCCTATGTGGGAGTGACTAGGGTCGAAATCTTCCTGTTCTGTGCCTACGACTGGGCCCCAAAACCCTAAATCAGAGATGCGAGCTTTGACCTTGCAATTTCACCTCAGAGCGAACCGTAACCTCCGCGAAGGAGCCTCATACTTGTGCGAGCCAAAAACAAGATAGAAGTGTGTCTCATCATTTTGTCTAAATGAGGTAGAGGTCACTTGTATTTATAGCCCTCCAATGGGTCCACTTTTCTTTAGGGCCAACCTGATCCAATATGCACATGTGTGTAGGGCTGACCTAATCCAATGTTCATGAGTGGGTTCATAAATTCAAAAAACAACTTCTGCTTGTCCAAATGAGGTGATGTTTAGGTCAATTTTGGTCCCTTTGAAAAGAGGAATTCAATGCAATCATTATCTCCATCATGTGAGCTGTCCAAAGTGGAATTTGACCGCAGTTGCATATTTTAACAACCTTGCTATGTTATAACGTTGGATGATATAATGCTATATAGATGGGTTACCAATTCGACTTATGAGAATTATTCAAATTTCAAATGTCGAAGTACCTTGTATGGATTATGAATACCTCCCTTGTTAAGAGGGAGTGCTGAAATATGTAACAAGGTTTCATCTTCATAATGATAGATGTAATCCTGATTTTATGTATTTAATGAAAAGAGAAAAATAAATTTATTTTTTTAAGTCTTGAGGCATGGGTTTCATGCTCAAGAGAATTTTTTTATAGGTGAAAGCACCCATTGAGTGCTTCTAGGTTTGTTATAAAGTCATTGAGTCATTGTCATGTATGAATGCCCCATTTGGAAATGTTACGTATTGTAAAGAAAAAATTATTGAGTCATAATCAAGTAAAAAGACCCTCCAAGACCTCGTCATGGTACAAAGTTCAAGTTGGCCTAAGGAAACTTCTAGTCGGCCTAAAGGAAGCAATTTGACACGATGTGAAGCATATATAAGGAAGACCTCGACCTCATTTGGAGGACACACTCGCACTTGCACAAGTTCGATCTTAAGGACGAAAGGAAGTGCGAAGAAGAAGAAGACAAAAGAAGGAGAAAGTCAAAGTTTTGGATTTGGCTTTGGGTTACTTCTCTCCACACGTGCGAAGGAATTAGGGCACATCTTGTTGCAGTGAAGCCGAAGAAGAGGAAGACAAAAGAAGGAGAAAGTCAAAGTTTTGGATTTGGTTTTGGGCTACTTCTCTCCACACGTGCGAAGGAATTAGGGCACATCTTGTTGCAGTGAAGCCAATTTGGTTAGGTCATCAAGAAGGGTTATTCTGGAACCCGAATTCTCTAAGATAGAGAATCTACCCAAGCGAAGGATAGAAGTTGCAGTTTTTGGGTATAACAAAGTTGCAGTTGCAGTTTCTAGTTGTAGTCGATGTTGTAGTTTTTGGGCAAGTCGAAGTTGCAGTTTCTAGGCAAGTCAAAGTTATAGTTGCAGTTGCAGTTGCTGTGTAGGTCGAAGTTGCTGGAAGGAGAAGTTAATAAAAAAGGAAGCATTGACTTGGTCTTGGAGGAGTTCTGGTCAAGGGTCTAGGTCTTGGAATTCGTGAATTGAATATTCTATAAGAAGAAGAATTCTTGTGGGTTTTCGTCTCAGGTTGGAGAGGTCTTGGCCCTGGCTGATCGCCTACATCTTGTATCCTTTGTTTCATTGTTCTTTATGGTTTGGTAGTTGTTTGATGAAAAAGAACACAGAATAATAATCAAGTACAATAAGAACCTAATTAAGAAAAGTAAAAAGTCCTCACAAGCAGTTATGATTATAAGAGAAATCAACTAATATCTCTGCCCTAGATTTCTCAACAGATGTGTCCTCGATCTGCTGAATTGGATCTCCCTTGCTGCTCCATGGTGGCTAATATATACGACATAATGTTTTCTCCACTGCAAAGGAAGAACTAAGGATCAGACAATCTACTTGCTTGCAAGGGAAGTGTCGTGCTTGGGAGATGGGGTGAGCTCTAGCTTGCAATGTAGTGAAATTTCTAGTGAGCAGCATTCAAGCTTTAAGGAGAACACTGTGGGCTTGGATCTGCAATATGTATGTGAAGGGCATGACCTCCTATTTCCATAAGTTCAAACTGTTTTCAGGGTCCCCATATGTACTTCAGGTTTTTAGGTAGGAATGGGACTTGGGAAATGGTATTCACATTAAGGAGATTGTGATGCTGTGTTTGTGTCCATAATATGTACATGCAGGTCATCACCTAGCACTATAAGTTCAATTCCTACCTCCAAATGCCCCCATGACCACTTTAAGACACTGGGTAGAGCTCATGACTCCTGAGATTGGAACCTTGATCGAAGGTGTGAAAATCGTTGCTGCCTCTGCTGGTCCCAAGTTGGGTGGATTGTCTCCTATTACTATGCACTATAAAGTCACCTAAATGCAAGATAGATTTTCCTCTCTAAATGTATAGCCACTTTGGGTAGTTCTCTTTTGATCATGAGTCTGAGACACCTTATGGTAGGTAATTTTAGATTCAGAGTTTTGACAGTTTAATTGCAAATATTTAAGCAACCACAAATATTGATCTCTCATATCTCTGCTGTGACGTCCCTTTTGTTTTTATAATGGAATTTTTTCTGCTTTTTACACAGAAACCAAAGTTACATCTTTTTGGCATATTTTACTTATGTACGACATACTTTGTGGTTTTCCCAAATGAGCAGCTACTGATATTATTCTATGTTGGATAATCTTTTTTTGTGTTTACTTTTCTGGCAGATCCTCATGTGCGTTCTCAATTTTGTTGATGACACCAGTCTTGTTTCTAAGGTTTGCTGTGAAGGATCTTTATTTTGTTTGATGTTTACTATTCACTGATGCTAAGGCTCAAGTTGTTTATGCTTCTGATTCCTGATGAGTGATGTTCTTGTAGTTTATATTTCGCGAGCTAGAAAAAGATTTGAAGGAATTGGCATTGGACAAGGTAAGTTTTATGTTCAAAACTAAATTTACCATCATTTTGAAGCGATGAAAATTCTAGATTTGTTTACTGGTCTTATCTAAATGGGGTGTTGGTCTCTCTAAAGATTGTAAATCAGAGAGGAGACATTTTTGGAGCCCTATAGATTTACTTGTATGTGGTGTCTGCAAATAACAGTATGGGCGGCGTCCACTTTTGCATCTTCTTTGCCCAAATGTACCTCGCTACTTTCCTGCAGATGTTCTGGAGACTCTAAGATCAACGATTAGTTCTCTTACTACCTGTACCCAGGCAATCCTCGTCTAATTCTGATTATACTTTGAATTTATTTCTAGACATATTCAATTTATTTTTGTCATCCATTGCATAAACGATTCAACTATTATTTCTTTTAGTGGTAGAAAAATGAAAATATATTCATTTTCATACAGGATGGGCCTCCCCAGTCTGCAGATGATGAACCTTCTGAAAGTCAAAAGGCATCTTCAGAGACAGATATCCCAGGTCTCAAAAGAGATGAAAAAGATGAAGAGAATCCTGAAGAGAGTGAAGGGTTGGGGAAAATATCCAAAAAGGATTTTTCAATGAGAAGAATTGAACTTTTAACTAAGAGTGGATTCGCACAGGTTAGATGTTATTGTGTTATATGATACTATTGGATCACTTATGCAAATTACTCCTTTTAACTTACCTGTGTGTTCTTCTTTTATCGTTAACAAATGTTTGATAAATACTTGATAGGAATGTGGGAACCATCCATTATCTGTTAAAAGGCTGAAGTTATTTTCCTGTTTGTTTTGCAGAAACTTACAGAAATGTGTATGCAAAATGTAGGAGAACTTCTTCGTTCCCAGTATGGGAAGGACATTATTTTCGAGGTGACAATCTACTTACCTCGACACCTTTTTGTTTTTTTGTTTTCCTGTTAACCCATTTCATTGCATACCTGGGTGCAATCTGTATATTTAGGTCACTAAAGGGCATGTAAGCAATTTTAAACTCGATCCATTTGAAACTCTTCTCTATTTTTTGATATCTCCCTTTAACAACCTCATTAACAGCTCATGGATACGAAAACAATGATGGATTGGGAAGGTCATTTTGTGCTGCCGGTTGGATGTAGATGCAGCAAAATAAGGATTTGAAAATGATGAAACCCACAAGAAAATGTATCTGAGATAAAAACACTTGCAACATGAAATATTAAACATTGTAGCAACCTTGTAAGAGAGTTTAATTTATGCCCACAAAGTTTGCCTAAATGTAGAAAAACAATTGGTCTTATAGTGAAATATTTGATGAATATTTTGACCTTCTTATAACATTTTGAAAATACGCAAAATCATATGAGTTTTACTTGATCAAATATTTTATGCACATTAATTTTTTTTGCAAAACATGCTATCATACATCGTAAAATAGCAGCAGGAAATCTGTAAGGATTTCAATATGGGTTTTATAGCAGTCTTCTTGGACAGTTTTTATTTATAGATTTCTTTTGCAGGAGCTATTATATGAGACTTGAAAAAGTTCAAGTTGTTATGTGACAACCATAGTATTAAAAACCGGTTGGTTCAAACCGTAAACCGGTAAAACTGGACGGTTCATAAGCCTAGGCCACTGGACTGGTTGAAAAACATGATTGATTAGCCCTCCCCGCCAGTTTATTGGTCAAACTGGTCATAAACCAGCCGATTTATGATGGAATTGGCCGGTTTTCCATCATAAACCGGCCGTTTTATTGCCAGGCTGGCCACGAACCCATCGAACCCATTTTTCTCGGTTTTTGAGGTGGTTTTGAGGGAAACTAAGGGTTGTTTACCTCCAAAAACAGCCCCTCCAAGCCAATAAAAGGATGTCTCCCCTCACATTTGCCTCACACATCTCATTTGAAGTTTTTATGAGCTTCATTGGGAGCTTGGAGAGTGTTTTGAGTTTTTGCTGGGGTAGTCATCTTGGAGTCTTGGAGTTGGACTTGGAGCTACTTTGTAGTTAGTTTGGAGCTTTTAGTGGAGTTGGCATCTTCAAGAGGAGGCTAAGGTAGCTAGTTTGCATTTCCAGGTCAGGTTTTCATTTTAAAAAATCCCTATTTCATTGCGGTAAATCTATTGAATTTTTTTGCGTTCTATGCTATCAAATTTCAAGTTCAACTATTAGTTTTCAAGTCTTAAATTTTGTAGGCTAAATATGCCCCATCTTTTTTCCCAAATTTATCTTAGGTTTTCCATTTTACTTAGCTGCATTTTTTTTAAAATTTGCAGGTTTCTTTCATTTGCAAATTTCAAATATTTCTAGCCGCCATGCCTCCATAAGCCAATAACACTGCATGGGCTCATTGTGATGTGATTGATGGAAAAATGATCTGCAAATTTTGCAATAAATCTTTTGGACAGGGGAGGGGGGTATTCTTAGGTTGAAACAACACTTGGCTGGGATAAGAGGCCAAATAAAGCCATGTTAAGCACCAAAGGAAGTGATAGGAGATATTAGGGTAGAATACCTTGCCAAGTTTGAGAAGTTTGAGAATAAGGCTAGGGATAAGGCTTTCCAAGAAGAAATTGCAAGGAAGAAGGAAAATTTACAAGCCATGAGAGGTGGCGGGTATGATGATTTTGAGATTCAAGGCTCCTCTTCTATCCCTTCCACCAATGACCCCTTTAGCTATATTTCGTGCGCTGTTGGGTCTTATAATCAAGGCCAACCAATCTTTGTCGCCACTGCCTCTGCTAATCCCACTTCCTCCCAACCAATTCTAATTCAGCGTCACCCACTTTCGTTGACCATTGGAAAAAAGCAATGCAAAGAATCTGCGTTTCAATACATTGCTAGATGGTGGTATGATGCAAATATCCCATTTAATGCTTCTTGCTCACCTTATTACTAAGCTATCTGGGACTTTGTTATAGTTGCAGGAAATGTTTTCAAAGGCCCTAGTGTGCATGACTTGAGGGTAACTCTTTTGCAGAAAGAATTTTGTTGCATCAATGAGTATTTGACGGAGTGTAAAGAGTCATGGGCCAAACTGGTTGTTCCATCATGTCAGAGGGATGGACCGATGGAAAGAACCACACTATCATTAATTTCCTTGTTTCTTACCCTAAAGGAACCATGTTTTTGAGATTAGTTGATGCATCTGATGAGGTGAAGGATGCAAACCTTCTATTTGAGCTTGAGGACATAGGCAAAGTGGAGTGGGTAAAAAACACTGTAGAGCATGCCAAGTGCATCACAAAATACATTGACAACCACTCATGTGTATTGAGCCTAATGAGGAAAAACACTAGGGGCAAAGAGCTTGTTAAGCCTGCAATTACGAGATTTGCAACTCACTTCCTTGTGTTGCAATGTCTCAATTCTCAACAAAAAAACTTGCAAAAAATGTTTTCTTCTGATGAATGGACTTCATCTCGGTGGGCTTGTAGACAAGATGGCAAAGACACCAAAAAGAAAGTTTTTGACATTTATTTTTGGAAAAAGTCTGTAGAGGTTGTGAAAATTGGGGAGCCCCTGTGCTACGAATGCCAGGAAGTCTTCGTGGATGGATTAAGAGTTTACCGTTAACCAGAAATAGAGAAGCAAGTAGGATCCATTCAAAGAACCATTCATTTGCTATCGCAGTAGGATGTAGATGGGGAAAAATTAGGCATGTGCTACATCTATGAGGCTATGGATCATGCAAAGTAGTAGATATGAGCAACTTACAAGGATAAATTAGCTAAATATGGGCATATTTGGGAGATCATTTATAATAGATGGAACAATCAACTCAATCATCCTATACATGCAGCTGGGTATTTATTGAACCCGAAGTATTATTATAAATCTGGGCTAGCGAGGTGTGCACAGTGGGGAGGTGAGAGATGGGTTGTATGATTGCGTGGAGCGCATGGTCCCTAACCATTCCGACCAATTGGAAATACATAGACAACTTACTCTTTTCAGCATGGAAGTAGGTACCATTGGATAAACTTGGCAAATATGGCAAGAGATGTGGATCAACCAGGTAAACAATTCGAATTTGTTTTTCTTTTAAAGTTCAATTGTTTACAAATTTACAATTCAAATTGTAAATACTTGTAAATAAGTAATGAAATGAGCTATGTTACTAACTAATGTCTTTTTCTTTGCAACATATTGGTGGGAGTCATTTGGTGGCCAATGTCCTCAATTGCAAAAGTTTGTAGTTAGAGTCCTCAACCAAACTTGCAGTGCTTCAGGTTGTGAGCGCAATTGGTCTATTTTTGAGCGCATACACATGTAGAAGAGAAACTGTTTGGAACAAAAACGACTAAATGATCTTGTCTTCGTGCAATACAACCTTCGACTAAGGCACAAACAATTGATGTGTTGAAAAGTGTAACTAGGTTCGGTCTTCATAATGACTAGTAATTATGAATTTATGTAATGATGAAGACTAAGATAATAAAATGTATTTTGTAATGCTTGCCTCATGGGTTACATGAGCAAGGGGGTTTTTATTATAGGTCAAATACTTCTTCTTGATGTCTTTAGGAGTTTGTCATCTTGGCATAAATATAATTAGAGTCATGTATGTACATGGGGTCATGTTACACTTGTGTAAAGGACAATTATTGATATAAAGATATGCTCCAAACCCTTGTCACTATGCTCCAAGAAGCCGACTAAACATATATGTAGAATATACTCCTTGAGAAGTCGACTTACCTTCTCCAACTCATGTCAGCCTACAAGCGAGAAGTAAGTCACTATATATAAGGGACTGTGGCCTCACTAGAACATAGACAATTCAAATAAGTCTGAAAAAGGGTGTGAAGAAAAATGCGTAAAGAGAAGATCAGATAGCCAAGGAAAGGAGACCTTAAGAGGATACGAAGGAAGGGAAATCTGAGTTTCTGTGTTAAGCTATAACACCTCACACATATTCAGGAAGATCGAGACTTTATTGAGGTTGTATTGCAGAAGAATATACATCACTGTTTAGGGTACCAAACTAGAAAAGAAGAATCTGAGGAAGAGACAAGGTGAAGCTTAATCAGTGCTGTGGAGAAGAAGGATAAGTTGAGATAGGAGACCTAAATCTGTCTTAAGGTTGCAACAGTAAGAAGACCTACTTCTCTGTCTAAGGGTTGCAACAATAAGAAGATTGGAATATCCAAGGTTGTAGCGACAAAGAGACTGAACCTTCGGTCTAGAATTGCAACAACAAGAAGACAAAGACTCCTTAAGAACATGCCAACAAGTGTTGGTGCAAAACGGTGCAAAAAGGAAGGATCAACTAAGAGAAGCCGAGAAGAAGCAACAAGGAATAGTGACAAGGGTCTTGAAAGCATATGAATGTCAAGAGTTTATGTCATGGTTATGGTACTCGTCAATTGATGATCTATAAGAAGAATGATTACTGGGTTTTCCTCTCTAAGAGGGAAAGGTTTTGGCCCTGGTTGGAAAGGCTAAATATTGTGTCTCTTGTGTGATAATTGAACATTCAACTCCATCGTCCTATACATGCAGCTGGGTGTCTCTGGAAAGCATTTGATAATTGACTTGATAAAGAACGTAATAATCTAACAAAGATAAGATCTAAGTGAAAGAATCATAACAAAATCACAAGTAATTATCATGAAAGAGGAATTTGAATTAAATGCCCTAATTTTTCAACATGATGAACGAAAGATCTAATCTAGATCCCATTGTGTTGGACGATATTGATCCAACTTCTGAATGGGTGGAGGAGACTGAAGCAATTGAGTTTGATGCTAATTTTGATATTGACATGGATTTGGGGGGGTTGGTCCCAATGCAGATCTTTTAGCGCCAATGGAACCAAAATTATTAGCCGAATCAAGCAAAGACAAACAACCAATGGAAGGCAGTAGTCATGCAGCTCGACTAACTCGCGCTTCCATTAGGCCTAGTTTTATTGATATTGGTGCTATTACTGAGGTTGCAGATGAGGTTGGGGCATCCTGAGACTCTGATCCAGATGATGTTTATGTAGCTCCTATTCATGATCCTATGTCTAGTAGTGGTGATGAGTTTGATCATGATGAGGAATGATCATGTTGATCATTGATATGTAGACTAGTAGTGTTGTAGTAGGCCAATGGCCACATAGCTTGTAGCATTGTTTTTGGACTTTATAGGCATTTAGAGCCTCATTGCTTATGTATTTTGTCGATGATATGTATTGCACTCGGTGCCATTTTGATATATTCACCTTTACATGGTATATAGATGAACAAACTTCGCATATTTTGTCTCTATTGGTTTGGAATCATGGTTTTAAATCTTAAAAATAGTTTTTTTCATTGAAAAAATTATTTCATGTATTTTTTAAAAATTGGTTCATTGAGATTTGACTAGTCCTGGTTTGAAACTTGGTTTATCAAGTGGACTAGTCCGATCATCGGTTTTGGTTTTGAATACTATGGTGACAACAATAAAGTTTAGATGAGATGTAGACTTGAAGCAATTGAATGGACAAAATGTCTATTTGAAACTGAAGGTTATTTTCAAGAAAATGGGTATGAAAATTGTTTCATGGAGGGACGGTTTCCCCAAAAGAGTATGAAGGTAGTTCCCTTGCATCATACAAGATGTGGTGAACCATGCATTGAATGCTACAAACAATCTTGTTGATAACTATTAAAACATCTAATCCAAATAGGAGAGGGGAAGGAAAAATGCACATGATAATATATGTATATGTGTGTGTGTGTGTGTGTGTGTGTCTATATATATATATATATAAACGTTATCAGAACAAGACTGGAATTGGTTGAGTTGGATGGTTCATTTGTTTTCAAGCCCTAATCAGTCCAACTGTTGGCACAAAATCAAAAAAGTCCGGTTAGGTGTTAGAATTTACCCAAATCCAACACCTCGTATTTAATTTCTAGCGAATGATATCTAAACAATACACGACTAAGTTCCTAAGACATAAAATTCAGCAGAACCGAATTTCAATCTGAATCACATAATCATAGATTTATGCCCAAAAATCAGTTTTTCATTACACACACACACACACACACACATATATATACACACACATCAACATTATCAGAACAAGACTGGAACTGGTTGAGTTGGATGGTTTGTCCATTTTCAAGCCCTAATCAGTTCGACCGTTGGCACAAAACCAAAAAAGGTCGGTTAGATGTTATAATTTACCCAAACCCAACACCCAATATTTAATTTCCAGGAAATGATATCTAAACAATACACGACTAAGTTCCTAACACATAAAATTCAACAAAAGCAAATTTCGAGCTGAATCACATTAACATAGATTTCTACCTAACAAATCATTTTTTCATTAATTCAAACTCAAAACTTACTTGGGCTACCATCCTTGGATAATGGACCAATTGAGAAAATACAGATTACAAAGCTCTGGATCTAATCCAACATATTTGCTCTCTCTCGCAGATCTGGATCTCCAGCCCCTCTGCAGTGTGCACTCTCTCAGAGTCAGCACACGCTCACTGAGGTGCCGCTCTCAAACTTGTGCTGTTGTTGTGTCTTAGCCTCAACACGTAGGCTCAATTTATAACTTTCCTAAGCTAATATTGGCAGTCAAAATCAACTCATCAAGTTACTTGAAGATAAATGACTTAACTTTAGTTAACTATCCTATATTTAGCTGTCTTTACTTTAACTCAAATACAATTTATAAATTTAGCTTGCTTTACATGCACATCTCATGCAACACATCCACATGCATGCAACTTACTTGCACACTTTGCATGTGGCATGCAAACTTCTAAAGAGGGAAAAAATGTCATTCTAGTCAAGACACGTGGCTAGAAGACCTTCAACAGGTACGGAAGTACTTGCCCGAGATACAAAAGTCAACACTCCCACTTAGTGATGGAGGTACTTGCAGAAGAACCTCCTCAACCTAGATATGTGTCTAAGCCCATCTCCGTATCTGTAGCTGCTCCCTTTGACCTTGGAGCCTGTCCTACTACCTGACCTGAAACCTGAATTGAGAACCTGTCGAACCTGTCACAACCAATGATGCTCTAAGGAGTCTTATGACACTCTTAAGCATCTATCAATTTCATATCAACCCAACTGAGTCTTTTGGAAATGCCTGAAAAATCACTCTCCCTAGTCATTTGTCCGCTCTCAGTAACTGACACTACTCTTATATCCAATATCCCCTCGGATACAACCATAGGCCCTCTCGACAACCTGTATGACTGTCCTTGTCTGTGTGAAGTACTACTGCCGCATCTGATGTCACTCCCTCTGAATGTAGAAGCACCTGTCCATCCCATAATAAAATTCTATATCCATCATCCTCCAAGGCTAATACTGAGAACAACATGTGTACCATCAACCCTAGAACAAACTGTTGAAATTGTAGCTATGGTTGGTCTTCATGAAATATTTATTGTAACTTGAAAAATTAATTATTATTATTTCCTTCAAGCATGTTATTCATGACCGAAATAAAGTTTGTAAGCCATATTTTACATGGCATTGAAAGAAGTAAATTATATTTTAAAGGTGGTGTTAGTGTCCTATGTTATAGCAGTCAAGTTTGGTCTTTTATCATTTTGGTAAATTTGTAAAGTGTTGCTATGATCTCATTAAGATCAAGCCTTAGTGTCAATAGGATATACTAAACTCTGATTAGTAAATAAAATCAAGTTGTCAAAGTTTTATAAGTGTTTAAATTTAGTAAGTTTCGGGGAATGTGTCAATCAAGTCATGAGTGGAGATCATAATGGATTTGATTTTTCATCATTAAGACAGATCAGTGGTGTCTTTTTGAGTCAGTTGTCAAGTCAAATCAAAGATTTCATTATATCATTGTACCTGCAAGTTGATGCTGCGCTTTCCTTTTTTGTTGCACATCTCTTTTTCAATGCACCTCAATATTCTAAATTTGAAAAAGAAATCATTGCAATTAAAGGATAAACTGGATTGCATAGAGGGTGACAAATACATGCATTGGCTCCCAAAAATTCATCGAACGATCTTCTCATCCTCCGTAGACACTTTGAACAACAAAACGAGAGTTGTCGCGCTTTGGCTGAAGGGTGTTGCTGCGCTTCTGCAAATTGGAGATTTTATTGTACCACGATCATCCACAGGTTCCAAATTTCTGTTCTCTAGCGTAATTCATGTTGTGTGCTGTTAGTTTTATCTTTAACAATCAAGTAGAGCGCCTAGAAGAACTTGCAACCCTCAGAAACTTTAACCCTTTGCGCTTTTCTGCTGTGCTACTGTTAAAGGCATTAAGGTTTGATAGAAGGTCAGAGTTTTGGCATTCCTTTTGGTGCATGAAGGTCCAAAGGAGGTGTTTGAGGTTTTCAACCCCATTCATCAACCATCTTACCTTGTCCGAGACTTCAACACATGGTCAAATTCACACTAATGAAGTTCGCTGCGCTCAGGCGCTACGGTTCTGCTGTAGGTGATGATTTTCAAGGATGGGAGTTTACAGTATGAACATATGTTATCCAATAGGTATCTCATGTTTTACAGGTTGTATTTCACATGTGCGACACATTCAGAAGCCTAGGAGGTGATCAGAGGCATGAAAACCATGAACTCACTGTGTTTTGGCTACAAGGGATTTGCAGCGTTTTTGATTGTTTTAGCATTTAACTTCAAAATCGGTTTCTGACCAAATGGAGGTGAAAATTGAAAAAGTAAAGTAGGTTTTTGTCAAACACGAGCTAAATAAAAAATAACGTCCTTCAGTTTCTTCATAGGTGTCATAGATTGGAAGATCCGAATGAATCTTTATAACCTATTTTTCAGATTTCGTTACTTCCTATTTTAGTAATGATTTTTGGGCACGGATTCCAAGGAGCTGAAAAAGAATTTTCGAAAATTGAGAGAGGTTTCTCTCAAGCACAAGTGCATCAACAAAAACCTCCTTCGGTTTTGTAACAACTGTCATGATTTGAGAGATATGATCTAATATTTGACCCCTGTTTTCTAGAAATTCAATCCCTATTTCCTAGCACACAATTTTTAAATGTGATGTAACTGACTCTATCTTTGGGGAATTGATTGAGCTCGACCCCCTAAGTCCAGGGATGAGCTAATTGTATATATTTCATGAATTTTAGTGTGCAAAATGTTGGTTGGTCAATGTGTGAGAGAAATGAGTCATGACATTGTACATTTTTATTAATAAGTTTCAGTGAATGATGAAGGCAGTGGTCTACTTGTTCAGGGATCCATGTGTCAGTTTCTTATGGTGTTGTTTATCTCTTGTTCTTGTTTTATAATCTTTTGTTATTGCCATGCTTTAAATGTCATGTCTTCAATGTTTAGTTAAACATAATTTATTTCAGAATTCGCTTTAAGTGTTGTATTAAAGGTTACTGAACATTTTAGTGTTTTTCTTCCATTGTAATATGTAAAATTCATCCTCAGCTAGAAGCTTTAGATTTTATCAATTTCACTATTCCTCTGCACACCTCTCTACAATGAAATTTGACAAATACACCATAAGGATTGCCTACTTTGCCCCTATCTAAGGATTCCTCAGTTTCCCCTCCATATCACTAAAAATCATTAGCTCAATATGATTCCATGCCCAATGGATTTACCCTCTTCTTTGCCATCAAACTTTTAGAAACCTATTCCTCTCTGATCTTAATACCTAGCCAAAAACCTAAGACAACCAGTCATCTAAGTGACTGAAGATTCATATAAAGAGAGCCCTCTCTGAAGCTGGAAGGGCTAGATTCTAGTTTTAATGTGGCTTGTGGTTACCTTTGGTTTGTGTTTCACTCTGAGATAAAGATCTACCTATCCCAACAATCTCATCCTTCCTTTTTACCTCTTAGAACTTTCTTCTTTAATGGCTTCCAAAGTAGCTGCCATTTCAGTAGTGACTTCATCAGGGCAATTTTGACAACATCCCACACCATTCCCAGGAATTCTAGCTAGGTGGTATTTTGGCCTGTTTATGCATGCATCCATTGTGGCATTGCAATAATTACACCTGACATGGTGGTCATTACCGACAATGATTCGTTGACCATGTGCCCATTATGGATCACGAGACTTTCGAGTACCCTTTGGTGGCATGGTGAGAAACTGTGGAAGAATTTTTTTTTTTTTTTTTTTAATTTAATTGATATTTTTTTGTTTTTGTTTTTGATTTTTTTTTAATTTACAATATTTTTTGGGCCTTGTGGTTGAGTTTCTCAGCGACACATGGCCCATGTGTGGCTGAGAAACTCAGCCACAGGCCCTGCCAGCTGAGGAGGCCGTGTGTGGCTGAGAAACACAGCCACAGGGCCTGTGGATTGAGGAGGACTATCTCCTCAGCTCGCAGGCACTGTGGCTGAGTTTCTCAGCCACACAACGACCCTGTGTGGCTGAGAAACTCAACTTGTCTCCTCAGCTTGCAGACCCTGTGGCTGAGTTTCTCGGCCACAAAACGGCCCCGTGTGGCTGAGAAACTCAGCTACAAGGCCTGTGGGCTGAGGAGGACTGTCTCCTCAGCCTACAGGCCCTGTGGTTGAGTTTCTTAGCCACACACATGTTGAAGAATGTAACTAAGTTTGGTCTTCATAAATTGTACTTGAGTGAAAATGTAATACATTTGTCAAAAGAAAGCAAAAAAAATTATTATTATTTTAATTGACTTGTTAAAGCATGGGTTTCATGCTTGCGTCAATTGTCATAGGTTAAGCCTCCATTGAAGGCTTTAGGATTGTTTGTATGAGTCAAAGTCTATATTGTGATGTTAAAACTCCTCCTCCAGCAAAGTCTTCTTGATGTCAGCCTCAAAAGAATCATCATCAAGCCGACTTCCATAAATGAACTCATGTCGGCCTTACATTAAATGGAGACACAATTGTTCATGGACTCATGTCGACCTATTTTATGGACAAACAACTATATATATAAGTGTATGAACTTCGCTTAAATCATAGTGCACAAGTTTGGATAAATCACATTGGATAAGTCTTGGTACTATCACAATAAGTCTTGATGCCATTACAATGGTGCTATTATAGTGAACAACTCTGGGTACTATCACAATAAGTCTCAGTGCTATTATAGTGTTGCTATCACAATGGATAGGTCTTGGTGCTATTACAGTGACCACAGGTTCGGTGCTATTACAGTGACCACAGTTTCGGTGCTATTATAGTTCATAGTGGCTACATTTTGGTGCTATTACAGTGAATAATTTTCGGTGCTATCCCATTGGTTAAATTCGGTGTTGTCACAGTAAATATAGTTCGGTGCTATCACAATGAAGAAGTTCAATGATTGGTGCTATCTCAAGATACAAGTTTGGTGCCATTGCAAGGACCGAATTGTGAAGAAGGATGACTGCTATAAGAGCGAAGAATGGTTAGACTACTATGGAATTGAAGTATGCATGACAAGGTCAACTTGATGGATGGAGGTAGTCTTGAGTCTAGGTTGTGAGGGTCTTGGTCGTCTCATCTCATTTTGAATCTACTAAAGGAAGAATTTTGACCAAGATTTCCCCTAGAGTGGGGTTTTTCCCTGGCTGTGTGCCTACATTTTGTGTCCTCTTCTATTTGTTGCTTGACATTAGTCTTGATGATAAGAAAATATAATTCGAAAGAACAAGTATTAATAATGAAAATATCACAAGGTAATGCCATAATAAGAGAAATCGATTAACTGCCACACTTTATTTTTATTTATTTTTTGTTAATTTTTAACATGGAAGACATTCAAACAAGGTTCGTGAAGCCTACCTGAAACTGGGTGTGATCTGATGAAGCCTCCATTAGCCTCCTCCAAGACCTCCTTCACTGTGCAATCGAGTCACTCAACACTCACAGAAATGAGCCAAACACTTAAATAACAAGTGAATGACAAATGGAAGGGAGAGAGGTGCTTATAAAGCATTTTCTTGCCTCCAATTTCCCTTTCCCTCCACCTCATTTCCAAAAAGAAAAAGAAAAAAAATTGCAATCTGAGGGTTGACAGGTCTTATAAGGGATTGACACGAGTCTTATGCCAAACCTGCGGGTCTTATACGGCTAACCGAGTTTAATAAGGGTTTAGCCGAGTTCGGTTCTTAAGTGCGGGTTCTATGTGAGTGACCTGTCTCGCTATAGAACCCGCCAAGACCCGGGTACTCGCGAGTCTTATGCGGGTGGTGCTACACTGCCTGCAACACTTCCGCAATAACTTCTTGAAATTTAGTTCTGTCATAGTAGACACAGACTTGCGTTCCACCATACCACATCTTTCTAAGAGCTTAACAATGTATTTTCGTTGAGAAAGGAAAATCTCGCATGAATTTTGCTAGACTATAGGCCTAGGAAGTAATGCATCAGTCATAGGTCTTTCAACTCAAATTCAGAATTCAATTCCCTCTTGCATTGATAAATGAGAGTGTTTTCACTAGTTAGAAATAGATCATTGACATACAAGACCAAAATAAGTGGCATGTCATTTTCAATGTTCTGTTGAGAAATCCAATAGGGTGGCAAGTTAAGTGATTTCTCTTATTATGACATTATCTTGTGAAGATTCATTATTATTTTTCTTTCTTTCGATCTATCTTTCCTTATCATCAAGACTAATGCCAAACAACAAATAGAAAAGGACACGATATTAAGGCATGTAGCCAGGGAAAAATCCCTACGTAGGGGAAAACCCAGTCAAGTAATTCTTCCTTCTATAGATTCAAAACCCAATTGAGACGACCAAGACCCTCACAACTTAGGCCAAAGACTATTTCCATCCATCAAGTCAACCTTAACACATCATGCTTCAGTTCTGTGGCATCTTATTTATACTTCAGTCCCGTGACAGTTCCAAACTAACTTCAATACTTCAGTTTTGTGATATTCCAAACAAGCTTCAGTCATGTGATAAATTTCTGTCTTGTAGAGTTAGTGCTTTAGTGAACTTTGGCCCTGTAATGATAGCACACATTGTTCTGCAATATAGTTTCAGTCCTCGATACTATGGAGATAGCCCCAGTTTCGGTCCAACAATGATGATAAACGCTGCAATAGGGTTTTTCCTCAGTCTTGTGGTGACAACCCTAACTTCAGTCCTTAGTCCTGTGATGATAGCTCAAGTTTCGGTCATGTGGTGGTAGCCTTGACTTCTGTCTGTGGTGGTGGTAGCCTTAAACATTACGACTTGTATTGACACTTCACTTCCTTGAGACTTTGAGTTGTTGTAATGAATAAATAATGTAAATAAATGATAAATTAGTTAATTAGTAATTAGGCTGAAAGGTCATGTCTGATAAGACATGACCTTTCGTGAAGAGGCACCTGCGTAGGTATATAAGCAGGCCTCATTTGTAACATTCAATCATCTATCTTATACCTTTTATAATATAATATTTGTATCCTCATGGATATCTTTGTATTCCAAGTGTTCTGGAGTATTTAACTTGAGAAGGAACTTTGTTCGCTTCATTTGGTATTAGAGCAGTTCGATCTTCTGGCCGCTCATCGCTGCATAGAGCTATGCTCCTCGGTCCAGGCCTTTGGCCATAAAAAATTCGTCAACGTTGTTGTCGTCGAAGTGTTTCGCTACCAGTCTTGGAGTTTCTCCATTTTCACCAGTAGGCCTTTGCTCAAAATTAAAAATTTGAAGAATTTCACCAGTATGCCTTTGGCCAGAATTAAACATTTGAAGAAAAAAAGGGAAATTTAAAAAAAGAAAAGCAAAAGAAATATATATATAAAGAAAAAAAAGAAAAAAGAAAAAAAGAAAAAAAAGAGATATATATAAAGAAGTACATATACGTACATACCAAGACAATTTAAAATTAAAAAGGAAAAAGAAATAAGGAAGAGTAGGTAAGGTTATTTTGATTATTCTTTCAGTGGTTTACAAGCTCGTGGTTTTGGAAGCCCATGGTATTTGCAAGGTAAAATAAGAAGTAAAGGAATAAAAAATCTCTGTGTGAATGGTAAGTTTACTTTTACATAGAGAACATTAACTGAGTCAAATACACATAAGTGGACATATATTTTATAGGTGAATATATGTGAATAGCCACGTTTCACTAGGGTTGTAACCTTTCAACAAAAAAAAGAGTTAAAAAAAATCAATTGTTAAAAGAATATGAATATATATATATATATATATATATATATAATTAATTAATTAAATTATTAAATAAAATAAAATTTGAAGGAATAATAACTTCATTAAAAAGAAGAAGAGAAAGTTAGGAAGGGTTACCTTAAAAACCCTAAAACCTCAATTCAACAAATAAAATGGAATCAATCAATGATGAAAAGGAAATTGAGTCTAATTCGGAAAGGAAAGAAGGAAGATTTCCTGAAAATTATAGTATGTTTGTCCGTATGCTAATTAGAATCAAAGGGTCACTTGCAGGAAAGGAAGTTCTCATATCTATCGATCTTAATCAAAAGGATAATTATGTTAGTATTGAATGTGCTAACCAATTAGTGATCCCTGAATCAAATATAATCGAAACAAATTCAATTAACGCAAATGAAAAACAATACGACATAAGGAATCTACACCCAAGTATTGGGGAGTATTCCTTGGTCTCGCAATTTACCGTTAAAACCTTATTTTGTAACAATAGTGATATAATTCTGGGTTCGCTCTTGATGGAATCATTAGGTCATTCGTCCTTAATACAAAAAAGAAGTTTTTAACATTCTCCTACAAAAAGTAGAAAATAACGCTACAAGACGTCAACTTAAAGCCAAATTCAGTGACACCTGAAGACATTCAAGAAATTTCAAAAGTAATTTCTCAAGAAAGTAAAAAGGCAATCCAAAATATGCAAAAGGAAATTGAAAAAATCACAACTAACAAGAATGAAGAAGTTGCTCGCGTCAAGGACCACAACGAAAAATTGCTAACGCAAATTAAGAAATTGAAGAAGGATAAGAAGTCGTTGGAAAACAAGGTGCAACAACTTGTCGAAAAAGAGTCGTCGAAACCGACAAATGTAGAAGTTCAAGTTGCAGGAAAAACGAACATTGATCCAGTAAATGCCACAACTCAAGAAGAAGACAAGCAAGTTGCAAACGATACAAACTTCGA
This sequence comes from Pinus albicaulis, assembly GCA_034641835.2. NCBI lineage: Eukaryota > Viridiplantae > Streptophyta > Pinopsida > Pinales > Pinaceae > Pinus > Pinus albicaulis. Next base: position 11,983,996 of record CM076579.1, on the reverse strand, counting down.
TGTTGCAGTTCAGACGAGGAGCATTCTAAATGAAGGTTCTGTAACCTACTCAATAACATCCTCGCCAAAAGAAAATCAAAGTCAAACCAAAAAAGTTCCCTATCAACATCCAAATAACGGGAGCAAACAACTCAGTGGAGATATATGTATTTAGAACAGAAACAAGCTGATATTCTGAAGAATACTAACGAACAAAGTTCCTTCTCAAGTTAAATACTCCAGAACACTTGGAATACAAAGATATCCATGAGGATACAAATATTATATTATTAAAGGTATGAGATAGATGATTGAACGTTACAAATGAGGCCTGCTTATATACCTACGCAGGTGCCTCTTCCCGAAAGGTCATGTCTTATCAGACATGACCTTTCAACCTAATTACTAATTAACTAATTTATCATTTATTTACATTATTTATTCATTACAGTTGTTTTTCACAGCAACTACACCAAATTCCCTCATTTTAATTGTTAAATTTGGGAACTAGGGCCAAATTCCACCTTAGGAAAGCTCATTTGATGGAGATGATGATTGCATTGGATTCCTCATTTCGAGAGGTCCAAGATTGATCTAAAGATCCTCTGATTCAGACAAGCAAAAGTGAGATTTTGAATTTATTCTCACATTTGCAAATTGTTATCTTATTTATACTTCAGTCCCGTGACAATTCCAAACTAACTTCAATACTTCATTTTTGTGATATTCCAAACGAGCTTCAGTCATGTGATAAACTTCTGTCTTGTAGAGTTAATGCTTTAGTGAACTTTGGCCCTGTAATGATAGCACACATTGTTCTGCAATATAGTTTCAGTCCTCGATACCGTGGAGATAGCCCAGGTTTCGGTCCAACAATGATGACAAATGCTGCAATAAGGCTTTGCCTCGGTCTTGTGGTGATAACCCTAACTTCAGTCCTTAGTCCTGTGATGATAGCTCAAGTTTCGGTCATGTGGTGACAACCTTGACTTCTGTTTGTGGTTGTCATAGCCCTAAACATTACGACTTGTATTGACACTTCACTTCCTTGCGACTTTGAGTTGTTTTTCACTACAACTACACCAAATTCCCTCACTGTAATTGTTAAATTTCGGAACTAGGGCCAAATTCCACCTTGGGAAGGCTCATTTGATGGAGATGATGATTGCATTGGATTCCTCATTTCGAGAGGTCCAAGATTGATTTACATATCCTCTGATTCAGACAAGCAAAAATGAGATTTTGAATTTATTCTTTCACATTTGCAAATTGTTCAGGTCGGCCTCAGACTAATGTAGGCTCAAGGAGCCCAATGGACGTGTCTCTTCACCCTCAATGAATTGTATAAATAGGAGTGACCTCTCACGTCATTTGGACATGATTCACTCACACATTCTTCTCTCTCTCTTCATTAGATTGGTTCGTATAGCATGGGCAACCTCTCTCTCTCACACGTGCGGCTAGAAGAACAAATTTATGGTCTAAATCACAAAACCAAATTTTAGGCATTTTAACCAGTGTTGACCAATGTTGACCAAGGCTGTTTTTATCAAGTTTGACTGTGGTTTTGAGGGAAAAATTTCGTTTTTGAGAGGCTGCATTGACTGGCACTAAAACTGCAATTTGACTATAAAAAGTACAACAAAATTTCTCTCTTCTTTGACCGAGTTTGACCAAGCTATTTTGGCCTGCATTTGACCTCCTGTTCTGGCTGAGTTTGACCAAGTAAGACCGAGCTGCATTGTGGAAGGGTTACTGCTGTTTTGACCAACATTGAGTTTTTGGTTAGGGTTGAAGTTTGACTGCAGTTGACTGCAGAATTTGATAGGGCTGATTTGACTGTGTATTGGGCAAGTGAATTTGATTTATGTATTCTCTCTCTCGGCGAAATTATTGAATAATAATAAGAAGAATTGTTCAAAGGGTTTTCCTGACATTGAGGTTTTTCCACGGCATCTGCCATATCTGGTGTTCTCTCGTCTTGGCTTGTCTTCTGCATTTACTGTCAATGTGATTAAATTAATGTGATTGCTAATGGAAATAATTGGAAAAATTCATTGGGCTGCTAAAGGAACATTGAAGTAAATTGTGCTAAGCATAGAACTTACCATTGTTAAATAAAATTAGCAGTAATACACCGAACTCTTCATTTAAATTTCTGACTCCATCACTGAGGTACACCGAACTTGTATATCTGAAATCCACCGAAGTCTTCTCTGCAATGTCCGAACTTGTGTCTATGAGATATACCGAACTCTTCTTTGTAATTTTGACTGAAGTTTACACGCCTAAATATAGTTGTTTACCACAATAATGAGCCGACATGAGTCCATTTAGTGAAGTTGACTTGTTGACGATTAATTTGAAGGCCGACAACAAGGAGACTTGATGGAGGAAGTTTTTTACATAACAAAATAGACTTTGACATTGACTTACAAGTCCTAAAGGCCTGCAATGGAGGCTTGCTTATGACAAGTTGACCCAAGCATGAAACACATGCTTTAACAAGTCAATTCAATTAATAATAGAATTTTCTTTTTCCTTCTTTTGATAAATATATTTAATTTTGACTCAAGTACAAACATGAAGACCGACCCTAGTTACATTCTTCAACACTCCCCCTTAACTAGGGAGGAATTCATGCTTACATATATCTCAAAACACATTATCTACGAAGAAATTAGGCACCACAATGCCATGGACTAGATTGTTGACCAGGGCAATCTATTCAATGTCTCTCAACACTTTAGGCACTACAGTGCCGTGGATTAGATTCCTGACCATGGCTATCTATTCGGATGGGACTAAGATGGACGCAAGCTTTCAACCTCTCTAGGTGCCATCAAGCTTACTTGCTAACCATCAACCCAAGAATCCAGGTGCGTATCCAAGGTCATAGCTTTATGACCAACGCCACCCTCCCTACTTCAGGATCCAAACATCAACACATAGTGCCGACCTGATGTCTTCCCAGGCAATGTTTCACGCACAAAGCCTCAACACTCTTGATTATTCCAATTGGTAGCAACTCCTCCCCGATCAAGCAGATTGGAAACGACAATGCTCTCCCGATCAAACTGATCGATAACAAACATGTAAAACATGCTATCAAACCTCCGAGAGATTTACTTGTACAAACACAACCCCAATTAGTAATAAACTTTCAAGTGTACATAAGTAAATACAAACGTGTGGGGTCTTTCAGACAGCTTGATGTTGCTTCTCAATTTATCATAGTGGAACTTTCAAACGAATCTTTGACAAAAGATACTTCAGTTATACATATTCCATTCCTACTTCTCATGCAACAACAAATTCTTCAATCCGATGCATTATCCATCATGACCATGACATGCCCTCCCTCTTAACTTAAGGAGATTTCTTTTATCCAGGCCCCCTCTTAGGGAGATCAACTTCTTCTTATGACATTGGAGAATCTTTCATGGCTTCCATCCTTCTCAACAAAGTCATGTTGATCATCAACATTCATATATCTTCCTTCATCATGCTTATCATATCAACTTTAGTTACGTATATCTTCACCATTTTGAAGATTATGTATCTGCACAACTTAGATAGCAAGTACCACCAAATCTATAGAAGCATGAAGCCATATTGAAATCATACAATGATGGAAGCATACTTGAAGATATTAAGCAAGAAACACATACTTCTATATTTCAAACTTCTTGCCCAGATTTTGATACAAACCCTAAATCATGTCAACATCAATCTCTTTATATCTAGAGCCACATATTTCCTTTAGAGATCTCAAAGCAACAAGTATCTAGCAATTTCCAGAATTCATATGTTAGACTTTCTACTAGGATGTCGTACAAACCGTAGAGTTCATACTTGAGCTTCAACAATCAATCATGACTGAAATTAAAGTTTCAACAATATGGCTAGCTTCTACTAGGGTTTGAGGTAAACCCTAGATTTTCGTTTAGTAATCCTCAAAAATCACAATACAATTTCATAGATTCCAGATTGTCATATCACAACTTAGAGAATTTATCTTCTACTAAGGTTTAACTACAAAACCCTAGATTTCCCAAACAACATCATCCTAGAATATGAAACTTTGACAAGGGCTTAGTTCCAAACCCTAAGATTTATGACCATCAACATTTACATCAAGACACATATCTAGGATTCCATCATCATGCATAAGCATATCATAACAACATATGTCAGTCAAACTCAATGACACAAACACATTAAAATCTGACATATAACCAATTTGATCAGACGAACAAACATATAACTAGGGATTCATTCCTAGGACATCATCTAAAATAAGGGTCTTGTTCATAAACCCCAAACATGACATCATCAAATATCAAAAGAATAGTATTTTTCTAGAATTCATCAATAACCCTAAGAATATTAGGGTCATTTTATCATTGACATATCTATAAGTTAGGTTTTTTCAAAGAACCCTTTTAGTGTTCTACAAGAATAATCAAAGACACGAGGAGGGTAGATTTATCTAATGATGAATCACCTAATCAAGAATCTTCATGATTCAAGAGAGCTAGACACAACAATGGTAGTAATGTAACACAAAAGATTATGTACTTTTTATATTAAGGGAATTTCATAAAGTGTATAGTCTACGACATATCTGGAAATGTTCCTTGACAAACCTTGTAACGATTCCTTGAAGTGTTCTCTTTGTATTAAGCCATGATCTTTTATACCTGTGATAAATGCTTTCAAGCAAAACATGTGATACCAAGAACATGATTTTAACTCAATCTAGATTTTCTAGGATGGAATCCTATGATATCGAAGATCAAGATATTCCTTCTTATAATTAACACTAGGATTTTGCTTGACATCCTAGATTACTTGTAAACCCTAGAAGATAAGGATTAAGGTTCTAATATGATATTTTCGTATGTCATCTAGGGATTACAGTCTATCCTAGACTAACTATAAACAAGAATTATATGAGTCATTTAAAATTAGATATATTGAAAATCTTAAAGCTCATGAATATACGTACCTTGTGTTTACATACCTTTGATTTGATAGCCCATTAGACTTGTTGCATATACATATCGTTAAGTAAGGAACTGTGACAATACTTGATTTCTTTGAGCTGGTTCCTTATGTTGGGCACAAAGAGAATAAGCTTGGACTACCAATTCAGATCCTCAAAGAGTAAGGCTTGTATTTCTTCTCCACAGGTCAGACTTCGGATCCCTTTCACAGTCCTCAAATGCATGCTTTAGATCTCGGATTAAGCTCACAGTATTCTTCAGAATTTTGGACCAAACTTGGATCACCTCATAGAAGTAATTTGGACTTCAAATTGCTCTTCAAGTATAGGAGGACTGCTACAGTTATCATGTTGGTGATAATGAATATCTTTGTGATGATAACCTTCCGCTGAAGATTCCTGTATTGAAGGTTCCTTCAAATTACATATCTTAAATAAGGAGGCTTTAGACCTTTATTCATCTTGGATGCTTTGACAATGAATTCGATCTCAAACTGTGACTTTGCTCCGTTTCCAAAACCTTCTTGCCAATAAGGTGATTTTCAACCTTCTTTCACCATAACTTTGATACCATGTTGAGAAATCCAATAAGGTAGCCCCAAACATTTAGGCTTGCTTTAACCCATAAAGGGTTTTCTTCAACCAAAATACATGTGTCCTATCCTGTAATTCAAAACCCTGAGGTTGTTCCAAGTAGACTTCCTTCTTAAGTGAGCCATGCAAGAAAGTATTCTTGATGTCCATTTGATGTAGTCTCCATCCTTGATTAGCAATGAGAGCAATTATGGATCAGATAGTAGTGTATCGAGCAACTGGTGCAAATATTTGATCATAGTCAACTCCTTCCTTTTGAGAGAAACCATGAGCCACAAACCTTACCCTATATTTTTCAACACTTCCATTGTTAGGTCCCTATATTACTAGTGTAGTCCCTTATTGTTGTTAGTGTATTCCCCTTATTGTTATTGTTGTACCCCTGTAGTCCCCGTATTGTTATTATTGTGCCCCATAAAACCCCGCTATTGTTATGGTTGTGCCCTTACATTATTATTGTTAGGTCGACTAGCATTATATTGTGACCCCATGGACTCCTATATATAGAAAGGAGGTTTTGTCATTTGAATCATCCAAGAATTGTTCATTTATGTAATGTAAAGGAGGTTGCCCCCTCGAAGTGGCTGATTTCTAAGGTGCTGATTTCTCTTTTCTTCTATTTTTGGAGCTGGTTTCATAACATTTGGTATCAGAGCTTTGGATTCTAGGGTTTCGCTGCTTCAAATAGGTCATCGTGGCATTTTCGCTATAAATTTTTTTCTACGAAGGTTCAAAAGCTTAAAAAAACTGATTTGCGAAGAAATCCCAAGGAAAGTCCTGTAAAAATTTCAGAGCTTGGTTTGCAATATTTTCGGAGATATGATCTGTGGAAGTTAGGGTTTTTGCAGGCTCTCGAATTTCATCTCAAAGAGGTGACCTTGGGAAAATCATCATAACTCTCTCTCTGAGCATCAAATTGGAATTCTGTAAAAGTGGTCGAAAGTACGCAGACTGAAGTTTCCTGTGTATCCATTTCAGAGCTGAATGAGGAAACAATGACACGTGGCACGTCGTACAAGTTCGATTGACTGAACCAGTCCATAATTAGGTGATTGTGGGAGATTGGGCATAACTTTGGCTTGAAGAATCCAAATCAAGTCAGACCCGTGGAGTTGGAAAATAGATTCAGAGGGCTACTGCAGGACTGAAGATAAAATCTCGAGGATCCGAAATTACAGATATACATCAGTTTCAATATGGAGCTCCTCAAAAGCAGGAAAAAGGTGTGTATTTTTTTTTCAAATTGCATAAGTCTTGTTTGAAAAATGAGTTTGAAGTGATTCCAAGGGCATATTGAAGCATAGATATCAGTATTGGGTTCTAAAATGCCCCCTAAAAAGAATTCAACACCCATTAAGCCCCCAGAAGGCTCTACTATGACTCATGAAGAAGAAGAAGTGCAACATGATATATCAAAATTACAGGAGCAAGTGCAACAACTTTCGCTCTCGCAAAGAGCAACAAAAAATGAAATGGAAGTTTTGAAGAAAGTCGTGGAAAATAAGATGGATGGTTTGAAGAATGGCATGGAAGCTAAGATGGATGACATGGAAGCTAACATGGAAGATATGAAGAATGATCTAAAAGCAGACATGGAAGGTTTGAAGGAAGGTTTGACAAAGTTGATACAAGAAATGATTCCTAATGGCGAAAAGGTAGTACAAGAAACTCACGATGAGAACAAATAAATGTTAAACTTGATTTCATAAACTCTAATGTTGGATGAAAGACCCACTATATTCCAAAGATGGATATGAGGAAATTTGATGGCAAGGATCCCGTAACATGGATACTACAGATGGAGCAATATTTTGATCTCCATAATGTGCAAAACACACAAAGGGTACGCATTGCAACTTTACATTTAGAACAAAATACATTTGTATGGTATCGATGGATTTGCTCTCGTAAAAAATTGTCACTTGGTCAATTTTTACGAAGGAAATGATAGCACATTATGATGATACAAAGAGCAACACCTTCTTTAACCAATTGATAAATCTCAAACAAAAGGGTTCAATGGTGGAGCACATTGAGGACTTCCAAAAATTGAATATAAAGGTAACTGATATTGCAAAGGAACACATGATTGATGTCTTCATAGGGACTTTAAAGGATAACATCCAATATGAGGTTTCCCTTTGGTAACTTGATTCATTGGAGAAGGCATTCGGGTTGGCAAGAAAAGTTGAAAGTAAAATTATGGCGACAAGGAAGCCTACCACTCACATCTATAAAGATGGAAGTGTTGCTACTCCTAGATTTCCACAACCTACACGTTTGACACCACAACAATTGGAAGAAAAAAGAGCAAAAAGGCTTTGCTACAATTGTGATAGCAAATACACCAAAGGTCATAAGTGTGCTTAGAAGAAATTATTTTACATAGATTGTGAAGAGGAGGAAGAAAATGAACAAGAAACTTCAAAAGAAGAGGATATACACTAGGAATCAACCCTAGAGAAAGAAGAAATGAGTCCGACCATATCTTGTAATGCATTGGCAGGAATTACCACTCCTCAAACTCTCAAGATAGAAGGACATATCGAGAAGAAGCATGTAATAATGTTGATTGATTCAGGTAGTACCCATAATTTTATTCATTGTAAGGTAGCCAAGGAATTGAGTTGCTTCCTATACCCAGCACCAGAGTGTCAAGTGATGGTTGCAATTGGAGGGACTATAAATTGCTTTGGAAAATGCCATAATATCAAGCTAACCATGGGGGAATATGTATTGAATAGTCCAATGCTTTCCATTCCAATGGGATGTGCTGATGTTGTACTAGGAGTATAATGGTTACAATCTTTGGGGATGGTAGCTTTTAATTTTCAAGAACTTTTCTTGAATTTTTTTTCGGAAGGAAAGGAAGTTGTATTACGAGTTATCGCGGGAAAGCCGAGAAAGATAATAAGCTCTAATGTCATGACAAAGCTTCTAAAGAAAGAACAATGAGGCATAATTCTCTAGATCTCCAAAAAGTCTTGTACAATCATTCCAAGGTGTTTGAAATTCCCAAAGGACTCCCACCTATTCGTGATCATGATCATGCTATTCATTTGATTCCAGGAAGTGTTCTTCAAACATCAGGCCTTACAAATATTCGTATGCCAAAAGAGTGAATTTGAACATATGATTGTAGAAATGTTAGAGGTTGGTATAATTCAACCTAGTCAAAGTTCTTTTTCTGCTCCAGTAGTATTGGTGCACAAGAAGGATGGATCATGGCGGATGTGTTCAGATTATAGGGAGCTCAATAAGCTCACTCTTAAAGATAAATTTCCCATTCCTGTGATTGATGAATTATTGGATGAATTACATGGAGCAATTTATTTTACCAAGTTGGATCTTCGTTCAAGATATCATCAAATTAGAATGAAGATTGAAGATATTCCAAAAACAACATTTCGAAGGGTCATTATGAATTTTTGGTCATGCCTTTTGGCCTTACAAATGCACCTTCTACATTTCAAGGGTTGATGAATTCCATTTTTAAACCCTTCCTTAGAAAATTTGTGTTAGTATTTTTTGATGATATACTAATCTAGAGCAGGTCTTGGAAGGATCATGTTCAACATGTTGACAGGGTGCTCAAACTATTGGAGGAGAAACAATTATATGCAAAAACCTCCAAATGTTTCTTTGGAGTACAAGAGGTGGAATATCTGGGTCATATTGTATCTCAGGAGGGAGTTAAGGTAGACCCTAACAAAATTAAATCCATCAAGGAATGGAAAGTCCTGACAACCATAAAGCAGTTGTGTGAATTTCTCGGGTTAACAGAGTATTATCACAAGTTTGTTAAGAATTATGGGAGAATAACAATTTCTCTAACATCATTATTGAAAAAAGATGCATTTTCATGGACTCGTGAAGCAACTAAGGCATTGAACATCTTAAAGAAGCAATGTGCCTAGCACCGGTCTTAGCTATGCCAGAGTTCACAAAAACCTTTATTGTGGAATGTGATGCCTCAGGAAATGGAATTGGGGTTGTTTTAATGCAAGAAGGAAGACCCATTTCTTTTGAAAGTCGTCCAATCAAAGGAAAGTATTTACAGAAATCTATTTATGAGAAGGAAATGTTGGCAATACTACATGCACTAAAGAAATGGCGACCATACCTAATGGGAAGCCAATTCAAGGTAAAAACTGATCATGATAGTCTTAAACACTTTTTGGAACAAAGACCATCTTCAGAAGAGCAGCAAAAATGGGTCACAAAGATGTTGGGTTATGACTTCGAAATCATCTACAAAAAAGGAAAGCTAAATGTTGTTGCAGATGCACTCTCAAGAAATGATGAGGAGGTGGATAACCGAAGTAAGGGAGGAATGGAAGAATGACGAAGAAGCATGGACACTCATTCAAAAGTTGCAGCAAGATCCAAGTACATCAGATACTTTTAGTTGGAAAAATGTTTCTTTATGGTACAAAGATCGCTTATATCTTTGTAAGAATTCCCAACTAAAACAAAAGATTCTTTTGGAAATACACACCTCTCCCGTGGGAGGACACTCTAATACAAGGTGAAGAAAGATTTTTTTTGGGATGTCCTTAAATCTAATATTCAAAAGTTTGTGGCAGAATGTTTGGTTGCGAGCTACAACCTTTACCCATTCCAAGTCAACGTTGCTACTGCATTTATGGAAACAATTCAAAAGCTACATGGAAATCCAAAGATTATTGTAAGTGACATAGATCCCATTTTCACTAGAAATTTTTGGACGAAATTATTTTCTTGTTTGGGTACTCAACTAGCCCAGAGCTCATCTTATCATCCTCAATCCAATGGGCAAACTCAGATAGGGGAAAAATGTTTGAAAGGATATCTTCGTTGTTTTGTATATGATAAACAAACACAATGGGTCAAGTGGTTATCTTTCGCTGAATGGTGGTATAACACTTCCTTCCATACTGCAGCAAAAATGGCCCCATTTATGGCACTTTATGGATATCAACCACCGTCCATCACATCATTTTTAAGAGAAAATTCTAAGGTTCAAGCAGTGGAAGATCACATCTTGCATCAACAACAAGTTCTCCAACTCTTAAAGGATAACCTAAATTTGGCACAAAATCGAATGAAACAACAGGCAAATCAACATCGCAGTGAGAGAAGTTTTGATGTAGGAGACTGGATATTTTTACCACTACAACCATACAAACAAATGTCTCTCAATTAAGCTAAGAAGGATAATAAATTATCACCAAAATACTATGGTCCTTACAAGGTGTTGCAAAAGATTGGTACTATGTCATACAAATTGGAGCTTCCTGCTTCTTCTCGAGTGCACACAGTTTTCCATGTTTCATGCTTAATGAAGGTTATAGGTGACAAACTTCCAGTTCAAACAATATTTCCAGAACTTGACGAGGAAGGAAAAATCATATTGCAACCTGAAGCAGTCACGGAAACAAGATCTTGACAGCCACGAAATCGATCAATTTCAGAGTATCTCATTAAGTGGAAGAACTTACCCACTGAAGATTCCACATGGGAGGATGCGAATTTTATACAGAAGCACCCAAAGCTACTCAAGCATTGAGGACAACACTTTTTTGAAGGAGAGGGGCATGCTAGGTCCTTATAGTACTAATGTAGTCCCTTATTGTTGTTAGTGTATTCCCCTTGTTGTTATTGTTGTACACCTGTAGTCCCCATATTGTTATTATTGTGCCCCATAAAACCCCACTATTGTTATTGTTGTGCCCTTATATTATTATTGTTAGGTTGGCTAGGATTACATTGTGACCCCATGGACTCCTATATATAGAAAGGAGGTTTTGTCATTCGAATCATCCAAGAATTGTTCATTTATGTAATGTAAAGGAGGTTGCCCCCCCTCGAAATGGATGATTTCTAAGGCATTGATCTCTCTTTTCTTCTATTTTTGGAGCTGGTTTCATAACATCCATCAACTCCATGTTTACTTTTGTAGATCCATTTTGAAGTGACCACAACCTTGTCCTGTTGGAAAGTATAACTAGGTTTGGTCTTCATAGTGACTTGTAATTATGAATTTATGTAATGAAGAAGACAAAGATAATAAAATGTATTTTGTAAATGCTTGACTTATGGGTTTCATGAGCAAGGAGTTTTTATTATACGTCAAAGACTTCTTCTTGATGTCTTTAGGGTTTTGTCATCTTGTCATAAATGTATAATTTAGAGTCATGTATATGAAGTGTTGTTACACCTGTAAAGACAAATTATTGATGTAAATGTATGCCTCAAGACCTAGTCAATATGCTCCTTGAAGACGACCTAGAAGATGCTGGAAGATGCTCCTTGTAAAGTTGGCTCACAAACAGTTCAACAAGTGGACCTACTAGCTAGAGATCATGTCGGCCTAGAGCGGAAACAATACCCATATATATATAAGGGACTGCGGCCTCATTACAATCCATAAAGGACTCTCTCATCCCGTATATATCAAAACTAAAATCTTCAAAAGAAATATAAGACAAATTGGTGGAGTTGTTCTTGGTGAGTACTGCAGGGGAAGTAATAACTCTGAGATAAGAAGCTAAAAAGTGTAAAAAGTCAAGAGAAGAAGGAATAACTTTATATTTTATGAAGATTTCCGAAATGCGACATCAACTATAGGAATTGGGAGAAGTAATGTCTGATAGAGAAATGACTACAGTGGTGCTGAATGCTCTACTAGAGGGATGGGGAAACTTCACTTCAAGCATCTATGGGGAGAAAGAAACAACACCATTCCATGATCTATGGTCTTTATGTAAGATCAATGTTTTAAAAAACGGAATCGGTCAGCTACCAGGCCGAGGTAATGACTCGGTAATGACTCGGTCGACTCGGTTTCAATGACTTGGTTTTTGTAAAAAATACATTAAATATTAATTTTTTTGTACAATCTCATACCAATACAAACTTTATTTTTCTGTGACAAGCATGCTTCTGGTCAACACAAGCAAACAAGCACTTTCCGTAGCATGAGAATTTAATTCACTGAAGCAATTGCGTCTCACATGCTTATGGAAGCTATCCTTTGGCTTAACAGCTGCCACTAGTGGTATTTCTTCCGCCAAAATAACTAGGACTTGCACTTGGCTACAACCACAATAAATAGCTGGCTTATGTAGGCATGCTGGCTTACTGGAGGTGAACATGTCCCTGTGGGATTTTTGAGCCTTGGTGGGGAGGTTAGCAACACCCAATGTTTATCAACTAGCCAAACCCCTGTTGATCATTGAAATTTTTTGAAGAAACAAAATAAGACTGTGGCCCTCCTTCAAATTCCTCAGCCAATGGAGACTTGTCAATAATTAATTTTAATTCATGCTCTTTAATTTTAATTTTAATGGCGACTTTATCTTCATGAACACTCAAGGGCTCCCAACCAATTCTTTTATTGCATCAATAGACTTGAAGAAAACCTTACTCCCAGTAGTTTATCTTCATGAGTACTCAATGGCTTATCCAATTCCTTTATTGCATCAACAGACTCGAAGAAATCCTTACTTCTTTCTCTCAGTATAACCTTATTTCTTTCTCCCAGAATATATTAGGTGGCAATCAATTCTTGCATGACATCAATTCGAGAATCCCATCCAAATCTTACCTTTCTCAATCTTGAATTTGAAGGTAGATTCTCCTTTTTGTCGCTTATGTTCTTTCATATCAAATAGAGCCTAGATGAAACTGTTAACATAACCCTTATACAAGTTTTAGTCAATTTGTTTCCGTATTTAAAGACATAGTTAAAGAGATGATTTTTTTGGCGAGGCTAGAAGATTTGCCTGTCAGTCTTTCTTGAATCACCTTCAGAGTTTTCTTTATAAAAATAATAACCTTTCCCTTTGAGAAGGGTGTGGCCCTCCAGTGCTCTCTGGAATTTTTCCAATTAACATTTTATGAATCTGCCAACAAACAAATCCTGAACCCTATAGAAATGGTAAGGGGCTTCATGCCTCCAAAATGTCAGATACCAAATTGGAATTGGCTCAATATCTACATGCATGTCTCCTATTTGGACCAGGGTCTCAAATGGATTGTAGAAAAATAACACATGAACAAGATATGAGGCAAACATTAGTGGATTTGTGAATGATGTGAAAGGTGAGAAATGAAGTGGAAGGTTTCCAAATTCTGCATGCAGATTGTAGGCACTTTATAATTGGTATGAGATTGAACTAACCGACCGGCTGTTTTGGCTCGGCTTGGTTAACTCGGGCCAGGCCTGGTTGGCTGGCTTGTTACCGGGCCGGCCGAGCCGGTACAAAAACCGGCCGGCTCGGTAACAAACCGGCCAACCTAGCTGGTTTTGTACCTGGTCGGACCGGCCAGCCTAATGGCTCGGTCGACCAGGCCTGGTTGGAGTTGAGCCGACCGTTTTTTAAAACAGAGTGTAAGATAGAAGACACTAGATTAAAAGCTAAAATTGATACAAGATCAAATGAAGAAAATCAGGCCTATGCTGCCATGTCAAGAAGAAAGGGAAGATTAGGTAAGTTTTGTCTCAGAAGAAAAGGAGAAACATGGATGAGATACGATGGATGAACTTGGGCACTATAAGAAGGATTGTCCCAAATCTAATAAGGACAAGAGGAAAAAGGAAGAAGCCCATGCCACCGGAGAATAGAAGACCCAGATTCAAAGAAACCTAAGAAAGAAGAAGTAAAAGATCTCTATTATGATTGAGATCATCTTTCTCTTTAAGAGGTATATGTCGGTTGTAAAATAGTATGTTAGGAAGCATTGTAGATGCTTCTCTTTAGAATTGGCATCATGATGGAAGCATTGAAGAAGGAGCACTCGTTGTAGGAGGATGTCTGTAACACACACGTGACCACTATGCTATGGGATAAGTGGCTTCGGGAACCTCACTGAAAACAACATTTATAGAAGGCAGGCATCAAGATCAAGGGTCATCATTCAATAATCAATAAGGAAACAGATGCTGACATTTTCTAATGGAATCCTCTTTGGATTCACTAGTTAGAGAAAAAGAAAAATGTTTCTTCAAAATTCTAACTCGCAGAATTTTGGGATTAGGATATTTTGATGAAGCAGGTCAAGGGAATGGAACTCTTCATTCTAAGAAAACCTGCTGCAGGATGACTCAAAGGGAAAAAGAATGAGGTATATATATATATATATGCTGACAATAGATGCTATGAAGTCATGTCATGTGGTTGCAGGTAGTATACTTCTATCTTTAGAAGTATGATCAAAATAGAAAGCATAAACTCTTCCGATGTACAGGTCTCCAAAAGGCATGATCTACACTAGATGAAATCAACATAATATGTCCTCATATGGAATATGAGGTTATTGTACATTATCAAGGAACTGCACAGTGGAAGTTCCTGGGAATGAAATAAAATTGTGTGGAGAAAGAAAAAGGAAGAGATCGTGAGAAGTACAACCATGGAAAGAAGTAGTCGACATCTAAGGAAGCTAAGAAGACCTGACTAGAAAATCTCTTGGGAAGATATGTAGACTTTGATAGAAGTCTGGAAAAGATGGAGACCCTTGACAATACATATCTTTAGGAGATGTGTCAATCTGTAAACGAAGGATGTTGATGACTACAAGAAGACGTCATTATGAAAGATCATCACTAAGGTAACTTTTGATTTAAAAGTTCATATTTATAATTAATTAATATTTGATGAGCTTATGCAGGGCTTCCTAGGGGAAGTATATGTCTTCCACAGGTTGACAACCAAATGGTAGGATGAAAGATCCTTGGAAGAAGTATGGTTCGAAGGAAAGCAGTATGGCATGAAACTAAACTAGATGAGAAGATTGATGAGAATGACTCTTGGATGAAAGTGATGGATGATCTGTGCCCTACGAAGAGATCCCAAAGATGAAGACTCCTCAACAACGAAGAAATTCATGACATTGAAGAAAGGAGCTCTTCATGAGCAGCTCGGTGTTTTCATCATTGCTGCTACAGGTCCTTGATTAAGAGGGAGCCTGGTAATAAATTTCTTACTTGGAAGAAACTTGGTAATTCCTAAGCCAAGAGGGATCTTAGGTACATTCCTTGTATAGATATGAGTACATTCCTTTGTGGAACATGTCCTCCCTAATTGAGAGGGAGAGAGACACATCATCTTGGTCTTCACCTGGATGACAAAATGCGAGATTGGGTAATCATCTGGCTTCCGATACTCTTTTAGGGATGTATTAGGGCATCCAAGGAAAGAGTAGCCCTGAAAGGACAAATATTCTTTGAGGACTGGGAATCCAATAGTGAGAATTGTCCCGGTGGACATATCCTGATTGAACCCGGGTGGGATATGAATCTTAGGGAAAATTTTAGAGGCTAATATTCGCAGGTGGGTTAATTTTCCATGCTTTTTCCCAAAAAAAGATTCACCAATTTCCGTTTTTTCTAGAAAGGATTCACAAAATTTGTATAGTATAAAATTATTTTACCTCAAATATCACCAACATTTTATAGAGACTATACAAAAAAATCGTTTTAAATTTGAATTTTTTTACAAATTTATCACTAATATTTTATAGTTTTCACATTAGGGACTAATAAGATTATCTAAGGTTTCTAAACTTTGAGATAAATTTCCATCCTTAAAACTTTGCTTGGATCATATAATCCTAGAGAGACAATGATGAGGGTGTCTACTCATCATTGGTCTTGCCAGGATTGTAGGTCATGGTCTCATGGAGAGATGGAGTTGTTAGTCAAGGCCTTCCACTATAACAATGTTGGTTGATATGATGCTATACAAATGGGATTACCAATCAGATTCTTCGTATGAGATTCTTTAGATTGAGAGTGACCATGTATCATAATGAATACCTCCCTAGATAAGAGGGAGTGTTGGAAAGTGTAACTAGGTTCATTCTTCATAATGACTTGTAATTATGAATTTATGTAATATAGAAGACAAAGATAAGAAAATGTATTTTGTAAATGCTTGAGTCATGGGTTTCATGAGCAAGAAGTTTTTATTATAGATCAAAGACTTATTCTTGATGTCTTTAAGGGTTTTTCATCTTGTCATAAATGTATAATTTAGAGTAATGTATATGAAGTGTTGTTACACTTGTAAAGACAAATTATTGATGTAAATGTATGCCTCAAGACCTTGTCAATATGCTCCTTGAAGACAACCTAGAAGATGCTCCTTGTAAAGTCGGCTCACAAACAATTGAACAAGTCGGCCTACTAGCTAGAGATCATGTTGGCCTAGAGTAGAAACAATACCCATATATATATATATATATATATATATATGAGGGATTGCAGCCTCTTTACACTCCAATCAGCTCGAATCAATTCTGTAATTGAGTGCGAGATCAAGGTCTGAAATTACAGTGCGAGAAAGGGTGGTTTCTGGGTACGTAAGAGGAAGGCAATACAACGAAGAAGGATCACCATATAGGGCAATAATAAGGATTCTATGATATGAGTATATACCTACCTCACATCTCTGTGGTCACTTCTGGAAGGCTGAGGAGATAGGACTGTAATCAAGTGTACAAAACAATGTGTAGAAGGAAGTCAAGCTAGCAAGGATAAGAGGAGTTACAAGGTGTGCAAGTAATCTCAACCTTGGGCTAATATACTTTGATATCTCTGCAAGGAAGTACACAACATAAAGAAGATACTACAACAAGCCAAGGGATCTCGATATAGGGTATCTTGAGTATAAGAAGAAGGTTAAGGAAGAATTTTCTGGAGATCGAGAAGAATGAAATAGAAGCACATCAGTTGGGCTGCTAGAATAAGGGACCGAGTTTCTCTAGTACTGGTGCAGTATGGTGCAGAAAAGGAAATCAAAATAAGGAGCCAAGAAAAAGAGCAGCGACAAGGTCTTGGAGGCATACTAGTGGCAAGGGTCTGTGTCATGGTTATGGTACTCGTCAATTGAAGATATATAAGAAAAATTATTCTCGAGTTTTCCTCTCCAAGAGGGAGAGGTTTTAGCCATGGCTTGAAGAGCCTAAATTCTGTGTCTCTTGTGTTTTGATAATTGACTTGATGAAATACATAATAAGCTAACGAAGATAAGATCTAAGTAAAAGAAGCATAACAAGTTCACAAGTAATTATCATGAAAGAGAAATTGAATTAAACACCCTAATTTCCCAACATGTCCTTGGGTCTAGGCACCACTTCCCATACATCATTTTTCATGATTGACTCATACTCCTAAGCCATCATATCTTTCCATACTTGGTGCTTTACAACTTCTTCGAAAGTGCAAGGTTCAAATTGAATGATAGTACTCATGGCAGCCAAGTACCCTTGATATCTGTTGGGCTTCTTACTTTCTCAAAATGTTCCTCTTGGAGCGACATGATTTTCAACATCTTGAAGTGTATCTTTGAGCCATAGTGGTCTTTTCTTTGAGGTAGAGGGATCACAAGGAGGTAGATCAAGAGGATCCATTGTGCAATCAACATCGAGCATAGGCTCATCCATCAAAGGTTGTTCTTGTTTTTCAACAACATCATCATCCTTTCTTGAGATGAGGCGATCTCTGGCTTTCCCGAGGGCATTACCTTCATCAAAAGTAATATCTCTACTTACTTTTACTTCTCTTTGACCATGTACATAAATTCTATATACCTTTGAATTTTTACTATATCCAACAAATACACCTCTCTTCCCAGAAGCTTCCAACTTGTTCCTTTTGTCTTTAGGCACATGAAAATACATGGGACAACCAAAAATTCTAAAATGGGAAACATCAGGTTTCTTACCAGTGAAAACTTCTTTAGGTGTCTTGAAATCCAAAGCTTGATGAGGGCTTCTATTTTGAAGATATACAACACTGTTAGCAGCTTCTCCCCACAAGTATTTCGGTAGATCTTGATCATAGATCATGGCACAGGTGGCTTCCATAATAGTTCAGTTCTTTCTTTTAATAACACTATTTTGCTTTGGAGTATATGGAACGATTGTCTCCCTCTTAATGCTTGCCTCTATGCAAAATTCATTGAATTCATTAGATTCATATTCGGTTCCATTGTCAGTCCTCAACGTCTTGATCTTCTTTCTTGTTTGATTCTCCACCAACGCTTTGAAAGAACGGAATCACTTGAACACTTCATCCTTCCACTTCAAAAAATAAATCCATGTTTTGCGTGAGAAGTCATCCACAAAAATTGCATGGTATGAGTATCTTTGTAATGAAGTTATGGGCAAGACACTAGACATGTAAGAATGGGTCAATTGAAGAATTTCAGTTGTCTTGCTTTCACTTGAAGGGAATAGTCCCTTTGTATTTTTCCCAACTACACAACCTTGACAAAATCCTTCATGGTTCATATGAAGCTCGGGCATTCATGTGACCATCTTCCTTACCCAAGGTAAGGCTTTGTAATGTAGGTGGGAAAATCTCCGGTGGCATAACTCACATTGAATAGAGGTATCACTTGCCAATTCTCCCAAAGGACTTTGTTATGAATAAAATATATATAAAATAATACAAATAATGTAAACAATAATAATAATAAATAATGATTAATTAACTAATAGTTAGTTAATGAAGAGGTATGTTCCTAAGGACATGACCCAGATTATCATGCCTGCAAGATGACTCTTGATTTGACCTTGGAGGAACATGAGGTATTGGACGATGTGTAAGTGGTGGAGCCTCCTTCAAACGCACTTGTTGTTGCTAGAACAAAGTATAGAAACGGTGAGATCAAAGCTAAGAAAATTTTAATTGACTCCAATCAAAAGCATTTGGTTGCCTATATTTATGATTTGGGAACTTCTAAGGAAATGTATGATAAGTTGGTTGGGATGTTCAAAGTGAACAATGCAAATCAAGAACAAGTTGAAGGATATCAAGATTGATAAAGGGGAGTCTATCCAATCCTATTTTATGAGAATAACTCAATTCAAGAATGGTCTGCTATCTATCATTGCTCTTGGAGGTCTTTCAAGACCATGGGATACATTTGTCACCACCATTCTCAATAATGACAAGATACCTGGTTTTGATGAGCTATTGGGTAGATGCACTCAAGCGGAAACAAGGATGATGGAGAGAGATAAGTCCTATAATGGAAATGAACCTATTGCTTTCTTTGCACATGCTAAAAGGAGGAATGATGTTGGTCCATCTAATTCAAGGAGACAAGGTCAAGGATCTAAGAAGGGATTCAAAGGAAAATGCAAAGGAAGATGATACAATTGCAATAAGTTTGGACACTATGCTAGAGAGTGTCCTCACAAGAAAAATCCTCTAAGGGATGTAGAACGAACAAAGTTCGTACCTCAAGTCAATACTCCAGAAGACTTGGAATATGTAGATCCCCATTGAGATATGAGAATATATATTAGAAACTATGAGTAAGAATTATTGATACAATTGAGAGTCAATTGAGAGTGAGTGGCCTGCTTATATATTAGGCAGGTGCCTCTTCATGGAAGGTCACGTCTCATTTAGACATGCCTCTTCATCAATAACTATTAGCTAATTAATCATTATTTATTGTTTACATTATTTATATATTTTATTCATAACAGGATGACAACAACAACAACAATTACAAAAGCAATAACAATCAAAGAAACATGGGTATAACAATAAAGGAAAAAGGTATGCTCCCGCTGCCCGAGAAGGAAATAATCAACCTCCCAAGAAGACAAGAAATGTCAAGTATGATGAAAATAATGTTGTTGAAAAACAAGATGAATATTATCTTATTTCTGCTTTATCTATGGCCTCTCCTCCAGACACATTGGATCATTGGTTAATTGATAGTGGAGTCTCAAGGCATTTCACTAGATATAAGGAGGTTCTCCCAAATTTAGTTGAAAGGAAAACTAATCTAAATTTATTCTTGGAGATAATGCCACCTAACCCGTGAAAGGGATAGGAATTTCCAGTCTTCACTTGAACTATGGTCAAACCATACATCTACAAGAAGTCTTGTATGTGCCTTATTTGAAGAAGAATTTGGTGTCTATTTTTGTGATGGAAGACAAGGGCTTCAAGGTAGCTTTCATTGATGGAAAGGTACGTGTATGGCATAGAAACTTCAAAGATGCTTTTACTCTTGGATTTAGGGTTTATGGTCTTTATCAAGTTGGTGGAACTCTGTAAGGAACAAAGTTCGTATACAACAATAATATTCATAATATTTCGAAGACAAAGACATCCATTATAGGACAAATATCTATATATTAGAATATTTGAATACAAGTAAGATGATTACAATGAGGGTGAGTGCATGCTTATATACCTAGGCAGATACCTCTTCACCAACGGTCATGTCCTTAGGAACATACCTCTTCATTAACTAATTACTAATTAATTAATCATTATTTATTATTATTATCGTTTACATTATTTGTATTATTTTATATATATTTTATTCATAACATTGCCTTCCTCTTCAAAAAGCTTTGTCCTCAAAGCTTACTAATGTGAGTGCTTGATTTCTTTTCCTATTTTGAATATCTTCTCGTCTCAGTACTTTCAACTTTGTTGATGCAAGACGATATGATCCTTTGAGTGATAAACAAAATTGTCGAATTGAGAAGGGATCTAACCATCCTAAATCAATCTTTTGTAGGATCTTGTGATTACTGGAAACTTGTGATGAATTGTTTTCACATGACTGGATGGTGCAAACTTTAGTATTCTTCGGAACATAAGTTTGTTGTTTATGTTCTAAGTGATATAGATTCATAGATTGATTGATGTGTCCATTCTTGTTATCTGGATGTAGATAAGGAGTTCTTGTTTGACCTTCCTTTAACATGTGTGTAGCAATTTCCTGATTTACTTTAGGCACTGATGTAGTCATAGAATCTTCATTTGAAATCTCTCATGTTTGAACTACAACATCTGAGTACATCTTCACTTTAGTTGGTTTATCCTCTTCTTGAGTTGATATTTACTGGATCGGTATTCGTTCCCTTACCTTCAATTTGGACTGTTACAATTGGAGGTTTCGATACTTCTTGAGTATGTTGTTCTAACTTGTCTTTTAGCGACTTCTTGTCATTTTTAAGCTTCTTAATTTGCCTCAATAATATCTCATTGTAGTCCTTGAGGCGAACAACTTCATCATTTTTGTTAGCGGTGATTTTGTCAACTTCCCTTTGCATATTTTGTATCACTTTTTTATTTTTTTGAGAAATTACTTTTGAGATATCTCGTATGTCTTTTGATGGTACTGAATTTGGTTTCAATGTGACATCTTGTAGTGTTATTTTTTTCTTTTTGTAGGAAAATGTCAAAAACGTCTCTTTTGTATTTAGGATAAAACTCCCTTGTGATTCCACGCAGGGTTTCAATTATATCACTATTGATGCAAAATAAGGTTTTAAGAGTGAATTGCGAGACAAAAGTATAGTCTTCAGTGTTTAGTTTTAGATTGCTTATGTTAATTTGTTTATTATTCTTTGAATCCATCATTTCAATTATGTTCGATTAAGGGATCACTAATTGGTTAGCACATTCAGTACTAACATAATTATTATCTTGAGTAAGATCAATAGAGATTAAAACATCCCATCCCGCAAGTGATATTTTGATTTTAAATAGTGCATTAACACACATTATAAAAGTTTTAGGAAATCTTTCATTATAGGTCTCCATTTTTTCTTCTTTCATCATTTTCCAACTAGACTTTTTTTTAGATGAGCTTTGAGAATATAAAAATATCTTCTCTTTTTAATTTTCTTCCTACAGAATTTCAAAGAGTAACTCTTTTAATATTCCACTCACTTTTAAAGTACTTTGTAAGTGTCGTCTTATAATGCTTCCCTTGTACTTTGCTTTGAATTTTAATTGAATAGTAGTAATTATCCTTTTTATTTTTTTCTTTCATTATTGTCTTTTAGCGAGTATTTCTCCAAATGAATTTTTTAGTCATGCTAATGATAAACCTTTAAAACTTTAATAATAAATCCTTAATAATTCTCTCTTTTAAAAAGCTTCAATTTACTTTTTGACCTTTTATTTTAATAATGCTTTCCTTTTTTTAACTTTTCAACTTGCTTGTCATTGAGCTTATCCTCAATCTTGAAATATGAGGTAGCAACCATCGAGACTAGTCCTTGTCAACAAATATCTTGGTGATTTCTTTTTCTCTTGGTTGGGCTTGTCCTCACCTTAGTTCTTATTTCGTGTTAATTTTAGATAACAATGGTATGTTCTATGCTTGCAACAATTACTTCAATGTCCTTTTATTAGCCCAATGACAATTCCACTTTAATATCCAATGGAAATCACATAAACCATTATTTCACATTGACAATAACTGTAGATAGAACATAAAAAATAAAATGCAGAAGACAAGTCAAGACAAGAAAACGCAGATATTTGGATAAACTAAGGGAAAAACCCCCAGAGGGGGAAAACCCTTAATCAATCCTTCTTATTGTCAAATATCAAATGTTCAACAGAGAGAATATCCAATAGAGTACAATGATGAAAGTTAAAGTCAATGTGACTTGACTTTTGCAAAGTACCCAAACCAATATCCAAGTGATGAAGTCAAAGTCAAATATGATCAACTTGATGAATCTTCGCAATTCTAAAAATTCAACAACAGTGAACGTGCCATAGCCAGTCTAGTCAACGGTGGTAAAAAAAAATGAAATGGCCTATAATTAGCTCGGTCAAACCAACAAGGAACTCAGCCTCTTCTGTAGTTCAAAGTCAACCCAAAATAGAGATCAAAACTTGGTCAGTTAAAGTCAACACCTTGCGGTTAAAGTTTGTGGTCTCATACAGTCAACATTAGTCAACCTTCCCAAAAAACCTCAGAATCTGTGCCAAAATATGCAGCCTGCCCAAACAGAGTCTTCCACAAAAATCACAGTCAAACTGTCCCTAAAAGCCCTCGATTAATGCTGGTCAAAGTTAGCTGCAGAAAAGTCAACACAGAGAAAACAAAGATGCCCTGTCAACCCTTTGCGCGTGTGAGATGAATATGCTACCTCAGATGTGTATGAACCAATCAGAAGAGAGAGAATGTTGTGTGTTTGACATATGGCAAATGAGGTGAACATGAGGCTATATTTATAGTGGTTGGCGTGGGTAAAGAGACATGTCTTTTCATTAAGAGGGCCGACATGAATAGGGGCAAACTTGAGCTGACATGAAAAAGAGGTATTTGTAGGAGGAAAAAAATTCAAAAATTTCAAATGAAGAATGATGACATCAAGTGTGCTTCAAGGGAGAAGAGTGCCATCAAAAGAGGGGCTGTCAACTGAGGGAATTAATTCCTAGTTGCCAACATTAACAATTAATCATTGATGTACAATGGATGTCTGTAATGAATAAAATAATAGAAATAATGATTAATTATTTAATTAATAATTAGATTGAAAAGGCATGTCTAAATGAGACATGACTTTCCGTGAAGAGGCACCTACCTAGGTATATAAGCAGACCTCATTTGTAACATTCAATCATTCATTCTTCATACATTTTAATATATAATATTTTTATCCTCAATGGATATTTTCATATTCCAAGTCTGCTGGAGTATTTAACGAGAAGTACAAACTTTCTTCACTTCATTTGGTATCAGAGCAGTTCGATCTTCTGGCCGCTCACTGCTGCACAGAGCCACACCCTCCGATTCGGGTCCTTGATCGTCAAATTCATCAACGTTGTTGTCGTTGAAGCATTTCGCTATCAGTCTTGGAGATTCTCCATTTTTGCCAATAGGCCAAAAGAGAATTTTCGAAAAGAAATATTAAAAAAAAAGGGAAGAATTTGTATATAAAAAGGAAGAAGTTAAAAACAAATTGAAAAAAAATTATAGAAAAAAAGAGAAAAGAAAAGTAGAAAAACTATGTATATATTAAAAAAAATTAATTATAAAAATAGAAAAAATTATATAAAGGAAAAAATGAATTGAAAAGAAAAAGAAAAAAGTACCTACTAGCCGTGGTAGGCAATCACAAGCTGCAACCTGCTGCATAAACCGCCAAATAGGCCACCGCAAGAGTTGCCGCCACATTTTTCACAATCGCTTCCCAACGCCGTCACACCCCCAACACAACTGCAGACCAACTATAGCAGCAGAGCTTGTAGATTTGGTTTTTGTAGCAACAAGACTTGTAGATTTGTTGGCTTAATAGCAAGAATGGCTTTAATTATAAAAATACACAAGAGGTATTTATAATAATAAATATTTATTGATATGCTATAAGACGATTGAATGATTACAATAAGGCTTGCTTTTATACCCATGTAGGTACCTTTTCATGCAAGGACATGTCTTTTAGACATGCCTTTTCAGCTAACTTAATGACTACTTGACATAATTACTATTTGATTAACTATTAATTATATTTATTCTATTTATTCTATTAATGACTTTATTTATTACATTAGTTATGAATTAGGTTCATAACATTGCCTCCTTCTCAAAAAGCTTTGTCCTCAAAGCTTAACTTTTCGACAATTTCCTTTACTTTAATCGCCTTCCAAGTATCTTCATGTTGCTATCTTGAACATATAATTCGTACTCATAATTCCTCCGTCTTTTTATTTTTTATTTTTATAAAATTTAATTAATTAATATTAAATTAATTAATTAAATTAATAAGTTATATATATATATATTATTTTTAAAATAAATAATAATAATTTTTCTATATATATAAATTATAACATATATATATTATAACTTTTAATTATAATCATAATTAAATCGGAACCTTGTCTTCAAACATCACAGCGTTATTTTTTTTTTTTTTAATTTCACCGAACTATTAACCCGATCACTTCAGCTTTCATATGAAGAGTGGAGTACTCATCTATGGCTTTAGCAAGCAAAGCATGCACATAATCTGAATCCTTTGACACATTAAACAAAGGTCCAGCACCTAGCGCATATGACAAGGAGTCGTTGAGCTCTCCAAGGTAATAAAAAACTTTTGATGCCACCAATCTAGCAAGCTGTCGTTGACCAAAAGTTTCATACTCATACAAGCTTTCTATTAAAGAGATGCTGGTTGATATCTCCGACCAAAAATTGTCCACAAGTCTGTCGAGATTCGTTAGTGCGTGAAGTTTGAGCTTCGGATGTTGTTTAAAATCATATTTCTTCAAGAATGACCGCAAACAATGTGGAGCCCCGCAAATAAATATTCCGTCAAGCATTTTTATCGTTTGTATCTTTTGAATCCTTTCATCACACAGATAACAGCTTGGCTCACTCCTCGCACACATTAAGCAAAAGGCATGCTCACAGGGGCTCAGTTGGCCATAGATGGCAATGGGAAAATCATAGATGACGCAAATATGGACCTTATCTCCCTGCCTTCTCCTGCGCTTCCGCCCGACGGTTTTAACAGTCTTGACATTGAGATTAATGTTAGAGGGAGAGGCCAGTCCTTTGGCCACCGGGAGATCGGCCAATACCAGATGGTCTGGACAGGATACGCTCACATTGTCGGAACCGGAGATCTTAGGTGTACCAGTACCCTCTTCGCTTCCAAGGGCCCCCTTGCTCAGCCGTATCTGCAACATCTTTGCCTTGCTTACTCTTTGGATTGAAGTTTCCTCCTTCTCCTCCTTCTCGAATGCAATGCAGACAAAAAATAAATAGAACAATCGGCAAGTTCCCCAATCTGAGTTATATATGTTGGGGTTGTTTCTGTGGCGGGAAACCCATTTTTCTGCCTTATTGCGGAGATTCCAGTTGGGATGAATGTGCTTTATGTCGAATGTGCCATCGATTCTAAATGAGCACAGGTTGTATTGATCGCTGGTGTCCCAGAGGCGTTCTAGGGAGGCTCTGTCATAGCTGAATCTGGGAGTCTTGGAAATCCTGACAGGGTCGTGCATGAATTCGATCAATTTAACATTATTTGCAAATTCCACTGGAGTCAAATATTGATTGTTTCTTAACTTGGACCTTACTGTTCCCAAATCCATGGGCTTCTTGATTATCTCAAAATATTGGTAAATGCCAACCCAAATACCTGAATTCACTGGTTTGGTGAAAGGCCAACTGCTGGGATGGTTCATTAGAGATTGTAATAGACAAGCGCACATTATTCTTATGGTGGGACTAAATGTTTTAATACCTTTTAACCTCTCATTTTGTTTCTTGAACTCGTCCTCCTTTGGACGCTTCCTTTTTTTTCTCTTTCCCGCCGACTTTGATCCATTGATACTGGTGTCATAATTATGATACTGTTGGTCGGGGCCATCTAAGCAGTGTCTTAATTTGCCAAAATCTCTACCTTCTTTCTCCTTCCCTCGCTTTCGGTTTCCGCCACCTTTTGCCATTCCTCTAATTTGATAATGCCGCCTCGCTAATTTTTCCAACTGATTGCTTTCGTGTTGCCCATCTTCAAACGAAAATACCAAAATTCCGCCCTTTCGAAATTCACCGTCCACACGATACAGACAGGCTGTCCCAACACAAATATAAATATTGCTGTCGTTTGCAAACGAACAATTCAGAATGCAAGATCCACGTTCATTAGTGCCAAGTGCATATGATGAAATAATCCCAAATGTTTTATCATTTAACAGATGCACAAAGCACTTTACTGTTTCTGTCCTCATCTTGTATCTGTGATCATAATCATACTTCTCACTGCAAATGGAAAATGTTTGAGAAATATCTTGATGGTAATTACGATAAGGACGTTCCTCAAGAGATACTAAGGA
The DNA here is from genome assembly GCA_034641835.2 of Pinus albicaulis. Classification (NCBI taxonomy): domain Eukaryota; kingdom Viridiplantae; phylum Streptophyta; class Pinopsida; order Pinales; family Pinaceae; genus Pinus; species Pinus albicaulis. The sequence continues at coordinate 11,956,799 of CM076579.1, read as the reverse complement.
GATGTTAAATAATTGAATGTAATCAATTGACCCAATAGTAAGCTTGTCTTTCTTGAGAATTGCAACACTGCCAGGAAATGAAACTGAATTGAATGAACACATGTGATTAACTTCCTCCAAATTCACATTATTGTACACCAAACTCTTGTTGCTATTGTAAATAACGGCAGATTTGTCGGACGCTGGGAACACTTGTGTTATCATCTTAGAAGGAAGAGTTGTGAGAGTAACTGCTTTTTCCTCAAGTTGTTTCACAACAACCTCTCTTTCACCTTCATTCCTATCATAAACAAGGGTTGCACATATTCTGAGTTCTTCATGAAAAACATGTTCTTGATCTTTTTCTCCCTCCAAAATTTCCTTTTTATCATCAACAATGTCTTCTTCCTCATTGTCATGATGTTGTTCATTTTCTTGTTTCTCACAATAGTCCTCATCCACATCATTTTTATTTGGATCATCATCATAAATATTTTTTTCAATATTTTTTTCTTTTATTTGAACCGTGGCAATTTGATTTCTTGTATAAAAGGCACATATATGTCCTGTGAAATATTTGTCTCCACACTTCCAACATTTCCCTTCTTCTTTTCTTTCAATATTAGTTGGTTGTTTTCCTTTACGCATTGGTGGGGGAATGTATTTGCTTGAATTTTCCATGGATGTTCTACTTGATTTTCCCTTGGCATAACTAACTTCCTTCTCATTATTACAACATTTTTCATCTTTTTGTTTTTTTACGTTTTTATGAAATTGTTCATCTTCTCTATTATGGATTACTGCAGAATTTTTTTTATAACATGCAGATTTTTTTTTAATAACCGTTTGTGACTTCTGCATATGAATTCTCTAATTGCTGAAGCTTTTCTAGAATTTTATTAATCTGCTCAATTTTTTTGGGATCTTCACGTAATGGCACATTATACGGTAAACAATGTTTCTGGGCTCGTACACTACGCTCATAGGCTTGTAAGACGATATTATGTGCCATAGCTCTGATATGGCTCTGATAGGCTCTGATACCACTGTAGCAACAGAACTTGTAGATTTGGTTTCTGTAGCAACAAGACTTGTAGATTTGTTGGCTTAATAGCAAGAATGGCTTTAATTATAAAAATACACAAGAGGTATCTATAATAATAAATATTTATTGATATGATATAAGACGATTCAATGATTACAATAAGGCCTGCTTTTATGCCCATGCAGGTACCTTTTCATGAAAGGACATGTCTTTTAGACATGCCTTTTCAACGAACTTAATGACTACTTGACATAATTACTATTTGATTAACTAGTAATTATATTTATTCTATTAATGATTTTATTTATTACATTAGTTATGAATTAGGTTCATAACACCAACTGCGACCTTGCTCCTCTGCCAACACTATTGTGAACATTGTTGTGCCCTCCCCCCACTCGCATTTCCCTGTACGTCAGGGAAAACTTATAACTGATCCCTGCCTAGCCATTGCCCTATAGCCGCAACCGCCACTGTTGCTCGACCTTCTATTTTGTCAGGTATCAGCGTGGATAAATACACATCTTGTTGACTGCTAAAAAGACTTGGGCCGTAGATTGAAAGTTGTCAAGTTTAAGGTTTGGTAGTTTACAGTGGTCATTCTTCCTCCCAAAACCAAATATATACATTAGTGTCGTAACAAATTACATAATTTACAGTGCTCTAAGTCTGTCTCGTTGAAAACCCACTTGGAAATTGCTACCAGGGTTACAAGATTTCGTCTATTTATCATATCTGGTTAATTTGACCATCGATTGTATTCGGTGTGTTCTCTTAACTTAGCCAAAGGGTTGCTTCAAAAAGGGTCGTGACGATAAATTGAGACACAACAGTCCAAACATTACATCTCATTAATTATTGGATGGTTACAAAGGATTACAAATGATATACTAAAAGTAATTATGACTCTTCAAATATTAAAGGATAGATTAAGATATTTGTAAAGTAAAACATATATCGAATAAGGTTAACACATGAGGATCCACCATATGATATAAGGAAAAAAATCAGTGTTCCACAGGGATGCGTCCCCTAGGGTGGGGGATGCGCCCCGATGCTCCCCCATGTCTCGGGGATGGGGAAACTCCTGGGGAAATGTTTCCCCCACGTCCCCTTTTTGGGGAAACTTGGGGAAACTCCGGGGGGACGTTTTTCAGGCAATGAAACACGATTCCCTTGAAGGGGGACGTTTTTCAGGCAACGAAACGCGACTCCCTTGAAGGGGGACGCAAGGGGGACACATTTTTATATTAAAAAAAAGAAAAAAAAAATTTAAATATATGACAAATTAAAAGAAAATAGAAAAACTTAAACTATATTAAAACATCAAACTTGTTAAAACTTAAAAAATTAAATTAAATTAATTAATTAATTAATTAAATTATATTAAAATTTAAATAAAAATTTAAAAAATGAAATTATATTAAACCTATATAATATAAGTTTATGTGCATTGCATAATTGGAATTTCAATTGTCAAATGATGAATTTATTAATTCAATTTAGATGTATCTTACATCATGCCAAATGATGATTCATGAATTTAGATGGAACATTGCATAATGTCAAATGATAGATTCAATTTAGTAATTTACTTTTAGAATCTAGATTTATAAGTTTAAATTATAATGCAGAAATGTGAAATGATAATTCATAAATGAATTAATGATAAATTATAATAGGTCTAATATGCAATGATGATCATATTCATTCTTTAGATGTACAATGAATAATTATTAAGATTTTCTATTTAGTTATTTTTCATTAAATTTTAATAATTTATAATTTTATAATTTTTATGACTTTGACGTCCCCTCGTTTCCCCAAAAATTCCCCAAATTTTGGGGTTTGCTTATATACATCCCCCTTGTGCGTATCCCCACTCCCGCGTTTCCCCATCTCGGAAACTCGGTGGAACATTGAAAAAAATTATTAAGGATTTCTTAAAGTATTAAGGAATCATTATTAAAGCTCGAAGGTATATAAAAGGAAAAAGGTTATTAAAGGTTTAAGTATTGGAAAAGTGGAGAGGGAGAATAAATCATTATATTTTAAAGATTTTATTTAAAAAAAGAATATATACATATAGAAAAGAGTTTGAGCCTCTTTTAAAAGAGAATATTAGTAAAGGATTCATTACCAAATATTGAAGGAGTAATCAAAGTTTGAAGGTTATAGCCATTATTTAAAATATAAAAAGGAAAAAGAAAAAGTGAGATACATAAAAAAATGGTCTATATTTTAGTCATAACACTATCAAGGAAGACTAAAGTAGATTTAAAAGTTGATTTATATATATATTGATATATTTAGAAAACAAAAAAACAAAGTTATACATTTAGAAGTGATTCTTCCATAGGAAGAATATATTAGTGTCGGTGATGAAAAATTATCAACAAGCAAAAATGGAGTCTAACTCGGAAATAAAGGACGAAATATTTTTAGAAACCTTATCTCGCTATGCTAAAGTGCTATTTAAAATTAAAGGAACTCTCGCCGGAAAATATATTACTATTTTTATCTCTCCCGCTGAATATACAAATTATATAACGCCTAAAATCACAAACCAATTAGTGATCCCATAGTCAAATATAATCGAAAAATTAGACTGTTTTGGCAACAAAATATATGACATAACAAATTTACAGTTAAACATTGGGGATTATACATTCATATCGAAATTCTCTGTTCAATCCTTACTTTTTAACGATAGTGACATTGTGTTGGATTCACCATGGATGGAAACCCTAGGTTCATTTATCTTAAATACGAAAAATAAGTTTTTGACATTCCCCTAGAAAAAGAAGAAAATAACACTTTAGGACGTTAACTTGAAGCCAAATTCAGTGACACCTGAAGACATATAAGAAATTTCAAAAGTAAATTTTCAAGAAGGTAAAAAGGTGATACAAAATATGCAAAAGGAAATTGACAAAATCACCATGAAAAATTATTAACGCAAATTAAGAAGCTGAAGAACGACAAGAAGTCATTAGAAAACAAGGTGCAACAACTTGTCGAAAAGGAATCATCGAAACCTTCAAATGTAGAAATTCAAGTTGAAGAAAAAATGCACATCGATCCAGTAAATATCACAGCTCAAAAAGAAAACAAACTAGTTGAAGTAAAGAGGTACTCAGAAGTTCCGAGTGAAGATCCATAAATTAACCATTCAACGTCCATAGCTAAAGGAAATCAAGTACTTCAAATAAATCTAGAAAACGACATAAACGAGATAAGTGGAAATCAAACTATGTTGCCAGGAAACGTGGGGACGGGGACAGGGACTGGGACGACTGCGTCATTTTTTGAAACAAGGTGCGTGGGTTTGTCGGGGATATATATATTATAAATTATAATATATGATAATTTGTATATTTTCAAACTATAAACATGAAAACTAAAATATTTATGATTTAAACTTTAAAGATTTAAATATGCACATCATTGAACATTCAACATTTACATTGAAATTTCAAAATTTCTAGTTTGATATCAAGTGAAAATTGGAGTTTACACATACTTGTACATCTGGCCCCAAGCCAATTTCGCCCAAAACTCTGGTAGGGAAAGAGATGGCTAAAAGTTACATTCTTGGAAAAAAAACGTTAAAAAAAAAACACAGGAAAAAGAGTGAATAGAAAAGCAAGTGATGTCGGTTGGCCATGAGAGAATGTGGAGATTATAGTAAAAAAACGAGAGTTTGGAATCGCAGTATAGGACCGTAGACTGTTTATTGTGGTTGCTTCAAGATTTTAATACTTGTCATAAGGAAGCTTTCCCATCTTTGACATCATGGGTCAATTTACTATTTAGAATTAAATTTTAATTTACTAATTTTGTTATGCAAACAGTGAAGTTTGAACACACATAAATTAGCATTCATGCTGCACGGTGAATCTTCAAGCATGGATTGCATCTCTATGGATTGTGTCTCTATGGGAACCTCCAGTCACCGGCCCACACACCAGCGAATGCCCAAAACACACCAGGGAATGCTTGCCGTCTCAATAGTCAAACTGAATGGTTGTTGTCTCAAATGGAATGTCTTCGTCGAAGAGTGAAGCAATTTTAGGTTTTACTAGTTATGTATTCACCTTTTGACTTTCAACGATTTTTTTATATTTAAAATTTTATTTCAAAAGTCGTTCAACAAAAAACCCTAAAGACCCTGATTTTGGGGATCCAAGTACCCATTATCAGGGTTCCAAGTACCCTAAATGTCAAAAGCACCCAAACTTTTTTAATGAAGAACCCGATTTTTGGTAGAAGAACCCGATTCTTATAGGTTCGTTTCGGAGGAACCCATACCCAAATCCAGTACTTGGGTTCGAGAACTCGGCACAGGTTCTCTAAGCCCACCCCTGGGTTCGGGAACCCATGCAACATAGAAATCAAATCACTAGAATTCCTTATCGACATCTGAATCACAAAAGTACACAACTCGATCAAGCTACATATTCAGAACATGAACAACAAACGGGTGTTTCGAAAAATATTGAAGTGCGCACAACTTAGTCCAGTGATAATTGTTCATCACGAGTTCCCAGTAATCAAAAGGTTTGACAGAAGATTAATTTAGGATGGTCCGAGCCCTTCTCAGTGCGGCAGTTTTGTTTGTCACTTAGAGAAACATATCAACTTGTATCAACAAAAATGACTATCCCAAGATGAGAAAACAGTCAAAGCCGAGAAAGAGTTCAAGCCTTTTTTCATCAACAAGCCTCGAGGATAAATCTTTTTGAAGAGGAAGGCAATGTAATGTATAAAATAATATAATTAATGATTAATTAGTTAATTAATAATTAGATTGAAAAAACATGTCTAAATGAGACGTGACCTTCCGTGAAGAGGCTCCTGCCTAGGTATATAAGCAGGCTTCATTTGTAACATTCAATCATTCATTCTTCATACATTTTAATATATACTATTTGTACCCTGAATGGATATTTTCATATTCCAAGTCTGCTAGAGTATTTAACGAGAAGTACGAACTTTTTTCACTTCAATGTGGTATCTTTCTTGATTTATGTACAAATATATGTGATTTCATTCCTTCTACAACTAATTTGGTATTTTGGATGGTTTTTTTACAATATAAATGCAAATATATATATATATATATATATATATATATATATATATTTTGATTTATGTACAAATATGCATGTTGTCATATCTTCTACAACTAATTTGGTATTTTTGATGTTATATATATAGACACTTTGCTTCCAAAAAAGACGTCCCTGCTTCATGCAATATTGGCCCAAAGAGAACGTCTCCATGTGTTGGGCTGACTTGAACAATTTAATTCAAATTCGAATTTTTAATTTCCCTCCTTTTATTTCTTTAATGGGCCGACTTGAATACCGACTACAACTACCAAATTCAACAATATTTTGCATTTTGAGTTTTCTTTCTTTTATTTCATAGTGGACATGATTTTCTCTTCTTATTTCTTTTAGCTACATCAATGGCAATGTTTCCGGGCCCTACCCAAGGTATGCGAACATATGTGTCCCGAACCAATAACAAGTTGAACCCAAAGAATGGAGGTGAGATATGGGCTTGTAATGTAAGAGGGAAGGTGTTAATTATAATGGATGTGAAGATGGAAATATGCTATCTCAATCAGGCTTTACAAGTAGTGCCCCTCCTATGCCCAAAGGGGCTTAAGGGGGGTGGGGGGCAGGGGTGCCATTGGACTAGGATCAAAGATTAATCCCGCAATTAAGGTGAGGGAAGAAGATCGCCGTTAGACTCTATCAATCTTCCAGATCACCTCATAATCCAGATTCCATACTAAATGCCCAAAAAACAAACAAGTACCTGATTGCAAAATGATCAAAGTATCTTTTGAATGGCAGCCCATGTTTGCCCATGTGCTCAACCCGGATGGGTGAGAAGCAAATGGCTGATGCAAGTGGTGGAGATATATGGCATATCGTCAGCTAGTGGTGGCTGGCAGGGGCTGCTGGTTGTCTGGCTGGCTGGCTGTCAAATGTAGGAGAAGTGTTTTCTCCTATGGGGTTACCCATTTTGGTGGTTAACAGTTCCACTTCATTCAACTACTTTCACACATGTGGACACACTTCTAGAAGGGCACACTCGTGGATGAGGACATAACTTGCTATTTGGAGATCCTAAGATTTGGTCTATTCTGAAACATAGGAGGTGCCCCACCTGTTGGCTTTATTTTTGGATTATAGTTGCAAATAACTCCATTATTTATCATTATAGGCGAGATTGGTGGAGTGAGTTAGATGAGGATAATATTTTGTTTGTTTTTCTAGAACCTTCTCACTGAAGGAAGCTGAGATGTCAACAAAGTTCATGCTACTTTCAGTAAAGAAGTTGTTGAGAGTCTTATTTTTTTTGTATTCCTTGGAAGGAAAAATGAATCTAGGAAAACAAATGATATTTTATTGTATGAGGAGTCAATGCATAAATCTATGTAAGGATTTTCTCTTTCCATTGGCAACTTGGATTGGATTTCAGTGATTAATGGAAAGAGTTGTGAACAAACTACCTCCAAGCTTTGGAGGATAAGGTGTCTTGTATATGTCACTTTTGGTATTATTTATGTCAATTGTTATATTTGTGGATACATGTTCTAGGGGGCACCATTGGAAATTGGATTTTGCAGGTTGTGAATAACAGCGGCAATGTTAGGGTCATAGAGGAACATATATGTTTCACTGGAAAATTTTGACTGAGGTTTAGGTTTCTTTCTTCCCTTCTCCCATATTTTTTTAAGTGTCATATACCTTCACTATAAGTGCATTTTGCACTCTACATCTTTTGACTAGGTGTGTTTGTAGATTATCTTTGGGTAGGGGCCACCTTCATTATTGTTTTGACTTGTGGATCTCAGACCCTCTCCCTCACATCTTTGTAATATTTAACCACCAAAAATAAGGGTTAACTAGTTCACATCACTTGATTGTTTGCTTTACCTTAAGTCAGTTGCTGAACCAAGTTAAGGAGTTGTATGGCTGCTGGCATGCTACTTGGCTGCTTATATGCCTTGAATTGCCCACTTGAATTGATTAAATGACACTCCATAGCCCAAATAGACAAGGCACTGAACTCTATTTTATTCATCACACTGAATCCATTTCCTTTTTCCTTGTTGCTAGGTTCTCGTTATTTACATTCATTACTACACGACGTGAGCTTAGTAACCAATAAAGAAAACCCCTTTGAATCGTAACATTTTCCTTAGTCTAACGTGTAGAGGAGAATTGGTGAGGTGACAATGGCCAACCTTTTAAGTAGTATAAGGCTAGTATTTGTTTTTGACTTAAAGTTAAAGGTGCTGGTTTGTGCGGTAAGGTAGACTCTTGTATATTCAGATCCAACCTTAGAGAGAATTAATACATTATATAACAATGACATTAATTTGTAGAGTCCTCTTTGAGTAGTTGTGAAATTATTGAAAAGTGAAACAGTACAACTTAAATTTATGAGAAGTAAAGAGGGATCGATTACCAGGTCTCTTTATTGGTTGAGATGTTGGTCAAGGTTGTTGCCAATATCAAAGTCATTATTGAGGTCAGTGTTGGTGTTGATGGGTTGATGTTGCTGTCAGCTGAGGCCATTCATTGTCATTATGAGTATAGGTTGATATTGAGTTCTGATCATGTATACTATAATTGGGTTGTTTTTTTTTTCATACTATTATTTTATTCTTTTCAGCTTCACATGTAGTTGAACTAGGGTTGCATTGATTATTCATTCTTATATTTTATTCGCCTTCATGTGTATTTGAACTAGGCTCACACTTACTACATGTAGTCTACACATATTGTATTGTGTCCGATGAAAATCAACCATCTACTAGTGAACCTATATGTCTTGACAGAAGTTTTCTGCTTGTCTTAAATAACTTTACAGGTAGCAAATGGCGGGGCTGGAGATATTATGTGGCAGGTAGCAGCTGACAGTTTGACTGCTCTTCATAGAGCCATAGCGGATGTGGGTGCTTTGCCTCAAATAAATAATGAAGAAGGCTCTCAAAATGAAGAACATATATTTGTGCAATACCATTCCAGCAGGACAGTACGCAAGTTGATATTGGAATCTCATGTACCTGATGGTGTCATTGCTCCCTCATTTGCTGCTATTTTGTGGGATGTGGCCTTAAAGGGCAAGTGCAAGATGTGGGCTCAAGGACACAGGTGAGAGACTGCACAATACTGTATTTATATTTGTTTGAGTTTCTCATCAGTAAATGTTGTGTACCCTTTAGATAATAAATGATTATACAAGAAGATTAAAAAATTCAAACAATTAATTAGCTTGCCTCATATTTTATGTTTTTCCTTATCTGCAGTGAGAAAGTTGTTTCTGCATTCCTCGATTGTTCAGACTTGGAAGTGAAAAACATGGCAAGTTCTGAGCTACAGCCACTTGTTGATGCTGGTTTGTTGAAGATTGCGAGTGCTAAACATGTTTAGGATGCTATACAGAAATTTTGATATTGCTTTGACAAGCATGTGCATTGTATAGAAGTAAACTAAGATTCATCATTTATATGTCCTTACATGGTTTGCTTGATGCTACCAAGAGTAAACTTCATTATAAGAAAAATTTGCCATTTGATATTTATAAAATGCATATTTGAGAGAGAACATGCATGTATTCTGTAGGCTGCGATATTTTAGACTCTAGCGAAATGATAAGGTTCATCATATTCACTGTTAGAACACACCCTCCCTATATTTAAATGGACGAGATAACGTCTATAATAAAAGGGCATTCCCTATGCAAATCTGTGCATAATGGCTTACAGGGTTGATTACAGAAAGCTGATGGATCTAAGATATCATTCTCTTGTATGAAATCATTTATTTGTCCTTTTTTTTTTTCACACGGTGTTTGGTCTTCATGTAACATGATTATGATTTGTGTTAAAATTCTAAGACTAGTATAGTAGAATATAATTTTCTACCAGATAATTACTTCCTAATGATTTTTAACACAGTATTTAATGCCATTGCTATCATTGAATAATTGCATTCAGAAAATCTCAAAAGTAAATGTAGCAGAAATAGTAAAGATCATATAAAGACAACCTTGCACAAGGAGACAATAATTTTACTCTGGGAAACCTAACCTTGAGAGAAATCCCAACAAATTTTCGTAGGAGAAATTATTATTTAGCAAGGTTTACAAATCAGCAGTTTGTCTAGAAGTCTGTCTCAATAATCCAAGTCAAATACCAGTCAAACCTGGTCAAACCAGCCAAAAAATTGGAAATTCAACGCTGTTGATTTTGGCTTGGTGAAACTAGCCTATGGCTTACTGTGGTCAACCCTGTGGTCTTCTGTCAAATCCATGTGGTCAACTGTCTACTGTCAACTGTGATCAATGCCTTTGGTCAAATCTGTGGTCAATAGTTTTTGGTCAACTGTGGCCGGCTTCTGGTCAGATTCATTCAACGCCCCTGCGGTCAAATCTCTACGGTTAAGCTCAGTCAAAGGTTTGGTCAACTTGACCTGTTCCTCTAACACATGCGGCTCTCCAATGAAGAAAAAATAAACCTCGGAAAATCTGATGTCTCCTTGCTCAATCTTGCTCTTCATTGGTCTTCAAATGAGGCATTCATAACATCTTATTTATACACGTCTATGGGGGTGTGACAACCAAAGGGACATGTCCCTTCACTCCTTGACCAACTTGACCTAAGAAAATAAAAAAAATACATAATTCATTTAGGCCAACTTGAAGACCCTCTAGACATGGGAATACGTCCCGATGCCACACAAAAAATCAACACCCTCTCTTAGCGAGGGAGGTATTTTCCTTAACTGAAAACATATTTCTCCTTAACTAGAATATCTCCTCTACTAGAAAAGTTCACGAGCTCCTGACAAGCACGTCTAATCACTCCATAGTCTTCTTAACTGATAATTACTTCTAATGATATTCATTATAGTTCACTAGAAGATCTTCAACAGCAGGACAATAGAATCATAAAGAGACAACCAAACAAGAGACACAAACATTTACCTTTGGAAAGCCCACATGGGGGATAACCCCAACAACCTTTTCCTCAGAGAAATTATTCAGTTCAACAGAGATACATCTGATCTTTACAGTCTAAAACAAGGTCAAACTGACCATAGACAATCCAGGTCAAACTTGGTTAAACAGATATAAGTAGCTCACAAATTTAGGTTTTCTGAGAAGAGATTTGTTCTGCCCAGATTCAGTCTTCTGCCCAAGATATATGTTTGCTCAGAATTCGGCCTTGTGCTTGTCTCTAGTTTTAGTCTGCTTAGAACTTTGATCTGCCACAATTTAGTTTATAACAATTCATCATAACATCAACATCATCTAATTACCATAATTTTAGTCAACAACTCTAACACATGGCAAATCAACAACGTCAATCAGTTACCAACTTACCATAATTCTGGTTGGTACATCTCAGAGAAATTATTCAGTTCAACAGACATACATCTGATCTTTACAGTCTAAAACAAGGTCAAACTGACCATAGACAATCCAGGTCAAACTTGGTTAAACAGATATAAGTAGCTCACAAATTTAGGTTTTCTGAGAAGAGATTCGTTCTGCCCAGATTCAGTCTTCGGCCCAAGATATCTGTTTGCTCAGAATTCAGCCTTGTGCTTGTCTCTAGTTTTAGTCTGCTCAGAACTTTGGTCTGCCACAATTTAGTTTATAACAATTCATCATAACATCAACATCATCTAATTACCGTAATTTTAGTCAACTCTAACACATGGCAAATCAACAACATCAATCAGTTACCATAATTCTGGTTGGTATCATTGCCATAATCTTGGTCTGTACTCCTGACACATGGTACATCATTAGCATCAACTAGTCACCATAATTCTAGTCTCTCTGACACATGGTACAGTGACTAGTCTTGGTTCACCATCATCCTAGTCAATTTCTTTGACTTATGGTGAATCTCCAAAGGCTTCACTTTTCATGAGTAATTCCAAATGCTAAATGTGCTCATGTTGGGAACATTCATTTGGGGGGGGGGGGCGGGGGGGTTGGGCGTGAATCCGTATTTCATTATTTTTCACAATTAGTTAGTTCATTTAATATTTGGAGCATTGAAATTGAATCAAGAAACACCTCATCAATGACAATACACAAAATTTGTCGCCCAAACAAGCTTTTGCATTATGTATGATGTACATACAAAGTTTACCAGTTGAGTTGGAAGGAAGTACAAGACTCCCCAAGTTGGAATATATTTCAAACTAAGTCTGCAGGAGTCTTCAGTCTACTTTACAATCAAACAATCATCCAATCACTGCTGCCACACTGTCAACTTCAATTGCCATTGCTCCAACTAGCCACTAACGCTACTGTCAATGCAGCTGCTGCTACTGCACTTCTGTTCCGCAGCTCAAAATGCCTACTTGCATATGAGGTCAATGGCACTCTCATCCAACAAGGTCAACAAGTTCACTGAGTTACTGTTGCCCTGTGCTGTCCACTATTCCACAATCCACTAGCAAACCCTAGCTGCTCAGTCATTGTTGCCATGTGGATTGCCACTCATACAATCATACATCATTGTCAAGACACTGTTACTATCATGCTGAGGTCACTGCTGCTGTCATCACAGGTTACTGTTGTCATCAAGGATATAGAGCTCAACATTTCGTCACTGTTCTCACACCGTCACCACTCTCACTGAAACCATCACTACTGTCACTGTTTCTATACTACTACTACTGTCCATCATACTCCATTATAATGCTACCTCAACTGCTAAGATCCTAGCTCCACAATCTCAAGCCAAGCGCCTGTTCACTGTTGCAATGTCTTCCTTACAAAAATGCCACAACCCTTTCATTAGGATCACTGTCATCAAAGTCATAGTTAGGGTTATTGTAAGCTGATCAATGTCACACTGTCTCTGTCTCACTGTTTCACAAACACCACTGTCATATAATCTCATACATAATTGTTGCCATACAATAGTAAGGTTATGAGTGTCACATCTATATACATAACTACAGTTACAAGGAGTCATACTCCATTGTCCTAAGTCACAATAGAACACAGCCGTTTCGTTAGGATCACTGTCAGCGCAGTCATAGTTAGGGTTATTGTAAGCTGATCAATGTCACATTGTCTCTGTCTCACCGTTTCACAAACATCACTGTTAATTACAAATCACTGTAATATAATCTCATACATAATTGTTGGCATACAATCGTAAGGTTATGAGTGTCACATCTTTATACATAACTACAGTTAGGAGTCATACTCCATTGTCATAAGTCACAATAGAACACATTCATCAAGAAGTATCTGTCACATTAATAAGAGAGTTATCATAAGGTGCATCAAGAAGAGTTATTGTCATATCTGTTGGCTCCTTGTGATTTGCAAGATTGGCAAGAACAAACACTACAGGGGCCACATCAGAACCACTTTGGAATCCTAGGACCTAGCCTTCCTGGATTCAGAGAGGGATCTCTCTATGTATGTGTTTTCAAATGATATTTCTTTATGCTTTGTTTATGATATTAGGCTAGTTATGAAGTTCGAAAGACTTTGTTGTTTTGGTTGATTGAATGGTCAATTGAGAGATCAAAAGGTGTGATTAATTGAGGGAATGTTTCAGCTGAAAAGATAGACTATAAGAAAACATAATACCATTGGGCTATGGAGTCATAAAAGGATTTAATTGTTCATCAACTCTGCAAGGGTTTTCATAGGGCAAACTAACTATATCAAGTGGATCTCTTAGATTAGATTGTGATATGAAACAATAAGAAGTTGTGGAGGCAACAAAGCTATAGTCAGTTAAGAATCTTCTAGCTCTACTTAATCAATAAAAACCTTTTAGGTAACTGTTTGAAGCAAACCAAAGGACAGGGCATACCATAGACTTTTTTAGCCAAACATTTAATAAGAAAACCTTTAAGACAACAATCCAGTAATCCTAAGACTACTTTCAGACAAAAAAAAACATTTAAGATAGCAGTGAGAGCAGCTAAAGAGCAAACAAAAACCTATCTTCTTTAACTCAACGTTCAATAGACCTTTAAAGCAACATTTTGAGGCAGACCAGAGGACAACGCATACCATAGACTTCCCTGGTTTAGACTCTATTAAATATACTTTAAAGGTGGTCTTAAAAACAGTATCTCAAGCCGTACCAATGAACATGGGCTCACCATAAACTTCCCTGGTTTCACTCTATTAAATTGTTGCTAAGACAACAAGCTAGATGGAACTGGAGGGCAATTAAGAATCCTCCAATCAGACCTTGCAGAAGAAAACATAAAGATAAAGAATGCAAACAGAAATAAGGTGCTATAGCAGCATATCCTACTCAGAGAAATATGGATAGAATGGAAAACATAAGAAAAACAATGACAAATGAGGAAAACTTCACCATTAACATAGCTCAAGAATATTATGAACGTTTTTGTATTAATGATGATCAAACCAGTTACATTACTCCATATACAATAGCTTTCTGTAGCTCAAAGCTTTCTCAAATCCAACCTAATCATTCATCAACTAGCTCAGCAACTCATCAATCCTCAAATTTAACTAAGCAACCAACATTAAAAATGAGCTCAAATGCAATGTTTATCTGCAAATGGGGAGGTGGTGTTAAGCTAGCGTTTGGAATGTCATTTATTACAGAGTTAATGATTTTTGACTTTTGAGACCATGCAAAGCCCAAGGCAAAAATATCTGAAGGTGTTTCTCTGAAATAATAACTCCTAATTTAACTTCTGGGTAAATATCTGTGAAATGTTTGACTTTAAGGCTTTTTCAATAACTTTACAATAACTGCGGGTAGATAGAAAATATCTCTTATTGTGTGTAATAATGTTTGATGCTTTATTGACAAAAAACAAGTTGGTAGGTGGCAAAATATCTTCTGAAGAAGTAACCGCTGTGATCTGAGTCATTCAAATGTGTTTCTGGGCTTAATCTGCCTTTGTTTTATCACTGAAACTCTGCTTTAGGCCTTTAAACATGATTTATCCTTGAGCTTTATGTCTTTAATCCTTTAATCTTTTGACCTTTATCTATCTGTCTTCATTATCTTTAAACTCTGTTTTACTGGCTAATCTTGAGGATTTATCTCTGAACTGTGATTAGCCTTCTAATCTTTGCCTTTTGTTGTGTTACAATCCTTTCACTGTCTTTATCCTTACTTTTGGTGCAGGGATGCGTTTCTTCTGTGCTAGAGGGTTAAATATTCTTCGATGATCATGTTTAATCGATGATTAAGCTTTGATACAAAGCCTTTGGTCCTTTGAATATTTGAATTAAATCCCTGGATCGTCATCCAGAGCTTCATCCATCGTTTCTGAACCATCAGAATGCATTTATTTGCATTTTCGCCATTAAACCTGTACACTGAACAAACAAATAGTCTTTAAAACCATGCGGAGAGGGTTTACTGCTTTTTTTGAGGTTTTCGCGCTGTTAGAGGGCGTAAAAAGGTGTTCTGGGTTAGGTTCCACAGGCGGAACCAGTAGGAAATTTGAACGGAGGTAGGGCTTTTTGTATTTTGGCGCAGAGGGATAAGTGGGTTTTGAAAATCAGGAGGTGGTTTTCGCACAACGGAGGAGGCGGTAACGGTTTCCAGGGCGAGAGTGCGATAGGGTTCAACGAGTGATGCGTGGTAGGCGAAACCGTCCATATCGCAAGGTTGGGGAATGTTTATCATCCGCGCAATTAAATTTGCGATACACATCGTGGGCCGTTGGATCTCGAGGGCGGAGATCGATGGTGATCGCGCGATGTGGAGAGACGGGCAAGTGCGGAGGTGGGGTCCGAGCGCGTAGTGACGTGGCAGGGTATTTGTTGTGTAGCGGGGGTCAAATATATGCGGGTTTGAAACCTTTAGACATAAGGTTTAAACGTTAATATAGGGTCGGGTTAGTAAAACCAAAGAGTCGGGGTTTATATAAATAAAACGAGGTTTTATTTGTAAAATGCGGGGTTTCGATAGCTTTATTATTTTGATTAAAACAATGTAAAAGAGGGTCTTTTACATTGTTTTAAAAAATGGAGGAGAAGGATGAAGAAAAGGGGTTTTTGAAGGGTTTTAGTGGAGGAAATGGGTTTTTTAGAAGGGAAAAGGAGTGAATGAGAGTGTGGGTAGGGAGGAAGAGTGAAAATGAGGTAAATTGGCCCAAAATGGATTCTTTTAAGAGTAGCAAGGTAGTTTTTTGAAAGGGGTAGAGATGGAATATAGTGAAATAGGTTTATTCAGGATAATGAAGGCAATGAGATTTCTAAAGATAACTGATAGACAAATAATACTATCTTTAGTTGCTTGTAGAACATTTACAATCACCTAGTGAATTCTGTAAAATACAGGAGGATAAAAATATCAACTTGACTTAATGTCACTTCCAGATCTCAAAACATAAAAGTTAGGGATAATGTCGTAAGGTTGTGTTAATGCAATTGTATTTAACTGAAAATGCCACCACTGTCCCTTAAGTAGAGATACACTTTTGAACTTGCTATAAAAAGTCTATTGCCAACTTTATTACAACCCTCTTAACTGTCATACCTATGTAACAACCACGCAGAAACACTGTCATCTAGATTTATATCATTGTTATAATAATGATACCACAACAATTGTAATATGATGCTAGTTATTGTATGTAACAAAAAATGATTTTCAAAGATTGCTATAGTATGAAAGGCACATGACAAAATTTATGTGCCTAAAGTCTCAACACAAAATCTCTTAGATCTGTAACAAAGGATGCACCCTACAGGTTGCACAGGCTCTCCATATTTGAGTGATCAAACCTCTTCTGACTGTGGCACTGCGTTGTGTTAATTTGGCAAATCAGTGACAACATCCAACCATTGCTTTAAATTCTTCTTTTCGAGAAGACCAAAATTGACTTTTGAAGCACCCAATTCAGATAAAGGGAAAGTGGATTTTTGAAGTCAAGCCCACAAGTACAAAATTGTCAAGGTCAGCCTCGGGTCAAATGACACCTCTCAAGGACAAGATGGCACCCCTCAAGTTGCATATAAATACAAGTGTCCTCATTCCTCATTTGGACATCATCGACACAATCATTTCTTCTCTCTCCTTCATTCACTGGTTTATACAGGTTTGAGACAACCTGTTCTTCTTCACACATGTGAGGGTTTGAAGGCATCTTTGACTTTTGATGATCGAGCATTTGGTTTGGCTTGGTTTTCTTGGGTTTTGGATTTGATTAAGGATGCTGAATTCAATGAGGAAGGAAGGGCGAAATTCTGAAGCAACTAGATCACCTTTGACCGATGTTGACTTTTATTCAGTTGAAGTTTGACCAACATTGAACAATGGTTAAAAGGAGACTTGACTTTGATTTTCTTGGAGAGGGTATGTCTCATTAGGCCGCATTTTTGGGCTCTAAGACAAGCATTTTGAGGAGTTTGACTGCTATTGACTGCAGAACAGAGATGTACTTTTTCTCTCTCCATTGACCTAGTTTGATCAAAGTTTTTGGAGTTGTTTTGACCGATCTATGACCAACAAAAGAGGATGCATTGACTGGGCTTTGACCAAATTAAATTGAAGCATATTTGACCATTATTTGACTACTGCTGACTTGTCTGGTTAGGGCAGTCCACTGTTGACTTTTTGCCGGTTAAACAATTGACCAAATTTGATTCTTCCTTGTCATTCTGACATTGGTATATTGATTTGACATAAGATTGATTGGATATTGGTTTTTGATACTGGCAAGTCAAAGTTTGACTTTGACTCATTGATGATGTACTCTCTCTGCTAAACATTTGAAGACAATCTAATAGAAGATTTGCAAGTGGTTTTCTCCCTAGTGGGGTTTTTCCCTGGTCATTGACCAAATATTGTGTTTCCTGTCTCTTGGTTGTCTTTTATTGTGCATTTGAATAATTGTTCTATCTACTATTGCTGTCCCATCATTGGTTAAATTGAAGAAGTGTAATTTGTGAATAAATTCTTTCAGTAAAAATCACATCAAAGTAAATTAAGTCGACGTGTTTCGAACCAACCAATGTGGTTCATCATCAGGACAAGATGAGAAATTTGATCAGGGAACCCATTTAAATAAATAAATAAATAAAATATAATTATTATTTTATTAGAAATAAATTAAATAATTATTTTTAGTAAAAATAATAAATATATAAAATTCAAAATATGAATATTAAATATTTATTTATTCTTTAAAAAAATAATAAAAATAAAAATAAAAATAGTTATTAATTAATTTGATTTTTATTAGAGTCAAACTAGTCGTTATTTTTCAAACGGCTAGTTGGAGTTTTCCTTATCTATTTAAATGGGTTCCTTGATCAGATTTCTCATCTTGTCTTGATGATGAACCACATTGGCTGATGTGATTTTTACGGAAAGATTTTATTCGTAATTTATGGATCACATAAGCCAAACTCCTATTGAAGTGTAAATTGTTAAATTGGATGCTATTGGATATTGTTGAAGTAATAGTTGCAATACAGAACAATTGATGAAAAATTAACATGGTATCAGAGTTGAGGTGAAGACAAGCCCAAGAGGCATAAAGCAAGAACATCCATCTTCTAAGCAGTTGATTGAAAGGGGGAAATATTTTGGTAAAAATGTCTATCTCTTATTTCAAGGACAATGAAATGCTAACTGACTCATCTAGCGTTGCAGCATTGTTACCAGGATAAATCCTTCTCGCGGATAAGAGCAATCTCCATAGTATCCCAACAGATAACTAGAAACAAACAGACATGTGAATATCTCTTTCCCTAAGATATTAGCATTTAGATTATCAAAGTTAGGAAATAGAGGATAATACTCTTACCTTTCAACGAGATGTTTGATGGAGACCTTGCCTTTTGTCCCGAAGAAGTCTTTCAATGCTGAGAAGAACTTGCGATCACAAACATGCAAAGAATCAAAAGCGCTTGCAGTATGTAATAATCTAACTACTAGCTTAACTTAATGATCAAGGAGATTAAGAATTGCCATTGTTTTTATGAATATGAAAACAACACAATGAGAAAAAGTATCCAAATGTATTATCAAGAATATAAAGAGAAATCTTACAATTGAGCCTTGATGTTGTACAAATTCCTCCCGTATGCCTTCCTCCTCGGTTTAACAAGCTTTCCACTCTAGAATGACCAACATAAAATTATCAATAAGTGAACTCCCTAACCATGAAGTTTCAGCGCAATTTATAGGAGAAATTGAGGAGGTTTCAAATGCACCAATAGAAGGGCGTGATCCTCAAAATGGTTCTTTGATCCAAGGGGATAAGTTCCATGATTGGAGGGATTTAGCTCGAACTGGCACGACTTAAAGACTTTAAGTTGGAAGAATATGCACCCAACTATGTTTCTAGAAGTTACTTTTCGCCTTTACTTTATTTTAAATGGGCTGCGCAGGTTTTAACGGAAAACATAGCACAAATGTCTGCATGTAAGCTTAGTAATATCCGTGTATGCGCAGGAAGTGACCACAAAAAGTGCACAAATGTAACAGTGGAACTTGTAGATTTGGTTTCTGTAGCAGCAAGACTAGTAGATTTGTTGACTTAATAGCAAAATGGCTTTAATTATAAAAATACACAGAAGGTATTTATAATAATAAGTATTTATTGATATGATATGAATAAGATGATTGAATGATACAATAAGGCCTTGCTTATATACCTATACAGGTGACCTTTCATGAACATGCGTGTCTTTTAGACATGTCTTTTCAGCTAACTTAATCACTAATTTACATAATTACTATTTAAATATTAATGACTATATTTATTACATTAGTTATGAATTAGATTCATAACATTGCCTTCTTCTCGAAAAGATTTGCCCTCAAAGCTTAAAAGGATACTAATTTTCTCTACTTTAATCGCCTTCCAAGTTTCTTCATGTTGTCATCTTGAACATATATTTCGTACTCATAATTCCTCTGTCTCTCTTTTTCTTTTCTTTTTTTAAATTTAATTAATTAATAGTAAATTAATTAATTAAATTATTATTATTATTATTATTATTATTATTTTTAAATAACTTAAATAACTTATATATGTTATATATAAACATATTAATTGTGATTCCAAATGGCTCAACTTATTTTTGAACCGACACGAGTTTAGATGTTCATTTGCACTCCAAGTGATAGAATACGGTATAGAGAATTCAATTGGAATTTATTATGAAAGCATGAGCAAAAGTTGGTATACAAACAATTATAGTGTGTTATTGCGACATGGGTAAAATCAAACGAGGGCAATCGAACAATGGTGGTGCAAGATGGTATGCCAGAAAGCGAGGGTGGAAGTCGTCCGTGGGGAAGCATGCCGACAAGCACAATGGAATCACATGGGTGGCGTGGTGATGAGAAAAAAATAGTGCACAATGAGAGAGTGAAATTGTCGTGGGCCAGAACGGAACAGAATGGATATGGATAGATTATTGGGACGATAAGGTTGGGGTTTTGAACGCCGATGCCGAGGTCCCAATCGATGGAACTGCGCTCGAAGCGCCCTGTGTGGGTGTCCCAAAAAAAAGTCTCGGGCTCGACACAGTTGTTTGACCGGTAATTAAGACTTGTAAAAAGTTGCGTTTAGAATATCTACACCATAATGCCCAAACCCTCGACTGCTCGTCTATTAGTATACCAGAATATGTATCCCCGAAATCTGCATCCAATTCTATAACATCGACATTGAGGTCTTTAAATCCTGGACAATCCGCCAAATGGGCCTTCAAAGCGGTCGCCTGGTTTGTAAAAATGCAGTTAATTGATGCAGTTTGTAAGTCCTCTTCTAAACCCAAAAGACGGACTACATCACCTTTACGCACAGGTGGTTCATGAAGAAGAACAACTGCACGTACAGCTGCAGCCCCAGATGGAGTATATATCTCGCTCGGATTAGCACCAACTGTCTCTCGAGCCCAACAATAAAATCGCTGCAAATTACTCAATTCAACAGAAGCACGACAGTCCTCATGGAACTCTGTAGGAAGTGCTCTTTGTACAGTTTTGTTTCTGAAGGTATTGCTTGGCCTTGGATCATCTGCACCACTGTTTTGGTATCCTATTTCGTTTACTTTCCATGTGGTATCTACAAGAGGTTCCCCAAATTTCTGTATGGTGGGTTTTCCAAAATTTTCACTACAGGGAACACTACCAAAAACTTGAAACAGGTTGCTGTATGAACCAGTTGCCACACGAAGTCCATATCCACTTAAACAACACTTGCTGTATGAACCAGTTGCCACACGAAGTCCATCTCCACTTAAACAACACTCAAATTTGTCGTAAATTGAATCATTTTGATATAAATCAAAAAAACTTGGGTTGTAGATATTCATGGACTCGGAATGTCGCAACTGGCCTAGATTCCATGTTTATATCCCATAGCTTGAGGGTCATATAGTCATGGCTTAGAATATGTCTACCATCTTTTCCAAACTTTATATCAGATATGGAAGCAATTATCTTTGTTAAAATTGATCTTGAACCAGGTGCTTCCTGCTCCTCAAATAATTTTGCATCACTGTCACCGAACGCTGATTGGCGCATATCAATCAGTCGTATTGTGCCCTTTGAGCTACTATATGCTAATGTGTTGCAATGAGTCAGATGTAATTCTGCTGATGTTATAACTTCAGTCAGGTCTTCCAAGTTGGGAGGTTTGACATCAACAATGTTGAAACTCTGATCACATATTTCCAGGTTCCATAAGTTTATTCTTAGGTCATCCGCTGATATGAAAGTTTCACCATCACTGTTGTTTGAAATAGAATTTATGTGATAATCATGACCATGAGCATATACTCTCCGACAGCTAGGAACTAAACCGGTATCGCTGCTGGCCACCGTAGGTAAACAGAGTGAAGGGATGCTCCCAGGAGGAAATACAAAGTCATTGCTAGGGTGACCACTAGTCTGCTCCAAAGGACCACCATTGGAAGAACATGATGTATGTGATATTGGATTTATCACAGAGCTCTCCATAATCATGCTTCCATTTCCTGAAAGTGCTGATGAGTCTACATTCATATCACACAACTTCTTTATCTTTTTCTCATGAACCTCACTGTTGTTGGCAACGATATTTCTTGTATAAAATGCACATTTATGCCCTGCAAAATATTTGTCTCCACAGTTCCAACATTTCTCTTCCTTTTTTCCTTCAATATTAGTTGGTTGTTTTCCTTTATTACGCATTGGTGGGGGAATATATTTGCTTGAATTTTCCATGGATGTTCTACTTGATTTTCCCTTGGCATAACTAACTACCTTCTCATTATTACAACATTTTTCATTTTTTTGTTTCTCATGATTTTCTTCTTTTTCTTTTTTCTACATTTTTATGAAATTGTTCTTCTTCTCTATTATAGATTACTGCAGAATTTTTTTTACAAAATGCATAAATTTTTTTATAACCATTTGTGATTTCTACACATGAATTCTCTAATTGCTGAAGCTTTTCTAGAATTTTATTAATTTTTTCACTCTCTTCACATGTCTTTTCTAATTGCTCATGATTTCCACGTACTGGCACATAGTGTGGTAAACTATGTCCATAGGCTTGTAAACTACGTTCGTAGGCTTGTAGAACGATGTTATGTGTCATTGCTTCAACTTGACTTCGATATCGCTTCAATACTTGGCTTTGATATGGCTCTGATACCACTGTAACAGTGGAACTTGTAGATTTGGTTTCTGTAGCAGCAAGACTAGTAGATTTGTTGACTTAATAGCAAAATGGCTTTAATTATAAAAATACACAAAAGGTATTTATAATAATAAATATTTATTGATATGATATGAATAAGATGATTGAATGATACAATGAGGCCCTGCTTATATACCTATGCAGGTGACCTTTCATGAACAGACATGTCTTTTAGACATGCATTTTCAGCGAACTTAATCACTAATTTACATAATTACTATTTAACTATTAATGACTATATTTATTACATTAGTTATGAATTAGATTCATAACAACAAACGATCTTTAAGAGTATTTAAGAGCTATTTTCCCAGTTTCCAAGACTTGGTTAAGGAATATAGATGTTTGAATTTTAAGGAAGCATGAGTATGGATGATGATAGATCCATATTGACTATCAAATTTCATGGTGACAAAATGATGTGTAACAGATTGCCCCCTAAAGTGCGAAGTCTGAGAAAATATTTCAAGAGAGTGAAGTGCTTTATCATACCAAGGATTGGATTGGAGACATCGGTCGAAAACCTGTAAGAAACATTCAATGCAAATATATAATCATCATTGAGGTAGACATTCCCATACTCAGAGCAAAACTAACTATATGCCTTGGTACAAAAGTGATTGGCACACCTTAGAAAATCACCCTCCTAGGTCTTGCAATACATTACTGGCAACTGGGTATGCAGATCTATGGCATGAAATGAAGATAAGATGGCTGCAATCATACTCAATCATCTCAATGCTTGAACGACTGATCCCTTCTCTAGATTTCCAAGCTAGTAGCTTGATATCTAGCTCCTCCTTTCTCCTTTCAAGTTGTAGCTGCAAACTACACAATTGTTGGAAGTGACTGCGCTGTCAAGGAGGCTGGATTGGAGCCATCGGTCGAAAACCTGTAAGAAACATTCAATGCAAATATATAATCATCATTGACGTAGAAATTCCCATACTAAGAGCAAAACTAACTATATGCCTTGGTACAAAAGTGATTGGCACATCTTAGAAAATCACCCTCCTAGGTCTTGCAATACATTACTGCTGGGTATGCAGATCTATGGCATGAAATGAAGATAAGATGGCTGCAATCATACTCAATCATCTCAATGCTTGAAGGGATGATCCCTTCTCTAGATTCCCAAGCTAGTAGCTTGATATCTAGCTCCTCCTTTCTCCTTTCAAGTTGTAGCTGCAAACTACACAACTGCTGGAAGTCACTGCGCTGTCAAGGAGGCTGACTCTGTAGCCTACTGCTAGATGATGGAATATAGCTCACAAATGATGTAAATAATCTCACCAAAGTGAGGGGATAATCCCTCAGAGGATTCCAAGCTGAAATTCTTTTAACTTCCTTCCTCCACTGGATCTACACTACTAGAATGCATAATTCCTGCAGGGACTGCTGCTGCAAGGAGGTGTATAATGATGGCTTGATGCCAGATGTAATGATACTGATCTCGGAAGACTGAAATGGAAGCATAAGGTGAAGGGATGATCCCTCCACCGGTTTCCTAGCTAAAATGCTAAGAACTACCTTCCTCCTCTCAAACCCTCAAGCAAGAATGCGTAATTCCTGAATCTGTATGTGCTGTAGAGAGGGGCTGAATGTGGAACCAATGTTTGAGGATGAATGGCTACTCAAAGAAACCTTTCCAGAGTAGGTAGTTGAAGTCCCCTGTGGATAAGGGTGGGATCTCTGCTCGGAGGCACCCGTGTGCTAAACAACACAGTAGACTTAGCTAAACAACTGAAGCGTGCAAAGAAATGTCTTAACGACATTACAATATCAAAATCCAGAATGATCCGCTTTGTTGCCCTCATCTTCCTTTTGTGGTTGTCAGCCTTCCCTAGCCTTGGCCACCTCATAACTGCGCTGCACATGTGGCCACTAACCTCCATGAAGACTGCGCTGTCCTCCATGATCTCCATGATCAATGCAATTAATCTCCACTCCTTCCATCATGTGTGCATTTAATGCATCGCTTCCTCCATCATTGCATCATTATTGCTCTATGATCTTACTTTTATTCCTCCACTCTCTTCATCATCTCCCTCATTATCTCTCCATGATCTCCACTCTTCCTTCATTAATAAGCTGCTCCACTACTCCATAATGCTGATCTACTATCTAACTAACCCACATTCACACAACAAAAGTGGATTTTATTCATTGATGGGGTTTATGGGTCTCTCCACCCTTTTATTTACTTAACTAAAAAAGTAAAGTAAGAACTTTAATATTCCAATTAATTGATAGAAAATTGATAATATTACATAAACACAGTATGGACACAACCATCTATTATGAATTAGTCTACTGAAACATGAATACATAACTCCTCGTAGCCTGGATGGTTGAGAGTAGATCTAGGGTCTTGATTTCCGTTTCTCGAACTAGTACGAATCTAACCATGTGATTGATTGTTTCGAAGTCGAACATGGTAGAAACCATTTAATTACTGATCAATGATGAAAATCGTTAACAAATATGAGAGAAACCACTAGTAACGATAATGCCTCTCAAAGTACTTCAATACAATCTATCAAAGTGTGAATGAATGATTTGCAGTCAACCAATCATAGAGTCGTTCGATTGTAGACCAATAATGAAAACCTGTCGTCGAAGGCGAGAAACTTGCCATTAAGGCATGCATATTTCAAGGTACTGATAGGATTTCTAGATTAACTTTCTAGATAATGTGTTGGAGTCGATAGGAAGTGATCAGTGGCAGGGGGACCTATGACATGAAACCATTATGTCAAGTTTTGAAGAAAAAATTGCAAGGATTAATTCAGGGATGGTCAACGCGAATGGAGACAAATATTTGCAATGAATAATGAATCGAAGTTGAACTTTCTCTTGAACACATAACGACATTGCAAATGACTTGGAAACATTTGACTTAAAGATAATACCCAAAACTAGCTGAAAAATTTCAATGAGGTTTGATTAATTGTAAGACAAAAGGATTACCCAACCCAGACATGAGTGTGACAAAGTGTCGTGTTCAAGAGTGACAAGCTGCTTTTAGAACAAATATAAAAGATGGATTCTTTTTCTCAATTCCCCTCCACCCCCACCATCACTGGCAAGTACCTCTTTGTTTTTGTCAAGCTCAAGGAAGATAACATTTGTTTTTTGTGTAAGTTCATTCTTCATATGAGTCTATCTTAGTAATTTTAATGAACCCTAAGGAGTGGTTTGGTCCCGTTGTGATCGACGAGTCCTGTACTGTTTAATTTTAATGAGTCCAACATAGGATTAACTCTGTGTTTTTCTGTTTTAGGGAGTTGGAAGAAAAACATAAGTAAACTCCATGGTGTTCTTTTTCATAAAATTAGTCTCTCAAACTCGAAAAATGATGAAATAATGTAGGAGAGAACTCTATTGGCCATGCTTAGTCAATGTATACCTTTTTCGTAATTAGTCTAGTTCAGTCCAGAAAAGTGATAAACTTATCTGTTCATTTATTTTAATGAGTTCGAATAATCAAGTGCTCGACAATATTTTCATGTTTAGATAGTTTGAAAAGGTTTAAAAGAGAACTCCATGGTTTCTCTTTTTCGTGTTTTTCGAGAGTCTGAAAACGTGATAAAAGTTTACTCCATTGTCAAAATGATTCGTTTTTAAATAAAACCTGTTCTCTGCACAAAAAACTCAAAAATTATAATAATATGTTCTCAATCATGGTAAAAATATTTAAAATTTGAACTTCTAAAGGTCAAAATAAATAAAATAATATTATTTAATTCATAAAAACCTATAAAAAGCAGAAAGAACAAGTCATTTTCACCATTTGATTTATAGAGTAGTAAAAATGAGCTTTTACCATAGACCTTCTGAAGCTGATATCGGGCGGACTGGTTAACAATTTCACGAACTGTCAGTTCCAGGTATTTAATCACCCCATTATCTTGCATTCTATCCATTTTCTTTTTCATTTTAGGCTTTCATTTTTTTTTTTGGAGAAAATTTGTTTTAGAAATCGCCCTCGGGGGTGCGCATTTTTTCCTTATCGGACCTACACACCTCGATAATTTTTAACACATAAAATTATCGTGCCACCACAGTTTTTATGTACAGATCGTGCACAAAAGCACATTTTCTAAAAAGGAAAACCGCGTCGGCGCTGTGGGGTTTTTCAAAAATGGTTTTTTTTTTTTCCATCAAACTTGCTCTAAGTTCTTCCAAAAGATTCCTAATGCTTTTTAATGATTGTTTGCAGGAAATTTGAAACAACCATGCTTGAGTGGAGAGAACGCGAGCATGAAACACATGATAATGAGACAATTGATAACCAATCAATGCTTCAAGTTTTAAGGAAAATTAGACTACAAATTTTAGTCCATACAAGGAATGAAAGCCCAAGTAGAGTTGCTGACCTGGTTGGTAAATGCCTGGGATATCCAGGAACAATGTTTTATCATTGGAGATCATAGGCTCATCATTGATGCGAAGGATATTTATTTCCTCACCGGTTTGCCCCGAAGGGGAAGAAATTTCTTTTTTGTCTCTCGGCCAGGAGGACAACCCACTGCGTCCTATATGGTGCAATATTGCACTCAGGATTCACAATTGAAAGATGGTCGAATTGATATAAAAAATATCGAATGAGTTGATCTCAAAATTATTGCTTTCACAGTTACTAGATTATATGGCAACGTGACTCCTCATGTGGATACCAAAGCACAGATGCAAACCACTGTTGAGTGTTTTGAGGGAACAATATTCAACTGGTGTGAATGAGTACTTGTCAATATGAAAGGCAGCTCACACGAGCAAAGAATGGTAAGATGAAGAATTTCGGCTATGGTGCCATTCTTATATCTTTTTCTTTAGAGAGAATCCCACTCCTTGTACCACAACAACAGTTAGTGGATTGTATAGGACCGAGAGATCTTCACATGTTGCGATGGGTTTCGTTGATGGCTCACCATGGCGACGATGGCAGTCCTATTGTTCGGTATACACCTTAATTTTTTGTATGGTTGAGAAGCCAGGTTTTCATGATCGAGGACTTCCCCTATGCAGGGGTGGATTTCATGGGTGACCCTGATACAACACTCCCACCTAGAGCAATGTGAGATGAGTCAGGTAAAAAGTCTCATTTTGAGTTTTTATGTTTTATAATTTTTATTTGATTTTTTATCATCCAATAATGATAATCAAAATTTTTTTAACGCAAATGTAGGCCTAGTATTACCAACAATGCTTCTTCATTTTGATAGACGAGGAGCACAACCTATAGCAACAACTCCACCGTAGAGTGATGCAGCCGAGGCCCTCACAGAGTTGGAACACCATCTGGGGAGGTTGACCATAGATATCCCAGAGATTGGGACAGATGATTTGCCTCTCCAATACCAAAGGCATGTGACTGGGGTTCCTAGTCCATTTAGACGATACCTGCACCAAGTGGTGTGTGCTATACTCTGCTATCATGATCATCATCATGGATATCCGATGGTCCTTTTAGACGTAATTTTTGTTTTTTTATCAATATATTTAAATCTTAAGATGTTTGAGACTTATGATCACAGATGATGTATAGTTTTTGACAAACTATGATAAACAACTATTTTGACCTAATGATGATTACTACTTTTGGTCTCTGAGTATCTTGTTCAATATGGACTGAATATTGTTTTGCTTTACGTTAAATGTTGCAAATATCTATTTAAAACTTGATTAGTCAATGCATCATCTAACGTGTTTAAATTTCTCGAAATGTGTTGATATTCAATGTAATAAAACTGTCTTTCCAAGAGACGGACCCTTAAAAATATTCTTAACAATAATGGATTTATGATTGCATAAACACCATTCAAACATAAAACAATGAGTTGCGAATCTAACCTAACAATCAAACGCTGGATGCCAAATGCAATGGCATGAGATAATAGCTCAATGAATACACTATATTATGCAATATTGTTTGTTGTTTGACCAAGACAAACCCCATGAATAGAAAATAACTCATCATTGGGTGAATAGATAACCCAAGCAGCGGAAGATAGGTTCTGTGTACTATGACTTGTGCAAGGAAAATTTTAAGGATGGATGTTTATCTTAAAGTTTAGAAACCTTGGCGAATCTTGCTAGTACAATTGTAAAAATTTTAATTATGTTTTTTTAAAAATATTTAGGATTTCAATTATTTTGTATTAGTATATATAAATTTTTGGTGATTTTTAGGGTAAAATAATTTTATACTATAAAAATTGGGCTAATAAATTTTCAAATAAATGGAAATTGGCGAACCTTTTTTTTGCAAAAAGCATGGAAAATTAGTCCACCTCTGAATATTAGCCCCTAAAATTTTCCCTGAACTGGTGCTGTCAGAAAAGCCAATGTAATTCTGAGGGAATTTCAACATCTGCAATATCGAGAGTAATCAAGATAAGCAGAAAAAGTAGTAAAAACTCGCCGAGCAAAATAACTAATCTAATGCACACTTTTCCAAAAATGTAACTAATGTACAATGAAGATATCCACAAGATTAATCATGCATAATATCTTTTCAGATAAAGACCATTTCTGGGCTCATCTAAAGAGACACCATCATAATCAACTAATTCATAGGCCCCTTTTGCAAGCACACACTTAACAATGTAAGGGCCATGCCACATTGGTTCAAATTTACCAGCGCCTAACTTATCATGAGCTTGATCGTATACTAAAACTAGATTACCTTCTGAATAGACACGAGGGTTAAGGCCTTGATCATATTGTACCTTAACACTTTTTTTATGAGCTTGAGCAACTAATGTAGCAGTGCGACGAGGCTCATCTAATTGTGCTAAGTATAAGAAGTGCTCTTCCTTTTCAAAGGTCGCTGGTAATAACTCAATGACTGGTTTTAGCAATGAAATTTCACATTCAATGGGTAAACCAACTTCCAAATCGTAAACGAGTTGAAAAAGAGTAAACCTTGTAGATGTTTTTGCGGAGGTACGGTATGCCCATAATGCTGAAAAAAGCATCGTGTGCCAATTTGATTTATGACTTCCTACAATCCGTTTAATCATATTGGTTAAAACTTTGTTTACAACCTTAACCTGGCCATTGGTCTGTGGGTAATAATGTGTGGAATGATCTTGGCGTAGGCCGAGCTGAGCGGAAAGGTCAGTCATCATAATGTTTCGAAAGTGGTTACCATGATCCATAACGATGACTTGAGGGATACCTGAACGTAGCAATTACATGATTGAATATGAAAATAGCTGCAGTTTCGCCATCAACCTTAAATGTAGGCATCGCCTCGACCCATTTGGTAAAATAATCTACAATGAAAATAATATACCCATGCCCCCTGACCGAGTGAAGATTACATGTAACGAAATTGATGTCCCATTTGGCAAATGGACCGACAACTATGATTGGGTGAAGAGGAGTAGGAGGTGCACGTATATTTCGATTAAAAATTTGACAATTGTGACATTTTCTAACCGCAAGGATACAATCTTTGAAGAGTGTTGGCCAGAAATAGACAGCACGCAATATCTTTTGGGCTGTGGCAAACTAAGACATATGCCCACCACATGCTCCAAAATGGAAGTAATTTAAAACCTTTTCGGATTCTTCATGAATTAAACAACATCAAAAGACAGAATCAACACCATGCCAGTAAAGAGTGTTGCTAACAATATTATATTGTTGAGACTGGTATCGAATCCTACGTCGATCAGAGCGTGAAAGTTTAAGTCAAAAAGTTTGGGTTTGAAGATATATAATGATATCTCCATACCAAGGATCCAATGTACTGATCAAAAAAAAATATTTATCGGGAATATGGTCTTTTGCCAGAATTTCAGATTCAGTGTAGGGAAAGTCACACATAAGTTCAGCAAAGACTAGTGATTTCTTGGATTTGGATTTTTCAAATTCCAAGTCGAACTCTTGTAGGATAAATATCCACTTCGAGTATTTCCCCCCTAGTAGTTGTTTAGTTAAAATGTACATCATAGGGCTGCAATCAGATATCACAGTTCTTTTGCGTAATAGTATGTAGTGGCAAAATATTTGGACAACTTGAACAACTGCCAAGGCCAATTTCTCCACATGCGTATACTTGATCTCAATCGGTGTAAGGTCCGACTTAGGTAATAAATCACATGTTAATTTTTGGATTTATCCTCTTGAACTAAGACCATTCCAATAGTGGAATCAAACGTAACTAAATACAAAAAATAATCTCGGTGATAATCAGGTGGATGCAACAATAGTGCATAGGTCAACGCGTGTTTCAGTGCATCGAAAGATTTATGGGCAAGCTCATCCCAAATAAAAGGAACATCCTGTTTTAATAACTGAGTGAAACCTTTATTTAACTCCGCATAGTTAAGGATAAAACGACGTAAATAGTTTTCTTTCCCTTGCAAACTATGGAGTTAGCGAAGAGTAGAAGGAGGAGGTAAATTGATAATGGCCTCAACCTTCAAAGGGTCGACACGAATGCCTTCCTTAGAAACAACGAAACCCAACAATCATCCTGATTGTACACAAAATATACATTTGTGTGGATTCAAATGAATATTGTAATGCCTACATCACATAAAATGGCACGCAAATATGTAGGATGATCTTGTCTGTGCATAGAATGAGTATGCAAGTCGTCCAAGTAGGGTTGCACAATATGTTTGATGTCATGAAATGTGTAATACATTACCCTTTGAAAAGTGGCGCTAACGTTCTTCAATCCAAAAGGTAATTTACAATATGAAAATGTGCCCCATGGACAGATAAATGTTGTTTTGGGCTGACCGGTAGGGAGTATGTTTATTTGATTGTAACCAGAGAATCCATCCATGAATGAAAAGATTTCATTTCTGGCACAATCATCAACAATTTGGTCGATGTAAGGGGTGGGGTAATTGTATTTTGGACAAGATTTATTAATATCCCTATAATCATTACATACTCTGATAGTTCCCTGTTTCTTGGTCACTGGAACTATGTTGGATACCCAATCTGTCAATGGAATAGGATAGATGAAACCTACACGAAGTAAATTCTCAACTTCAGCTTTAATAGCAACAACTTTTCGCAGCTGTATTGGACATAATATTTGTCTAATAGGTTTAGCATCAGGGTACGTCTTCATTTCGTGAACTACAATCTTAGGATCAATTCCTGGAATTTATTCGTAAGACCAGGAAAAGATGTCTCAGAATTCCTAAAATAGGGTTTTATACCTGTTAATTTTGTCAATTGAGCATGAAGCGCCAATATGAATGTTTTCAATTATTCCTAGTTTGATTGATATGTCAACCAGAATTGTTGCCGAAATGTTTCCTAAATTTGTCTCAGAATCTGAATGAAGGATTGACATAGGATTTTGAGGTTCCTTAACATATTCAATCAGAAACATCGTTGAAAAGACATTTTCAACTCTATGAAAGTTTGGTAGAAAAGAGGAGCGATAGTGAAGATCGTCCCAAGTTAATTCGTCCAATGACAAAATTTCTCGAATATTTTCATCACTTGAAAATATGTGTTGAAAAGGATCAGAAAAAGATGTTGTAGTTGAACCTGGTAGAGAAGAAGACTCATCAATGATCACATTCACTTGATCAATATCGGTTGATGAATGGTCAGAAAGCAATTGCACTGCTACATATGCCAATTCACATGGACTCAAAGGCATTTAATTTCCGTAGTAGTTCAACTCAAATTCTGAAGGCACAATCCATGGGTCATCAAATGGCAACGTTTTTGATGTAATCATGTTGATATTGGCAATAGTATGAGGTGCGTTAAGAAGAGGTATAGCGAAAGTTCCCATAAGAGCGGAATCATTAACTAGTCCTACCCCAACATCTTCGTAAGGGATAACCGAGTTTCCAACATATGGGATACTATTCGTAGAGGTAGGATCGGAAGTGTAGTAAGACAATTAATAAATTTTGACAATATTTTCTTTGTGAGGAAACATGATTAACCTAAATACTGATGAAACAACAATTGTTATGGCATAAGACCAAATTCGACCTAAAATAAGGTTTTAGTCAAGAGGGGCATCGACGACTTCGACCTCAAGAATAACGGCTTTTCCTTCTACCTCTATGGGTACATCCTGGAGTATTCAAAATGGAAGAAAACCTCTTCCATCAAAGGCTTTCAGAATCATGGGTGATTGATTGGTTGTTGGAGAACCAAGAGTTTTCCAACAAGCCAAAGACATAATGCATGTAGATGCTCCCTCATCAATCACTGTGCGAAAAAATCGCCTAGATTTGAATAAAATAGGTATATGAAAATCCATTTGGTGTGGGAGTCTAGGTACAAGTTATCGAGGTCAAAGATGATAAGATTAGAGTCTTGAGGGTCAATTGCTCCAGTAGCTGACAATAGTAACTTCCTTTGAGCTGGACGAGACTGCAGCACTTCAAGGGCCGACATTGCTGAAGGTGACATAGCCAGATATTAAAAAATGTTGTAGTTCTGAGTGGCTCTTGCATGTGGATTGAAAGCCGATTTTCGAAGTACACTTTTGGCAGACGGTTTAATTAGTAAATCAGGACTAGGTTGCATGATGTGTAATGGTTCGAAAATAGGAGGAGTTGACACCGGAGGTTGACTGGATGATCCAATTTCGTTTTCAGTTACAAGACTCTTAGATCCATAATCTTGAGATCGTGTTGCAACCATGACCTGGGAGGACATCATCAGGATACCTGTTGATGAATTGGAAGAAGATCCGTTGTGGGAAATCATTTTGCTGTTTTGTGATGGAAAATGATCTTTTAGAACAACGGGTGTGGGCGAACCTTTGAAAAATTTAGATACCTTGGCCCGATGCAAACACTCTTTTGTGTAGTGATCCTCATCACAGATAAGATAAGGATAACGAGGTTTCCTTTTTTCGTCAGATGGTTCGGTTTTTTCTGCTTTCTCTTTTGGAGAATTGTTTTGTTTGTTTTTTCCCTTCCCTTTATTCTTACTCCTAGATGATTTGGTTTTGGTAGTATATGAATCTATAACATGGATTTCGGGAGAAGTTTCTAGAGAAGAGTCTCCTTTAGGTGAATCAGGTAAATTTATGATTGGAGTAGTAGACTTGGATTGTTTCTTTTTACTCTTTGATGTGTTAACTGTACCAATTACGTCATCTGCAGCATGAGAAACAGAAGGTTGTAGTAAGTTGACTTGGGTGAGGTATATTAGGAATTTTTTCATACAAAGTACCAGACTGTGTGTAAACAAGGTCTAGATATTGGGCTTGAGCGATAACTTATTCTTCTGTTACAATGCCTCCTTTAGTTGCATCTTCAGTAATCTTAGGGAGTAAAGATTCGATAAACTATTTAACCATAATTTGATCTGGGGTGAAAACTTTAACTAAACGATGTCTACGTCACCATTCGTGGATGTGATCTGAAATGTATGTAGATGTACTTTATTTAAGTCAAAATTTTTGTGCCATTATCATAACAGACTGGTAATTGAAAATGAGTAAGTAAAGCAATTTCTAAGGCATTGAAATTGTTGAAAGAGCCTTGTGATAACTCAATGTACCACTTTGCGGCTAAGCCGATCAAATTTATCTGAAAAAGTCTTAAACGAATGTAATCATCGATAAAAAATTTGGATGCATACCACAAGTGATAAGTCATAACATGGTTTGAGGGATCCTCTCCTGAATTTCCTTCAAACTTCGGAATGTCACTGGGAAACTTAGTAGGCATGGCTGGCCAAAACGAAAGATAGTAAATCAGGTCATTGGTTAGCTGAGACAAGTCTGGTAAATCTAAAGTTGCTATAAAAGGTAACTTCCTGTTAGGGTCTTGTTGAGCGAATTGGTAACACTGAGGGATAATTCCAGTACCTAGAGGAGGGTATCTAGGAAAACCTAGGATAACTTGAGTAGTTGGAATTTTCACACCTCTAAGATATCCAAGGGTAGCCATACCGAATTGGGGTTGAGATGGTATTTGAAATGTGTAACCACGGTATGGTTGACTTTGGAAAGATGGATTTTTTCCCAATTGTACATATTGCAATTGGCCCTGAAATGGCTGTCTTTGAACAAATTGACCTTGAAGAGGTTGACCTACCAGGGGTTGTCCCTGAAGAGGTTGACCTACAAAGGGTTTCCCTTGAACATGTTGACCTACAAAGGGTTTCCCTTGAATAGGTTGACCTAAAAAAGGTTGAATTATTTGCATAACTGTTGTGCCAGGTTGTTCCAAAGATGCTTGAGGAATTGAGTGGACTGTAGGTCTAGTTTTATGGGTAGTCGTCTGAGGAATAGCCTATGTAACAATTGGCGTTGAAATTTGAAGAATCGTAGCAACAGAAACTTGGGAAAATCCTAGGATGGGTGTACCTGGTTGTTGAACAGATGTTTGCACAACATATTGGATAGGAGTACTAGGACTACTTAGACCATCTTGCTGACTACTTGGCACAGATGCCCTTGGGGTAATTTGAAGTGCACCTTGAACAGGTTGTTGGACTTGGGTGTAACCAAATTTTCCAAGTGGATGAGTAGGTTGATTATAAGGCATTTGCAAGCTAGGTTGCAAAGGATGTTGAGTAAACGAGGGGTTCCACATAGTGTTTTTCCCTGGATTAGGAGTTCCCATTGAGGGTTGTGACACATAGGGTTGACCATAACCAGTTTGAGGCATTGGACCATAAGTCTGATAATTATCAGGAATACGCGGCCCTACAACCGTCGTATAGATTCCAGTGAAAGGTTGTCCTCCCTGAAAAGGCTGTTGCCCTTGAAGAGGCTATTACCCCCCATGCACAATGTAGCCACCTTGTGAGCTAGCTTGAGGGGTATTCCTAGAAAACATATAAATATGATTTGTAGTCAAAGGCTGGGTGGTAGACTCGAATAAGCCAGTTGACATAGTAAAAGTTTCAGAGGAAGGAGATGCTCCTGAAAAAGTCCCAAAAAGCGACTGGTACCCAGCAGGAACAGAAGGACCACCATACAAAAATATTTCCGGAGAAGATGAAAACATGGATGACTCAATAGACATGCTTTCAGAAGCCATGTTACTATACCTGGGTAAAGAGTAAAATGGAATTCAATGTCATGGATGTCCGTAACTAGAAGAATGTAAAAAATCGGTAAATTGAAGATACCAAGGATCCGGTTGAAAGGGAGTGAAAGGAAAATCTAAAGGATAGATTGGTTCACTATAGCTTAAATCTAAAGATTCTTGACGAGAGGGAATTTCAATTTCTTCTTTGTTGTCAGAGATTTCTTCAATGCTAATAAAGCCAGGAGGAAGATTCTCAGTGATGAGAAGATTTAATTGAGGTGGACGAGGATGACCAGGAGTAGGGGCTATAACATTCGAATGTGACTCAGATGAAGTGGAATCAGACTCAGGTTCAAATATTTCTAGTTCAGTAAGCTGCGTATTTGAAAACTCACCAGTGACAGATTCGACTGTGACTACTTCAGAAATTTTTGGTTGGTCTTGTTCTGTTTCAGTTATTTGATGTTGATTAACTTCGAAATTAGGATGTATTATTATAGATGATTCTCCTTGTTCAGAAGACTCGGTTCCTGATAATTGAACCCTTCAGTTTTGGTTTTTTCCAATTGACTGGGTGTATATTTAGGGGGTTTCACTTGCATTCTACGTGAATCTCTCGGTAATTCAACCACGGTTAATTTATTTAACACATGAAATCAAAAATTTCAAAAACTCACACCTAGGCCCCTAAAAGTAATCAAACAAATGAACACGCGCTACAAAATCCAAGAAACAATCCACACAAAAACAATATGTTTCCACAATAAAATCACTAGTTGGCGATGAAATCCAACCTCACAAAGATTATGTGGAAAACTAGCAGTCGAAACAATTACCCTGACAACCTACTTAATGAAATAGTTCGGTGCAAGTAACTTTACTATGCCATCTTGAAGTGAATACTACCCTCTGGAAAGTCCAAGTGAGTCTAGTAAACGTCTTCTCCAAGTACAATGTGACCTTCCCTCCACCGTCACCTTAGGAAAAATCCTAAATATTATAGCCACTAAGGTTATCAATGGAGACAATTCAACCTGGGGGAACAGTCTGTGGCCCAATATACACGCAAGGGCATAGTAACAAATCTCAATCCCCTTGAAAGTTCCTTGACATGGTAAATACGAGGTTTACTAACAAGTGATCCCAAGATCCTCGACAATGGTTAATCCTAGGTTTACTGTTTGTAATACGTGCACATCTTCTATCTTTACCAATGAAGTAGGTACGATTACTCCACTCGGTCTGACATGACCTCGTGCTTGACACTTTTAAGAAGAGTTTCACAAAGAAAAATTGCAATAATTGGGTTTTTTCCTATTGCAAGATTCTATTTGTTTGTTTATCTGCTTTGGAAATTCAATTACTCCCTATCCCAAAGCACTAATCCTGAACTGGATTGGTGGAAAGAGCCCCAAAAAATGTAAAAATATCTAGATTAATTTTATTAAACACTGTATTAATTTGGATGTTGTTTACGTAGAGGGGTATGGAAATGAAACTCAATGATGTTGTGACCGACTCAAAAAATTACGCTAAATGCATCAACGATGAATATGCAATACTTCGTTTCAATGAATTCCTAGTTAAGGGGAAGTAGAATAATTTTTTGAACTTAGGAAGTGCAAATTCCCTAAAACATCCCATAAAAATTATTTTTCATTAAGAAATCAATTTCATTTTGAAGAATAACCAATATCACCTTGTAATGAAAATATTTGTTGATTCAAAGCCAAAATATACAATTTCATGAGCAAACAATCTTTCAATTCTTCAAAATTAGAAAACAACTGGAAAAACCCTAAAAACTATAATTTTTTTTCAAAAAATGAAAGCTCTCAATTAATAATCTAACTAATGATACCTATGAGTGTACTTTTGTGATTTCTTTTAGCTGAAAGAAAAATAAATCATTTTTCACTTTAACAAGCAAGATCAATTTCATAAAAGACTACTTTTTGAGACAAATCATACTTCACTTATCTAGAAGTTCTCTTTTACAAATGAGCCAAAACGATTACTAAAACAAGAAGGACTAACAAGACAGTTGGTATCTCTAGAGGGAAATGACAGAAAAACAGTGATCTAGGCAGTGAATCTATCTTCCCAAACAAAGCAATTCATCAAACTAGGGAAAACCCTACCCGAAAATGCAAAAATGATGTTTTCTCAAAAAGACACTAAGGTAATTAAGACGAGTTTACAAACAAACTCCGAGGGTTCTTATAAGTCGGGTTGAACCTCTAGAAATTTATCATCAGACTCTGAGAGAGAGAATATTCATTTTTTCAAAAATTCTTAGGGGCTGCGCAGGTAGTCAGTGAAAACCAATGCGCATGCGCACTGTACTAAATTGAGAAATTGCACAAACCTGCAATCTGTTTATGAAATAAAAATGCACAGGGGAGAGAAACTTTAAAATAAATAAACAAAAAACATTATAATTTAGAGGATCTAAGAATTCATAATCCCAACAACACTTAGAAATAATCAAGCTAGAAAAATTGGAGAGCTAAACCAAAAAAAACGAAAAGAAAACTAAGCTTGATCCCCAGTGGAGTTGCCAATTTGTTACCCAGATAAATCGCTCTCGTGGACAAGAGGGATCTCCCTAA
This sequence comes from Pinus albicaulis, assembly GCA_034641835.2. Taxonomy (NCBI): domain Eukaryota; kingdom Viridiplantae; phylum Streptophyta; class Pinopsida; order Pinales; family Pinaceae; genus Pinus; species Pinus albicaulis. The sequence continues at coordinate 11,918,446 of CM076579.1, read as the reverse complement.
TATCCCAACAGATAACTAGAAACTAACAAACATGTGAATATCTCTTTCCCTAAACTATTATCATTTAGATTATGAAAGCTAGAAAAGAGAGGATAATTCTCTTACCTTTCAGCAAGATGTTTGATGAAGACCTTGCCTTTTGTCTCGAAAAATTCATTCAATGCTGAGAAGAACCTGCAATCACAAACATGCAAAGAATCAAAAGCACCTGCAGTATGTAATAATCCAAATACCAGCTTAACTTAATGATCAAAGAGATTAAGAATTGTCATTATTTTTATGAATCTGAAAACAACACAATGAGAAAAAGTATCCAAATGTATTATCAAGAATATAAAGAGAAATCTTACAACCAAGCCTTGATGTCATACATATTCCTCCTGTAATGCCTTCCCAATCTTCCTCCTTGGATTAACAAGCTTTCCACTCTAGAATGACCAACATAAGATTATCATAAGTGAACCCCCTAACCTGAAGTTTAAGCTCAATTTATAGGAGAAATTGAGGAGGTTTCAGATCCACCAATAGAGGGGTGTGATACTCAAATAAAGGGATTAGGGTTCCTTGATCCAAGGGGATAAGTTCCATGATTGGAGGGATTTAGCTCAAACTCGCGTGAATTAGAGGCTTTTAGTTGGAAGAATATGCGCCCAACTATGCTTCTAGAAGTTACTTTTCTCCTTTATTTTCTTTTAAATGGGGTGCACAGGTTTTAATGGAAAACAAAGCTCAGATGTCCGCAGGTAAGCTTAGTAATATCTGCGCATGCGCAAGATGTGACCGAAAAAAGTGCGAAGGCCATATTTAAGAGTATTTAAGAGCTATTTTCCTAGTTTCCAAGACTTGGTTAAGGAATATAGATGTTTGATTTCTAGGGAAGCATGAGTATGGATGGTGATACATCCATATTGACCTTCAAATGTCATGGTGACAAAATGACGTGTAACAAGCATGGAAGACTAGGATAAATGTCACTTTAGACGAGTATGCTGTCTTGGAGTATGTGAAAGGAAATCTCTCACCACCACCTCCTGGAAATGCTCCTCACGCTGCCAAATCCAAAAGAAAGGTGAGATTAAAGCTAAGGATATTATTATTGATTCTTTAAGAGATCAACTACTTGTTTATATTTCATCCTTGAAGACATCCAAAGAAATGTATGATAAGTTTGTTGGCATGTATGAGGTAAACAATTTAAGCCACATAGTGGAATAAAAAATCAACTCAAGGAGTCTAATTTGCTTAAGGGAGGAACTGTGCAATCATTCTTCATAAGAATCACAAAGATTAGGGACTAACTACGGTATGATAAATAAATTATACCTGACAGAGAATTGGTGCTAATTGCCCTTAGTGGCCTTCCTTCATCATGGGACATATTCATTACTTCTATCAACAATAGGGAAATGATCCCTTATTTTGATGAGCTACTAGCTCTATGCAATCAAGAGGAAAGATCACTGATATTTAGAGGGAGAATTCAAAGGCCAAATGAAGGAGAGCCCACTTCCATTGTTTCTCAAGGGAAGAAGAAGAATGTGAAGAAAGGAAAGGGAAAGCCATCCGAATCAAGAAGACCCGCTCAAAGCAATCGAGATTCCAATGACTAAATAAGGAAAGGTAGAGATGTTCGGTGCTACAATTTTCATCGAAAGAGTCACTATGTTTGAGATTGTCCCAAAAAGAGAGATGCTCCAAGATGAAAATTTTCAAGGTCCTGCAACAATAATCGTGGCTTCAACAACCATAGGTCACATGAAAGGAGAGGTGATACAAGAGATGGAAGATAGACTGATATAAAAAAAAAGAGACTCTTTCGATGATCATGAAGATAACTATCGTCCACCAAAGAGGTCAAGAAATTCCAGGTATGAAAGTAATGCTACTAATCAATCTGAGTATATTCTTATTTCTGCATTATCTAGTTAATCTCCTCAGAATACTTGGGATAGTTTCTTGGTTGATAGTGGGGCTTCTCATCACTTCTCTAGATATAAGGAGGTTCTCTCTAATTTGGTAGAGAAGGAGACCGATTTGAAGATTATTCTTGGTGACAACACTCATCCCGTAAAGGGATTCAATTCTGTCAAACATCACTTCAAGATGGCTCAAGACCACTATGGCTCAGGGATACACTTCAAGATGTTAAGAAGTACACTGCTCCAAGAGGGACATTTTGGGAAAGTAAGAAGCCTAACATGTATCAAGGGTATTTTGATGCCATGAGTACCATTATTTAAGCTCAACCTCGTATGTTCAAAGAGCTGTAAATAACCAAGTATGTAAAGATGCGATGAATGAGGAATATGGATCAATCATGAAAAATGACGTATGGGAAGTGGTGCCTAGACACAGGGACAAGTCTGTGGTCACTTCTAAATGGTTATACAAGATAAAACATGGAGTTGATGGAAGTGCTGAAATGTATAAGGCCATGTTCATAGCTTGTGGTTTCTCACAAAAGGAAGGAGTGGACTATGACAAAATATTTGCACCGGTTGCTTTGGTTGCAAATCAAGGATGGAAGCTACATAAAATTAACATCAAGACAAACTTCTTGCATGAATCACTTAAGGAGGAAGTCTACTTGGAACAACCGCAAGGGTTTGAAGTTCAAGATTGAAGGTCTCATGTATGCAGGTTGAAGAAAGCCCTCTATGGGTTGAAGCAAGCCCCTAGGGCTTGGTATGAGAGAATTGATAGCTATCTTATGAAACTAGGATTTACTGGAAGCTATGCTGATCCAAACCTATACTTAAAGGTTGAAAATGACATTCCACTTATTTTGGTCCTTTATGTTGATGATGTCTTTCTTATTGTTGCAAACCCTCTCATTTATCAATGCAAGAGGGAGTTGACTTCTGAATTCGAGATGAAGGACCTAGGATTGATGCATTACTTCCTAGGCTTGGAGGTATGGAAAAAGCCAAGTGATATTTTATTTTCTCAATGAAAATACATTGTGAAGTTGTTAGAAAAATGTGGGACGGTGGAATGCAAGTCTATGTCTACCCTGATAGAACTCAACTTCAAGAAGCGATGTGGAATTGATGCTGGTCCCAAATTGACAAATCCTTCTGAATATAGACAGCTTGCGGGGGCCCTGATGTTCTTAGTAAACTCACTACCAGACATATGCTTCACTGAAAAAACTTTGAGTCAATTTATGGCTGAGTCTCATGACATACATTGGGTTGCTGCAAAGAATATCTTAAAGATATCTTCGTGGAAGTATCAACTAGGGACTAAGATACATTGCCGAGAATTTGAGGCTACATGGATATTATGACATTGACAATGTGGTGGATAGAAATATCATGTCAAGATGCTGCTTCTCTTTGGGATCATCTTCAATTTCTTGGATGAGAAAGAAGTAAAAATCGGTTGCTCTAAGCACTGTCGAGGCCAAATATCTTGTAGCTAGTATGGCCTGTTGTGAAGCTATTTGGCTGAGGAAGCTCTTCAGTGAGCTATTTGAGAATGTGATGGATACCATCGTTATCTATCACAACAATCAAAGTATCGTTATATATTGCGACAATGAAAGTGGGATCCACCTTTCAGAGAATCTCGTGTTCCACAACTGCTCAAAGAATATTGATAGTAGGTAACACTTTATTCGGGATATGGTATAATGGGGAGAAATAAGGCTTTAAAACATCAGGACAAATGAAAAAGTTGCAGACATCCTCACGAAGCCCTTAGGGAAGGTCAAGTTCTTAGCCTTCCGAGAGAGACTTGGAGTCGTGGAAAGACGCTCCCATGTGGGTCTCGCTTGAGTTGGAAATTGAGCTCTAGAAGCTCTTGGGGGCGTAGGGTGCTTCTTGGAGCTATGTGTAACCATAGGGGGAGTGGTTCGCCTTCCCCTATAGGTATGATGTGTACATGGTGAGTTGGTCACCTTCCCCTGTGATACCCCATGATGATATATGTGATCATAGGGTGAGTGGTTCACCTTCCCCTATGGATGATGATAGATGCATAGGATGAGTCGTTCACCTTCTCATATGGCATATGAGCAGGATGAGTGGTTCGCATTCTCCCACGGATTCCCTAACAACATCCTACCCTTGCAGTTTGGGACTATTGGGAAGTAACTATCATTTGGCCAATGAGTTGGGAAAAGTGGTTAGGGACCCTAAAACTACAAATGGACGGATTCCCTATGTCTAGGATGCATTACCTATCATCGTGTACTGTCGTATTCCCTATGTCTAGGATGGATGATGTTCAACTACTTGACTGCTCAAGATCAAGTTTGATTAGGGTTCTACCCCTGGTTATGTGGACTGAATTTCGTCAATAGAGAGTGGTAAGGTATTGCGACTCACTCTCGATCAATCCTTCTTATTATCTATATCAAACTTCAACAAAGATGAGACAAGATGCAAAGATAATACATGATCATCCGAATGGCATGATGATGGATGGATTGGCAGTTGGAATTCTCCCTAGTTGAGAGGGAGTGTTAAAATGTGCAACTAGGGCCAAATTTCACTTTGGGCAGCTCATTTGAAGAAGATGATTATTGGATAAAATTCCTCTTTTCGAGAATATCAAAATTGATCTAAGTTTCATTGAAATCGGACAAGGAGAAATATGTTTTTGAAGTCAAGCTCACATGTGCAGTTTTTCAAGGTCAGCTTGGGGTGAAGTTGGAAAAATTGACCCTCCTCCATCACATATAAATAAAATAGACCTCCAACCTCATTTGGCACATTCACAACACATCATTATTCTCTCTCCTCATCTGATTGGGTCATACAAAACACATGCAACCTCTTTCTTGTTCACATGTGCAAGGGTTTTGGAGGCATCTTTCACTATTTGAGTTCACTTTCTGTAGTATGATCGTTTGACCTTGTTTGACCGAGTTTCCCTCATTGGTTTAAATTCATTTGACCACCAAAAGTTCAATATTGGAGGGCCTAGTTTTTGGACACAAAATTCGAGGAAATCTGGGTAGCTTGACCAATGTTGACCACATGCTTGAAGTGACTGTTTGACCGCAAAGCTCATATTTTATTTGACTGGGTTTGACCATTCCAAAGTTGACTGTTTCTACCGCTATTTGATCTTCAAAGAAGGCCAAGCTACTCTGACTTTTATCGACCTCAAGAGGGATTGTTTTGTTGATGCATTGAACACCATTAACCATGAGTGAGGGTATTTTGACTATTGTTGACGAAGTGCAGAAATTGCAGATTTGATTGGGCTGTTTGTTTGGCATTTGGACAGTGGTATTGAATCATCAAATTGGCAAGCCAATTTTGTCTTTGAATTTTCATATTTTCCTCTCTCTCTCTGCTAAACATTTTATGTTAGATAATAAGAAGAATTGATAAAGGGTTTCCCCATTTTGGGGTTTTTCCCTGTCTTGAGCCAAATTCTTATGTTCTCTTGTCATGGTTTGTCTTCTCCATTTATTGTTTATGTCCAATATACATTCAATGTCAATGTGATTAAAGGTTAATGTCATTTATATTGGAAACTAAATGAAAATTATCATTGGGACAATAAAAGGACATTGAAGTAATTGTTGTAAGCATAAAACATATCGTTGTTATCTAAAATTAACAACCCACCCTCTCATTATTTCCAACAATTGATATTAGAGCCAATACCTTCAAGCATAAGATAACAGCTGGAAAGTATACCTCACGAACACAAATGGAAAAATAAAGAAGGAATGTCTCCAAACCCTCTCAAAATATTTCCTCCCAAGTTATGATAACATATGTAAATAAGGTTGGCAAAGCACCATTGTTCGATGGAACGAATTATGTAGTATGGAGTACAAGAATGAAGTTATTTTTGATGTCCCTTGGCAGTGGAGTATGGAAATTACCTATTACTGAAAACAATACTACACATCAATCAAAATAATACAATACAAAAGAAAATGAAGCAATCTTGAGTGGCCTATTAGTTCCTATAAAAGTCAAAATGAAGGAATATTCACCAAAAAAGAGCTCTGGGAGAATATTCAAGATATCCAATCAAAAGGTCTTTTGCTTATTACCTCATATATAAAAGATAGTGGCAAAGATCACAAAGATAATTTAGAACTAGAGAAGACATCTGAAAAAAAAATTGAAGACACCAAGAGCAAGGAAGAACTAAAAGATAAAGATAATTATGAAGTCCTCAAAAGATATCTTGTAGCTACCCTTAAATAAATAGCCAAACTTAAAGAGGAAAATGAAGAAATGAAGAAGCAAGTAGAAGATGTTGATCATGACCTTGTCAAAACAAAGGAATAAGTTGTCATTTTAAGGTATTAAGTACAAAAAAGAGATGAGAATCTCAACAATATTAAGAAAGAATTCCATCAGATTGAGAAGAGACATAATGATGAAGTCATCTCCATGACAAATCAATTAGAAGAAGTAGAGAGAAGGGGTGGAATTTTGACTATTCATCTCAAATAAAGATCTGACGACTTGAGTAAATTTGAAGCAAAAATTGGTCAACATGAAGATATCAACTCCCTAAATGTTCAGCTAGAGGAAGAAAAGAGAGTAGAAAAAGTAATGAAGATCTAACTGGAAAATGAATAAGACTATGAAATACATGAAGAAGTTATTGTTTCCATGAGAAATGAAGTCAACATGCTATCTAAAAATCTGAAGAGCTTTCAAGTCCTAGATGACATCATAAGTCATCAAAGATCACCACTTCACAAATTTTGTCCTAGATATGCAGGTGGGGCTTCTAGAAAAAGTGATGCAAACCCTAAAACATCAAAGAACAAGAATGTGGAGAAGCTTGAAAGGTGCTCCCCCAACTCCAACAGAAGCAAGGAAATGAGTCAAAATAACATTGGAAGAAACTATACTCCAAGAAGATATTTTGATGTTGTCAAAAATATTAGTAGCAATGAATATCATCAAAGAATCTCAAGGCATAACAACTTCATAAGTGCATCAAGGAAATCCTCATTTTCGAGGTATCAAACCATATTTTTTGTCTTTTGTTACTCTTGTACAAATTTTGGGAACATGGCGAAGGATTGTAGGGCATATAACAAATAAATTTATGAGGACTCCTATTAGTTCCCCATAAGTAAATTTGTAGGGAGATGCTCCAATGTGTTCACCGACAAAAAACGTGCTCTCTCATTCAAGTCCAAAATTGAATGCTTCAAATGCCATAATGTTGGACATGTAGCTTGCGATTGTAACTTGAATTAGGTTCCTTGATATGAATGGAATGTATTAGTTTTTCTGTGCTAAGCATCCAAACCGTAATTAAATTGTGTGCATAAGGTTCTCTGAAGTTTGCAGGTGAAACAAATGATTTTATCTTAGTTAAACATATTTATGTGTGAGGTTAAAGCATGTAAATTGCTTGTATAACACTGCACAATAGTAAATAACTGAGAATTAAACATCACATGTAACAATACTCAACAAATTTGATGAAGCAGTTCACCCCTCCAGGGCTACATCTGCTGGTCAAACTCCCAATGGCATGTCCCTCATATATTATTGCTCAAAAATGGTAAGTACATGTGAATAAAAGGCTCAAATGGCTGTTCTCTCTGTAAAAATAGCTTCAGAATTCTTGAATTAGGTAGGAATGACTATTCATTTGTAGAAAACAAAGAATGAATGCTCAAAACACTGAAAACACCCTAGTGGCCCTGGTGGCTCCTTGACCTCTCCTGAAGCTAAAATTGCACAAGATGACTTCTGATGGCTCTGAAACCTCTGCCAATGTGTTCAGAATGTTGAGAATACCAAAAATTGACTATTCATCCATCAAAATTGGTCGAATATCCAAGGAGTTATGGCCAAGAGAATAAAATTCCCAATATCCCTTAAAAAACTCCACTAAATGTGGAGGAACTCCAGATAGTGCAACTAAAACTAGCACTTCCCACCTAATTTGGTGGTTTGATAGTAGGACTGCTGGACGGACTTCTAGTTATATTAAATGTCGGAGGGCCCATGTGACCACTCCTGCTCTGACCACTGCGATAACCGCCAATCTTATCCACAACAATAAATGCCTGTAGTGTTGCCACGTGGTAACTGCCGGAGTGATCGCGCCGTTTTCGGTTTGGTTTGGCCCTCGGTTCCAAGCGCTGGGGTCATGTGAAGTGGTTTCATGAAGTGGGGGTTGGCCCGTAGGGGCTGACGCCCTTTGCCGCCATTGAAATACAAACAAACATTTAAATTGTTGTGGAGAGGTTAGGGGTTAAAAAAAAACCCGTGGCGTAGCGGTGGGCGCGTGCAATACTTACGGATAGGTTCTGTGTTCAAAAACCATTGTCTCTAAAACATTTTAATATGCCATTCCATCCTCTGGCCTGGGGCCACGTGGAAGCCTCTGGGCAGGCCACGTGGCGCCCGTTGATAGGCCTAAAGACTTTGGTATATATATATATTTTGAATTTTTTATCCAAATTCAAAATGGGTCAAAGGTCTAGTTTTTGGAGTTTACTGGGCTTTTCAAACCTTCATAACTTTTGCATACAACCTCTGTTTTGCGAACCGTTCACGGCGCCATAATCGTAGCGACAAGACCTTTACATTCGTTCAAGTTGTAAACACTTTTGAGCACTCTAATTTTTGAGCATTGTTGAGCAATGGACATGATCTCCTGATCACGCCTCCCCATTGGGAAGCTTTTGGACCCTAAAAGCCTTCAATTACCTGTTCAGAAGATGAGGGTATAGCTCCCTCACCTTTTCCACTTCCATCCATCTTGCCTTACTTGGTTTTCTGCCCTTAAGCCAAATCCTAAGATAATCGACACTTCCTCTCTTAGAAGTGCATGTCCTCCTGTCAAGGATGGCATCCTCCTTAAGTTCGTCTAGAAATTCTGGCAAGAAATCTTCTATTGATGGCAGCTGAATGTAACTCCCTTGATCAACAATCCATGGAGGCTCATGCAAATGTAAATTCTCCACATTGACAATGGAATACATTTGCATATATGAAGGCAAGTCAAGTTGAAATGCATTATTACCAACTTGTTTAATAATCTTGAATGGACCATAACGAATAGGATTCAACTTTTTACCTTCTCCTTGCAGCCTTTCCTTGCTTATGTGCAACCATGCTTCATGACCTTCTTTGAAATTGTGATCAACTCTATGTTTGTCATGCCTCTCCTTGTATTTGTTTTGACTTTTTTCAAGTTGTTCTTGAACTTGCTGATGAATAAGCTGAATTCGCTCAATGAACATGCAAGCTTTGTCAATGTCACTATTCCCATCAATGGAAACATCCTTCTCAAGAATGAAATCTAGAAGTGACTTTGGAAAATACCCAAAACATGCTTCAAAAGGTGAAGTATTTGTAGAAGATTGCTTGGCCCGGTTGTAAGCATGCTGAATGTAATGCAAATGTTCATCCCATAACTTAGGATGCTTGCTGCAATAACATCTAAAAATATGCACAATGGTTCTGTTCTCTACCTCAGTTTGGCCATCTATTTGAGGATGAAAATCAATACTCTTTTTCAACTTGGTGTCCATCATCTTCCATAGATTGGACCAAAAATTCCCAACAAATCTGGAATCCTTGTCACTAATAATAGAAGTATGCAAACCATAATGAACCCATAAATGTTGAAAATATAGTTCAACAGTAATAGATTTCTTACATGGCATAAGAATACACATCTTACTGAATCTATCAACTACTACATAAAGATAACCATGCTGCTTTCTAGACATAGGTAGATCTCCAACAAAGTCCATAGAAACACTTTCCCATGGCCTTGATGGTACCGGTAATGGCGTGTATAACCCAATATTCCTATTTCTAGGCTTGATTGTAGCACATAATGGACAACCTCTAATGAAATGTGAAACACTATCTACCATGCGAGGCCAATAACAATACCTTTGTAAATGTGCCACCGTTTTGATTACCCCAAAAAGTCCAACAACAAGAGAAGAATGAGCTTCTCTCATGACACTTAGTCTCTCTCCTTGTGGTATACACAACTTGCCCAAATGAAACAACAAATTGTTATGCATGTGATAATCATTCTCTTCAACTTGATTCCCTTCACTCAAGTTAGCATACACATCCTTAAAACAAACATCAGATGCATACTATTCTATGTAACTTTCATGTACAATAGAATCGTTCTTAAGAAGAGTAGAAGCACTAATAATAGGCCTTGAAAGCATATTAGAAACTTTATTGAAAATACCTTTCCTGTACCTTATTACCAAGTGAAATTTTTGTAGCAAACCCATCCATCTGAAATGACGCGATTTCTACAATTTACTTTGCGACAAGAAGTACTGTAATGGTTGGTGATCGGTATGTACAACTGTCTCTTTACCCATCAAATAGTGTTTCCACTTTTTGACACTTTGAACCAACACATACAACTCCTTATCATATGTAGGATAATTAACTACAACACCATTAAATGTATCAGAATGAAAAACGATAGGCTTACCATGCTGTAAGAGAACTGCACCCATGGCATAATCACTAGCATCAGTCTATATCTCGAATGGATGTCTCAAGTCCAGTAAAACAAGGATTGGAGCTGAACCGATCTTCTCTTTCAAAGGTTCAAAAGCTTTTTGTTGTTTTCCTCTCCATTGGAATGCACATTTCAAACTTATCACTGCATGCATAGGAGCTGCTATGGAAGAAAAGTTTGAAATAAACTTTCTCCAATATTGAGCTGTACCCAAAAAACTTCTTACCTTTGTAATGGATTTGGGAGTAGGCCAATTCATAATGACTTCTACCTTAGAAGGATCAATTCTCAATGCATCTCCTCCTACAATATGTCCCAAATAAACCAAATAAGTCTTTCTAAATTCACACTTAGACATATTAAGAAATAATTGCTCTTTTCTCAAAACATCAAGTACTTTCTTAACGTGCATGATGTGCTCTTTTATAGTCTTGCTGAAAATCAAGATGTCATATAAGTAGACTATAACAAAATCATCAAGGAATGGACGCAAAACATCATCCATAACACACATGAAAGTTGCAGGTGCATTACACAAACCAAAAGGCATAACTAGCCACTCAAAGAGTCCTTGTTTGGTTTTGAATGAAGTCTTCCAAATATCACTTTCTGCAATTCTAACTTGATGGTATCCACTATGTAAGTCTAACTTAGTGAAAATTTTATCATCTTTCAGCTGATCTAACAAATCATCTATCCTTGGGAGTGGGTAACAATTTTTTACCATAATCTTTTTCAAAGCTCTGAAGTCCACACACATACACCATGTTCCATCTTTCTTTGGAATCAACACTATCGGTGACCCACATGGTGAAGTGCTTGGTCTTATGAGTCCCTTGTCCAACAAGTCTTTAATTTTCCTCTTTATTTCAACATTCTCCATGATAGACATGTTGTACATGCCTATGTTTGGAAGAGGACAATCTTGTTGCAACTGAATCTCATGTTGAATCTCCCTTTTAGGAGGCAAACCTGTTGGCTCTTGAAACATCTCATGGTTTTGCATCAACTACATTATATAAATATGATTTTAACTTGGGATCACAATCTTAAAATGACTCATGATTCACATTAGCTTTAGGCTTAATCATAATAAGTACAAAATTGTTACTAAAATTCAGTTAGCTTCTTTGAGAATGGAAGGTGCAACACTTGTTTGGTGGGAAGCCAAGACAAAGGAGGAGATTAAAAAACATGGTAAGATTATTTTATCATGGGCTAATTTCATTACTGCAATAAAACAACAGTTTTATCCACTAGCTCATTTACAGAAAGCTATCATGAATTTTATTGTCGTCATCAGGAAGGTTATGGATTCTCAAATAAACCTCCAATTGCCTAATCCAATTGTCAAAATTTTTATGCATTGACTTCAACATTAAACATTTGAAATTCAAACTTAACATCAACTTTTAAAAAAGGACTTTTACCAGTGTTATTTGACTTGTGAGATTTATTCACCGAAGTAGAGGATGACGAGGATGAGGATGAGGATGGTGGATCTCCATTTCCTCCATTTCCCTTCTGTTCATATTTATTTCCTCCTGAAGATCCCTCTCCTTCCTTGTGAATTTTAGACCCTTATCCTTCAAGTTTCTCATTTCTCTCTTGATAAAGAACTCTCACCATTTCAGTCAAGTCAATGAATGATTTCCTGAACACTCTTTCTTCCTCATTGGGATCAACTTCTTCAGGAATTTCTCCTTCCCTTGAAGTTATGCTTATGGCTTCTTCTGCTTCTCTTTGAGGTGAAATTGAAAGTGGATATAATGGTACTCTTTTCCTCCTTGGCTGAGGATTACTTTGAGCTTTCACCAATTGACCTTCTCCTCTCTTAAGCTTTAGCCTAGTAAGCATTAAAAATCTTGCAAACTGTTAAAAAAAATTTGCATAATAACAATACAGAGAGTAAAAACCTAGCTCTGATACCAACTTGATATAAAATTAATGTATTAGTTTTGGTGTGCTATGTATCAAAACAGTAATTAAATTGTGTGCATGAGGTTCTCTGAAGTTAGCAGGTGAAACAAATGACTTTATCTTAGTTAAAAAAATTGTAGTGTGAGGTTAAAGCATGTAAATTTCTTGTATAAAACTGTACAAAAATAAATAACAAAGAATTAAACATCACATGTAACAACACTCAACAAATTTGATGAAGCAGTTCACCCCTCCTGGGCTACATCTGCTGGTCCAACTCCCAATGGCATGTCCCTAAAATCTTATTGCTAAAAAATGGTAAGTAAATGTGAATAAAAGGCTCAAATGGCTATTATCTCTGTAAAAATAGCTTCAGAATGCTCGAATTAGTCAAGAATGACTATTCATTCGTAGAAAACAGAGAATGGATGCTCAAAACACTGAAAACGCCCTAGTGGCGCTAGTGGCTCCTTGACCTCTCCTGAAGCTAAACCTGCACAAGATGCCCTCTGATGGCTCTGAAACCTCTGCCAATGTGTTGAGAATGTCGAGAGTACCAAAAATTGACTATTCATCCATCAAAATTGGTCGAATATCTGAGGATTTATGGCCAAAAAAGTAAACTGCCCAATATCCCTTAAAAAAATCCACTAAATGTGGAGGAACTCCAGATAGCGCGACTAAAACTGGCACTTCCCACCTGATTTGTGGTCCTACAGCGGAACCGCCGGACGAAATTCTAGTTATATTAAATGTTAGAGGGCGCATGTGACCACTACCTCTCTAACCACCGCGATAACCGCCAACCTTATCGGCAGCAATAAATTCCGGTAGTGTTGGCCACATGGTAACCGTTGGAGTGATCACGCCGTTTGCAGTTTGGTTTGGCCCCCGGTTCCAAGCGCTGGGGTCACGTGAAGTGGTGTCATGAAGTGGGGGCTAGTCATTAGGGGTTTGCCCCCTTTGCCTCCATTGAAATCCAAACAAACGTTTAAATTGTTGTGGAGAGGTTAGGGGTTAAGAAACAACCCGTGGCGTATCGATGGGCGCGTGCAATGCTTGCGGGCATGTCCCACGTTCAAAACCCGTTGTCTCCAAACAATTTTAATATGAAATTCCGTCCTCTGGCTCGGGGCCACATGGCAGCCTCCGAGTAGACCATGTGGCGCCCATTGATAAGCCTAAAAACTTTAGTATAATATATATATATATATATATATATATATATATATATATATATATATATATATATATATATATATATTTTGAATTTTTTATCCAAAGTCAAATTGGGTCAAAGGTCCAGTTTTTGGAGTTTACTGGGCATTTCAAACCTTCATAACTTCTGCATACGACCTTTGTTTTGTGAATTGTTCATGGTGCCAGAATTGAAGCGACGAGAAATTTCCGATCGCTCAGGTTGCAAACACTTTTGAGCACTTTCATTTTTGAGCATTTTTGAGAAATGGACATGATATCCTGATCATTCCTAGAAAATATGAAAAGTTATCAATCATGTTGAATTTCCACGACCCTGGTGTTTAGGACAGAATCTTAAAATCTCTGAAGCTACCAAAATAATAATATCAACAAGGCTACTTTGTACAACGGAATGTAAATAAAAGTAAATCACACATACACAAGTATAAACAACTTTTTAAAAAATATTGTACAAATATGTACAACAAACCAATCTTCGTTATATTAAACCAACTGAATAATATAATAGTCCCATACAAGGGATAATGGCCCTAAATTATCCACAAGTACAATAATACAATATACCATGAAAATATCAATGCTCTAGTACAAAATCACAAGATCTATGTTGTATCTTGTCCTGTCAGTCCTTCGCTTCCAATCTGCTCTCTAGTTGCTCCTTATTCCAATAAGAGAGAACACATATATATTTCAGGATGGATGCCACCTATCACTGTAGAAAGTCACTTATGCTTTAATGAGAAGAGGCTGATCCAATCTTCTATTCTACGCTAGCCAATACTTGAGCTCTAATATTCCAATCTAACAGTCCACTAGTCTATCAATGTACTGCACATTAGGATCCACAACTTCACCCAACCTTTAGCTGTCAACAGTCAAACTCCCTTTATGAATACTTGTCAAGGGCTAATTTGGGTCACCAACACGCTTCCATCCACCAATCCAATGGAACCCAATCCAATCACTGTAGAATCTTCTCCTAGTTGGGGTTTCTAATCACCGAAGAAAACCCCAACACATGGCTTCCACAAGCTATAACAATACCATCCAACTGTCCAACTTTGGACCAACAATTTAACATGAAAACATACCTTCACATGATCTAGCACACTGTTGTAGTCCAACAATCTAGTTAGGGCTTGGACACAGTTTATGTCATCCCTCTCAACCCCTACAACAATCCTTTCTTCCAATGTGACTTTCCTCCTTTGTGCTGCTTCCCTACGCTGACTGATCCTAGGTTATGTTTAGGAAATAGGCCTTACGATCCCTACAATTAGACAAAAACAGACTTGCGTTACCTTTGTAATTTATACAGGTCCTGCAGGCCACCAAAACTTGGAGGAAACCACCCTTCCCTTGCACCAATCAATGCAGAACTAACTCATATAATATTTACTGCTTCTCGGACTGGTCAAACCCATAAAACTGTTCTCAAAACAACCCCTTATAACTTCGGTCCTCTTCTTTTGAACTGCGACCACCACATAAGGTGTCTTCCAACGAATTGTTTCACTTTGGATAAGGAAAGAAGGGCTCCACAAATTTTTGAAGAGACATGTCTTTTGGAAAAAATTGTCTCAAACCTACATGCCTTGATTGTTCAAAAACCCATCACGATCTTCAAAAATTCATATCTCATTAAGGAAAACTTTGATTTTGACGATTCACGAAGCGCTGGATTCTCCTCGCCATTCTCTATCATATCCATCCATCACATGTCCAAAATCGTCCATGGTTTTGGCCCAAACATCGATGGGTGCAAAATCCCAACCTTGGGTTCCAAGCCCACAAGTGACTTTTGTGGTGCTCCAAACTCCAAACCACGAACTCTAAGACTTGGAGTACCTCCCAAGCTACTCAAAAAATGAACACTCCCTCTTAGTGAGGGAGTTACTTCCAAGACTAGGAATTAGCTCATCATCATCGTCACTACTCGTAATGCTTGCCGAACTCCTGACACTCACAACTGCAACAATCCTTATAGTGTGAACTACGTCTCTCTCGCAAGTGTTACTATCACTCAAAGCATCCCACTTCTTCTCGTTCTCCTATATCGTTTTCCAATCTCTCCTTGATTCCTTCTTTGAATATGTAGAAGCACCCTTGCTCCCCACTGACCATGCACTCTTCTTGGGCTACAAAGCCTCCCTCTGAATTTGCAAGCTCCCTCTAGAACTCAACTCCCTCTGTGTCTCTGGAACCTAGAACTTATTCTCTGGAACCTGTACTTGCTCATCTGAAGCCTGCACCTGCACCTGCTTCTCTGAAACCTGTGCTTGTTCCTCTTGCTTCTTCTTCCCATGATCCATAGGCTTTCCCATCAACCTAAATAGACCATGCTCTCTAAATCCAGACATAAAACTGATGGAGCTTGAGCCTCTGGGCCTGAGTATTGCCTTCCCATCCTAGAATAAGACCTAAAACCCCTTCTTCTCGATCATAGAGATAGATATCACGCTATATCGGGGTCCTAATACAAATAATACATCTTGGACCTACATCACTCATCTTGTCTCCATCATGAATGGCACAAATCCTGATCCTCGGATCTCCTTCTAAATCTTGTCGCCCAACACCATGTGAAACTTTTTAAATTTGGAAACTATGACCAAACTCCATGTTGCACTGCTCATACGATGAAGATGATATTTCTCTTGGATTCCTCTTTCGAAGAGGTGCAATATTGATCGAAATATAACCTTGTTTGGATGAGAAAAATTTGGATTTTTATTTTATTTTCCACACGTGCAATTTGTCAAGGTCAGCCAGATTTGTAATGTAGGCTCACAAGCCCCAAAATATGTGTCACACACACACACTCATTGATGGATATAAAAAGAAGAGACTCAAAAATCATTTGGACATCAACTCATCTCACACATTCTCGTTCGTACAACCTTAGGAGACATTCTCTCTCCTCCACATGTGTGAAAGGGTTGATGAATTTTTTAGACTGTTTAAGGGTTTCTACAGTTGTGTTGATCAGCATTGACCTTGGGTCAACACTCTTGTTTTGAATTTGATCCTTAGGAAGAAATCCGATTTTGGGAGGCCGAATATGGTGGCATAGAAATCGAGGAATTCCACACTATTTGACTGCTACGCTGACCATAGATTTGACCAAAGTTTGAGTGCTGCGTTGAACGAGTTTGATTGAGGTATTGCAGACTATTTTGGGCTGACTTTGACTATTTTAAGAGGCCGAGTTTGATAGGATTTGACCGAGCTCTATTGGGATTCTTTTTGCTGGTTTTACCAACGTTGAATTTGTTGGCTAGGGCATCCTATTAACTGTTGAAAAAATGTACTTATCTCTCTGCTAAATTTGAAGAATAATTTGAAGATTTGATCAAAGGGTTTTCCCTGCATTGGGGGTTTTCCCTGGCATCCACCAAATTATTGTGTCCTCTTGTCTTGGATTGTCTTCTGGTTGTTTATTTATGTTCTATTAGCATTTAGTGTCAATGTTAATGTGATTTCATAACAAGAAATTGAATTGGGCTAATAAGAAAGATTGAGGTAAATTTCTCTAAGCATAGAGCATACCATGGTTAACTAAAATTAACAAAATTCGAGTCCCATTCAACTAGAGTATCGAAAACCTCTTATGACCCTGTAATATGTTTCTTCGCACCATTGCCCACGTACCTTCCATCCTCATCGACAATACCCTGTGAGAAATGATAGATAATAGCAAAGTCCTCCTCCAATCTCCTCGTGAGAGCATCTATCTCAGTAAAAGTGGCAACAATGATGACCTTCTTCCCTTTCTTCTTCTTGTCATCTCCCTTCTTCTTCATTGGAAATCTCGACTAAAAATGACCCATATCGCCACATTTGAAACTCTTTATCTTACTCAAGTCTTTCTTTTTCTTACCCTTCATTCATGCTGCAAGTTCCATGTCATCATATGCCCTTTTCTTCGGATGAAGATCCTCGTCTCATAAATCTTCCTGAATGAAGTCATCCCACAACGTATTCCAGTCTGGCAACTGTTAATTTTCCATAGGGCTACATTGATCTTTGCTTTGATAGTTTCATTTCTTCATAAACACATTAATTTCACCCCATATCATTATATCATTATTCATATTTACACTATTAACCATCAACATATGAAACTAGGTAGAGAGAACAATAACATCATCATCATCATCATCTATGCAATGGAACATATAGGAACAAAGGAAGAAAAACATGCACACATATAGGCACCAGGATTGGTCCAAGGCCAGGGAAAAATCCACCATGGGGAAAACCCTTAAAAATTCGTCTTCTTAGATCATCATCAAATGATTAAAAAAAAAAGAGTACAATGATTCATTGATCCATATATTCATAATGCAGTATAACAACTATCCACTGCATAATATAACCATGAACATACTTCTGCTGAAGGATCTTGATTCTGAGAACTGTAATGCACTGTCACTGCCTGTAGCATACTGTTGAATACTGTGGCCACTGAGTGGAAACTTCAGAGAACTGTAGATGCCTATTTGAGGGTTCAATATGCAATGGAAATATATTGAACAAATCTTCCAATTTACAGATCTAAAACAAGAATCCAATAGATCACTGAAGCCAACTGAAATCAACTGTCAAATCCTATATCTGAATCCAAGACGCTACCAAAAAATGAATGTGAGCATATGTGACTATGCGGATGAAACACTGCGTGAGTAACTGGGGTTGATCAAGCCCATATCTGCTCAAAAATCCCTTATGCACACCCATAGCACGCTGTGGCTGCAACTATGGGTCCCTGACCGTAGACATAAAATACTGTGCCTGCGGCTATGGCCCAAATCAACTCGATCTGGCCCTAAAGCCTTAGCCTCTATCTTTCCATTTTGTGCCTGTGACTAAGACACCATGGCCATAGAAATAACACTTTGTGCCTATGGCTAGAGCCCAATTTCGCTAGTTCTATGCTTGTGACCAGAACAAAAAACCCTAATTTTTGCACCAGCTTCAGGAGTGTGATTTTGGACCCTACATGAACTCTTTCCATTGACCCTGTGCGAGCCAAAAACAAAATGGACGAATCAGAACAAATAATGCAAATAGAAGATCACTTGAGCCAGTGTAAGAATGAGCTTGAGGTCGCTTCTATTTATAGGCGTTTGTGTGGGTCCACTTAGGGTTAAGGCCGACTTAACTAATTCCACATGAGCTTAGGCCGACCCATTCCATTTCACTTTAATAAATAAAATAATTCAAAATTTAACTTCCGCTTAACCGATTGGGGCGATCTATAGGTCGATTTTGGTCATCTCGAAAAGAGGAATCTAATCCAATTATAATCTCGACCATCTGAGTCGTCTAACGTAGAATTTTACCGTAGTTGCATAATTTTAACACTCCCTCTCAACCAAAGATAATTCCACCCGCCAATATCTTTTCATCGATCAATATGCCATTATGGTATCTTCATGCATCATCACGTATTGTCACTGATCATCTCTGTCATGTAGTCGTCATGCTGTGATCCTTCATCATTACAAATCATCAATTAACTTCTCATGCTTATTCCATCTTATCTCTTGATTGTTGCTTCTCATATGCCGAACATTCTTGGATCTAGAAGAAGAGGAATTTGTCACCGGAGGGAGATTAAGCTACCACCATTCATCCATAAGGCTACTGTTCAGAATCTTTGCGAGTGGGATACTACCCGAAATATCAATCATCATTGGAGAGAATATCATCAAGGAGCACATCCTGACCTCTAACCGCATTGGGGAGCATATATCAACCCAAAATCTCATGGGGGAGCTATATATATATGACCAAATATCGAGAAATATGATATCCAAACATGCAATGGATCCCATCTTGACCCTGAGATTACATCGAGGAGTTCAATCTCAACTCCGAATTGCATAGGGTTGTCTCAACCCATCCTATTGCCTACTGATATTCCCATCGATGATCTTGAATATTCATGTGGTAGAACACCTGCATCGTAATCAACTTGGGTTTTACACCCCAAGTAAAATCTCAACGTGTTGGCCAAATGAGGAGTGGTATTCCTGAGAAGCCCAAGTTGTGCATATGATGCCAACTGGGGTATACTCTGTAAAGAACAGAATGAAGAGAAACATTTTCTGACCCTATGAAGATAGGGGAGAAACATATCTAACCCTATGGGTAACATATACGGTTCATTCCCTATTTTCCAAAGTTCCCTCAACCCCAAGATCCTTCTATCTCAATTCCTCACCCTGGGAGCTCAGTTAGAGAGGAAGAGTTGGCTCAGTGTCCTCAATCAACGCCACTCTCATCATACTCAAATTTGGTATATGCTTGTCTCAATAGCAACTGATACCTGTTAATACATGAAATAAAATAAAATATTATGCTATAACATAAAAATCATATAAAATCACAAATGGATACCATAATCATCCTTCCTTTCAAGGAGGTGTCAATCACAAGCCTAAGCTTGTCTCAAACAGTTGCACTGTCTCAATGAATGGAGAAATCTTGGTCCTATATATATATATATATATATATATATATATATATATATATATATATATATGAGATTATTTGTCATCATAGTGTATCCATGTCTTATCCAGATCACACATATACAACTCTCTAAGGAGCTTCTACAACCTCCCTCACAGCTAGCCATGCCAGCAATATGGTATCCAACCTTGGTCGTGCTATGGAGCTTACATCCAAGATTTCTTGGCAGATCTCATATTAAGGCAACATCCACGTGTTCTCATGAATAATAATCCCAAACATCATTAATATATTCAATCAACTACATATCGTAGGATAGATATCTCAGCCTTTAAAAGTAGAACATTTCATGTAGATATTTCAAAGGATGTTCGGTGAAAATTCTGAATGAAGAAACTCAATCATGAATTTAATCATGTTATATACACATCATACACATATGGATGTTCATAACGGAACATCAATGATTAAAATATGATATCCAAACATGCAATGGATCCCATCTTGACCCTGAGATTACATCCGGGAGCTCAATCTCAACTCTGAATCACATAGGGTTGTCTCAACCCATCCTGTTGCCTTCTGATCTTCCCATCGATGATCCTGAATAGTCATGTGGTAGAACACCTGCATCATAATCAACTTGGGTTGTGCACCCCAAGTACACTCTCAACGTGTTGGCCAAATGAGGAGAGGTATTCCTGAGAAGCCCAACTTGTGCATATGATGCCAAATGGGGTATACTCTGCAAAGAAACGAATGAGGAGAAAAATTCTCTGACCCTATGAAGATAGGGGAGAAACATATCTAACCCTATGGGTAACATATACAGTTCATGCCCTATTGTCTAGAGTTCCATCAACCCCAGGGTCCTTCTATTTCAATTTCTCACCCTGGGAGCTCAGTCAGAGAGAAAGAGTTGGCTCAGTGTTCTCGATCAACGCTACTCTCATCATAATCAAATTTGGTATATGCTTGTCTCAATAGAAACTGATGCCTATTCATACATGACACCAAATAAAATATTATGCTAGAACATAAAAATCATACAAAATCACAAATTGATACCATAATCATCGTCCCTCTCAAGGAGGTTTCAATCAAAAGCCTAAGCTTGTCTCAAACAACTGTACTGTCTCAATGAATGGAGAAATATTGGTCCCAGCTATATATATATATATGAGATTATTTTTCA
Source organism: Pinus albicaulis (assembly GCA_034641835.2). Lineage (NCBI taxonomy): Eukaryota > Viridiplantae > Streptophyta > Pinopsida > Pinales > Pinaceae > Pinus > Pinus albicaulis. The sequence continues at coordinate 11,897,172 of CM076579.1, read as the reverse complement.
TCATAGTGTATCCATGTCTTATCCAGATCATGCATATACAAGTCTGTAAGGAGCTTATACAACCTCCCTCACAGCTAGCCATGCTAGCAATATGGTATCCAACCTCAGTTGTACTATGGAGATTACATCCAAGATTTCTTGGCAGATCTCATATTAAGGCAACATACACATGTGCTCATGAATAATAATCCCAAACATCATCAATATATTCAAGCAACTACATATCATAGGATAAATATCTTAGCCTTTAAAAGTAGAACCTTTCATGCAGATATTTCAAAGGATGTTCGGTGAAAATTCTGAATGAAGCAACTCAATCATGAATTTAATCATGTTATATACATATCATATACATATGGATTTTCATAATGGAACATCGATGCTTCAATCAACTGTCAAATCCCATGTCAAGTTCAATGCCATTTGAACTTTAAATAAGAGTGTCCAAAGATTTACATTTCCATTACACAAAGACATTTTTCAACAGTTTTGCAACATGGGATTTCTTTCCCAAATTCCAGAAATTGATTCATCATGCCATGATACATCATTTCGAGATTCAAAATCTCTCTCCCTCTTACTTAGTTCGTTAGAGGATCATCACCTGTTAAGAGTAGACCATCAATATGTAAACCAAAATCCATAATCAAAATCAAGGCCATACCTTGGAACTCATCATCTTGACTTCATCAGATAACTGTCAAATATGGAAAAATCTGAATTGGGGAGATTGCATCATGCGACGCTCTCTGCAAGCATAATGCCTTACCAAGCCAAAATAATCAACCTTACATAAATCAATGTTATGTCAACGAAGTCAACTCATCATAATTTAGTATCATAGTATCAATTATTTCAACCAGGTGACAGGTAGAGCTCATATCATCTCTTGAGTTCATTTATTGTCAAGCCATCAAGCATGTAATTTAAAATTCCATTGCAAGCAATTTCCGTCACTAGATGAAATTACATACATCAAGGCTAAGTTGTGCAGGTTCCATATTCATACTGAATCACAACAACCATTGCGCTAGGAACAAGGAGGCCAGTGCATAACGGAAATTATGAATGCTCACGTAAGACACTGAAGGTCACTATGCCCACACCATATTGTAATTAGGGAAAATCAACAATCGATAGATTAAGTCCAAAGATAGAGATCTTTAATCCAAAGACACGTCTCAATCATCAATTCAAAACTCATCTATATCAATCAACCAAAACATGTAGCACAAGCTTCAAACATAATGCCATATTCATATGAATGTCTCATTCACTTGCAAACACAAGTTCGGTTCAAACATACGAAATTTTCCTGCTGACAGATCTTACTGATATCTGCAACACATATGGAGAACTGACATCTTCCAGGTGACCATCTGATTTCATGCCTAATCCTTTATTTACTTTGACCAAAAATTTAACCTGACAACTTCATAAATCATTTTACAATGGCAGGACATGCCATAGATCCCGTGATTCAAGTGTGTACAAAACTTCAATTTTGTGTCTATCATGAATAGTCACATCTATGGGCCTTCGTTTGTGCGAGTGAGGCTCAGATCTCAGCTGTAGATCAACAATGTCAGATAGCCATAAATCACAGTAGAACATGCAATATCATTTTAATTCATGTCATCAAACTGTCTTTACTGGAGTCATGCAACGATAGATCTGTTAAATCATAAACACATATCTATCATGATCATCAAAATCATGTCATCAGTAAAGGGTTGGAATTGAAATATTAGGGAAGAATGCATATGTGACAACACAATCTTATGAACACAATAACAATACATAAAGTTAGGGCATTTAATTTCAACAAATTCCATAACCACACGTAGTAGGATATCTAGAACATCAATCTCATAGATATTCCTCTGTCATAATTGTAATATTCCTAATTAGCTGATAACTAATTAAGAATATTAAATTTTGCCAATTTTGTTTTCTTAAGTTTAGTAGGTGTAAGGGTGAAAGGACCCATAAACCCAACAGTTTGAATAAAACCTCTTTTCCAGAGCTAGTGTGAACAATGCAACATCTTGTGGGGCCAAGAGGCCAAGAAAGCAACACAACATGTGTTAATGCCAAGGGGCTAAGTGATATCACAGTTAATGGGTGAATCCAAGGTTGTTGGGGTTTCACACAAATAAGAAGGGGGTGAAGGCAGCCATGGAAATCATTCTAGAATACTATGATTTTGTGGACTTTACGACTTGAGAACGCTTGAGATGTTTAGCCAAGTCTGCAGTGCTATTTAGCACATGGGTGCTTCTGAGCAGAGATCCCAACCTCATCCTCAGGGGACTTTGAGAGCTCGCTCAGGAGAGGAGTTTTTGAGGAGACTTAATTCAGGAGTTTCATGGAGCTTCAGGAGAGGATTCCTACTATCCGTTGTGAGCCAATATTATTATTCGACATCAGGCCATTTTCAACCCCTCTATAGCAGCGCAGTCACTCAGTGACTCAGGAAGTCCAACATTAGAGGCATTCACGAGAGGGTGAAATTCCAAGGCACTTCAGCTTGGAATCAAGGAGAGGGGTCAACCCTTCAATTGTTGAGCTTTGGGGAGTAGTTGTAGACATTTTATCTTTTAGTTCAGCCCATAGCTTTGCATACCCTATAGAATTCGAAATTAGAAGAGGGCCAAGCATAGAAAGGCCTGTTGGTCAACGTTGCCATTGATATGGCATTAACCGAGATGTCAATATTCTTGAGATGCCTGGTTCCAGATGATGATGTCATGACTCTTGTTTAACAAGGATTCCATCAATGATGATGTCAACCCATGAAGTTGTCAAGACAAAGAGGTCTTTCCCTAAGAAGCACTTGAACTAACTATAATATTTCCAAGTGCCAATCATGTGCCTTGATTGGTGATATAGGCCTTAAGTGCCAATATACAAGCCCTTGACGTGAAGGATTATACTTGATGAAGCCATACTCATGATGATGTCATACTCTTGAATGACCACACTTAATGATGGTACTTAATGAAGGTTGGAAGACTAGATGATGATGTGGAATATCTTAGTTGATGGTTGGAAGAAATGCATGATACACTCATTGCTAATGTTCTACATGATGAAATTATGATCCTACAGTCAAAACAATGGAGAAGCCCAACAATGGAAAAGCCAAACAAAGAAGACATGTTGTCCCAATCACCTTATGCACATAAAAATTCAAGGACAGTTGCAAAGAAAAATGAATTTTAGCATCTTGGAGGCAGCCAATCACAATGATCCCTATACCATCTTGAAGAGGATTTTTTCCTCTTTCTAACAAGCCCTCAATTGCCCTCAAACTCCTAGTGGTTGATGAGATACTAAATTTTTAAGTTTTTTTTTTTTTTTTTTTTGTTTAAATTAATTGTGAGCCGACCTGCACTCACACTCTCATGTCGGCCCTTTTCCCCAACAGCCACGTCCTTTCAAAGATGAAAAACCACTATAAATACAAAGGTAAAATCATTTGTTTCAGTTAAGAATTTTCGGTGATTATCTCAGCAAATGTGAGGACTGCAACTCGGTGAATAAGACACAGAATTTTAGTGCAAATCACAAGAACAACAACCAACGAGGTCGAGGAAGCAAAGAAGATCATTGTTTTTTGTGATTGGATTAGGGAAAAATCATTTGACCTCTGAAAAAACTACTTAACTCACCACATGAAACTATGGAATAGGCTATAGGCAGCCTAATTTACCCTCAGACCTGTGGAATTAGAGCAGACTTTGTGTGGCTTGGACACGTACAAGCTACATTCCTCAGACTTATTGTGATTACCCTTGATTCTGGTGCTTCTATGACTCAGACCTAACCATTGTCATACTCTTAGAGTTGAGACAACATTCTGTGGAAATTCTGTAGCTTGGACAGTGAAACATTAACTCAGATTGCAGAGACTTGAAGCTCGGATTTATTGGAGGGCTGAGACTAGTAAATATCCACCTCAATGTTGTATCTTGGACCTATGAAATTATCTTGTGAAAGAACTAGAACAGTCACCTGAAGTGTCAGCTATAGTAAAGCTCAGATTGCAAAATTGGAAGATTTCAGATCTGTGATAGGAGGCTTGTTCTGAGGCTTGAAACAGAGGTATAGACCTCGAATTACGAAATACCTATGGAATAGTTATAAAACAGTTCGATTCTGTGTCTCTTATACCTCATTTTGGGGATAGCTCATTATATTATAGTTCAGATTAGTGTGTGACAGGTGTGTAGATTGCCTGTGGGAGACACCTCTACCTCATACCTGTGTTGTGAAGGGTTTGGAACTGCGAAGGACAACCACCAGTGAAGAGGACAACCACCAGTGAAGAGTGCAGTCACATTTTTTTAAGGCTCAGTGCTTGGATCTGTGAAGTACTAAGCCTTGAACCTGTGAACAACTAGCCCAGTCTCAGGGGTATAGCGTCAGAACATTCAATCAATAACAAGTTGTTTTGTAGAAGTTACAATTGAATATTTCTGAAAAGGAAGGTGTCTTTTGTTGAAGCAATGTTTGGTGCATATTGAATACTTGAAGAATCCCTCTTGGAGATACTTGTTGGGGTAGCCCTAGGAAACATTTTAAAGCATCCTTGCTGGAGGATTTTAAAGACAATATTGAAGACACTTTGTGAAGACAATCTTAAGGAGCAGGCCATTTGGAGCACCTTGTGAAGGTACCCTTGGAGATCATGATGCATTGAAGCCATCATGAGGTGACCTTCGAGTTTTTGTTTGGTTAATATGAAGAGATGTGGAGACACCTTCATGACAACACAAGATTTTCATTGATAAAGTTATGTGGAGACTAAGTGATGGCATTGCAGAAGATTGACAGGGCTCATTGAAGAATACATTGGGAGCCGTGAAGAATAACCAAAACATATTTTGATGAAGTTAAGTTTAAGGTTGGTGCCCAAGAGGTTGGAGCCTCATAGAGACAAGGTCGGTGCCTTGGAAGATAGGGTTGGAGCCCTAGAGGATTGGAGTCCTCAAGAAACCAGGTTGGAGCCTGTATTATAGACAGCGTTGGAGCCCTGGAGGTTGGTTCCTCAAATTGACAATGTTGGAGCCTTGGAAAGTCCAAGTCGGTGCTTGGCACAATACAGGTTGGAGCCTGGATAATTAGAGTCTTCATCTAGGGTTGGAGCCCTATATCATTATTGTACTTTACTTATTGTAAAGAAGAAATTAATAAAAGTATCTATTCCATCATTGTTCATTTTATGTTCTAAATATAAATGATCTAACTGGTAAAATTAACAGTTGAAAAGAAATACTGATTCACTCTCCTCTCAGTATTTCCAACAATTGGTATCAGAGCTAGTACCTTCACTCAAAGCCTAATAGCTTAAAGGTTGATCATTAGAACACAAATTACAAAGCCAAGGAAAAAAGTTTCCAATCCCCCTAAAGATGTATCTTCCTCAACCATTGAAATTGAAGTCAATCAATTTGAAAAGGCTCCATTTTTCAATGGGAATTTTGATATATGGGAGGCAAGGATGAGGAATTTCTCGAAGACTCAAGGAATTGAAGTTTGGAAGTTAGTGATTACTAATGACACAATGGACGAAGAATCCAAGGAGTACAATACAAGAGCTATGAAGGAAATTTTGAATGGGTTACCAAATTTTGTGAAGGCCAATTTTGAAAAATGCTCATCAGCAAAGGTCATATGCGACAAAATTCATGATCTTCACTCAAAAGGAGCATTGAAAATGATCTATAGTCAAGAAGATGATGGAAAACAAGAAATAAGTCCAGAATCCATCAAGGAATCTAAAGATAAGAGAGATGACAACAAGGCTAAAGAAAAACTAGAAGACGAAGAGAACAAGAAGACTTTGAAGAAGATCTCTTGAATAAACTTATGGCTTCCATGGAAGATATTAAGATTTTAAAAAAGGAAAATGAGGAACTTAAGAAAGCACAAGATGGTATCCAATACAAGGCAAGGAAGGAAGTTGACTTTGTCAAGCTTCAAGTACAAGAAAGAGATGAGGAGCTTGCCAAAATTAAAGAGAAATTTCATGAAAACAAAATAAAGCGTCATGAAGAAGTCATATCTATGACAAATCAATTGGATAAGGCAAAGAAAAGGGAAGAAACTTTGTCAAGCCACCTTGAACAAAGACTTAAGAGCCTAAACAATCTTGAAGCAAAGATTGGTCAATACAAGGAAGAGGTTTCCTCTCTTAAATCTCAACTAGAAGAAAAGGATGAAGAAATATTCAAACTAAAATTAGACATCAATCTTCTCAAGGCCAAAGCATGTGAAGCTACAAGAATAAAAGAAGAAATGGAGAGTAGTTTAGCAAAGGATAATGAGTAAATCTTCATAATGAAATCAAATATCATCTCCGTTAAAATTGAAGCACACAAAGCAACAAGGATGATGGAAGAAATGAAGAAGAAACTAGTCATGAAGGATGAATATTGTGAAAAATTGAAAGGAAAAATTGTCTCTCTTAAAAATGAAGTTGACTTGCCGAATAAGAACTTGAAGAGTTCTCAAGCCCTAGATGAAATCCTAAGTCATCAAAGATCCCCCCTTGATAAATCAGGTCTTGGCTATGCAGGTGAACCCTCAAGCAATAATGATAATGCTTCAAAATACAAGGATGTGAGGAAGCCAAGAAGAAATGATACTCCCAGTTCCAACAAAGGCAAGAGTCAAGATGACATTAGAAGAAACTATACTCCAAGGAGATTTATAGATGATGTCAAGAATACAAATGAAAATCATCAAATAATTCCAAGGCAAAAAGACTTCAGAAGTACTTCAAGGAACTCTTCATCTCCCAGGTACCAAAGTATATTTCTTGGATATTTCTATTCTTGTACAAACTTTGGGCACATGGAAAAAGATTGTAGGGCATATCACAAAGACAAATATAATGGTCCCCGTCAATATCCTAGAAGCAATTTTTCAAGAAGAAGTCATGATTTCTTATTCATGAACAAGATAGAGTGCTTCACTTGCCATAACATTGGACATATGGCACGTGATTGTAACTTGACTTGGGCCCCTACACAAGCTAGAACCATGCCATAGAAGAAAGTTACACAAGTATAAAGAAGGAAACAAGTTGAATCTGGAAGTCTTTTGAACACTTCAGCCAACAATCCATGTTGTTGATTTGATGAAGACATCCTTGATATTCCAAATGGTTGATGATGAGACTCTACTAAAAGAGAAGACCATGCATATTGTTAGGGGGAGCCTATGATTCTTAAGAATTTTTGCAAAAGTTATCCATGATTGGGCCCGATAAAATCCTTGATGAGTCACAGATGGAAAATAATTTTTTGATAGATCATCTCTCTGTAGAAATTCCATTGAAGAACATAATCCCTTACTCATTCGATGGAACATTGTTGAATATGTCTCCCACTTGATCACAAGGCAAGCAACCTTTCTTAAAAATCTAAAGGATTTTATGCAAGCAAGGGTAGTTGGTTCATCACATGAAGAAATGCAATATATCATGGACTACATTGCCAAAAGGAAGAGCACCATTACAGGGGGAACAACATACTTATGAAGAATTATTATTGATGAAGAAAATATGATGAAGAGAAGCAGCTTGATAGGGGGAGTACTTCGACACCCCGTTGCCATTGATGTCAAAGGGGGAGAGAATGTTGGAAGGGCAAGAATATTGCCATCAATGACAAAGGGGGAGACCATTGGTCAAGGTTGTCATTGATATGGAATTAAATGAGATGTCAATATTCTTGAGATGCCTGGTTCCAGATGATGATGTTATGACTCTTGTTTAACAAGGATGCCATCAATGATGATGTCAACCCATGAAGTTGTAAAGACAAAGAGGTCTTGCCCTAAGAAGCACTTGAACTAACTATAATATTGCCAAGTGCCAATAATGTGCCTTGATTGGTGATATAGACCTGTTGAGGCCTCAAAAATCTGTGGCAACAACAAGGGGGATAACCACCCGGTCCAGACCTTTAGATAGTTCCTTTTCCATTTGGGACAGTGGTTTCGAGTGGATATAATGGGACCAGTTTCCCAGAGTTGGGTTTTTGTTTTGATTGTTGGGTTTTTCTCAAAGGATTTGCATGAAGATTTACTAAAAACTAAAACAAATTTATTCTAAAATGTGAAACTTTTAATTAAGTCTAATCTAACCTGGGATAACTCTAATTTGATGTGATATAGAATGATATCTATTCAATATGTGATGATTAAGATCATCACAGATTTAATAGAATTAATACTTTGTAAGATGATTCTCTTGAAAAAATAGTTAATCAAAAGAAAATGAGAAATATATCGCATATATTTGATGATCATATATAAAATAAACCAATTTCTATCTTTATATTGTACAATAGTGCAACTGATATTTCAGACAAAAACAATCGATTTCATATATAATTCATGAAAGCTGGATTCATCACTAATATTCAAAATAGAACTAGCATACATGATAATAGTACCATATGTGTACTGTCCTGTTCATTTGATAAATGATAATAGGCCACATTCAACTCTTCTATCAATAATTCTTTCAAAGAATACAAAAGTACATCAACAGTGATCAACAAAATGAGATATACCTAAAAAGGCTATGTTCCATTATTTTATCAAGACACCCACAAACTTACTTACAATTAAGCATTCTTTGCAAATGTTCTCAATAAAATTTTAGACCCTTCTCTAAATGCATGAGAAGGGTTTAAATACTAAACTAACTACAAACTAAAATTAAATTATTTACAAAAATGTAGAGGAGGTTTCAAACAACCTTTCTCTAAAATCTTAACTTGAACAATAATCTAGGAACTTTAAACTAAGAATCCTGATTTTGCGAATCCTGCCCTTATTTCTGAGTATGATCACGAAGTTGAAAAATATCTAACATTGCTTTAAGCTGAGCTGGCTGTGATATCTGTGATCGAATCTGTCCCTTGAAAATAGCATTTGAGATTACTGATTGAGATCTTTTTGCCGAATATGTAAGATACTGAAGATTTTGATGTTGATGGTAAGGTTTGATCAGAAAATTCTAGTAATTTTCCTGGTCAAACTTATTAACTTTTTTGATCATTTCCTCTTGTGTATCTGCTCTCTGTCTCCACTTTATTTATTCTTCTCTTGTTCCTGAAAACACATCAGATGTGTTTTATTCAAGAAGTTATGTTTTAAACAAATGATCACATATAGACTGAATAGTCTCATTTGATTTCTTGGACGTCTTGGTCGTTGCTTTCTCTGCTTGATTAATTTGTGCTCTCCATTCTGCGAATAACAATTCTTTGTGAAGATTATCTATTTGTGGTAGATTAGCTTGCTTTCCTATATCTAAAATTTTCCACTGAATGTGTTCTTTGATTTTCTTTTCAAGTATTTCACATTCCAGTTTCTAAATTTCTATTTGCTGAATCATTATCTTATTGGAATCACAATAAGAATAAATCATGGAAGCTTGGTGACAAAACACTTCTTGTTCTTTCTTTAACATGGTGTTTACATCAAGTGCTTCTTTGATGAATTGTTCTAACTGTGGTTGAATTTATAACTCAGCCATTACTCTCTCCAGATGTGCTTGCTTTCATTAAGCTCTGTCTGATACTTTGATTTGAGGCTTTCAATATCTTTATGAAATTGGGCTGTGCTTCTTTTGATCTGCTCAATGGACTTGGCTTTCTCTTCATTTAACAACTGTTCTAATTCTTGTAGTTTGGCTTCCTTTTGTTTCAACAATACTCTAACCTCAGTAGCTTTATTGAAAATAGTGGTGGCATATGCCCTTGCATATTGTGATAACTTGGTTAGATGTTCAGTGGGATCATCTAAGGAATCCTTCCAAAGTACATCAACTGATTCATCTGTTGGTTTTGGAGTTGTTTCATCAATCCTTCTGTTATCACTATAGTAAATCTTTAGTTGTGAGCTTTTGGTTTTTAGTTAAGATAACTAGAGGTAACCACAAACCTACCTCAAATTCTAGGATCTAGCCTTCCTAGAATTCAGAGAGGGCTCTCTTTATAAAATTTAACTTTGTTTTTAATTATGGTTTTAGGCTAGTTATGATTGTGCAAATTTGGGTTTGGTTTTGATTGATTTGGTGGGAAAAATTACTTGAAGGGATGGATAGTGGTAAATATATTATTCCATTGGGTTATGGAGGTCAAAATAAAGCAAATAGAACTGGGATCAAGGCCAAAAGGTCAAATGTATTCAGGGTAAGATAGATAACCCTTGAAGATCTTGGAAAGTTGTTTTTGTGAGGTGGTATGATCGGGATAAAGGGCACTTAAGGATCCTTTGATCCGGAAAAGGAAGTAGTAGGAAGATGTCAAATGAGAGATGGAGCAATTAATAATTCCCTACACTGGTAATCAGAGGAAAACAAATGATAACTAGTTAAAAACATGGTGCTCTCAGCAAATCCTGTAGTAATACTCCTAGTTATTCATTCAAATTTAGAAACAAACATAAATGTATGTATGTAACAAAGAAAGATAACAATGCCAAGTTTGGAAAATACTTCACACCAAATAGCTCATCACATGAATCCTGAAGTATGATGCCAATTGGTTTGATCCAGCCTGCTACTCAAAATTTGAGATACAAAAAGCCTTCTAGTTCAACAAAAATGGCTATAACAATCTCCAACAAATTTATTCCACCCAAAATACTTCTAAAGATGAAATATTTATACATAATGTTTTACAAAATATTTTAGAATGCTTCTAGGAATTATCTAAGGGAAATAAAATATCTTTACAACAATAATAGAGACAATGCTTAAAAAATCAGCAAGTTGTCCTATCTATCTAAAAGAAATAGAAACTGTTTTGAGGATAAGATGCAGCTAGCTGCCTTGGTGTCCTCCTTGCTGGCTTTAGATATTTTTTGGAATCTGATCTGCCTTGTCTGATACTCTTTATCTGATTATCTTTATTCACTGATACCCTCTAAACTCTGATACTCTTTAACCCTTAGTCAAAACTTTTTACTGCTGTAAAATCTGTTTTAACTTTAAAATCAGAAAACAATTTTGTCCTCTTTTCATCCGTTTGTTTTTTATCCTTCACAATAAATCTGTGAGTGGCTGCCAGTCCTCATTTTTAGGTATTTGTATACTTTTAAATTTCCTGAAGTTTTCATCAGCTTCAGTGTATCTGGCAAAGGTTGGCTTGATGAAAAACAAGTGTTTGATCTCATGCTGCAAATATAATAAGTCTTCAAGGTTTTTTAGTAAAACCTTCCCTATTGGAATGCCTTGTCCTTGTGGTTTATTCACCTGTTCTTTTTCAAATTCTCTAATCTTTTTATCATAGCCATTTTTAGGCATTAGTTTATCATTAATGACCATAATGTCAGGCAGTCCTTTTTGCCTCAAATTTGTGAATTTGACCATGAACCTGGTTATGGCAGTATTCATATTCTGACACTTTTCTTCCAATTGCTTCATTAGATTCTTCTTTGTAGTAACTTTCCTAATTTCTAGGATAGTTGCAGTCCTGTCATTAATCTTGAGTTCTTCCAACTCCTGTCTATTTTTGTTGTTAAGGAAAGTGATCAGCCTTAAAGCTTGCTCTGGTTTATCAGCTAATTCACTTTGAGTCTTTTGAATTTCCGCTTGAATTCCTAGTAATAATTCTCTTTGTTAAAAAATTACCTGAATTGAAGGCCACACATCATGAATGGCTTCAATGGCATTGTTCCAAAGGTAGTTTTTGATGTATGATATTTTCTCTGTTAAGGTTAACTCATTTTGCAAATTCTTTAGCTGTTCATTTAATATAATGGCCTTTTTCTCATGTGTTTTTGCATTTATCTGAGCCAATTTGTTTGAATTCTCAAGATTTTATACCATCTTTGTTAACCTTTTAATCTCACTTGTCTTTAAAGACATCTCTTCCATAATTTTCAGAAGTTTGATGGCCTCATCTATAGGATAAAATGTTGTTGAGGATGACTCAACAACTGATGTTGTGGATGAAATCACTGGCACTGCAGTTGCCAGTGGAACTTTTGGTGCCAAATCTTCAGCTAGAGTTGAAGGCACAACAGTAGTGACAATGGGAATCACTGTAGGTGGCTCTGGTACTTTCACTGTTTCCTTTTTTGGACAAGTTTGTCCATCTGAATTTCCATCTCCTTAATCTGTCCTATAAGCTGAAAAATGATGTTCATCATGTCATCTTTGTCATTCTGTTCCTGTATGATTTATTTAACCTAGGGATGTTCACTTGGAGGAAGCTTAAGCTGTTTCCTTAAGGCTGCAATGTCTTCATTCTTCTTTTTCAATTATAACTCTACTGCATTGACATTTGTAGGATCATATACCACTTTAATTACCAATCCTTCTAAGGATTTAATTCTTAGATCCTTAGCATATAATGAGGCTTTATCCAATTTACTATGATCTTGCATGTTAGTGATAGTGTTCTCCAGTTTTTGAACACTCATGGCCTTTGTTGTAATAGTGGAATACAACATTTCTGAACTCTGCCTGTGAAACTCTATTTGATCTAATTCATGAATACTGTCTGTTGCTACTTCTAGATCCAATTTCTTATAGTCAACAACTGCCTTTGGAACTGGTACTGTGGGCTGCAATACTGACATGATCAACTTTTTACTTGAGTAATCAAATGCTGACAGGAATATGTTTTGGTTACTTGGTTTTTGTTTTAAAAACTGAGAATAAATTTCAGTTTTGATCTCCTCATTTTTCAATTTGATCTGTTTATATTTTTCTTTAATATCCAAATCTTTCTCCTCAACAGTTTGTGAGGAAGAGGCTTCCATGCTTTGTTGTCTTTCCATTAACTGTGTATCTTCGTTGTTGACTTGTTTTTTATTCTGATTGTTGGTGGCGATTCATTTATGATGATTGTTGCAGTATCAACATTTGTCTCTGGTGTAGCTGTATCATCTATGTCAATTGTCACCTTCTCTTGACCAACTGAACTTAACTTATGCCTTTTGCTATAGATTATCTTGAATTTATTCTCAGTTGTAGTTTCTGCAACATAGGTTCCTTCTTCCCTAATTTGCTTAGTGGACTTTTCTAGCTAATTTACAGTCTCCAAAGTGTGACTAGTATCACTTTTGTTTATTGCATCTGTTAAGGTATTTTCAATCCACTCAATCTGATTTGAAAATTTTTCTATTTCTGGTTTTGATTCATGGATGAAGGTGGTTAACTTGCGTTTGACCCTTAGTTTACTCAAGATCCCTTGTGGATCATAATTCCATGGAAAACTTTCTTCAAATTTGTATTCCAATAGTTGATTAGCTACCTCTTTCTCTGCATCTCTGTGATTGCAGATGAATGGCCCTATCTGATTCTTTAATTTGAATTGAGTTTTCTTCTTAGCTGCCATGAAATTAATAGAATCAGAATTTAGGATCTGCCTGATATACTCCAAGGTAAATATCCTCATTAAAACATGCTTGGGTAACTTGTAAGGTAACAAGTTTGACCCAAATACTCTGATTTCAATATTCTTTTCATATAAATACTAGTCGCCAACCTTACTCTGTTATGAAAATTGCAATATCTTTTTCATTTCTTCATTTATTCTTGGCTGATCTTCTTTGGTCAACATTGTGATCACTGGATGTAAAAATAACTCTGAAAAGTCTAAATATGTGAAATATAGACACTCTTTTCTGAGCAATGTAGTCCAAAAAATGACAGATAGAGGATTTCCCTCTATGTCAAGATTTTGAAGAGTAATTGGAAATTTATCTGATTGGAAATATAGAAACATATGGAAAATGAAGGAAGTATATCTGAATACTCCTTCAATTGGAAAATTGATCAATTGCTAATGGATATTATCTGCAATGAAACCATCATAATCAAATATTACTGATGGGAGTTGCCCTAGGGTAAAAGTGGATAAGAATCCCAAGATGGATTCATCAGTGTGTTCATCAGTAAAATATCCAAGGATGAAGGAAAACATGGAAATCATGTCTCGAACCTTTTGGGAATTTAGCAGTAGAATATGGGGGATTCAGTTTAGGAATTTCTACATGTGAGGGCATAAATGTCTGAAAAATCATGAATCTTTTGGGAAAATATAGGCCAATAAACAACTGGGTTAAGGCCTCTATAGATAAAGGTACTGTTTGGGGGTCAGGCTAAAGCTGTAACATTTGATTGATAGATTGAGAAATGATAGTGAAAAGCATTTATTTATTGGCATTGAATATGGCACTTTGATCAGGCACATAATACTTCTGACATAATCTGATGGCCTCTTGGCATGGGTGAGTTAATGGGACAACATATTTGGGCAAATGGGATTCTCAAATATGGATTTCTTCTTCCTTATCTAGAGACTTTTCAAAGCACCAGTTATGAATATCTAGTAGGTTAAATTCAACAATGGGATCTGATATCTTATAATCAGTATCAGCTAGTGGGATGTGTTCAACATCAACAATAGGTGGTTGAAGAGGATTTACCACTATGGTAGTCTTAGAAGTTATAGCAAGGGTTGGTTTAGGTATTTTGGAACTTTCAGGCTTGCTTTCATTATGTTTTTAAGGCATTTTGGGCTACTTTTGCAAGTTTAGACAGTTTGCAGAACTATATTAATTTTAGCAGAGGAAAAATAGGCAAAGTATATCTTTTCTTTGGACTTTCTTTTCAATTAGGTCTGTCAAAAAAGGTTTACAGACTTCTGAACTGGTTTAAAAAAAGAAACAAGGGTTTCTTGAGTATTTTAGTGAGAATTTAGGTTTAAAAAGTCTGTTGAAATTGGGCAAAGAGGCTTTAGGATACCTGTAGAAGTTTTCTGGTTTGATTCAGAGCTTGGAAATAGATCAATAAACTGTGAAAAACTCACAATTTTTTCTCAAAATAGCACGCAGCAGTAAAAACAGGGTTTTTGGGAAAAATTTGATAGGGTCTGGCCTGTTTTTGGGGCTTTTTGGCAGTTTCTTTCAATTGATTTTTAAACTCTAAGTGTGTTTTTATCCTTTAAAATATCTTTTAAATCGATTGCTGGTTCAAATTTCAGAAAAATACCTGTTGTATGCAGGTATTGGGCTTCAGAAAATATATCTAAGGTTTTTTGAATGATTTGATAACTTCTGTAGATTTTCTGGAGCGATGTAAAGCTCCTTAACAACCTTCAATGGTCACCGAGCAGACTTTGCAGGCTTTGGGTATGAAAATGGTGGAAAATGGCTATTTCTATAGTCGGGAAGGCTTGCACAGAGCTTAGGTTAGTATGCAGAAAAGGTAATGAAATGAATTACATTTCCAATGTTTAATATGCATTTTGGTTATAATACTTCGGCATTGAATGATTGTCACATCAGCAGGAAGGATGGTTTCGGGTTTCAAAGGATTGAAACAACCAGTGGTTATCGTGCGAAATTACGGCAGTAAGTAGTTTTGGCTTGAACCCACGCGATCCAATAAGAAAATGACACGTGGAGGAGAGATAGGATTGCGAAACCACCCATTTCGCGCAGTTTTGGAGGTTGGGTGATCACACAACTTATCTACGTGATATTTTGTTTTAGTCGTCGGATCTGCAGTTCGTGTGCGAACGGTCTAGATTGGTTTGGGAGTTGCATTGGAATGGGAGTGGGGCCAAGTTGTTTGCATATGCGGCGGGATATGAATTTAAACTTTATAAAAATGTGTTTTTAATAAAGTTTAAAGTTCGGGCATAATGAAAACATGCGGGGGGTAATGTTTTATGCGTTAATTAAAACAATTTCAAATGTTTTAATTATACATGTGGGTGCGATATTATATATTATATAGTTTTTTAACGTTGTATAGTTGTTTAAAACTATAGGGGGGGAATATTCACATATAGATATATTTAGACTAGAAGGGAAATTGGGTGGAGTTTTTATATTTTCGCACATGGGATATAAAACTTTGGTCTAAACTTTAAAATAATGGGTTAAGGGGGTTATTTTAAATATAAGGGAATTAATAACATACGGGTAGGTGTAGTTTAGGGATTTAATAAAGTAGGTTAGAAGTTAATATGAAAAAAGGGTAGTGAAATGGAAACAAAGCACATGTTACCTCTAAGTAAAGTAAAAAAATAAAGCATTGCTCATCTTTGTTGTATTACTTCACTTATACTTAGGATAAATTCTTTTTGAGGGTTTTGTGAATTATTTTGAAGGGAATGAAGTTAATTATTTTAGGGTTTCAATTTTACTAAGTAAAAATGTGTCTTCACTTAGGAAAAAGGGATTATGATGTATGAATGAAGGGTAATGCTGATAAATGTGGGTTTAATGTAATAACTCAATATTTTTAACTAACCAGTCATCGAGCCTAGGGTCCAGTCCCAACAGAAGTCAGAGAAATGCTCTGAGCCTTTTTGGCTGATAGTTTAGAATACTGAATACTTGTAGGGGAGGGGAAATTAGTGATTTTTTCCCGATGATGCTTTATTACATGCTTGCTCAACTATTTTCTACCTACCCAAACATTTTTTCTTCATTTTTGTAGGTGAATTTAGGCTTGTATCCTTAAACATTTTTCTTTCAAAGCAAAAAACTATCTAAGTCTACCTTATTTCATCCGAGGGTTCAGATTACACTGTTTAGCTCCTCATTATTCTCTACCTATCTACTGATTTATCAAGTTTAAATTGTTTTACAAATCTTTATTCTCTATCTAAAACATGAAATTGAAAGCATGAAAAGTTAAGAATAAACTATTTAACTAATCATGGATTATGGCATTTATTGACACTCTCCACATAATCATTATTCTTGCAGTAAAAGTAAAAGTAGTGTCATTTGAACTTACTCACTTTCAGGTCTTATTTTATCTCTTTTCTTTTGGGGTTTATATTTTTCTAAGTCCTTTGATTTTTCTTTTAGGACTTTTTATCCTCTTTGTGGTTTTTTATTATTTTTTCATTTTTCAAAATATAGGAAACAACTTGTAGAAAGCAGGGTATGTACATATTTACAAGACTATCAAAGTCAATTCAAAATTTATGAACCCTATTATTATAGGACCCTAACACCTTCTTCTTTTATTTCTTTTAACTACAGCCTTGTAGTTAGGACTGTAGAAAATATATAATGAAGTAATATCTTCAATCTGTAGAACTATCTGATCTATAGGGTAGGCCGGTATGATTTCTTTGTCATGCATTGCTGGAACTCTTTGTAACGGATTGACAGTCTCAACTATTTTTTGTGAAGTTTATGGTGTTTCGAAACTTGATGCTTGATCAGTATTGGGATTTTCTTTGGGAGTATTTATTGCTTCGGAAAATTCTTCCCATTCATTCGTCAGATATTTTACTTGAGATGACTTGGACTGATCTAACATGTTATGACTACGTTGAACTATTTCCGAAGTTGATTTTGTCCCATTGTTCCTTGTTTTCTCCAACACTTCTATCTCTTGAAAAATTTGGTCAATTTCTAAATTTTCTTTCTTGGATTTAGATTCATTTTCAGATTGATCCGAATTATCAGACTGCTGCTGTAATTGACCTGATTCATTTTCAAATATATCTTTCATTTCATCATCTAGACTAACACTTGGAGTGTGTTTTTCATATTCAATAGTCAACAAATTCAAAGGAACGTTTTCTAGTCTCTTGTTTCTATATGCTTGAAAATCTTCATCATCTTTTTGACTTAATTGACTAGAAATGTATTTGGTAATATCAGAGAAATTTTCCATGCCTTGGAAGAAGTCATCAAATTCATTTGCTTCCTTTACAAAAGGCTTCATTTTTAGCTTTGCGATGTAATTTTTAATTACATCATTGGGATCATATAATCTTCCTGGTATAAATGCCAATTTCAACAACTGAATCTTTGGAACCTCTTTGTATGTATGGCCAATATTGTCTAGAGCAAATATGCCGCATTGTAGAGGGAAAGTAGGCCAAATAGCCTTTTTACCATCCTTTAGCTGCTTTGTGACACCGTTGATAAGATGATAGGCTATTTATTTTGCAAGTAATTTATTTGTAACATAGTAAGGTAAAACATGGGGAGAGGCATAACTCCCAAACACTCTAATATATGTAAAATTTTCTTCGGCAAACCATCTAGCTATGGGAAGAATATCTACATTGGCTTCTTCAAAAACCCTAGGAGCCTTTTGTTGAAAATCATTTGATGCATGGGAAATATGACTCCATAATAGATTTTGTAGAAGTGTAAGTGGAACTCAGAATCCCAGAGTTCTCTATGGTAGATATGAATCAAGGTAGGGTTTTTGGTGGTCCATTTCCAACCCATGGTAGGAAAATTAGAAGAAAAACAGATAGCGTCCATGACATAGGCAGACATATAAAAAGAATGTATTTCTCTAAGTGAAACACTTCTTTTATTCCTATATTCAGTTATATGCTTGGCTAGGTAATTAGATAAAATGTCTGCCCAATTTAAAATAGATGAATTGACGATTGCGTCAATTAGGGAAACCCAATCTCTTGAAAATCTTGTACTATCAGGCTTGGAAAATATTCTACATAACATACTAGCAGCATAACAATAAGGATTAGGAATTTGTACAATTGGGTACGTACCAGAATTATATTGCTTCAATTTTCGTTCATTGTCCTTCCATTTATGGATGACTTTGATAAGATCTGGATGTTTTGCTTTGAAATTCTGCACATATTTATTGTCGTATTTCTGCTGCGGGGTTGGTAGATGATAAATTGCTGCCAAATACTCTGCTTTGAAAGAATCCATAATTTATTCTCTTGAATTCTTGAACCTTCTATCTTCAATGTTTAAGTGGTCAATTTCCCACTTAACCATGTCTGTATAGGGAAGAATATTTGGTCTCGCAGCTATCCTATGAATGTACGAGCATGTAATGTCAAAAAGGGTTGCATCAGAGGTATAATCAATGCCTATTGTAGAAACTTTGTTTATCACCCTTGGTCCTTCATCTTCGAAGAGTTTATACATTGCCTCCCATGTCAAATTGCAGCAGTCTTTGTTGCAGACGGTGTATGAAAATAATGAAGACATATCTGTGTCTTCTGTGGACGATGCTTGAGAAATTTCTTTGCCCCTTTTGCTCATTTTGAACTTCTTCAACCCGGTAATTGATTTCTTGAGAGCTAAGTGAATTTAACACATAAGGAGTATTATAAGAGTAAATCATTCATTTACTTTCAAATACACGCGAGAAGATGTCAATCTATCTATCATCATAATTCCTAATTTAAAATTTCACATGGCTTCGCACGTAAGATCTATCAATCGTTTTAAAGCCGTCAAGATCTTAAATTCCATTTGATATGACACAAGCTGTTTTCACACGCTGAATTCATTTAATACGCAAATCACAATCATTTCTTATAATATTTCATGATGCTTGACCCTTAAAGGCTGCAAAATGCGATTTGCGCAAATCGCAGATCGCAACTTTTGGAGGATAGCGTTTGAGTATATATTATAAGTTGCACGCAATGCGAATTGCGAAAAACTTAAAGTGAACGTGATAGCAAAAGATTTTATATTTCCTGGTTGATTTGCTTGTCGGGTACATGGATATCGCAACTTATATCGTTTGTTTCTTAAAGTTTTTTAAAAATAAAGTGCGATGCGAAAAGGAAAACAAAATAAAACGATGATTTGATGTTTTTACAAGGTTTTTTAATTATTTCTTCGGAAAGGCTTCGAGCGCATTTCAAAATTATTATATTTTACGTTTTATAATTCTTTTTGAAATAAGATATGTAATATGCAATGCGCTTTAAGGGAAAAAATAGAAAATTTTATTTTCTAAGTTTTTATTTTAGGAAATTATAAAAAGAATTTCCTATTTATTTCTAAAGGGTCCCTATTTATAAAAATAAATGGGGGGTTGTTGTATAGCACAAAAATTGGCGATTCACTTGGATGAACTAGATGTCTCTGATAAATTTTTTGAAATTTTTAAACCTTTTTTGAAAATAAAATAGTTAAAGGAACGCAATTTCAAATAAATAATATCTTTGCCAAACAATGAAAATCTCTTTTATTCACTACTTATGAGAATTCCTCTATAAAGATATAATTATGAAAATCTATATCAGTCCTTACTTAGTTTAATAAGATAAAGTAAATAACCTTTACAGATCAGCTTTATATAAATTTACTCTTTTATCACAGATACAGCCTCTGTTCCAATAGGCAATTTTAAGTTTTTGGCAGGGTTACTTTTTACCCAACTATGATCCATTTTTCCATCCAGTATTTCTTATAATCTTCATAAGTAAATTCTAATTTATGAGAACTTTCTTTTATATATTTTTATTTACTTAAAAGCCATTGTCTTGGCTTGGTAACCAAATAATGACAATTCCATTCACAAATAGTAATTAAATTGATCAAGGTGGCTTTTGATGAGACCCCTTGTCTTTATGATATAATCTCAAGTCATTACACTGTTTTGGTAGACAATATTAGTAATGTCAGTTTAACTATTTCTTTATTAACATGGTAAACAAGCTCGTGATGAGACTTATTGTCTTTTAAGTTTTTCTTCAAATCATATCTTTTTATTTTCTTTTGAATTTCTTTTGAAAACTTATAAGACTTTCCGGATGGGATGAATCATAGGTCTTTTTAAGATACTGGATGATAATGTTGAGTTTAGATTGCTTTTCTGCAAGAAGGTTTCTTACTATATTAAAGT
Source organism: Pinus albicaulis (assembly GCA_034641835.2). Taxonomy (NCBI): domain Eukaryota; kingdom Viridiplantae; phylum Streptophyta; class Pinopsida; order Pinales; family Pinaceae; genus Pinus; species Pinus albicaulis. The sequence continues at coordinate 11,876,522 of CM076579.1, read as the reverse complement.
TTCTTTTCTTGACTGATAAAATAATCTTCATGCTATATAAAAATGAGAGTTCATAAAAAAATAACTGTTTTATTGAAATTTCATTTTTTAGAAAGATAAAATCAATCTATCTCTCTAAATCTTTCGATTTTCCTTCCTTAACATTTTCATTTTTTAGAAGTGAAAATAAAAATCAAAAGAAATTTATCTAAGATTTGTTTTGAAAGGCCAACTATCAGTACTAAGCAAGCTTTTATTTTTACAAGAAAACCAAAAGTTTTTAATATACAAAGATAGAAGGGGTTACCTCCTATGAGAAACATTTTTTCAAAATTTTCCCATTAACAAGCAAAGAATCCTTTTTGCATGATAAATCTTGCAACAGAAATGTTGATGGGCCTGTTTCTTCAATTATTTGAAATGGACCTAGTCAGAGTTTTTGAAACTTTGTGTGTTTACCCTTTTCCTCATGCGCTTTGTCCCATTTCAATACCAAATCACCAATTTGAAAAGTCTTAAGACTGATAGAAGTTGAATCAAATGAGGCTTTTATTATTTGTTGATGATGAATATGAGTTTGTTTGGATTTTTCTCTTTCTTCTTCTAACCTAAGAATTTGATCTTGTCTAAGTTGAAGGGAAGACGAAGGATTTTCATCAATAAATTGCACTAAAGAAAATGATGGTATTGTTATGTTTGTGGCTAGAATTGATTCTTTCCTATAAACTAACACAAATGGAGAAGTACGTATTGAGGCTTTCTAGGTGATTATATCTGCCCAAAGAGAAAATAATAGTGCTTTGTTCCAATTTTTATGATTTTGTTCTATAGTTCGTTTGATGATTCTGATAAGGTTTTTGTTTGTATATTCAACTAATCCATTACCTTGTGGATAATAGTTAGCTGAGTATTTTAATTTAAAACCTCTTTTTAAAGCAAATTCTATCATAGCATTTCCAGAAAAGTAAGATGCATTATCAAATATCAAAGCTGATGGGAGACTAAACCTGGTTATTATGAAATGATCAATAAAATCTATAATACTTTGTTTATTAATCACCTTTAATGGGATAGTTTCTACCAATTTTGTGAAATAATCGGTTGTAGTTAGAATACACCTGTGCTGTTTTGAAGAGTTAGGAGTTATTTCACCTATGATATCTAACCCCCATTGTTCAAATGGTTGTTGGATATTTACTGGTTGTAATGGAAATGCTACTTTATTTTCTCTTCCTGCTGCAGTTTGACACACTTTACATTTTCTCGCATATTCATGTGCATATTTAAACAGAGTTGGCCAATAGTAACCAGCATGCAATATTTTATGAGTTGTGGTGTTTCCTCCGAAATGACCTGCAATTGGTCCATGATGTAATTCCTGCATTACTTTTTTAGCTTCAGTTTTTTCTAAACATCTCAATAATACAGAATCATAATTCCTCCTAAATAAAACATTATCTATGAGTTGATATTGATTTTCTTTAAGTCTCAGAGCACACTTTAGTGTATAATTGAGATATAATGGAGCATATCCATTTTTCAAGAAAAATTTCAGATCAACGTATTGTGATTGAGAATTGTTTAGGCTTACCTCGAACAATTGTATTTCATTTGATTGATCTTCTTCTGTTGGTAAATGAGAGGCTCTAGTTAACATCCTGCAAAGACCTTGTCCTTTAACAATTTTAGTAGGATGTATTTCTACATCATATTATTGAAGTGCGGTGACCCAATTTTCTCTCTTCTCTCCACTTCTCGTCGAATTAATAATTTCCTTACTGCTGAGTAAGGTACTATTATTTTAGTATGTGTTTTTAGGAGAAAATGTCTAAAATGTTTCAAAGCTTTAAATACAGCATAATCTTTTTTTTTCCATAGCTGAATAATTTAATTAAGCACCTTGAAGATTAGAACTAAAAAATGCAATCGGTGCTTCAATGTTTTGATCATTTAACTGTGTCAAAACTGCTGCATATGATGTATCATAAGAAAATGTATATAATACAAATGATTTAAGAAAATCAGGAGTTGTTAAAGAGGGAGCTTCAATAATGGATTTTTTAATAAACTCAAAAGAATTTCTCTCTTCTTTTCCCCATTTAAAAATTGAAATTTTCTCGATCATTGATTGCAGGGGCAAGATGATTTGGGAAAAATCTAGAACAAACCTTTTTACAAAATTAATTTGTCCTAAAAATGATTGCATTGTTTTTTTATTGTGTGGTAGTGGAATATTTTCAATTTCTCGAATCTTATCAGGGTCGATATGAATTCCTTGTTTAGAGACAATGAACCCCAATAACTTACCTTTTGATAAGCCGAAATAACATTTTTTTAGGATTCAAGGAAATGTCGTATTTTCTACATCTTTCAAAAATGTTTTTAAGTGATTAATGTGATTATTTCTATGCTTAGAGTAAACAGTAATGCCATCTAAGTATATAAAAATTGAACTATTGATTATTTCTTTGAAAGCTATATCCATTGCACGTTGAAATGTAGCACCAACATTAATCAGCCCAAAAGACATTTTTCGATATGCATATGTTCCCCACTTTGTTATAAATGTTGTCTTTAATCTATCATCAGGATGTACTATGATCTGATTGTATCTTGAAAATCTGTCGAGAAAAGACATCAATTCAGATCCTGCAACTGATTGTAATATCTGTTCCATGGTAGGCAAGGGAAAGTTATATTTTTGGAAAGTTCTATTCAAATTTCTAAAATCTATGCAAATTCTAATGTCTCCATTCTTCTTTCTAACTAGGAACATGTTTGACACCCATTTCAAATGTCTAACAGGAAAAATGACTTTGGCTTTGAGCATTTTATTTAATTCAAATTTAATTTGACTTTCTAAATTTGGATGAATTTTTCTAAGTTTTTGTTGAACAGGTTTATCATCTGAGATCATAGGTATGGTATGCTGAATTATGGAAGTATCATATGTTTTAAGATCTGAATAATCCCATGCAAAGATATCTTTATATGTTTTCAGCAATTTAATGAATGACATCCTTTCTTCAGGTTTTAAACCAAGACCTAATTTGATGTTTTGAGTTTTTTCTGATGTACCGAGATTAATCAATTCAAATTTTAAAGTAGAACTTTGAGTTTTTGAATTGGTCATCTTCTTAAACCTATCTTTCAAATCATAGAGATCTTCCATTTTGACTACAGATTTGGGAATTGAATTAGTATTTGGTTTGTCTTCAATCTGTAAATCATGTTCATGTTAATCTATGATATGACCTTCATAAGCTTTGTCTGATATAAGAAAGTCTACTATATCTACATCATTATTAAATACTCTCCAATTTGTTACATTGTTAGGAATGGAAGGCCTAAAAATTAACTGAATTGAAAATCTATCTGGGCTAAATTCTTCGAATGGTATAAGTCTAGATGCTACATTAGTAAGTAAATCAAAATTTTCATTTTGTAATCTAGGAACTGTGGAGATATTGAATGCAGTAAAATGGGAAGTAAGATTCTGAGCTAAAGTTTGATAATTTTTTAAATGTCCAGAAATATAATGAATCGTATTTCTGACTTGTCTAACAATTATTTCAGAATCTCCATATACTTGCAAATATTTAACATTCAATCCTATAACTTTATACAAACCTTGTATCAATGCTTCATATTCAGCAGTATTATTTGTGCATTGAAACTCGAGCCTGCAAGCTAGCATTGTTTTATCTCCTCGTGGATTGATTAAAACACAACATGCTCCTATACCATCTTCTGATTTTGAACCATCAAAGTATAGAGTCCAAAATAAAGATTGTTTTGGAATTTGATTGCTAAGATTAACACATCTAGAAGCGTCTATTTGAGAAAAGTTTTCAAATTTGAGAAATAGCAGTGTTTATTAAAAAAGGTGAAATCTGAGCATTGAATGATCCAAGAAATGATTCAATTGAATAATTTCCTATGATATTATTTGTAAAGGCTACAGGTTCATTTGCTTCTTCTAGTTCAGTAACTGTATGTTTCATGAATTTTTCACGTTCAATTATGATTTGATTTGGTTTTCCATTGTATGGTAACCACATGTGTGACCAATCGGTAGCAAAATATCCATGTAACTTTTTAGACCAATCTCTGCTTAGAATAAGACTATAAAATTCAGGGATGTCTGCAACCAAAATATCAATTACTTGCAGTACCTTTGGATTGGATGATAACCTAATAGATACTGACAGAATTTCTCGAATAACTTCAACTCTTGTTCTATCCAATTGAACTATATGTACAACTGACTTTTGAGGAGTGATATTCAATTTTGTACACACTGTTCTTGGCATAATGTTTGAAGAAGCTCCTGAATCAATAAGACAGTTATGAACATTTTTGTTGAAAATATCATAAGTCAAAAGTAAAGGAGGAGTGTGAGAAATAGATCTATCACCAATTAAAACAAGATCATTAGGATTTAATTTGTTTGCAGATGATGGAGGTTTTCCCATATCTTTAGAAGCTTGTGCTATAACTGGTGGTTGTATAGGCTCTACAGGGATTGCCTTAGTTCTCTAAGCAAAATTTTCTGCTGTTGTTTGAGTTTGGTCATTTCGTGTAATGAAATATTTGCTTTAGTCGTTTTCATATCTTTAACTAATATATTAAACTGTATCTGAAACTATCAAAGTTTTAGAAGTTGTATTAGGATTTGGCGGAATATAATCTGTCTGAACAGTTTTAGATTTTCTAACTATTGTTTTCTCCTTGGTGGGAAGAGATTTTTGTTTCTGATTTGATACAGTTGAATCAGAAGAAGATTTACTTCTTGTAGATACAAGCATAGCTTCACCTTCTTCATCTGTAGGGATAATGAAATCCCATAAACCATTCAATTCAACTTCTTCTTCAGATTCTAGCTCTTGTTCAGATGGTGAGGGATCTTCAGTATCTTGATCAGATTCAACGTTCGAAATTACATTTGGAGGTTGAGATGTTGAAGAAGGGTTTTTCTTAAATGGGTGAAATGATTTCTTAGGGGCTGAGGTTTCAACAACTTGTTTCTTTATTTCAATCATATCGTTTGACATAGTCTTTAATACTTTTTTAAGACCTTCAAGATCAAATGGATCTTTCGATACTTTCTTTTTTGAATCTTGACTAAATGTCACCTTCTTGGATTTCCTGTCTTCTATTTCTGATCGTTTTTCTAATGCTAAGTTTTTTTTCTCTAAAGCAAGAGCTTCTTTCATGTTCTCTAAAAGGGTAGATTTATTAGCTCTATCTACAAAAATAGCTATATTGGAAGGAAAAAAATAAATATACCACTCTATTAGTACATCAACAACAGGTTTGGAAGCAGATGGAATTTTTTTTAATAATTTGTTAAATATGGAGTTGAAATCTTTGATCCTTTCTCCTGAATTTGTTTTAATATTAGAAAGAGTATTGATTAGGGATGCAATATTTCTATTATCTCCAAATTTTGCAAGGAAAACTTGCTCAAAAGTTGCCCAATCGACAATAAATCCTGCTGGAAGTGAAAAATACCAGGATCCTGCAGATTCTTGTAAAGTATAAGGAAACAATCTGACTACAATATCTTCATGGGAAAATCCGTTTAGATTCATTGCTAACATAAAATTATTGATATGTTCTTCTGCAGGAAGACCATCATCTGGATTATATTTAGGTAACCATTTTTCTGGATGATCTGGAAGAGGATTTGGATTTTCTATTAATACAACACCAGGATTCGTCCAAGGTCGATTGGTCATAATTGGATTAGAAGTTTGTGAAGATATAGAAGTAGATCCAGAAGTAGGGGGGATGAATGAAGAACTTACAACTGGAGCCGTATTACTTGTAATAGCACTGATTGTCTGAGTAGAAGAAATGGAAAACTGAGAAGATGAAGATCGAGTAAGAAGATGTGAAGGAGTAACCGAAGGGAAATTTGATGTAACTTCACTTGTATCTGACTTAGATCTGGATATAGAAACTTTTTTGCGAAATGATTCAATTGGAAATTCAAAACGCGAAATTCCAAGTTTCTCACTTTTAGATCTAGTTAATATACCAGTTTCTCTAAATCGAGAAGTAACACTTTCTTCAGAAGCTTATGGGTTAATAGGATTTTCAGCATAATTATATATTCCTTCTAATTTCTTAATTAAAGACGGAACTATGGGAGACTTGGGAGTGAATTCTAAAGCAGACGAATGTCGAGATATTTCAGGAGATGATGGAAAGGTTTCTACTATTTCCGATTTCTGAGTTGGTGATCTAGAATGTGATTGGGAAGTTGTAGAATGCTTTGGGGGAGATAAAATCTTATGAGGGCTTCTAGTTTGAGGCTTAGACTTATATTCCATTCATAGTCAGGCCCTCCTTCTAGCACGAAAATTGTTGAGGCCTCAGAAATTTGTGGCAACAACAAGGGGGATAACCACCCGGTCCGGACCTTAAGACTGTTCCTTTTCCGTTTGGGATAGTGGCTCCGAGTGGATAAAATGGGACCAGTTTCCCAGAGTTGGGTTTTTGTTTTGATTTTTGGGTTTTTCTAAAGATTTGCATGAAGATTTACTAAAAACTAAAACAAATTTATTCTAAAATGAAAAACTTTTAATTAAGTCTAATCTAACCTGGGATAACTCTAATTTGATGCAATATAGAATGATATCTATTCAATCTGTGATGATTAATATCATCACAGATTTAATAGAATTAATACTTTGTAAGATGATTCTCTTAAAAAAATAGTTAATCAAAAGAAAACGAGAAATATATCGCATACATTTTATGATCATATATAAAACAAACCAATTTATATATTTATATCGTGCAATAGTGCAACTGATATTTCAGACAAAAACAATCGATTTCATATATAATTCATGAAAGCTGGATTCATCACTAATATTCAAAACATAACTAGTATACATGATAATAGTACCAGATGTGTACTGTCCTGTTCATCTGATCAATGATAATAGGCCACATTCAACTCTTCTATCAGTAATTCTTTCAAAGAATACAAAAGTGGATCAACAATGATATATAACTGAAAAGGCCGTGTTCCATTATTTTATCAAGGCATCCACAAACTTACTTATAATTAAGCATTTTTTGCAAATGTTATCAATAAAATTCTAGACCCTTCTCTAAATGCATGAGAATGGTTTAAATACTAAACTAACTACAAACTAAAATTAAATTATTTACAAAAATGTAGAGGAGGTTTCAAACAATATTTCTCTAAAAGCTTAACTTAAACAATAATATAGGAACTTTAAACTAAAAATCCTGATTTTGCGAATCCTGCCCTTCTTTCTGAGTATGATCATGAAGTTGAAAAATATCTAGAATTGCTCTAAGCTGAGCTGGCTGTGATATCCGTGATCGAATTTGTCCCTTGAAAATAGCATTTGAGATTACTGATTGAAATATTTTTTCCGAATCTGTAAGAGACTGAAGAATTTGATGTTGATGGTAAGGTTTGATAAGAAAATTCCAGTAATTTTCCTGATCAAACTTATTAACTTTTTTGGTCATTCCTCTTGTGTATTTGCTCTTTATCTCCACTTTATTTCTACTTCTCTTGTTCCTGAAAACACATCAGACGTGTTTTCTTCAAGAAGTTATGTTTTAAACAATTTATCACATATAGACTGAATAATCTCATTTGATTTCTTGGACGTCTTGGTCACTGCTTTCTCTACTTGATTAATTTGTTCTCTCCATTCTGCGAATAACAATTCTTTGTGAAGCTTATCTATTTGTGGTAGATTAGCTTGCTTTCCTGTATCTGAAATTTGCCATTGAATGTGTTCTTCGATTTTCTTTTCAAGTCTTTCACATTCCAGTTTCTGAATTGCTATTTGCTGAATCATTATCTTATTGGAATCACAATAAGAATAAATCATGGAAGCATGGTGACAAAACATTTTTTTTTCTTTCTTTAACATGGTGTTTACATCAAGTTCTTCTTTGATGAATTGTTATAACTGTGGTTGACTCTGTAATTCAGCCATTACTCTCTCTAGATGTGCTTGATTTTCATTAAGCTCTGTCTGATACTTTGATTTGAGGCTTTCAATATCTTCATGAGATTGCTCTGTGCTTATTTTGATCTACTCAATGGACTTGGCTTTCTCTTCTTTTAACAATTGTTCTAATTCTTGTACTTTGGATTCCTTTTGTTTCATCAATACTCTAACCTCAGTAGCTTTATCGACAGTAGTGGTGGCATATGCCCATGCATATTGTGACAACTTGGTTAGATGTTTAGTGGGATCATCTGAGGAATCCTTCCAAAGTACATCAACTGATTCATCTGTTGGTTTTGGAGTTGTTTCATCAATCCTTCTTCTTTTATTTCTTTTAACTACAACCTTGTAGCTAGGACTGTAGAAATATTTAATGAAGTAATATCTTCAGTTTGTAGAACTAGCTAATATGTAGGGTAGGTCAGTATGATTTCTTTGTCATGCATTGCTGGAACTTTTTGTAACAGATTGACAGTCTTAACTATTTTCTGTGAAGGTTTTGGTGTTTGGAAACTTGATGCTTGATCAGTATTGAGATTTTATTTGGGAGTCTTTATTGCTTCGGAAAATTCTTCCCATGCATTCGCCAGATATTTTACTTGAGACGGCTTGGACTGATCTAACATGCTATGACTATCTTGAACGGTTTCCGAATTTGATTTTGTCCCATTGTTCCTTGTTTTCTCCAGCACTTCTATCTCTTGAACAATTTGGTCAATTTCTAAATTTTCTTTCTTGGATTCGGATTCATTTTCAAATTGATCTGAATTATCAAAATTCTGTTGTGATTGACCTGATTCATTTTCAGATATATCTTTCATTTCATCATCGAGACTAACACTTGGAGTGTGTTTTTCATCTTCAATAGTCAACAAATTCAAAGGAACGTTTTCTAGTCTCTTGTTTCTATATGCTTGAAAAGCTTCAACGTCTTCTTGACTTAATTGAATAGAAACATATTTGGTAATATCAGAGAAATTTTCCATGCCTTGGAAGAAGTCATCAAATTCATCTGCTTCCTTTACAAAAGGCTTCATTTTTAGCTCTGCGATGTAATTTTTAATCACATCATTGGGATCATATAATCTTCCTGGTATAAATGCCAATTTTAACAACTGAATCTTGGGAACCTATTTGTATGTATGGCCAATATTAGCTAGAGAAAAGGTGTCACACTATAGAGGGAAAGTAGGCCAAATAGACTTTTTACCATCCTTTGGCTACTTTGTGACACCGTTGACAAGCTGATAGGCTATTTCTTTTGCAAGTAATTTATATGGAACATAGTAAAGTAAAACATGGGGAGAAGCATAACTCCCAAACAATCTAATATATGTGAAATTTTCTTCGGCAAACCATCTAGCTACGGGAAGAATATCTACTTTGGCTTCTTCAAAAACCCTAGGAGCCTTTTTGTTGAAAATCATCTGATGCATGGGCAATATGACTCCATAATAGATTTTGTAGAAGTGTAAGTGGAACTCAGAATCCCAGAGTCATCTATGGTAGATATGAATCAGGATAGGGTTTTTGGTGGTCCATTTCCAACCCATGGTAGGAAAATTAGAAGAAAAACAGATAGCGTCCATGACATAGGCAGGCATATAAAAAGGAGGTAGTTCTTTGAGTGAAACACTTCTTTTATTCCTATATTTAGTTATATGCTTGGCTAGGTAATTGGATAAAATGTCTACCCAATTTAAAATAGATGAATTGACGATTGCATCAATTAGGGGAACCCAATATCTTGAAAATCTAGTACTATCAGGCTTGGAAAATATTCTACATAACATACCAGCGGCATAACAATAAGGATTAGGAATTTGTGCAATTGGGTACTTACCAGACTTATCTTGCTTCAATTTCCCTTCATTGTCCTTCCATTCATGGATGACTTTGATAAGATCTCGATGTTTTGCTTTGAAAGTCTTCACATATTTATTGTCGTTTTTTTACTTCGGGGTTGGTAGATGATACATTGCTGCTAAATCCTCTGCTCTGAAAGAACCCATAATTTCTCCTCTTGAATTCTTGACCATTCTATCTTCAATGTTTAAGTGGTCAATTGCCCACTTAACCATGTCTGTATAAGGAAGAATATTTGGTTTCGTAGCTATCCTATGAATGTACAAGCATGCAACATCAAAAAGGGTTTCATCAGTGGTAGAATCAGTGCCTGTTGCAGAAACTTTGTTTATCACCCTTTTTCCTTCATCTTCGAAGAGTTTATACATTTCCTCCCATGTCAAACTGTCATAGTCTTTGTTGTAGACAATGTATGAAAATAATGAAGACATATCTGTGTCTTCTGTGGACGATGTTTGAGAAATTTCTTTGCCCCTTTTGCTCATTTTGAACTTCTTCAACCCGGTAATTGATTTCCTGAGAGAGAAGTGAATTTAACACATAAGGATTATTATAAGAGTAAATCAATCATTTACTTTCAAACACATGCAAGAAGATGTCAATCTATCTATAATATTTCATAATTCCTAATTTAATATTTCACATGGCTTCGCACATAAGATCTATCAATCGTTTTAAAGCTGTTAAGATCTTAAATTCCATTTGATATGACACAAGATGTTTTCACACGCTGAATTCATTTAATACGCAAATCGCAATGATTGCTTATAACATTTCGTGATGCTTGACCCTTAAAGACCGCGAAATGTGATCTGCACAAATCGCAGATCACAACTTTTAGAGGATAGCGTTTGAGTATATATTATAAGTTGCGCGCAATGCGAATTGCGAAAAACTTAAAGTGAATGCGATAGTGAAAGATTTTATATTTCCTGGTTTATTTTCCTATCGGGTCCACGGATATCGCAACTTATATCGTTTGTTTCTTAAAGATTTTTAAAAATAAAGTGTGATGCGAAAAGGAAATCAAAATAAAACGATGATTTGATGTTTTTACAAGGTTTTTTAATTATTTCTTCAGAAAGGGTTCGAGCGCATTTCCCAATTCGCATATTTTACGTTTTATAATTATTTTTGAAATAAGATATGTAATATGTGATGCACTTTAAGGGAAAAAACATACAAATTTATTTTCTAAGTTTTTATTTTAGGAAATTATAAAAAAAATCTCCTATTTATTTCTAAACGGTCCCTATTTATAAAAATAAATGGGGGGTTGTTGTATAACACAACAAGACCCTAAGTGACAATATACAAGCCCTTGATGTGAAGGATTATACTTGATGAAACCATACTCGTGATGATGTCATACTCTTGAATGACCACACTTAATGATGGTACTTAATGAAGGTTGGAAGACTAGATGATGATGTGGAATATCTTAGTTGATGGTTGGAAGACATGCATGATACACTCATTGCTGATGTCCTACATGATGACATTATGATCCTACAGTCAAAACAATGGAGAAGCCCAACAATGGAAAAGCCAAACAAAGAAGACATGCTGTCCCAATCACCTTCTGCACATAAAAATTCAAGGACAATTGCAAAGAAAAATGAATTTTGGCATCTTGGAGGCAACCAATCACAATGAGCCTTAGACCATCTTGAAGAGGATTTATTCCTCTTTCTAACAAGCCCTCAATTTCCCTCAAGCTCCAAGTGGTTGATGAGATACTAAATTTTTAAGTTAATTTTTTTTTTTTAATTAATTGTGAGCCGACCTGCACTCACACTCTCATGTCGACCCTTTTCCCCAACAGTCACATCCTTTCAAAGATGAAAAACCACTATAAATATAAACGTAAACTCATTTTTTTCAGTCAAGAATTTTCGGTGATTATCTCAGAAAATGTGAGGACTGCAACTCGGTGAATAAGACACATAATTTCAGTGCAAATTAGAAGAACAACAACCAACGAGGTCGAGGAAAACAAAGAATATCACTGTTTTTTGTGATTGGATTAGTGAAAGATCTTTTTACCTCTAAAACAACTACATAATTCACCACAGAAAGCTATGGAATAGGCTACAAGGAGCCTAATTTACCCTCAGACCTGTGGAATTAGAGCAAACTTTGTGTGGCTTAGACATGTACAGGATGCATTCCTCAGACCTTTTGTGATTACCCTTGAATCTGGTGATTCTATGACTCGGCCCTAACCACTGTCATACTTTCAGAGTTGAGACAACATTCTGTGGAAATTTTGTAGCTTGGACAGTGAAACATTAACTCAGATTGCAGAGACTTGAAGCTCAGATTTGTTGGAGGGCTGAGACTAGTAAATAGCCACCTCAAAGTTGTATCTCGGACCTATGAAATCATCCCGTGAAAGAACTAGAACAATCACTTGAAGTGTCACCTATAGTAAAGATCGGATTGCAGAATTGGGATATTTCAGATATGTGATAAGAGGCTTGTTCTGAGGCTTGAAACAGAGGTATAGACCTCGGATTACGGCATAACTGTGGAATAGTTATAACACAGTTCGATTCTGTGTCTCTTCTACCTCATTTTGGAGACGATTGTATATTATATTGAGAGCTCTTGGATTGGAGCTTTGTATGAGATTGTTTCATGATCCATGATATATACATAATATATGATAGTGGGGTTTTTAGCTTTATGCTTTCCCAGTAAAAACATCTGTGTTATGTGTGATTGATATTTCTTCATGATATTGCTATTGGTGATTGTGTTTTAAATTCAACAAATATTTTGTAGAAGCGATTCTGTATTTAACAGTGGCATATAATTGTTAGATCAGAAGAATACAGGTAATACATATTTTGTATTAAAATTTTCTATATACGCAGGTTGTATATGGCATTGGTGGTATCGTTGACTGAGCAATCAAGCGCACACATTTTCTAAGGAAGTTTCAGTCAACATTAGTGGCTAGTAAGTTTGCAAAGGAACTCCATGGGTCATCGGTTTATGTTGTGTATGCATGGAGTCACGAGATAATCAACACACTTTGGCAGGAGATTATTAGAGGAGGTGGCATTGGTCGGCCATCAGACAATGCGTTGTATGGGGTTTGAGATGCTCCACAGTGATGTGGGGCACAGAGGACATGGAGGAGCATAGAAGTGGTGGCATCACTACTGGTACCTACAAAGATTGACTTCTTGGGTCCCTCCAGGAGGATTTGGAGGGGAGATCCATTCATCGGAGGGTATGATGATGTGAAGGTAGAGGTGACGATGACATTCGGGTGCAAACTAACCCATATTGTCTTAGCTTGTGGCCTATAGAGGAGTATGCGGGTAGGAGCATACAATAACAAGAAGTGGCCAATATAGGAGCACAAAGATGCATCGTTGTTTGTTGTAGCATGTTGGGGTGCGTTTTGAAGTAGGAGGAGAGAATCCCATCACACTGAGTACACGCAGGGAGTGCCAAATACAGTGACACATGCAAGATACAATACGATACAAGATGGTCCAACAGTGGCATGGGTATCCCATGGTGTATAGGGATAGGCCGTAGGGAACAATGGCATGTCGTTGAGTTGAGGGACACTTGGTGGTATGTAGTGGCATATGGTGTGACACATTGGGCTGCTGAAGCGTTGCCTCCAAGGGTGCTTATGTACAGAGCATTATATGGAGACAATTCTCTCTCATTGATGCATTGGGCCTTAGAGCTACTAAGGTCCGACATGGTAGCGTTATTCCTGATTGCATGTGAGGATTTGGGCCACTTAGGTGTACCTGGGAAGATGAGGATGTGTAGATTACATTGTGGTGGATGCATTAGCATAGTGGTGGATGCATGGGCACATATGGGATGCCCTACGGTAAATTTTAGCATTGAAATCCAGTGGTGCATGGAGTTGTGCCACAAAGTTCAGTGCTATGCAAAGGAGTGTAGGGGTACATATTTGAGTGCAACAGAAGATGATGATGCACGACAGGTGGTTGCAGTGTTTTCGGTAGAGATATCCCCATACGAGGATATCAACCACACTATTGGGCTTGGAACACTAATATTTGGAGAGCGAGTTGACCACAACACCGATTGTGAGCTTCTATTTATCATTCTCCAGTACTGCACATTGATACGGGGGAATTGGATATCATCTCTTGACGCTCACATCATGAGAAAAAAGACTGAGGAGGATGGTCTGAGACAATTATTTGATGGGACACTTTGTATTGTGATGAGTGGGATCAGGACAAAGAGTGACTCATATCACTCTTGGTTTGACACATTGAGGAGCACCGAGGCCTATGTCACATGGCAAGGACAATTTTCCTTGTTACTGCTCCAGAAAAATGTTGATCGTAGATGGACATACATTTATATCATGGAGATGTTAGGGTAAGATGAGATTGGCCTTCATATTTGTTTTTGCAATCAAGTTCCAGGAGAGGAGGATATAGTCTTTGCATGATGGGCAGTATGTCATAGTCAGAGTGGTGCAGCGTTATCATGGTGGCACCCTTTTGAGACTGGCATGGGATCCGAGCATCACTGGATTTCATGGTTCAACTACCCTCAGGGGTGATCTGGTTCCTATAGGGGAAGATCATTTACATCTTCCAGTGGGTTTTAGTGATTCTTTGTTGGCATGAGGGACTTCACCAGCATGGAGTGATGATCAACAGGTGGAGTTGAGGGGAAGCTTATGTAGGGAAGGATTTATTTCCATAGGAATCATATTTTATCTTCAGGTTCCCACCCTTGGAGTACATGAGATGGATGATTTAGTATAGCAGTTGCACGTGGAGACAGATAGTAATTTATATGATTATTATGCTCTATTTACTGGTGGTATGCAGAAGGTTTCTGGTACTTGTATCTGGTTGGATAGTGAGTGGAGCAAGGTGTGCTTCACATTGATTAGGATGGCATGGGACCTTGGTATTGAGATATCTCTTCATATCAGGGCGATGCAGATACCAGGGATGATACAGTGGCACATATGGGACCCTGAAAAATTTTGCAGTGACTGCGGGGAAGTGTCAGCCAGGGAGGATGCTTGTTCAAGCATTGCTTGAGGACAAACAATTTTTGGCAAGGAGGGCTATAATATTCCTAATTCGCTGATAGCTAATTAAGAATATTAAAATTTTCCAATTTTGTTTTCTTAAGTTTAGTAGGTGAATAAAAGGGTGAACGGACCCATAAACCCAACAGTTGGAATAAAATATCTTTTCCAGAGCTAGTGTGAATAAGAGGCCAAGAGGCTAAGAGGCCAAGAAAGCAACACAACATGTGTGAATGCCAAGGGGCCAAGTGATAGCATAGTTAATGAGTGGACCCAAGTTTGTTGGGGTTTCAAAAGAATAAGAAGGGGATGAGGGCAGCCATGGAAATCATTCTGGATTATTTTGATTTTCTGGTCTTTACTACTTGAGCATGCTTGAGATGTTTAGCCGAGTCTGCAATGTTTTTTTTCACATGGGTGTCTCCGAGTAGAGATCCCAACCTCATCCTCGAGAGACTTCGAGTGCCCGCTCAGGAGAGGATTTTTTTAGGAGACTTCATTCAGGAGTTTCACAGAGCTTCAAGAGAGGATTCCTATTATCTATCATGACCTGATCTTATTATCCGACATCAGGCCTCTTTCCACCCCTCTATAGCAGCGTAGTCACTTAGTGAGTCACACAGTCCAGCAATAGAGGCATTTAGGAGAGGGTGAATTTCCAAGGCACTTCATCTTGGAATCAAGTGAAGGGGTCATCCCTTCAATAGCTGAGCTTTGGGGAGTAGTTGCAGACATTTTCTCTTTCAATTCAACCCATAGCTCTGCATACCCAGTAGAATTCGAAATTAGAAGAGGGCCAAGCATAGAAAGGCCAAAATTTGAAGATTTGATTTTTGGGGAAATATTTTTGGGATTTTCTGGGTTTTTTGGGTAGAGTCTGTGGTTAAAATCCCAATATTTTCAGAGCAGCACATCATCTCATTTACGCAGTCCCTACTCAGCTAACAACTATAGGAGCTAGGCAAAAAGGGAAGATTTTGAAAGTTGGAATTAGAGAAAACCATTTCTCGGTTTTTATGGGTTTTGGGCAGGGATCACCTTCCCAAATTCCTAGAATTTTATAAGGAGTGGAAGCAGCCCAACAAACAGTCCGAAGTTGGCCAGCTACAACATTTCTAGCAGGGCAGTGCAGAGGAAGAGTCCAATAACAACAGTAGTAGAGCAATGTTTTAGTGTGAAAACCTGAGGGACATTTTAGCCAAATTTAGCCAGTTAGAGTGATATCTATTTTTGGCACTGTTGTATTTGTTTTTCACCTCTAGATTTAATAAAATGGCTCAACAGTTTTTGGCTCTTCTCTGTCGTTTTTAATGCGTTTTCCATATTGTTGTAATTTTAGTCTATTATTTCTTGTATTACTATCATTTCTCCATTTTGGATATTATAATCATGGTTACCAATACAATTCTTATCATGATCAATAGGATCAAGTTAGGTTATTCAATAAACCAACATAGTGTCAATCTATTTTTCCATGAGCTTTCATCATGCTTATCACAAGAATTATTAGTACCATATTAATGAGGTAAGATTCTATAAGAGATCAACATGTATTATGCATATCATGAGTCAAGAGTATCATTTACTAGAGTCAGAATCATAATCTCAAAAACAATAGATGTTAGCTAAACATTAGGTTGTGCCACTATATCCAAGATCAATAATAAGTAGCCTCGCGGAAACAAAAAGACCATCATGATCAAATATTCAATACCAGGTGCACTATTTCATCACAATAAACATAAATCACTTTCATATGCATGCATGAGCCATTTTCAAAGGAGGCATTCTCAACATACCATAGGGCTTACCTAGCCATCCAATGTTATAGCTGAAACATAACATTATACCATGCATACATTGTAGTATTTAGATACCTATGCACTTTCACATAGGCAACTTGTAGTGCTTGTCACCTTTTCATCAAGTACCTCTTTACCCTTTTCTAGATCTAGCTTTTCTTTCCTGCATCTCAAACTATCCTTAAGAGGGATCCAATTATCACATCTCATCAAGAAGGTTAGAAACATCTAGGTAGTCAAAATGTACATGCAAGAGGTATAAACAATGATCAAAACAACAATCATAATAGTCAAATCCATAAGTCTAAACAAGAGTAAAGTCATAAGTCAAGGAATACTTTTATGTAATGAGAGACGATCCTCTCCATCCGTAGACCACATAAAAATGTTTCCTTCAATTAAATTTATCAACAACCAGGTCATCTAGGGCTTCATCAAATCAATCCCAAGTGTTTGAGCATCTAGATCATGCTAGGGCTGCATTCATCAAATCTTAAGTCTTTACCATGAACCAAGGTTTCTCTCAAACCCTCACTATCAAATCCTTATCCACTAACTACCTAGGGTTTTATTGATACCCTAGAAGTATTTTAGGTATCTACCATCCTTTTCTTGCTTCCATCTGATGCAGGAGCATCATGGTTCCAAAATTTGCACATTTAGTAAAATCTAGGGGGTCTTGTGTTTTCCAAGAGATTTGGTTTCCTAAGTATTGAATTAATGTTTTCAATTTTTTGAGTGATTTTATGTGAGACATTTAGAATAGGATTTAATTAAATATTATGAGGCATATTTGTAAATGTTCTCGAATGTAGGAGAACATGAGAGATTTAGTCTAGTTAAAATTTCAAAGGGACTATGAATCTTAGACTTAGGAATTAGTTGGTGATTTTGTGGATTTAGAGGATTCTTAGGATTTAGTTGAGAAGATTAAGGATCTGAACCAGAATTGGTTGCAAAACCTTTTGTATATATTGTAATCCCCGAAGGAATTAAGAGATGATTCTTAGATAAGATATTTGATTGTAAGCCTACTAGCAGAGAGAGAGAGAGAGAGAGGGAGAGGAGTAGTGTTGAGAGGCCACTGAAATAGAAAATCAGGCCGAGAGGAAATTCATTATTGTGTAAATATTTAATTGTGAATAGAATACTCGATTCTGAGTTCGTGAAGAGGGTGTTGTGTTGATGAATTATAAAAACTGTGTGATTGTTTCTTTTATGTGCCGAGTGATCCGTAAAAGGAAAAATCTGATTCTATGTGATATTTCATTGTTGAATGAATTCTGATGAATGCATAAATATCACTATGTGAATAATACTTAATGACTGGGGAAAATCATGTGTGATTCCAGTCTGGAACAATTAAAATTGTGTGCAGGTCGAATGAGAAGTAAAATTGAATCCTAGATTCAGAGTTTTAATACAGAATGGTGTTCTGTATTCTGGATTAGAAACAATGTGCAAAGCATGCAGTGAGCATGAAAGCTATAGATCTAAGTGAAAACCAGATGAGAAATCTCAGGAGGGAGTAGCGTGGATGAGACAGAGTTGCGAAGCGGTGGCAGTCAGAAACAAAAAATCGATTAAGGCAGAAAATCCTTAAAAGATTCCAGAAAAGAGATTGGATGACAAGGACTAAGTCGTAGATCTGAAGTTAATATGGACGGGCCAAATCACATCGCATTGGCCATAAGATAGTAGCATCGCAATCGGCGATTATTTTATTTACATGTTAAGACATCGGAAGGTAAGTAATTTAAGTTGCGAATGGAAAAATGATATATTTTCCGAAGTGCAAAGTGTTAAGTTTGTCGAAGTGCAAAATGGTAAGTTTTTTGATTTTCAAAGTGGACAAATCAATGAACTTGGGATAAGTTATGAAAAGTGCGATGGAGGTTTGCGATGGGAGA
The DNA here is from genome assembly GCA_034641835.2 of Pinus albicaulis. Classification (NCBI taxonomy): domain Eukaryota; kingdom Viridiplantae; phylum Streptophyta; class Pinopsida; order Pinales; family Pinaceae; genus Pinus; species Pinus albicaulis. The sequence continues at coordinate 11,857,894 of CM076579.1, read as the reverse complement.
TTGCATAGGGAAGAGCCTCGGTAAATCTGCAGAATCTTGGTAAACATGCAGAGTCACGTGCAAAAGAAGGAAGGGTAAGTTTAAAGGTTTTATATGTGTGCCCGATGGCTTACGACATAATGGTTATGATTGAAACTGGGGTACCAAAAAGCTTGTGTTAATGATGATGTATTGTGGGTCAGTAAATACTTTCGCTTAATAAATTTTAACTGAAGAATAAAATCCTGGGAACGAGCAAAAATATGTGGGTATTTGCGGCCTTATGGCTGCATCATTTGGTATCAGAGCGAGTAAATGAAAAAAATGTTATAAATGAAGATTGCAGAGCTAAACTATGCATAAGACATTTGGTAGCAGAGCATAATAAGATTATGCGTGAACTGGAAGGAGAATGCAAGCGTGATTGCAGAATAGAGGAGAAGAAGTTAGATTATAAATCTAAAAAGGAGGAGACAAGTGCAAGAAGAAAAGTTAGACAGTAAAATGTAACAAAGTGATGGTTGATTTTTTATGGAAAATGGAGATCCATTCGAGTGTTGAAGAGTGGAAGTAGACTGCTTTGTGAAATCATACATGTAGTGTTTTATATTAACTTTGGTTTGAGTTTTGTAGGTTGCAGACAAAGGAGGAATATCTCAACAAAGACAACAAGAGGAATTGTAAAGTAAAAAAGAACCAATTGTGTTCTTGAAGGTAGAGTAAAGTGGATACTCTGAAGAAAAGTGGCAAAGAACCTAAATGTTCCAGTTGAAGGTTGGACATAGAGGACAAGAGTGTTCTCAGAAGGAAGTAGAATTTCATAAGCCAAGGAGCAAAGGAGTTTCTCAATAGAGGTTCCAAAGATAGAGAACCAGTGTTACCGAAAGACCGAGCTCAAAGGAGAGAAGGCTTGGTGAGGTACTTTCAGCAGGTATGAAGACTTGCTGAGAAGGAGAGGCTTAGTGCAGTTCAAAAGTGAACATATGCAGTTCACAAGAGACAGAAGAATGACTACTGATAGTCATAGCAAAGGTTCAAAGAGAATCCACAACAGAAGAAGAGTGGAGAAATAAGCCAAGGTAAATGGAATAAAGAAGATAAGTCAAGAAGAGATTTACAGAGAGAAAGCTGAGGTAAATTTCCATCTTGGATTATGAATGGATATGCTGCAGAGAAATAAGGTAGACTAGAGGTATGGTTGGACTATGAGAAAGAAAGTGAAATGGCACAGGCTACAAGAAAAGAGAAAGCAATAGGTGAATATTCAGTTAATAGAAGATCTTAGAAAGCTTGAGCAGATAATGGATGTCTAATTGATATCAGAGGAACTCAGAGAAGTTGTGTTGAAAATGGAAGTTTCCATTTGTGTAGTAGAACACAGGGAAGTTCTAACTAAAGATGAAGGCCGAATATCTATGAAAGATCTTAAGAACTATTGTGATAATTCAAGGCAACATGAAGAAATGTGGAAAAAGGTGGTAGAAGAGGATATAAAGCCTTGTATTTTGTCTAATAATTTTGATGTGATTACAGGGTTTGTAGAGGATGGGCAATATTTTGAAGTTGTCATAAAATTTGATGAAAGTATGGAAGAGAGCCTCTCAGAAGATAAATACTCTGAAGTAAATAATGATGGAGAATGCCTCTTGAATAAGGAAAGCATTGACTTGTTGCAGCAGAAAGAAATTAGTAATGAATTGATTTCTAGAAGTAATGAAGGGATAGAGGAAAATATTACAGAGGATATGAATCATATGAAAGATTCAGAGCAACAAGAAGACTTGAGGGTTGAAGCATCAAGTGGGACTGCAAGGTCTTATGTTCTTAAAACTGATAATTTGTGTATGTTTGCAGGTGTAATACATGATGATGGAAAACCTTTGGGTATTGTCAAAGAAGAGGAAGCAGAGAGACATAATTTGAATTATGTTTTAAGGAATAAGGATGAGACAGTTAGGTCTCATAAGGAAGATCATACACAATTGGAGGAAGATATTCCTTTTCAACATACTTCCAGAGTTGTAAGCAGAGGATGTTTGGATTATATGAGTAGCCAAAAGCAAGAAGAAGTGGAGAAGGATATCAAGCAACCAAGTGAAGTGCTTAAGGAAGCTGAGATGAAGAATATTGAAGATTTTTTGAGTGATGTAGAAGACTTGGAACAGAAAAAGGATTTGATGAAAGAATCATCAAATAAGACTATTGGGTCTTCTGGTTTTACAACTGAAAAATTGTGTGTGATTGCAGGTTTTGAAGGTTTTGTAGGGGATAGACAGTTGCTGGAAGCTGTCATAAAGATGAAGGAAGAAAAATAAATGTACAAAAACATTTCAAAGAAGCAAGATCAGAATTGTATTCTGATGGAGAATGAGGCTATGTTATCTTATGAATATAGCCAAGGGAAAGCACATGCAAAATTGGTTAGTAATTTGGAGAAAGAATTGGATGAAAGCACCAGTAGAGAAGAAAGAACCTGGTGAAGACTACAAAGGATCTGCAACAGAGGAAGAAAATGTTACTGCAATCAAAGAATCAGAAAATAATTTAATTTTTGAAATTAAATTTGCAGATAGTGAACAAAAGAGGGAGGTTACAGAGGGAGATATCTTAAGAGATATTCAACAAGTTTGGGAGGTAGAAATGTCTAGAGAAATATCTACAACAATATTTAAAGTAATTCAGATCAAGGATCCTGAAGATATGCAAAATTTACAGATGCAACATATAGTAGACAACAATAACAAACTTAAGCAAGGAGATAGAGGTAGTAAAAAATGGAAAAGTGTGTACCAACCTAAGGATATGGTGGACATGGAGATTGAAAGAATAATAAGGTTGATGATGAAAGTGTCTCAGAAGAAGACAATAGCAAGAAAGAAAAGTAGCAGCAGCAAGAGAAAGACAACAAAATAATGTGAGAGTATAGCTAGTGGGGAAATGCAACTTAAAGTATGGAGACCTGGAGAACATCAACAAACAACAAGAACAACAACCAAAGACAAACTATAGAAAAAAGTTTGGGATCTAGGAGGAATTCCATCAACATTAAAAACACATGATCTGGAGATCATGAATGTTTTCTACCTTGGGAGTCTGATGAAGGATAATCATGGTTCTAAAATTTGTACATTTAGTCGAATCTAGGGGGTCTTGTGTTTTTCAAGAGATTTGGTTTCCTAAGTATTGAATTAATGCAATTTTCAATGTTTTCAGTGATTTTATGTGAGACATTTAGAATAGGATTTAATTAAATATTGTGAGGAATATTTGTAAATGTTCTCGAATGTAGGAGAACATGAGAGATTTAGGCTAGTTGAGATTTCAAAGTGATTGTGAATCCTAGAATTAGAAATTAGTTGATGATTTTGTGGATTTAGAGGATTCTTAGGATTTAGTTGAGAAGATTTAGGATTTGAACCCAAATTGGTTGCAGAAAATTTTGTATATATTGTAAGCCCCGAAGGCATTAAGAGATTATTGCTAGATAGGAGATTTGATTGTAAGCCTATGGGAATAAAGAGAGAGAAAGAGAGTAGTGTTGAGAGGCCACTGAAATAGAAAATCAAGTCGAGAGGAAATTCATTATTGTGTAAATATTTACTTGTGAATAGAATACTCGATTCTGAGTTCGTGAAGAGAGTGTTGTGTTGATGAATTATAAAAACTGTGTGATTGTTTCTTTTATGTGCTGAGTGATCCGTAAAAGGAAAAATATGATTCTATGTGATATTTCATTGTTGAATGAATTCTGATGAATGCATAAATATTACTGTGTGAATAAGACTTTATGACTGGGGAGAATCATGTGTGATTCTAGTCTAGAACAATTAAAATTTTGTGCAGGTCAAATGAGAAGTAAATTCGAATCCTAGATTCAGAGTTTTAATACAGAATGGTGTTCTGTATTCTGGATTAGAAACAATGTGCGAAGTGTGTAGTGAGAATGAAAGCTATAGATCTGAGTGAAAACCAGAAGAGAAAGCTCAAGAGGGAGTAGCGTGGATGAGATAGAGTTGCAAAGCGGTGGCAATCAGAAACAGAAAATCGATTAAGGCAGAAAATCCATAAAAGATTCCAGAAAAGAGATCGGATGATAAGGATTAAGTTGTATATCTAAAGTGAAGATGGATGGACCAGATCACATCGCATTGGCCATAAGATAGTAGCATCACAATCAACGATTATTTTATTTACATTCTAAGACATCTCACGGTACATAATTTAAGTTGCGAATGGCGAAATGATATATTTTCCGAAGTGCGATGTGTTAAGTTTGCTGAAGTGCGAAATGGTAAGTTTTGTGATTTGCGAAGTGGAAAAATCAGCGAACTTGCGATAAGTTCCGAAAAGTGCGATGAAGGTTTGCGATGCGAGATTGCATAGGAAAGAGCATCGATAAATATGTAGAATCTTGGTAAGCATGCAGATTCATGTGCAAAAGACGGAAGGGTAAGTTTAAAGGTTTTATATGTGTTCCCAATGGTTTACGACATAATGTTTTTGATTGAAACCAGGGTACCACAAAGCCTGTGTTAATGATGATGTATTGCGGGTCAGTAATACTTCCGCTTAATAAATTTTAACTGAAGAATAAAATCCTGGGAATGGGCAGACATAATTAAGATTCCGCATATGTGGGTATTTGCAGCCTTATGGCTGCATCACCATCAAAAGTGTCTCCATGGGGTGATCTCCATGGATTTTCTTTAGTCCAACTTTGATACCATGTTAATTATCCATAGGGCTACATTGATATTTGCTTTGATAGTTTCATTTCTTCATAAACAAATTAAGTTCACCCCATATCATTATATCATTATTCAGATTTACATTATTAACCATCAGCATATGCAACTAGGTAGAAAGAAAAATAATATCATCATCATCATCAGCTACGTAGCGGAACATAAAGGAACAAAATAAGAAACACATGCACACATATAGGCACTAGGATTGGTCCGAGACCATGGAAAAACCTACTATGGGGAAAACGCTTGCAAATTCTTCTTATTATATCATCATCAAATGATTCAAAAAACAAGAGTACAATGATACATTGATCCATATCTTAATAATGTAGTATAAAAACTAGCTCATGCATAATATAACCATAAACATACTTCTGCTGAAGGATCCTGATTCTGAGAACTGTAATGCACTATCACTGCCTGTAGCATACTGTTGAACACTGTTGGCACAGAGTGGAAACTTAAAAGAACTCTAGATGCATCTTTGAAGGCTTGATCTATAGTGAAAATATACTAAATATATCTACAGATCTGTAGATCTGAAACACAGATCTAATAGATCACTAAAGCCAACTGAAATCAACTTTCAAATCCTAGATCTGAATCTAGGACGCTACCAAAACATTACTGCGAGCATTTGTGACTGTGCGGATGAAACACTATGTGGGAAAATGGGGTTAATCAAACCCAGATCTACTCAAAAATCCCTTAGCCACACCCATAGCACTCTATGTCTGTGGCTATGGGTCCCTGGCCGTGGGCATAACACACTATGCCTGCAGCTATGGCCTAGATGAACCCGATCTGGCCCTAAAGCCCTAGCCACTTCCTTTCCATTCTGTGCCTGTGGATATGAAACCATGGCCATAGGCATAAAACACTTTTCCTACGGCTAGAACCCAATTTTCCAATTCTGTACCTGCGGCCATAATATAAGACTCTATTTTTTGCGTGAGCTTCAGACCTGTGATTTTGGACCCTGCACGAACTCTTTCCATCGAACTTGTGCGAGCCAAAAACATAATGGATGAACCAGAACAAAGAATGAAAATAGAAGATCGCTTGAGAAAGTCTAAGAATGAGCTTGAGGTTGCTTATATTTATAGGATTTTGTGTGGTTCCACTTGGGGTTAAGGATGAATTAACTAATTCCACATGAGATTAGGCCGACCTATTCCATTTTACTTTAATAAATAAAATAATTCAAAATTTGACTTCCGCTTAAACGATTGGGGCGATCTATAGGTCGATTTTGGTCCTCTGGAAAAGAGGAATCTAATCCAATTATAATCTTGACCCTTCTAGCTATCCAAATTGGAATTTGACCTAAATTTAATAATTTTAACAACTTATCCCTGGAAACGATCCCCTTGATGAATTGCTTCCACTCCCAAGTAAAACATTTCAAGGGAATCCTCATAATATCAATATATGAAATAGTCACATCGATGACAACAAGCTCATATTTTACCTAAGACAACCTCGTCATATATGAAGTAACTCCTTCACCCTGCAACATCTTGGTGGACATCTACTTGTCCTCTTATACCAGTACTTGGTTTTCATTCTTATTCTGGAACAAATTCTGAAGATCCATCCACATCTCATGAGAAAGGTTCTTCCTAGAAAAATGTGGTATTAGGGAATCTGTTCACACCATCTAGGATGATAAATCTCACCTTCGTATCCCATTCTTCATACAGTTCCAACTCCTTAGGGTCAGTTGGCTTCTTGATGGATCTATTGACAAAATCCCAGATCCTGTTGACTTGTACGACAAAATTGATCCTTTCCTTCCATGGAATATAGTTGGAAAACCCTTCCAACCTGTCCTCATACCGAAAACCAACATGCAACTTTGAAATTGTAGTGATCCCTTCACCTACAACGTGACCAAATCCATCTTAAGTTGTAATTTTCTATGCACCTTTTGATTCACCAGCTCCCTAAGTAGCTTAGACACACTATGATACCATGTTGAATTTCCATGACCCTAATGTCTAGGATAGAATCTTAAAATATCCGATGCTACCAAACCAAGAATCTCAAAAAGGCTACTTTTCACAATGGAATATAAATTGAATTAAATCACGCACAAGTATAGACCATTTTTTACAAAATATTGTACAAATATGTACAACAACCCAAATATTCGTTATATTAAAACAACTGAATAATACAACAGTTTAGGGCTCCCATAAAAGGGATAATGTCCCTAAATTATCCAAAAGTAAAAGAATACAAGATACCATGACAATCTCACTTCTCTAGTGCACAATCACAACATCTATGTCGTATCTTGTCCTGCCAGTCCTTCGCTTTCGATATGCTCTCTAGCTTCCCCTTATCCCATCAAGAGACAACACATAGGGATTCAAGGAGGGGTTCCACCTATCACTGTTGCAAGTCACTTCTGCTTTAATAAATAGAGGCTGATCCAATCTTCTCTTCTAGGCTGGCCAATACCTGAGCTCCAATCTACCATTATAACATTCAACTAGTGCATCAATGTAATGCACATTAGACTCCACAACTTCACCCAACCTTCAGCTGTCAAACTCCCTTTATGACTGCCTTTCAAGGGATACTTTGGGTCACCAACATGCTTCCATCCACCAGTCCAATGATACCCAATACAATCACTGTAGAATCTACTCCTAGTTGGGGTTTCTAATAACCCAAGACAACCCCAACACATGGCTTCCACAAACTGCAAAAATACCATCCAACTGTCCAAACTTTGGACCAACAATTTAACATGAAAACATGCCTTCACATGAGTTTTTGCACAGTTGTAGTCCAACAATCTGGTTAGGGATTGGACACAGCCTATGTCATCCCTCTCAACCCCGAAAATAGTCCTTTCTTCCAATGCGACTTGCCTCCTTCTTTGAGATGCTCCCCTACAATGTTTGTTCCTAGGTTATGTTGTAGGAAATTGGCCTTACAACCCATCCAATTAGCCCAAAACATACCTGCGCTACCTCTATAATTGCTACAGGTCCTGCAACCCACCAAAACTTGGAGGAAACCACCCTTCTCTTGCACCAATCCACCTAGAACTAACTCATATCACCCGTGCTCCTTCTTAGACCTACCAAATACATAAAACATTCTTCAAAACAACCCCTTATAACTTCAGTCCTCTCCTTTTGAACTGCAGATACCACATAAGGTGTCTTCCAACATATTTTCACACTTTGGATAAGGAAATAACATCACATACACCTTCTATTTATATCCAAAAGAAGGACTCCACGAATTTTTAAAGATAAATTTCTTTTGGAGAAATTTGTCTCAAGCCTTGGATACTCTTAGACATATCTTGAACTTTATCTAGATTAAATATCCTTGAAGACTTGATTGTTGAAGAAAATATGAAGCATTGTGAAGACTTGTTGAAGGAGCTTGTAGAGGATTTGGTGTTAATACCTATTGAAGACACTTTTGGAGCCCTGATGGAGTATCCTTGAAGAGGATTTCTTGTGCATACATGGAGTCATGGAGACACATACTAACATTGTTGAAGATGACCTTGATAAAATAGCACTTGAAGCATTTTGTAGAATTTTTTGGAGTGTTTTTCAAGACTTGTGAAGAAGATATTGGATGTCTTGAAGCATTTTTAAATCCATATTGAAGAATTAAAGAAGAGGGTTGGAGCCTTGTGGAAAACCAGGTTGGAGCCTGTATTTTTGAGAGGATTGGAGTCCTCAAGAAGACCAAGTTGGAGCTTGGTATAGTACAATTGGATCCTGGTTTAAAATCAAAGATTGGATTCTTCGTCTAAGGTTGGAGCCCTAAAAGAATTTTTAGTGTGATTGAAAAAATTATTGCTGTAGAGGATAGAAGTCCTCGTTATTATTTTTAATAAAAATTATCCTTTTGTTGTATATTTTTTGTTCTAGTTTTACTAAGTGATCTTAATTGGCATAAAATAAAAATTTTAAAAGGAAATACTATTTCACCCCCCTTCTTAATATTTCCAACAGTTACTATGGTAGAAAAATCAATAGTCAATAATAATTAATCCAAGAGAATCTTGTCTCATTGTCAACAACTTCTAATCTCATTATAATTAAGAAATAAATTGGCCCCTATGCTTCTATATGAATCGCTAAATAGTTCTAACAAAATTTGAAGACAAGTTAAGATAGTTTCTCTGTATCTAGTTCTCAGATATCTATACCTCTATTCGCAATACTTGATGATATCACTAATGCCTTCAATATCTGTTCAATAGGTCAAATATGACTAAGTTTTCAACAAGTCTGAGATACTCCGTCTTAAACCCTGCCTCAAACTTTCCTTGAAGAGACAAAATTTTTTTGCGTTGTTACACTAACCAACTGTTAAGATTTCTTAACTTTCTAACTTAATTGTCCTCCATAAAAATGTACTTGAAATTCCTTCAGATGTGTCACAGAAAGAAGGTCGAGGAAAGCTTTTGACCCAGTGGTGTGAATTATCCCACAGTAGGTGTGATTTCATCCACAAAATTATTTAAAGTAGTTATAATTAGTAATAAATACACCTCATACAAGGCCCGAGGAAGGCCAATATTAAGCCTCAGAACCAGCACAAAAAATCATCCACTTGAGCCTCAGATTACTGTGTGTAAGTGTTACAGATGGGGCCTCAGGAAGGCTGATACTTGCCTGCTAAACAATCATAAATGGGTTCAGAACAAAGCCTCAAGGTGGCCGAAAATTATTCCATAGGAGCATCATGGCGGGACCTTAGAATATGTGAAATTTGTTCCACAAAAAGGTTCTAAAATATTCCACAGAAGGTCTGAAATTGGACCTCAAAGGTAGCAAAAGACCCTCAATGAAGTGCCTTATATAAACCTAAAAAAATCTATAATTTTTCTTAAAACATGCCTCAGAGGGATGATCTTAATCCATCGAAAATTCCCACCCAAGATAAAATGATTTAAGCTTAGATGAACCTCAATAAATCAAACTTCTTTTGATATTCGATCAACCTCGACATTAAAGATAACAAGTAATAATGCTTAATATCAACATATGAATTTATGATCATTTTTAGGAGAACAAGTTCTTATTTATAATAGATAGAGGGATAAAAAAGAGGGGTCGACATGCCCTTAAAACCTGGAGCCTGTTGGAAATACTGAGAGGGGGGTGAATTAATATTTCTTTTCAATTGTTAATTATTGCCAGTTAGATTCTTCACAATTAAAGATAGAGAGGTGTATAATAATAATATTAAGGATAAATAAGAACTTCAATCCCTTTTTTTTAATAATAGTATATAATAGATGAGTGAGGGCACCAACCCTTTTAATGAAACAGGCACCAACCTGTTGCCAAGCACCAACTTGGACTTTGATGAGGCTCCGACCTCTAGGGATTTGACCCTATCTTCTCAAGGCACCAACCTTGTGTTTAGGATCTCCTACTCCAAGGACACCAATCCTTTTGTCTCCTTTTAATAGAGAATGTGAATAGTATTTACTTGAACATCCTTGACATAATTCTTCATTGTTTAATCACTTCCAAAATTCTTCATTGTCTGATCACTTCAAAATTCTTCACTGTCTACTTGTTCATCACAACACTTCACTTCCAAAATTCTTCACTATTGTATTACAACAGAAATACCCTGCAAGGTTCCAAAATATGGTTGTATTTTTATCACAGTCTCAAGATGTAACACCACAGTTCTGAAGTTACTCGACCAAGGTTCAGGTGCCTTTCCAACAATCCAAAAAATCCTAGCCACAGTTGAATTACAACTCCTCCACAATAGTTGTCAAGTGACTGTCCAGGTCCGAGGGTGTAAACAACAGGTCCGAGCCCTAATTCTGGACTACAACAGAGATCTGAGCTCTAATTCTGGGCTGCAACAGGGATCTGAGCTCTAATTCTAGGCTGCAACATGGATATAAACCTTAATTATATTGATCCACAGTCCTATAGCTGATGCGGCGCTAGATAAATGGGATGTTCTTCTCCTTATGGGTTCACAAGATGTGAGTCTGTTCCTTTTTCTATGTTCTTCCTTCTTCACCGAGTTTGTCAAGACTGAGATATGGATCTGACCTTCTGAAATGTGACACTCACAGAAATCTGAATCCCTGCAATTTAGATCAGACCTTTTTAACCCCCCAAAAAAATCTTCTCCTTTATATATTAAGTTCACGAGATTTGAAATGAATCTCTTCTGTGTGCTTGATGACCAAATTTCTGTCCTTCCAAAAATCCTCAAAGACTGTCTGAAAATTTGTCTCTGCAATCCGAGTTCTGAAGGTGACAGTCCACTACAGTATAAACCTTTTAACCCAAAATAGTGAATTTATATGTCCTCTCGGCCTCTTAGTCGCTCCTGCGGTTATACTGTGAATTTACTGACCGAAAATGATTGTGAAAACTGAGGAGCGGTGGTTTATATTTATATTAGTTTATCATATTTGGAAGGACACGTCTTTCTAAGGAGAGGCCGACTTGATATAACTGTGCATAGGTCGGCTAGCCAAAAATAATAATTTTTTAATCTTAAAAAATCAATATCTCACAAACTACTAGGAGTTTCGGGACAAATAAGGGCTTGTTGGAAAGAGGAAAAAATCTTCTTTAAGATGGTCTAGGTCCCATGTTGAAATGTTACCTCTAAGTTGGTGAAAAGCATTTTTCTTTGTGACTGCCCTTGAATTATTTAGTGCAGAAAATGATTAGGACAGCAAGAGCTTCTTCATTGTCATATGCCATCACCATATACACCATCATGTGTGCCATCAATGTCATCATGTCATCAAGATAGTGCAGTGATATGTCATTAACCATATGCAACATCAATAAGAAGGAATCCTTCATCAACCTGTTGCCATCAATGACAACTTGGATTAACAATCTCCCCCTTTGTCATTGGATGGCAATATTTTTCTTCTCTCCCCCTTTGACATCAATGGCAATGCGGTGCAAAATTTCTCTCCCTGTCATGCTGCTCCCCCTAACATACTGTACCCTTGACATGCTACTTGATTTAATGTGATGCAAGAGTAATGACCCCGATATTTTGGCGAAGATACTCAAATGCTTCTCGTGGAAGGGGTTCTGTAAAGATATTCGAAATTTTATATTTTTTATTGACGTATTCCAACCTGATATTGTGTTCAACAACTTGTTCATGAAGAAAGTGGTATTTGATTGGAATATGTTTGGTCCTTGAGTGAATTATTAGATTATTTGAAAGACTAATGGTGCTAGTATTGTCACAAAAAATAGTAATTGGTTGCTTAGTTTCTATGTTGACATCCTTCAAGGCTTCCTTCATCCATAGAATTTGTGTACAATAATCAGCAGCGGATATATATTCGGCTTTAGCTGTAGAAAGGGATATAGATGATTTCTTTTTGCTGAACCAAGATACAAGACAATCCCTCATAAAGAATGCATTTCCACTGGTACTTTTACAGTCATCCATGCTTTCGACCCAATCAACATCAGAATAAGCAGTCACAATAAGAGTTGAACTCTTAGGATACCAAAGGCCGAAATCAGTCATTCCTTTCATATATCTGAGAATTCTTTTCACATCTGCTAGATGGGATTGTTTAGGACTTGACTGAAATCTTGCTACCATTCCTACTGCTTGCATAATATCTAGTCATGTAGCAGTTAAGTATAGGAGAGCTCCAATTATTGACCTGTAAAGAGTGGCATCTATGAGAGGGGTATTATCATCTTTGCTTAATTTACAATCTGTGGTCATCACTGTGCTTATAGGTGCACAATCTTCCATCCCATATCTTTTAAGCATGTCTTTAAGATATTTTGCTTGAGATATAAACATGTCTGCAGAAGTTTGAGATATTTGTAGCCCAAGAAAGTAAGACAACTCACCAATCATTGACATCCCGAATTTTTTGGAAATATTTAGAGCAAATTCATGGCTTATTTCTTCATCATTTCTAGCAAATATTAGATCATCAATGTAAACAAGAGTGATCAGAAGTTTTCCCTTGTCCATCTTCATGTAGATATTGCTACCTGCCACTCCATTTTTGAAACCTTCTTGTTGCAGATAGTGATCCAACTTTGCATACCATGCTTTAGGGGCTTGTTTTAATCCATACATGGCCTTTTTTAGTTTGCATACAAAGTCTTTTCCTTTAGCAAGATCAAATCCTTCTGGTTTCTCCATGTAAACTTCTTCCTTGAGATCTCCATTCAGGAATGCTGATTTTACATCCATTTGATAAATCTTGAATCCTTTTGAGCAAGTAAATGCTAAAAACATTCTTATGGCTTCCAATCGAGCTACTGGTGCAAAGGTTTCTTCGAAGTCAATTCCTTCAATTTGTGAGTATCCTTTGCAGACAAGTCTGGCTTTATTTATGATGATTTGTCCATCTTCATTCATCTTGTTTTTGAATACCCATTTTGTTCCAATTATATTTTTATCTTTTGGGCGAGGTACCAGTTCCCAAGTCTAATTTTTTTTTTCGATTTGAGACATTTCCTCTTCCATGGCCTTTATCCAATAAGGATCTTTACTTGCTTGAGAAAAATTTTCAGGTTCTATTAAATATAATAGAACAACATCATCTTTTCTTGGGGTGTTTATCATCCTTCTTCGAGTTTGAATTCCTTCATCTATATTTCCGATGAATTTTTCTTCCGGATGATGTCTTTGAATGAACTTGATCTTAGAGGGAGTTTGTGAAGGTTCACTTTGGGGTTCTCCATTCTCCTCTTGTTTTTCAGATTCTTCTTCTTCACTTTGTTCAAAGAAAGGCTCAACTTCATGATCTTCAATTCTTTTTTCTGGAAGGCCTTCATCAATCTTCACATCAATGCTTTCCACTATTCTTCGTAGACGATTGTTGTAACATTTGTAAGCTTTTCTCCTAGTGGAGTATCCAAGAAATATTCCTTCGTCAACTCTAGAATCAAACCTACCTGGTGAGTCATCATTTATTTTTATGAAACATTTGCTTCCAAAAACCCTGAAATATTTTATTGAAGTAGGTCTTCCTTTCCATAATTCATAAGGAGTATTTTCATTATTTGGTCTTAGTTGAGTTTTATTTAAGGTATAAACTGCGGTGCCAACTTCTTCTCTCCAAAATTTTGGTTGCAAATAAGCTGCTAGTAGAATTGTCCTTGCCATTTCTTGAATGGTTCGGTTCTTTCTTTCAACTAATCCATTTTTCTGGGGTGTCCTAGTAGTAGAGAGTTCTCTTTCGATTCCATGCTCTTTATAGAATTCATCATATTCTTTTGAGGTGAATTCTCCTCCTCTATCCGTTCTAAGACATTTAATCTTAGAATATTTCTCATTCTCAATGAGAGCCTTAAGATTCTTAAAACATTCAAATGCTTCGGATTTATATTTTATGAAATATACCCACATCATTCTAGTATATTCATCAATAAATAGAGCAAAGTACCTTTCACCTTGAAGAGCTGGAGTTCTCGTTGGCCCACACAAATCTGCATGAATGATTTCCAAATGTTTTGATGTTGAGAACTCCTTAGTTTTGTGGCTAGTTCTAGTTTTCTTTCCATGTTGGAATGGGCCACATACAACTTGATTTGGTTTGCAAATTTTTGGAATGTCCCTTACTGCATTAATTTTTCTGATGTTGACTAGGTTATCAAAACTTGTATGCCCCAATTGCTTGTGCCATAACCAATTTTCATCTATTTGAATTAAGTATCATTTATCTTCTTGGATTCTACTGAGAATGTAAACATTATATGGTGTTCTTACTCCTTTCGCCACAAGTTCTCCTGGGGATGAGTCTCTTATTTCACAATTTTTTGTACTAAAGAAAACATTATGTCCTTGGTCACAAATCTGGCTAACACTTAAGAGATTGTGTTTGAGCCCTTCTACCAGAAAGGTATTTTGAGCCTTTCCTAGTCCATTGACAAGGGTAGTAGTTCCTTTTCCAATTATTTTAGCGGATCCACTCCCAAAGGATACATTTCCATTTTTCTTGTTCAATGAGATAAGCTTATTTTGGTCACCTGTCATATGTCTTGAGCATCCACTATCCATGAACCAATGATTTTCTTCACTATGATCACATAGACCTAGGCCACATTTAACAATTTTGAGATTACGCTTTTAGCTTTTTCCCTTTTGAGAGGGAAATTTTGTTCATTATGATAATAATTATCACATAATGAGCAAGATGGATCAAAATTAGCCAAAGGATCAAAGGAATTGTAAGTTTTTATTTGTCCTTACTCTTTAGTACCACGTAGTTGGTTTGTTTGATCATTCAATCTTGGTGCTTCATTCTTATGAGCCTTGCAATGCTTAGCTTGATGCCCAAAGTTTTTACAATTGTAACAATGCCCAAGAAAAATGGTTTGATACCTGTTGTAGTATCCATAGCTTGAACCAACATTCTTCCTTGGAGTTGCTCTTTCTTCAATTCTTGGTTTTGAGATGGGACTTTGTTCCTGACAAGATGAATTTTCTTCTTTTGGATGGCAAGAGAGTACATCAGCATAACTTCTGGCATTATTTTTTGTACTTGATGATTCTTCTTTGAAACCAATTCCAGATTTTTCATGTTGAGGTTTTTGAGTATTAAGAATGTTGTCAAGAGCTAGAGAGCTTTTCCAACTCCTTTTGACTTGATCTAATTCCTTTCTTAGAGATATTATTTCAGCTTCATGTTTTTCATAGATATCATCCTTCTCTTTTAGCTTAATGTTCAAGAAGTCTTCCCTTATTTTTGCTTCCTCTCTTTCTATTTTGAGATAAATTATCTTCTTTTGTAGATTCTCATTTTCTTCAATGGCACTTATTAGCAAACTATCCATGTTTCTTTCATCTTCTAGTTCTGAGTCATAATCATCTGTAAATGCCATGAATAACGTTTCTCTGCTTCCAACATAATTACTTTCCTCATCTGATTCATCATCACTTTCTTTGTAATGACGCACATTTCTAGTTGATTTATTTTTTATGACTACAAATTCATCTTCATCAGACTCATCTTGTTTGGAGAAGAAGTTATTCTTATTAAACCCTTTCTTTTTTTACATCATTCTTTTGGAGTCCTTTTCATCATCACTATCATGTTTATGAGGACATTTTGTAGCGTAATGACCTATTCTTCCAAAATTGAAACAAACAAGAGGGTACTTACCTTTTAGCTTAGATCCCATATTTAGTCTTCGTACAAATTGAGCTAACTCGTTTTTAGTATCAGATTCATCGTTATTGCAATTCCATCATTTTCCTTCTTTTGTAGATCTTGAGGCTTTGAAAGCTGCTTCTTTGAAATTTGGGCTCCCTTTCCTCATCTCATAGGCAATAAGAATACCATGAAGTTCATCCATCTTGAGAGTATCTAGGTCCTTCATTTCTTCTATGGCACTTACTTTGGAGTCAAATTTGTCCAGAAGCGATCTCAGGATTTTTTGAACAATGGTGCTTTCTTCAATATTTTCCCCTAGTCCTTTAAGGGAGTTAACCACTTCAGCTACTCGGAGGAAGTATGATGCAATATCTTCTTCATCATCCATTTTCAGACCCGAATTGTCTTCTATATGTTTGAAGCTTTGCCTTCTTAACTTTGGAGTCCCCATCATATAGAGAAACCAACTTATCCCATACTTCTTTGGTTGAGTCACAATTCATGACTTTCGTAAATTCGGAATCGGTAATTTCACTAGTGATGGAATTTAAAGCTTTGGAATTAGTAATGTAGGCTCTTATTTCATCTGGATCAGTTGGAAGACCAGCAATAGATTTTTACCCATCCGAAACAGAGTGCCATACTTCAGGGCCAAGGAACATTAGATAGTAGGACATCCTCTTTTTCCAAAAACTAAAATTTGTTCCATCAAAGATAGGCAGTTTCCCTGTTGCTTCCATGTTCTTCATTGTGCCTAAGAATATTTCTTCTAGCTGTTAAGATGAAAATGAAGAATTTGGCTTTGAAACCAATTGTTGGAAATACTGAGAGTGGGGTGAATTAGTATTTCTTTTCAATTTTTAATTATTTCCAGTTAGATTATTCACAATTAAAGACAGAGAGGTGTATAATAATAATATTAAGGATTACTAAGAACTTCAATCCCTTTTTTTTTAATAATAGTATACAATAGATGAGTGAGGGCACCAACCCTTTTAATGAAACATGCACCAACTTGTTGCCAAGTACCAACTTGGACTTTGATGAGGCTCTGACGTCTAGGGCTTTGACCCTATCTTCTCAAGGCACCAACCTTGTGTTTAGGAGCTCCTACTCTAAGGACACCAATCCTTTTGTCTCCTTTTAATAGAGAATGTGAATAGTATTTACTTGAACATCCTTGACATAATTCTTCATTTTTTAATCACTTCCAAAATTCTTCATTGTTTGATCACTTCAAAATTCTTCACTGTCTACTTGTTAATCACAACACTTCACTTCCAAAATTCTTCACTGTCTAATCACTTCAAAATTATTCACTGTTGTATTACAATAGAAATACCCTTCAAGATTCCAAACTATGGTTTTATTATTATCACAGTCTCAAGATGTAACACCAAAGTTTTGAAGTTACTCGACCAAGGTTCAGGTGCCTTTCCAAAAATACAACAAATCCTAGCCATAGTTGAATTACAACTCTTCCACAATAATTGTCAAGTGACTGTCCAGGTCTGAGGGTGTAAACAACAGGTCTGAGCCCTAATTCTGGACTACAATAGAGATTTGAGCTCTAATTCTAGAATGCAATAGGGATTTGAGCTCTAATTCCAGGCTGCAACGGGGATCTGTGCCTTAATTATATTGATCCATAGTCCTGTAGCTTCTACGGTGCTAGATAAATGGGTTGTTCTTCTCCTTAAGGGTTCACAAGATGTAAACCTGTTCCTTTTTCTATGTCATGCCTTCTTCACCGAGTTTGTCAAGATTGAGCTATGGATCTGACCTTCTGAAATGTGACACTCACAGAAATCTGAATCTCTGCAATTTAGATGAGACCTTTTTAACCCCAAATAGAATATCTTCTCCTTTATATATTAATTTCATGAGATGTGAACTGAATCTCTTATATGCGTGCTTGATGACCGAATTTATGTCCTTCCACAAATCCTCAAAGGCTGTCTGAAAATTTTTCTCCGCAATCCGAGTTCTGAAGGTGACAGTCCACTACAGTATAAACCTTTTAACCCAAAACAATGAATTTATATGTCCTCTCAGCCTCTTAGTCACTTCTGCGGTTATAATGTGAATTTATTGACTGAAAATGATTGTGAAAACTGAGGAGCAGTGGTTTATATTTATAGTAGTTTATCATATTTGGAAGGACACATCTTTCTAAGGAGAGGCCGACTTGATATAACTGTGCATAGGTTGGCTAGCCAAAAATAATATTTTTTTTAATCTTAAGAAAATCAATATCTCACAAACTACTAGGAGTTTCGGGACAAATAAGGGCTTGTTGGAAAGAGGAAAAAATCTTCTTTAAGATGGTCTAGGTCCCATGTTGAAAGGTTACCTCTAAGCTGGTGATTTTTTTTTTTCTTTGTAACTGCCCTTGAATTATTTAGTGTAGAAAATGATTAGGGCAACAAGAGCTTCTTTATTGTCATATGTCATCACCATATACGTCATCATGTGTGCCATCAATGTCATCATGTCATAAAGATAGTGCAGTGATATGTCATTAACCATATGCAACATCAATAAGAAGGAGTCCTTCATCAACCTATTGCCATCAATGACAACTTGGATTAACAGAGCCGCCTGTCATAAATAAATTTTTTTGACAACCAATTTGACCTTCAAGCAGAGATAACCTTAGCCTTTAAAGTAGTTGAACTAAACCTTATTTTTAAACCAATTTCTAGAATAATGTTTTCTTATTTTGAAGCCGATGTCATAGGATATTCGTCAACTTGAGCGCCGATTGGTCAACCCAAAACCCACAACACATTTGGGGATTCAATTTTGATCAACCATATCTCCTCAATTGTGAGGCGTTATGAGGCGTGCCACCTATTGTTGGAATCAACACGAAAAATATGATCTAATGCTGATGGCCTTCTTTTCAAAAACACAGATCTTCCCTGTCAATTTCTTCTTCAAAGTTGGGGCTTTTTCCAACCATTGTTTGGATTGGAATCAATGACAACCAAATTCCAACACGTCCTTCTAGGAAAGCATGGAAATCCTATTTAATGAAAGCAAAAAACCATACTTAATGAAAGGAATAAATTTTTTTCTATGAAAAACGTAAAAAACATCAAAAACTAATCTACTAAAGCAAATATTGACATGTAATATAAGAATTAATGTGAAGTTTCTATGAAAATCAATGTAAAGGTCGTTCTATGTAAGCATTAAAAATTGAAATAATTTGAGAATGTACTCTACAAAAGCGTGTGAACGATCTTGATTAGTATGACTGTAAAGTGAAAATGATGTAAACAAGAAGTGTATCATATGAATGCATAAATGTGAATGCTTATAAATGAATATTTTTTTTTGTGTTTCCTTATGTTTTTCTGGTTCTTAATTATGACCCGGAAAAGAAGAAAACAACGATTAGAAACCTGAGACAAATTATTTACTATAACATAAAAGAGTAAAAGCAGAGTTAAAAAAATAAAAAATAAAAACACTTATAATATAAGTGTCTTGCATGTCCACGAGGGGGGCCTCTAGGTAATTGCCCAAGATCAATGAAACAAAAAAATCTCTATGGTAACTGATACTAGTTATTCATCAATATGCAATGGAAGCAAAAGGATCAATGTCTAATATTTAATAAAAAATAAAATTACGTACATAACTTATCTGGCTTCTATACTGCTTATCCCTATATATCGCTTGCTAGTCCAATGAGTTAATTTATAATGTTTTAAAAAATAACCAGCTCAGAATAATGCTGATACATATTAGAAAATAAAAAATAATTAAGTGGTCAGGTAAAATTTTGAAACTCAATTCCTATGATTCATTGATAACTTAGCGAATACACATGAAGACATGGTACAAACACATAATCATCCTCGTGTTATTCCTTAGTTTGTTGGATATGAAAAGATAACTTGCTCACTTGAAGTCAGTTCCATGCAAAATAATAGTTTGTTAATAGTGCTAGACCTTCCAATATTCAAGGGGGTTTCCATGATATGCAGTCCCAACTAGACCTCACATTGGTTGTAATATCCCAAATTGGAAAATTCAACAATATAGACCATAAAAAACGTTATTTCCAGAAAATTACGCTATAACTGTGAGAAATAACACTTAGATCCCTTATTTCATGTATTGTGGCCCTCACATTCAGAAGGGGATCAGAAAAAATTCCATTTTTCTAAGTTAAACAGATCTCCTGGTCCCAATATGGCTTAAAAACACCCAAATCCCATGACTTGTAACATGCAGAATTTATGAAGCAAGTAACAACGTGATTATATGAGGGTTTCTGCTAAAATATGATAGGAAACCATATATCTGGAGTTTTATTAATCAAAGCATTGAGAAAACAGAGACCTAGCCTCCTTAATACATTATTTAGATAACCCAGCAAGGGTTTCTTGAAAGCATGAGTATAAAAGAGTAGATCTACAGATCTAGATCTAAAATAACGTTGTATTACTGTAGCTATACATACATATAGCTTAATGATACAATAAATATATGATAATCCCCTTTTTTAGCTTCCCAGAAGAGGGATTGACCCTTTCCTTAGGAAACTAGCTCAAAACCAAGGGGTTTATCCCTCCTACTGCAACATTGTGAGAAATGAATTCCTGCAAGGGACTGTGTTGTAGGTGATGGAAAATGGTTGGCTTGATGCCAAAATAGTGAAATCAGCTCCTGAATCTTCCTTACTGATCTCCAAAAGGAAATAAAGCTTCCTCCTATGAAAAATAAGCTCTGGAAGTGGTGTTGTGAACCCTCCACTGCAACACCCTACAACACAACGTTATACTCTGCAGAAATAACGCTATAGCTGAAGGAGGTGGCCTAGCCTTAATCATAGATGTGTATAAATACATTACAATCTCCCTCAAGAGGCCTCTCAAGAAAGGAGTGTTGAGATTCAACAAGATGATGAGCTTAGTGAAAAGAGTCGCCTTCACTAAGTGGGCTCGCAGGCTATTTTGGCGCAAGTCTATTTTTAGACTATGTCTATTTTTAGACTTGATGATCATATTTTAGAAGTTGCAGGATGCTATTTGTGGATGGTTGATCAAGATGGAAAAATAGATGAAATTATATTTTTAGAATATTGGGCGAAGTCTATTTATAGATCGTCAATCTAAAAATAGATGCATGTCGATTATTATTAGCTCTTAATAATAATCAGACTCTAAACACAAATTATTCTCTTGGAGCACTTCAGTTCAGTGCACAGATGTGGCACATCAGCTGACAGAAGGAATTACGCTATTCCTGAGGGTTTACTGGAGCTATTGCATGGAGGACTCAGTTAGAACTCAAGTGGCAGAGTTATGACACAGTTGGAAGAAGTAGTTATGGAGTTGTATTTAGTTTAACTCAGTTAGAATCAGTTGAGCTAGTTGTATCTAGTCTAACTGATTGATACACTAGTGAGAGTGGAGTGAATTAATTAGTTAATTAATTCACTAAATAATAACTCATTAATCAGCTGAAGAATACAACTGTTGATGAAGGTCATGGCGATTTAATTAGTCTTGTGGAAAGGAATGGGTAAGAGGAATAAAGATAGACTATCTGTTGTGACTATATTGATGCATTGATTGCATCCAACACTCAGTGGAGATGCCAATGAGGATTGTGTAGTCAAGGATGGAGTAATTCAAATTCATTTAGAGAAATTTATTATTCGGTAGATATTCCATGAGTGGAGAGGCGGGCTAGCGTTAGCTGGGTCGGTGCATGGATTTGCAAGATTAGGCCTGTATAGTGTATGATGATTGTACTGTACTGAGAGCTTGTGATAAACTTTGTATGTTTGTATGAGATTTTCATATTATCTCCATGTTACATAATATATATTTGGGGTTTTCAGCTTCAGGCTTTCCCGGTTAAAAACTGTGTTATGTGCGATTGATAATTTTTGTTTATGCTTCACATGTGTGTGCAATTAATTTTTCCGCAAAAGATTAACAAGTGGAATAGATTCAATATCTTGCATAAAGTTAAATAGTGTGAGATCAGGTGGATCTTGGACATATGCATGCTTAGTGCATATAATTTCTACATGGTATCAGAGCATTTTTTATTGAAGATTGCAATTGTGAAGTGAGTTTGTGCTGGTGGACAATTCGAATTTGCTACAGAAGATTCTTGGTGCAGAAATCAAGTATACATTGAAATTTATTTCAACGGGTTGAGATTGGAGTATGCCCTTGATGGGAGCTCAAATCACATAGCCTAGAAGGACAGGATGGAGGTGGTGCTAGAGGATAACGGGTTGAAGGAGTTCCTTGTCCTTGATATTTTCAGCAGGGTCATGATCTTTTGTTACTTGATGCATGGAAAAATGGCTAAAGATGGGGGAGGATTAGGTGAGAGGTGGCAGAGACCCTGTGCTCCAGCCTTCCACAGGAAAGCCACTCATTCTTAATGTGAAACTTTAGCGGAGAAACATTCCAAAGCAGAAGTGACCAGAGGAAGTTGGCGCTTAAAGACAAGCTCAGAAAAATAAAAATGGAGAAAGGCGATAGTATTCAAAAATACCTCACGAAGTTTGTCCACTACAAGGATGAGCTGGGAAGTGTGGGGGTTACTGTTGATGAAGAAGACTTGGTGAGCTTGGCTCTCCTTGGGCTTCCAAAGAGTTGGCATAGCTACGAAGACTCTGTCAATGGACGGGAGAAACTACCGAGATGGGAGCGACTTTGGTCGGATCTTGCGCATGAGGAGATAAGGCGGGGTACCAGGGATGGATCTTCATCGAAGAATGAAGATGAAGATAATTGCACTTTGGCTTCCAAAGAAAGGAAAGGGAAGGGGAAGAAATCTTCTTCAAAATCCGATGCTAAAGGCAAGAAGTAGGATTTGTCCAAAGTGAAGTGTTTTCACTGTCACGATCATGGACATTTCGCCGCTAACTATCCATAGAAGAAGAAGAATAAGCAGGCTATTGGATCTGCAGCTGGAGAGGCCTTAGCCTCACAATTTGAGTTGGATTTTTCCTTGATCGCATGCTTAGTTTCAAGCTGCATGGGATCGGTGTGGTATCTTGACAGTGGTGTGTCTTTCCATATGACGGGAGACAAAGAGTTTTTTAGTGACTTGGAGGAGAAGGACCTCCAGATGCATATAGAGATGGGCGATGATGGTCAGTACAATGCGACTGGCATTGGGACCATTACATTTGAGAGGGATTCCAGTAATCCATTCTTGTTGAAGAATGTCATGCATGTTCCAGGTCTGAAGAAGAACTTGGTCTCGGTTGCAATGCTGGAAGACAGGGGTTATGATGTTGTTTTTAGTGAGGGAAAAGCTTTCCTTCGACATAAAACAACGGGTCAAAACAAGAAGATAGGGGTTCAAATTAAGAATCTCTACAAGCAGGAGGTAGATGGCTGTGCTGCAAATGGTGGGAAAAGAAGAAGAAGTGGTGAGCCGGGATGAGGGCGAGTTATGGCACAGGAGATTAGGCCATCTTCACCATGGCGCTTTAAAGATTTTGCAGCAAATTTCTACTGGACTTCCCAAGGGTACTCTTGCATATTCAGATCAGTGCAAAGGATGTACAATGGGTAAGTTTGTGAAGACCACCTTTCATGAGAAGGAGAATCGTGCTTCGGTGATCCTGGAGAGAATTCACATAGACGCGTGTGGACCATTATTGATTGCTTCAACAACAAAACACAGATATTATGTGATATTTTTTGATGATTTTTCTCGTAGATGCTAGATATTCTTCATGTAGAAGAAGAGTGAAATGTTCTCAAAGTTTTGTGAGTTCAAGGCATTGGTGGAGAAGGAGTCGGGGAAGCAGGTGAAAGCTCTACGGAGCGATAATGGTGGTGAATACATCTCGGTTGAATTCAAAGACTTTTGTAGCAAAGAAGGAATTCGAAGAGAACTCATAGCGCCTCATAACCCATAACAAAATGGGGTCGCGGAGAGAAAGAACAGAACAATTGTGGGTGCTACACGAGCGATGCTGCATGACTAGGGCCTACCGATGCACTTGTGGGCGGAAGCATGCAACACTGCAGTTTATGTGAAAA
The DNA here is from genome assembly GCA_034641835.2 of Pinus albicaulis. NCBI lineage: Eukaryota > Viridiplantae > Streptophyta > Pinopsida > Pinales > Pinaceae > Pinus > Pinus albicaulis. Next base: position 11,834,000 of record CM076579.1, on the reverse strand, counting down.
ACCGTTGTCCTCATAGAGTGCTTGGCATGAGTACACCCGAGGAAGCTCTTACTGGTAAGAAGCCTGATATTTCTCATTTGAAGATTTTTGGCTCACCTGTTTACATTCATGTGACGAAGGACGCCAGGAAGAAGCTGGAGTCGACTGCAAAAGTTGGGATATTTGTGGGGTACACAGAAACACCCCATAACTATCGTGTGTATTTTCCAGACAGTTGGATGACTGTTATGCGATGGGATATAAAATTCAATGAGGTGAAAGCCATGAATTTGTCGCTTGAGAGGGAGATACACTTGCATGCAGTGGAGGAACTTCTTGTTCCCAAAGATGAGCCTCTGGATGTGGATCAGCCATAGGAGGAGATTCATGGAGTGGAGGAGTCCACTCATGCAGAACCAAACATCAGACAAGGCAGAAAGCATACCACAGAAGCTGAGAGACTGAAGCTTGATGCAGCACAAAATGTAGGAGTCCCTACATCACAACGCAGACAGAGACAGTCACCTGGCCGATATATTGGATACATGGCTCTTATGAGCAAGTGTATTGTGATAGAGCCATATTCTTTCGAAGAAGCAGTGCAGGAGCCCACATGGGTAGATGCCATGGTGGAAGAGTATGACTCCATTGTCATAAACAGTGCTTGGGAGATTGTTCCAAGGCCGGTGGGAAAATCAGTTGTAGGATCAAAATGGATCTACAAGGTAAAGCAAGCTGCTGATGGGAGTGTCGAGAAGTATAAGGAAATATTTGTTGCCTGGGGCTTCTCACAGATTGAGGGGATTGAATATGAAGAAACCTTTGCACCTGTCGCACGATATTCTTCCATATGGACCATCCTTGTTCTCTCAGCGCAGATGGGTTGGAACATTAATCAGATGGATGTGAAGACTGCGTTCCTTAATGGGATCATTGAGGAAGAGGTGTACATTGAATAGCCTGAAGGATTTGAGATCTTCAGCAGCAAGTCGCCTGTGTTCAGGCTCGAAAGAGCACTATATGGGCTGAAACAAGCACCCCGTGCTTGGTACACTCAGATCAATAGCTATTTCACTGGACTTGGCTTCACCAAGAGTGAGGCGGATGCAAACCTGTACTAGATTGTGGTTGAGGGTAAGATTTTAATCATTGTACTTTATGTTGATGATTTAATACTAACAGGTGATGAGCAGTTGATACACTCATGCAAGGTAGATCTTGCAAAGGAGTTTGAGATAAAGGATTTGGGCCTCCATTATTTCCTTGGATTGGAAATATGGCAGCGGGAAGGTGAACTGTTTGTGTCTCAAGGCAAGTATGCCTGGGAGATACTGGAGAAGTTTCACATGCAAGGCTGCAAGCCTATCGACACTCATCTTCCAGGAAATTGGAAGAAAGAGGATGCTACATCGGCAGAGGTAGTGGATGCCACTGTTTATCGATAGTTTGTGGGTTCGCTCATGTATTTAGTCAATACAAGACTAGACATATGCTATGCGGTGAACCAAATTTCATAAGCGATAGTTAAGCCTACCAAGCTCTTTTGGAAGGCAGGCAAGCATGTCCTGAGATATCTCAGGGGCACATCTGAGTATGGTTTATGGTACAGATAGACAGATGAGGCGAAGTTGCATGGATTCACGGATGCAGATTGGGCAGGAAGACCAACAGACAGAAAGAGCACATTAGGGGGAATTTTCAGTATCGGATCTATAACAGTTTCTTGGTACAGTAGGAAACAAAGGTCCGTGGCACTCAGTTCAGCGGAAGCAGAATACATGGCGGCAATTTTAGCTGCATGTGAGGCTATCTGGAAGAGGAAGATTCTGGTTGGTTTGTTCGGTTCACATTTAGATCCCACGGTGATTCATTGTGATAATCAGAGTTGCATTAAACTCTCGATTAATCCTGTGTTTCATGATAGATCTAAAAATATTTATATCCGATATCATCATATCAAAGATTGTGTGCAGTGGAAGATCATGTTGCTTTAGTATATTCCTACAGAGGATCAGGATGCAGATATTCTGATGAAGGCGCTCGCCAGGAGAAAATTCGAATACCATAAAGGCAGGATCGGGGTGAAGGATAATCCCTATATTGTTGAGAGGGAGTGTTGAGATTCAACAAGATGATGAGCTTAGTGAAAAGAGTCGCCTTCACTAAGTGGGCCCGCAGGCTATTTTTGGCGCAAGTCTATTTTTAGACATGATAATCATATTTCAGAAGTTGCAGGATGCTATTTGTGGATGGTTGATCAAGTTGGAAAAATAGATGAAATTCTATTTTTAGAATATTGGGCAAAGTATATTTATAGATCATTAATCTAAAAATAGATGCATGTCAATTATTATTATCTCTTAATAATAATTAGACTCTAAACAACAACTTATTCTCTTGGAGCACTTCAGTTCAGTGCACAGATGTGGCACATCAACTTACAGAAGGAATTACACTATTCCTAAGGGTTTACTGGAGCTATTGCATGGAGGACTCAGTGAGAACTCAAGTGGCAGAGTTATGACACAGTTGGAAGAAGTAGTTATGGAGTTGTATTCAGTTTAAGTCAATTAGACTCAGTTGAGCTAGTTGTATCTAGTCTATTGATACACTAGTGAGAGTGGAGTGAATTAATTAGTTAATTAATTCACAAATAATAACTCATTAATCAACTGAACAATACAACAGTTAACTACAGTGCATGGCAGTTTTAGTGGAGGCCAGTGGAGAGATAGGTGAAAGGGCAAGATAGAATATCTGTTGTGACTATAGTCACATGCATTGATTGCATCACACACTCAGTGGAGATGCCAATGAGGATTGTGCAGTCAAGGATGGAGTAATTCAAATTCATTTAGAGCTATTCTTCAGCAGAGATTGCGCAGTGGAGGCAGGCTAGCAGGTGGCATAGATCGGTGCATGGATTTGCAAGATTGGGCCTGATTAGTGTATGACGATTGTACTGTACTGAGAGCTTGTGATAAGCTTTGTATGCTTGTATGAGATTGTCATATGATCTCCATGTTACATAATATATAGTTGGGGTTTTCAGCTTCATGTTTTCTCGGTTAAAAAATGTGTTATGTGCGATTGAATATTTTTGTTTATGCTTCACATGTGTGTGCAATTAATTTTTCTGCAAAAGATTAACAAGTGGAATAGATTCAGTGTCTTGCATAAAGTTAAATAGTGTGAGATCAGGTGGATCTTGGACATAAGCATGCTTAGTGCATATAATTTCTATAAGGAGATGGGATTCTCACTCGGGAACACTTGGTGCTAAGCAACACAAAAATCTCAACTAAACAGCTAAAGAATGCACAATAGTCATACAGACCACAAAATCAATAATCCATAACATGTCCTCCTATGGCTACCTTGACCTCCTTTTAAACAAGTATAAGCCTTCTCACCTTGGGTACCACTCATTAGGGTTTCCTCCACCAAGGAATCTTCCTCCCACTATCACTGCGTTGTCTTCATAGATGATCTCCACCTCTTATCCCAGCGCTATTGACTTGGTCAAACTTGACCTTGTGTACATGCAAATATCCCTTTTCACACATGAGGGTGTGAAATCCAGCTCCTATGATGATCCCTTTTCACATTATGAGGGATTTTGTTCCTATTTATGAAATGTATGGGCCTTATTACCCATTTATTCATCTCCTAATTGTAAGAAGAAAAAATCAATATTTCTAATTAGCTGCATGCTAATTTTGGAATATTACATTGTTTGGGATAGAAACCTCGTCCCAAATGCGACTTGACTGCCATCTACTTAAATATCTACCTTGGATTTAGCTGTTAGAAAGAGAGAGAATTACATACGTGCCTTCGAAAATCAAGCTAGTTTTCCTAGTAAATGTTGAGTTGCAAGTCCCTCAAGCTTCTTCTACGAAAAGGGGGAAAGAAAGTGAGCCTCTAAGAGAGAGGTAATAGTACCACGCTAATAAGGAAAAACACAAACATGAATGTTTCGTCTAACATCTAGCAGAATAGTCCACACAATGCGACACACATTATAACCATTAAAACACGCTCTCAATAAGATAAGCACTAAAATAAATGAATTAGTTCAACTATGTAAGTACTGGAAAAAATAAAACATGAATCATAAACATTCGTAGAATAGCCTTACAAATTACATTCATAAGCCATTCTTAATTTTGGACAACTAGGTCCAAAATCCATGTTGTGACGCTCAGATGAAGATCCAAATATTTTTATTGGACTCCTCTTTCGGAGATGTGAAAGATATATCTAAAGACCATCTTGATCCGATGAGCAAAACATTTATTTTGAATTTATTCAAAATATGTGCAGGTCGGCCTTAAGGTTTTGTGCCCCAGCAGTTTTGTCACACACCCTCATTAATGGATATATATTGGTCAACGTTGGAGGACATTTACAATCATCTTATCCTCACACATTTCTCTCTCCTCATCTGATTGGTTCGATGACCTTGGAGGCTCTTCTCTCCACACGTGGGAAAATTTCAGCAGCAACACATTTCTGTTTTCATCCTAGGGTTTCTGCAGCAGCGTTGACCAACGTTGACTTTGGTCATCGTAAGGTCAAACAGACTTGAAACTCTCCTAGAATTTTGATTTTCGAAATCTGCATTTTTTGGCACTATTCCAGAGGCTAGATGTTGACTTTGACTTGGCTGCATTGACCTAGATGCTGCTGCTGTTTGCATTGACCATTGACTTTTGGTTGAATTTTGGGTTGAATTTTTTGGTTGTCCTAGAGGGTTGTGTGACACTACTGGTTGGATGACCATATTGAGACTTTGCTGGTTGAAGCATCTTGTTGACCGCCGTAACGCACCAACACACTTATATATTTATGGCTTGTCTTCTGTTGATCCACTGGTATGTTCTATCAATATTTTACTTTATTGTTTGTGAGATTGCTGACTGATATTGGGATAAAAAGTAAAGTTGCATCAAGCATAGAACATCTACAAAAATTCACATGGTATCGGAGCTGAGGTGAAGACAAAGCCCTAGTTTGTAGCAATTGCCGAATAAGAGGATGGGTTCCTCAAACTACAATGGCTTTAAGGTTGATGAAAAATTGACTGGGAAGGATGACTTCCATGCTTGGAAGAGGACATTGGATCTTAATTTGGAAGACCAAGATGTCATGGACTATGTGCAAGGTAAAATCCAAGAGCCTCCATCCACTGCAACTGATGTTGCCAAAACAAAGTATAATAAGGGGGAAATCAAAGCAAAACTGATGATCAGGGACTCAATTCATAAGAGTCTGGTTTCCTACATCTCTGAGCTGGGCACATCCAAGGAGATGTATGATAATTTGGTCCACATGTTCAAGGCCAAAAATGCGAATAAAGTCATATTCTTCAAGAACCAATTGAAGAATTTGAAGAAAGGCAGGGATGAGTCTGTTCAATCATATTTTCTGAAGCTGACCGAGATCAAGAATAATCTGATGGCTATTGGGGAAATAATAGCTGATTGAGAGATGGTTCTCACCACACTTGGAGGTATCCCATCCGAATGGCATGTGTTCAACACTACCATTCTCAATAAGAATGTGATACCTGACTTTGACAAAGTACTATCGATATGCGTACAAGAAGAGACAAGGATGAAGGAATATGAAAATGAAGGAAATGTTGCCTTTGCTGCTCATTCTAGAAATAAGAACTTTGGTGGTCCAAGGAGCAAAGGAAGATCATGGGCCTAAGGACATAAGGGCAAGTGTTACACTTGTCATAAACCAGGTCACTATGCTAGAAAATTCCCTTTCAAAAAGGATTATCCCGATGATGATGACAATAATAACAACCGGAGGAATGGAAATCAAAGGAATAATAGGTTAAAGGGAAAAAGGAAGGCTCCCTACGGCGGAAATGGTCAACCTTTCAAAAGGTTGAGAAATTCTAGATATGAGGAATCAAATGTTGTTGATAAAAGAAATGAATTCATTCTTGTATCTTCCCTCTCTGTTGCATCTCCACCCGACACTATGGATGTTTGGTTGATAGATAGTGGTGCCTCAAGGCACATCATTGGGTTCAAGGAAGCACTTTCTGATATGGTTGAGAAGGATACTAATCTGGAAATTATCCTTGGAGATAATGCCACATATCCTGTGAAAGGGACAGGGACTATGACCCTCCACTTGTCTCAAGGTCAAGTCCTCCGCTTGCAGGATGTACTTTATGTAACTGATTTGAAGAATAACCTTGTGTCTATTTCAACCATGGAAGAAAAATGTTTCAATGTGGCATTCATTGATGGGAAGGTGTGCATCTAGAAGAAGAGTTTCAAGGAAGCTATCACAATTGGGTTTAGAGTTGATCCACTCTACTAGGTTGGAGGAAGTCCACTGGGAGTGATGACATGTGATACTATCCGACAGACAGATAATGGCATTGAATATGAGATGAACGAGTTCAAGAACTTTTGCAGAGAAGCTGGCATCAAGAGGGAGACCACAATTGTTTATACTCCTGAGTAGAATGGCATTGCTGACCGAAAGAAAAGGACCATTATGGAAGTTGCCCGTGCCATGCGATGTGACCAAGGTCTACCGAAGTTTCTATGGGGAGAAGCTACGAACACTATTGTGTACATACAAAACTGATGCTTGCATTCCGCTCTGGACTCCAAAACTCCTGAAGAGGTTTTCTCTGGTAAGAAACCCGACGTCTCACATTTTAGAGTTTTTGGATGTCCTGTTTATTTTCATGTGCCGAAGGAGAAGAGGAGTAGGCTGGATGGTTCTGGAAAGAAGGGAATGTTTGTGGGCTATAATGAGACTTCGAAGGCCTATAGAGTCTATGTTCCTGGTCAAAGAGAAGTGGAGATATGCTGGGATGTTACCTTTAACGAAGATTCTTCCCTGAGGAAAGTAGTCAATCTTCCGAGATCTGAGGAAGATCACGAAGAAAGGCTTGGAAACCAAGAAGAACCGAAGGATGAGACGTTGCCCGATGCTGAAGGACCAATGGACCTGATTGATCCACTGCCTTCGATGAGGAAGAGACCATCATGGTTTAGGGACACTCTCAAGGATTTCGAGCAACATATGGCCCCAAGGGGGACATTTCGTGAAAGCAAGAAGCCGAATAGATACTAATGGCATCTAGTAGCCATGAGTACTATCATACAATTTGAGCCTGGATCTTTTGAGGACGTCGTAAAGCATCAAGTCTGGAAGGATGCTATGCATGAAGAGTATGAGTCCATAATGAAGAATGATTTCTGGGATGTGGTTCCAATACCGGAGGACAAAGAAGTTGTCACCTCGAAATGGCTCTACAAGATCAAGCATGGATGTGATGGAAGTGCTGGAAAGTTCAAGGCAAGATTCATTGCCCGTGGCTTCTCTCAAAAGGAAGGCGTAGACTATGATGATATATTTACACCTGTGGCCCGATATACCACCATCTGATCTATCATAGCCCTTGCTGCTACGCAAGGATGGAGTCTTCATCAAATGGATGTGAAAACCACATTTCTGCCTGGTGCGATAAAGGAAGAAGTGCATGTGGAGAAACCTTTGGGGTTGGAAGTCTAGGATCGGGACACCCATGTATGAAGGTTGAAGAAAGCCCTCTATGGGTTGAAGCAAGCATCCAGATCTTGGTACGACACAATATATAGCTACCTGATGAAGCTGGGCTTCACTCGTAATAATGTTGATATTAACCTTTACTTCAAGGTTAATAGAGAAAAGCCTCTCATTCTGCTGTTGTATGTGTACAACCTCTTCCCGACAGGTGCTGACCCTCTCATTCATCAGTGCAAGAGGGAGCTTGCTGTTGAGTTCGAGATGAAGGACCTAGGACTGATGCATTACTTCCTAGGCCTGGAGGTTTGGCAGAGACCTGGTGAGATTTTACTTTCTCAAGGAAAACACACTGTGAAGCTTCTAGAAAGAGTTGGAATGGTGGAATTTAAGTCTGTGTCAACACTGATGGAGCTCAACTTTAAGAAGTTGAGTGGCAGCGCCGCTGGGCCCATGTTAGAAAATCCTACTGAGTATCGTCACCTCGTAGGTGCCCTGATGTTCTTAGTGAACACCCATCTGGACGTATGTTTTACAGTGAACACTTTGAGTCAACACATAGTTTATCCTCATAACATTCAATAGTTTGGTGCCAAGAAACTCTTTAGATATCTCTAGGGTATGATAGACTAGGGGCTGAGATACACTACCGAGAGCATGCCACTCCATGGATATACTGATGTCGTTTGGGCTGGCAGTGTAGTGAATCACAAGAGCACATCTGAATGCTGCTTCACACATAGGTCTAATTCGAGCAAGAAGTAGAAGTCGGTAGCCTTTGGCACCACTGAGGCCGAATATAGTGTAGCATGTATGTCATGTTGTGAAGTCACTTGGTTGCGAAAGTTATTCAGTATGCTGTTCGAGCATGTGCTAGATGCCACAGTTATCCTTTGTGATAACCAAAGGGGGATTCATTTGTCAGAGAATCCCGTGTTCCACGATTGATCCAAGCATGTTGATGGTTGGTACCACTTTATCCGGGTTATGGTACAATGAGGTGCCGTAAGGCTCGATCATATAGGAATTGATGAGCAGGTCGCAGATATTCTCACAATGCCCTTGGGGAAGGTCATGTTACTAACCTTCTGTGAGAATATTGGTATCATGGAATGACCCTATTCTGAGGGTCCTGTTGGACAATGAGCTCTTGGAGCTCTGGGGGGATTTGGGGATAGCTTCTTGGAGATATAAGCAATCACAGGGCTAGGCTTGCCGAACCTTGTTGGTGTGCTTCTACCCCACTGTTATGATTATTGAGTAGGTTCAACTCTCATGATCTGTGCCTTGTATGCATCCTACCCATTGAGTCTCGAGCTCATGGGAAGTACCTCTCATTTTTCCAGTGAGGTGGGAAAAGCTAGAGACTAGTAGCAAAGACTGATGGACACATTATAGATTTCCGTACTCTCTATCTAGGATGGCACGGCCCAACCCCTTGATCTGGGATCAAGTCTAGTGAGGTTTTGGACCTCCAACTAAATTTGGGTCAGTGAAACTAACTTCGGGTTAGTATATGACTCTCTTGAGTCCTAGAGAGGTTTCAAACCTCCAACTGACTATGGGTCAGGTAAACCAACTTAGAGTTGGTATGAGACTCTTGAGTCCTATAGAGGTTTCAGACCTCTGGGCTGAATATGTCAGCCGTGAATGATGTCTTTGTGACTGACCCACATATGTTCTGAAATAAAGAAGCCAACAAAGCAAGTTACGACGGGATGACGCACGATGTTTGGATTGCACAGGTGGATGGAGTTCTCCCTAGTTGAGAGGGAGTGTTAATTTTGGACAACTAGGTCCAAAATCCATGTTGTGATGTTCAGATGAATATCCCAATATTTTTATTGGAATCCTATTTCAGAAAGGTGCAAGATTGATCTAAATATCATCTTGATCCAATGAGCAGAACATTTATTTTGAATTTATTCAAAATATGTGCAGGTCAGCCCTAAGGTTTTGTGCCCCAGCAGTTGTGTCACACACCCTCATTGATGGATATATATTGTTCAATGTTGGAGGACATTTTCACTCATATCATCCTCACACATTTCTCTCTCATCATCTGATTGGTTCGACGACCTTGGAGGCTCTTCTCTCCACACGTGGGAAAATTTCAGCACCAACACATTTTTGTTTTCGACCTAGTGTTTTTGTAGTAGCATTGACCATTGTTGAATTTGGTCAACGCAAGGTCAAATGGACCTAAAAATCTCCCAGAGTTTTGATTTTCCAAATCCACATTTTTTGGCACTATTCCCGAGGCTAGACATTGACTTTGACTTGGCTGCGTTGACTTAGCTATTGCTGCTGTTTGCGTTGGCAGTTGATTGACTGAATTGAATTTTTCTTGAATTTTGGGTTGACTATTTTGGTTTTCCTAGAGGGTTGTGTGACACTACTGGTTGGTTGACCATATTGAACTTTGCTGGTTGAAGCATCTTTTTGACCGCCGTAACGCACCAACACACTTATATATTTCTGGCTTGTCTTCTGTCAATCTACTAGTATGTTCTATCAACATTTTACTTTATTGTTTGTGTGATTGCTGACTGATATTGGGATAAAAAGTAATGTTGCATCAAGCATAGAACATCTACTATTGAAATCCATTTATGAAAAGTGTTGGCTGTCATGCTTCAATTATTAAGTAAAATTCTGAAGATGCATGAATACAAAGAACATTACTTGCTCCAATAGTGGAGCGTTGGAGCCACTGTTTTATCCCCAAAAGTACTAACTTATATATCTTATACCTTATAGGAGAAGCCAAGGCTAAAAGTACTTTACATGATAAATGAGGATCTATTTATAACTTGAGGAGTGACCTTTCATATCCTCATGACACTTGAATTTCTATCTTCTAGTGACCTTTGGACTTCTACAACCTGTGAAGTTCCAAATGAATTTTGGAATTACATATGAATTTTGGTATTACATATCCTTTGGAATTCCGTGACTCTTGAGTTCACATATGACCCTTGGACTAATACTTATTTGTCTTTGACAATGATTACAATGATACATTTTGTCTTCCACATCATCATATGATGAAACCTGACACATCACTATCTTGGATGATTGGGACTGACAATGACTGACGACATAGACTTGCTTTAGTAGTGACATCGCTTCCATTGTGTCTATTCTTCATCGTCATCTATTCATGGTGCTTCCACCCTCCGAAGGATATTAAAACTTTTTAGTATTCATGATTCTTTGATCATCAATTTTTAGGTGTGTTCTTAGTTCTTGTTGCACTTCCTTCATTTATCATCTTTGCCAAATATTCCTTGTATGTGCTTACCAGAAGTTTCTTATAATCCCCGTTTCTGAAATCATTGATGATGAGAAACTATGAGTTTGAAAATATCCTACTCTACCATTTTTTATGCATATTTTATTCTCCGTGTCCTTTTAGTGTGTTTAAAATGGTCAATGGATATGAAGGAGGCAAGGGCGCACTCTGAAAGGCTTAAGGATGGAGGAGAGGAGCTTCATCATGCGGTCATGTGCCCTAAGGAGGAAAAACATCAAGGCAGGGCACATGTCGCAAGTCCAAAGGGTGAAGGGGAAAGCTTCAGGCTTCCCAAGTGTGCTATGTGCCGAAGGGAAAGAGGGAGGGCGCAGGGCGAACTCTTGAAGGTTGAAGGTTGAGGATTTGTGCCTTTGGGGTGTGCTCATGCACCTAAGAGGCCTAAGGAAGGGCACAGAGCACATTTTCAAAGGATGAAAGTTTAGGATTCGTGACTTCAAGGTACAAGAGTGCACTCAAATCAGTTCAAGAGAGCGCAGGGAACATAAGGGAAGGCCAAAGAGATGAGCTTCAGGTATTTAGGATGTGCTAGTGCGCTTAAGGAGGTTACACTTCTTCGAGTTGAAGGAGTGCCCTCTAGGAAGACTTAGTCACTTTTTGAGGGTGTATTTCAGAATAGGGAAGGGGATTCATGCTTTTAAAGTGCACCTAGTTTTGTGGGAGGGCTTAGGGCACACTCCTGAATAATGAAGGGTCACCCATAAAGGCTTTATAGTACACTCATGCACTCATGGCCTTAATGGGATCATTTTTCAATCGAAAGGTTTCTAAGGGTGAATGATTAGTCAGGGAATGGACAAGATGATTTATGGACTTAAAACAAGTACGTCACATACTAAATCTTAGAGAAAAATTAGAAAACTTTAACATACAATGAATATACATCAAAAAACCACTTTATACAACATTCCCCAAGTACAAACGATGAAGTGTGTGCGACTGCGATCCAAAAGTGTCGTTTTAAAACAAGAAAGGTGTTGTGACCATGAAATGCATATATGATATCCACATCGATGAAAAAACATTTAATAATAATCAAGAACATTGGAAACATATGAACCAACACAAAACGACACTTGACGAATAAGGTAACACTCAATAAGACAATGAGATATGCTCCAAAATTCAAATGTAGTGAAAATTTGGAGGGTGTTGTAGCAACGATAACACTTGGTGACGCAATGGGAGGAATTCAAATTCTCTATCTGAGAATAGATTTCAGATAAGGGTTAGGTCTTCAGGAATAATTGATTTATCCAAGTTCCCCTTTTCGATTCATCTTTACAAATAGAATCTTACTTCTATCTACTTGGTTGAAAACATATACTGTTTCGATCCGGGAAAGGTAATGTACAAGGCATGTTTATGATGTTTAAAGTATGAGTTTACATTTATGGTGATGCTTCGCTTCTAGCAGGCCTGGAAAATGCCTTGACATAGTCACTTCAGAGGAAAAAATGTTTCTTTGTTGCCAGCGAGTTTGGTTAGTACCCCGACGAAGTCGCTAGATTCACCTCCTTATGAAAGAAGGCTTTCTCTTCTTTCACCCTTTATTTATTTATTTAGTAGAAGTGTGCATTGGCACTTATTATCTAAACGAGAGGAAGAGGGATCCTGAATTATTGGTATCAGAGGAGGTTGCCCCTTTAGAGAAGTATTTTAATACCTATGATTCACGTTTGCTCGCTTTATATTTTATCCTTATCCATTTTCTACTATATTGGACAAGCATTAATTTACAAGTATACATATACCAAGTGGAGTGGTTCAAAAAATAGAATAATAACAGGTCTAATAGGTTCTCGCAAGGTTCTCCTATTGGATGAATTATATTTTCCATCTGGCCTTAGCTCAACCTATGGATTTTTCCCCAAACAAAGGAGAATAAAAAAATAGCTAAGCACTAAAGTTGTCACATTCCTATTTTATTTTCACTACAAATTAATTAGGCCATGCACTTTCACACACATATCTTATTTATGTACAATGACTGACACAAAAAAACCTAAAAGACATGACACTTAGAACTGATAACACAAAATAAAGAGAAAGAGAAGATGAAAAATAATATGTACAAGAACTACACCCTGTAGATGCTACTAAAAGTAATTCTTTAGATCTCGACCATTTATGGGTAGGGGGTCAAGCCTCCCGTCCAAATATTTGATCTTGAAAGCATTGTGGCCGAGTTTCTATGACTATGAATGGCCGAATTCACAATGGCCGGAACTTTGTATATTTATCTTTGTCTTCATGGGGTCTATCACATCACAGAACGAGGTCGCCCACACCAAAGCTCTTCACCCCTGCATATTTTATTTCAAACCAATGATTTATATGGTTATGATGCCCAAAAAATCAGTCCTTGTCTTTGGGACATTCTTCCTTGAGTTTTAGTAAAGTGTCCATCCTGTTCTAAACTAGTAGGAAAGGTTTACCTTGTGACTCCTGAGAGAGTTGCAAGGTTGGGAGGTACAAGTTCAGAGGCAAGATAAATTCTTTACCATACACCAGAAAGTATGGTGAGGTTCTCATAGAAGGCTTAGGGGTAACACGATCAACCCAAAGGGAATTAGTCAAAGAAGTATGCCAACTCTTCTTTTAAGAGAAAATGGTGTTCTTGATGATGCTAATGATATTTTTATTTATGGATTCAACTAGACCATTTCCCTAGCAATAGTAATTATATGCATGCTTGAGAACAATCCTTTATTCCAATATAAAATCATAAAGTTTGAATGATGAGAAGTAAGTTTCATTGTCAAAGACAAGTGATGTAGGAACACCAAACCTAGTGATGATGTTCTATTCTATAAAGTGAATGACTTCCTGGTCATTTACTTGTTTGAGTGGAAGTTCTTCCGACCACCGGGTGAAATAATATGTAGGTGTGAGGATATACCAGTGCTGCTTTGACAAGTGTGGAAGAATCTCTCTTATAACATCAAGGCCCCACTGTTGTAATGGTTTTTCGACTGCTACTGGGATCAGTGGGGCGGATGAAATTTGATAACGACCGACGCATTTATAACAAGATTTTCACTTGTGGAAATAGGCGCGAGTGTTCTTAAAAAGAGTGGGACAATAATAACCATCCCTCATGAATTTGTGCATTGTGGTGTTGTCCACACAGTGGCCACCTGCTGATCCATCATGTAAATCCTTCAATACCTTCTTCATATCTTGCGGCTTAATGCACCTTAACAAAACTCCATTATGGTGCTTCCAAAAAAGCATTCTATTGACCAATTGGTATGATAGATACCTTAAGAGGATTTCCATTTTTGATAATTCCAAGGGCAAGGTGCCACATTCCAAAAAATAACATAACTCTGCATATGAGGGTGCTATGGATGTGGACTGGGGAATACGATCAATATTGTACATTTCTATTTCCTTCTTCCATCTTGATAGATATTATCTGGGAGCATCCTTTGCTTCGGTTGTTAATTTGCATAAGTCGTGACCCTTTATAGTGTGAACTGGTTTGAACTCTAGATCATATTCTTGAAGACATGTCACCCAATTAGCCCTCTTCTCAACTGGTTCGTGTTGCACAAGTAGCATTGTTACTTCGGGGTGAGGTACGAAGACAATGATGGGAGATTTCAATAAATAGGTCGTGAAATACTTCACTTCCTTATATACTTCATACACTTGTTTATCAATTTCAGGGTAATTTAATTCTGGTCCCTGTGGACTAACACTCATAAAAGAGATAGGCCACCTTCATTGTCCTTCTAAGTTAATACAACGACAATCGAAAAATATGAAGGAAATGTATAAAGTAGGAAATGTTTATCATAATATAGATTGAAAAGTGTGGGTTCATAAACAATAGCTTGTTTAATCTGAGAAAAAATGTCTTTCTCCCATTTGTCCCACTTATATACTACACCTTTTTAACCATCTCATGTATAGGTTTGAATATATGAGTATAATCAAAGATTAATTTTATGAGGAAATTGATTTTCCCTAAGAAATACTGCATGGATTTATTATTCACTGGGAATGGGAGCTATGTGATAGCCTTGACCCTCTTGGGGTCAATCTTGATACCACTCTTTGCTATGATGTGCCCTAGCAGGATCCCTTTAGACACACCATAGACACTTTTCTTGGGATTTAGAGAAATTTCGTACTTCTGACACCGCTAAAATATATTATTTAGATGACGTACATGTTTTTACCTATTCTTAGAAAATACAGTGACATTAGCTAAGTAAACAACGACTATCTGATCTATAAGGCCACGAAAGGCAATGTCCATCGCTCTTTGAAAAGTT
Source organism: Pinus albicaulis (assembly GCA_034641835.2). Taxonomy (NCBI): domain Eukaryota; kingdom Viridiplantae; phylum Streptophyta; class Pinopsida; order Pinales; family Pinaceae; genus Pinus; species Pinus albicaulis. Next base: position 11,818,874 of record CM076579.1, on the reverse strand, counting down.
GCACCAACATTGATTAGTCCAAACGAAATCCTTTTGAATGAAAACGTTCCCCATTTATTTTGGAACATAGTCTTAAACCTATTTGGTTTTGCTACGAGAAATTGATTATAGCCTGAAAATTCGTCTAGTAGCGAAAAAATTTCAGACCAAGATACTATTTGGTGTATCTTCTCCATGGATGGCACTGGAAAGTTTTCTTTATTAGAAGCGTGGTTAAGATTTTGTAAATCAACACATAGGTGTATTTCACCAGACTTCTTTCTTACTAGGACCAAGGGGGACACCTACGTTGGATGATCTGAGCATCCAACAACTTTCTCAATTATTTCTGAATCTGGGGCTCGAGTGTCAGATGAACTTTTCGTAGCTTCTATTGGAATGATTTCACCCCTTCTTTTAAAGGAATCACATGCTGGATGATGCAAGTATAACAAGTCTTTAAATCACCGTATGTCCAACTGAACACATCTTGATATTGCTTGAATAAAAAAATAAAAATTTTTCGCTCTTGTGGGAACCAACATGTACCGAGATTGACATACTTCGGATTCTGTGGGGTTCCTAAATTGACTTGTTCATATGCAAGCTTTGAACTCTAATTATTTGTGTTTCTTGGTCTTCTAAACCATTTTCTACAAGTTGTATAGTTTTTTAGGGACACCACACCTTTTGGCACAGTGTTTCCTTTCGGTGCTTGAGATGCTTCTTGCAAAGCCTGCTCGTGCTCATCCTCCTCTATGGTGGCCTATTTAAATACATCGACATTGTCCATGAAGTGTGGTATTTTTTGGTCGTCATTGAAAACACGTAAGTTAGTGACATTGTCAAGTAAGGATGGTTTGTATAAAATTTCAATAGAAAAACCATTTTTCAATGACGACATACTAGCGGTAACATTTTCTAATGTATTTGCTACCACCTTCCTAACTCTTGGAACAAAAACAATATTGAAAGATTTAAAAATGATTAATCAAATTCCATACCTCTTGCTGGTAGTTTTTGAGATGAGGTGAAACACAATGTATAGTATCTCATACCTGATGAGTGACTACCTCTGAGTCACTGATTACCTTCAAAAACTCTACCTTTAGGTCTATAAATTTTTTCAATCCAAATACGAGTGCTTCGTATTTTGCAGTGTTATTAGTTCACTCTAACTCCAAACGAAATGAAACTACATGTTTCTTGTTTTGCAGGTCTGTAAGGGCACAACCAGCTCCAGAACCGTCCTTCTCCTTAGAACCATCGATGTAAAGAGTAAAAAATTTAAAAGTTGCAAAGCTATTTCCTATACAATTACTACAATTATTACTAGTAATAATATGTACTTTTATATCACATAACTAATTTTCACCAACCAAAGAACAAGGAAGGAGCTCCAGCTATGTATATGGTGGAATAGGTGATGGCTGTGAAAGATAACACCCAAGGTATATTTCTATGAAGCGATTACCAAAAATTAAATCTGCGAAAGCAACCTACTCATTTTTCCCTTCGAAGGATGTGACCATGTATTTCATGTAAGGTTCCATTTCCTTCCAGATCTGATTGTTCTTTCCCCTATATGGAAGCCACAAATGTGACCAATCGGTTTCAAAATTCCCCTTGTAATTTTCTCAACCAGTCTCTACTAAGGAGTAATCCATATGCTCTAGTATGACCACAATTATGATATTTATACATTGGTGAACTCGATCATCTTTAGATAATATGATAAGCACATTCCAACTTCACCAATAACCTGGACCAACAATTTATCCCATTTGGATTTTTTTTTTTTTTGCAATAGATAGTGGCATTACATTTATGGATGCACCAGAATAACCTAAATAATTTTGAACATTGTAATTAAAAATTTAGAAAAGTTAATAGAAACAAAGGGAAAATAGTATTAGCTTCTAATGTTTCAGTGTTAAAAACTGACTCCAGGGGACCAAAAGACTTACCAGATACCTTCTGGGAAGAATCATTATTACTTGACGAGGCCTGATCAAGGGCTCGAACAAGCATTTCCCGCTGGATTTATATTCTTGTGAGGTCAAATATCAAAATATTTACGCGTTCTTTCTTCATATCTTTGAATATGTTGTAGTCAAGTGCAACGGGGATTGGTGAAGTGTCTGGAGGAGTGACTTTTCTGACACTTATGGTGTGATGGTCCTAATTTTACTATTGATGTAAGTGTTCTTTGCTGTGGTAGCATCTCTAGACTTGTTCAGAGTTTGGTGGGTGGGCGAAGTGAGTTTCCTTAACAAATTCTCCTTCATCTTTTGCCTCATCAGCTCTTGTTCAAGAAAATTCCCTTGAATTCTCAAATTATATCGACTACTTTTATTTTTAGTTGGGGCCGCATTCGGTGGTGGTTCATTAGTGTTTTTCTTCCCAGTATTTAACACAAAATCGAAAGTATTAACTACATGTCCAACACTTGTGGTCTCTTCAAACGCTTTAGGTTATTCCTTTTCTTCTGTTTGTTAAATTTGCTTATTTGCAAGCACTAAGTTAGTAATATATGGAACTAGAGTGTTCATGTTGTGATTCGGAGCCGAGGTGAAGACAAAGCCCTAGTTTGTAGCAATCACCAAAGAAGAGGATGGGTTCCTCAAACTACAATGCCTTTAAGGTTGATGACAAATTGACTGGGAAGGATGACTTCCATGCTTGGAAGATGACATTGGATCTTAATTTGGAAGACCAAGATGTCATGGACTATGTGCAAGGTAAAATCCAAGAGTCTCCATCCACTGCAAATGTTGCTGCCAAAAAAAAGTACAAGAAGGGGGAAATCAAAGCAAAACTGATGATCAAGGACTCAATTCATAAGAGTTTGTTGCCTACATCTTTGAGCTGTGAACATCCAAGGAGATGTATGATAAGTTGGTCCACATGTTCAAGGCCAAGAATGTGAATAAAGTCCTATTCTTCAAGAACCAATTGAAGAATTTGAAGAAAGGCATGGATGAGTCTGTTCAATCATATTTTCTGAAGCTGAGCGAGATCAAGAATAATCTGATGGCTATGGGGGAAATAATAGCTGATTGAGAGATGGTTCTCACCACACTTGGAGGTATCCCATCTGAATGGCATGTGTTCAACACTTCCATTCTCAATAAGAATGTGATACCTGACTTTGACAAAGTACTATTGATATGCGTACAAGAAGAGACAAGGATGAAGGAATATGAAAATGAAGGAAATGTTGCCTTTGCTGCTCATTCTATAAATAATAACTTTGGTGGTCCAAGGAGCAAAGGAAGATTAGGGGCCTAAGGACATAAGGGCAAGTTTTACACTTGTCGCAAGCCAGGTCACTATGCTAGAGAAATCCCTTTCAAAAAGGATTCTCCCAATGATGATGAAAACAAAAAACCCGGAGGAATGGAAATCAAAGGAACAACAGGTTCAAGGGAAAAAGGAAGGCTCCCTCCGGTGGAAATGGTCAACCTTTCAAAAGGTTGAGAAATTCTAGATATGAGGAATCAAATGTTGTTGATAAAAGAAATGAATTCATTCTTGTATCTTCCCTCTCTGTTGCATCTCCACCCGACACTATGGATGTTTGGTTGATAGATAGTGGTGCCTCAAGGCACATCATTGGGTTCAAGGAAGCACTTTCTGATATGGTTGGGAAGGATACTAATCTAGAAATTATCCTTGGAGATAATGCCACATATCCTGTGAAAGGGACGGGGACTGTGACCCTCCACTTGTCTCAAGGTCAAGTCCTCCGCTTGCAAGATGTACTATATGTACCTGATTTGAAGAATAAACTTGTGTCTATTTCAACCATGGAAGACAAAGGTTTCAATGTGGCATTCATTGTTGGGAAGGTGCGCATCTAGAAGAAGAGTTTCAAGGAAGCTATCATGATTGGGTTTAGAGTTGATCCACTCTACTAGGTTGGAGGAAGTCCACTGGGAGTGATGACATGTGATACTATCCGACAGACCGATAATGGCACTTAATATGAGATGAACGAGTTCATGAACTTTTGCAGAGAAGCTGGCATCAAGAGGGAGACCACAACTGTCTATACTCCTAAGTAGAATGGCATTGCTGAATGAAAGAATAGGACCATTGTGGAAGCTGCCCGTGCCATGCGATGTGACCAAGGTCTACCGAAGTTTCTGTGGGGAGAAGCTATGAACACTGCTGTGTACATTCAAAATCGATGCTTGCATTCCGCTCTAGACTCCAAAAATCCTGAAGAGGTTTTCTCTGGTAAGAAACTTGATGTCTCACATTTTAGAGTTTTTGGATGTCTTGTTTATTTTCCTTTTCCAAAGGAGAAGAGGAGCAAACTGGATGCTTCTGGAAAGAAGGGAATGTTTGTGGGCTATAACGAGACTTCGAAGGCCTATAGAGTCTATGTGCCTAGTAAAAGGGAAGTGGAGATATGCCGTGATGTTACCTTTGATGAAGATTCTTCCCTGAGGAAAGTAGTCAATCTTCCGAGATCTAAGGAAGATCACGAAGCAAGGCCATGAAACCAAGAAGAACCGAAGGATGAGATGATGTTCGATGCTGAAGGACCAATGGACCTGATTGATCCACCACCTTCGATGAGGAAGGAACCATCATGGTTCAGGGACACTCTTGAGAATTTCGAGCGACATATGGCCCCAAGGGGGACATTCCGTGAAAGCAAGAAGCCGAATAGATACCAAGGGCATCTAGCAGCCATGAATACTATCATATAATCTAAGCCTGGATATTTTGAAGAAGTCGTAAAGCGTCAAGTCTGGAATGATGATATGCATGAAGAGTATGAGTCCATAATGAAGAATGATGTCTGGGATGTGGTTCCAATACTAGAGGACAAAGCAGTTGTCACCAGTTGTCACCTCGAAATGGCTCTACAAGATCAAGCATGGATGTGATGGAAGTGCTGAAAAGTTCAAGGCAAGATTCGTTGCCCGTGGATTCTCTCAAAAGGAAGGCGTAGACTATGATGATATATTTGCACCTGTGGCCTGATATACCACCATCCTATCTATCATAGGCCTTGCTGCTACGCAAGAATGGAGTTTTCATCAGATGGATGTGAAAACCACATTTATGCATGGTGCAATAAAGGAAGAAGTGTATGTGGAGAAACCTCTGGGGTTCGAAGTCCAGGATCAGGACACCCATGTTTGAAGGTTGAAGAAAGCCCTCTATGGGTTGAAGCAAGCATCTAGAGCTTGGTACGACACGATAGATAGCTACCTGATGAAGCTAGGCTTCACCCATAGTAATGTTGATATTAACCTTTACTTCAAGGTTAATAGAGAAAAGCCTCTTATTCTGGTGTTGTATGTGTACGAACTCTTCCTGACAGGAGCTGACCCTCTCATTCATCAGTGCAAGAGGGAACTTGCTGCTGAGTTCGAGATGAAGGACCTAGGACTGATGCACTACTTCCTAGGCCTGGAGGTTTGGCAGAGACCTAGTGAGATTTTTCTTTCTCAAGGAAAACACATTGTGAAGCTTCTAGAAATATTTGGAATGGTGGAATTTAAGTCTGTGTCGACACTGATGGAGCTCAATTTTAAGAAGTTGAGTGGCAGCACCGCTGGGCCCGTGCTAGCAAATCCTACTGAGTATCTTCAACTCATAGGGGCCCTGATGTTATTAGTGAACACCCATCCGGACGTATGTTTTACAGTGAACACTTTGAGTCAACACATAGTTGATCCTCATAACATTCAATGGTTTGGTGCCAAGAAACTCTTGAGATATCTCTAGGGAACGATAGACTAGGGGCTGTGATACACTGCCGGGAGCATGCCACTCCATGGATATAATGATGTCATTTTGGCTGGAAGTGTAGTGGATTGCAAGAACACATCTGAATGCTGCTTCACACGTAGGTCTACTTCTAGCAGGAAGCAGAAGTCAATAGCCTTGGGCACCATCGAGGCCGAATATAGTGCAACATGTATGTCATGTTGTGAAGTCACTTGGTTGCGAAATTTCTTCAATGAGATGTTCGAGCATGTGCTATATGCCACCGTTATCCTTTGTGATAACCAAAGGGGGATTTTTTTCCAGAGAATACCATGTTCCACGATCGATCCAAGCATGTTGATGGTTGGTACCACTTTATCCAGGATATGGTACAATGAGGTGCCGTAAGGCTCGATCATATAGGAATTGATGAGCAGGTCGTGGAGATTCTCACAATGCCCTTGGGGAAGGTCATGTTACTAACCTTCCGTGAGAATATTGTATCGTTGAATGACCCTATTCTGAGGGTCCTGTTGGACGATGAGCTCTTGGAGCTCTGGGGGGATTTGGGGATAGCTTCTCGGAGCTATAAGCAACCACAAGGCTAGGCTTGCCGAACCTTGTTGGTGTGCTTCCACCCCACTATTATGATGATTGAGTTGGTTCACCTCTCATTATCTATGCCCCGTATGCATCCTACCCATTGAGTCCCGAGCTCATGGAAAGTACCTCTCATTTTTCCAGTGAGGTGGGAAAAGCTAGAGACTAGTAGCAAAGACTGATGGACACATTAGAGATTGTTGTACTCTCTATCTAGGATGGCACGACCCAACCCCTTGATATGGGATCAAGTCTAGTGAGGTTTCGGACCTCCAACTTAATTTGGGTCAGTGTAACTAACTTCGGGTTAGTATATGACTCTCTTGAGTCCTAGAGAGGTTTCAGACCTCCAATTGACTATGGGTTAGGTAAACCAACTTCGAGTTGGTATGAGACTCTTTTTGAGTCCTATAGAGGTTTCAGACCTCTGGGCTAAATATGTCAGCCGTGAATGATGTCTTTGTGACTGAACCACTTCTGTTCTAAAATAAAGAAGCCAACAAAGCAAGTTACGGCGGGATGACGCACGATCTTTGGATTGCATAGGTGGATGGAGTTCTCCCTAGTTGAGAGGGAGTGTTAATTTTGGACAAATACATCCAAACTCCATGTTGTGATGCTTAGATGAAGATCCCAATATTTTTATTGGACTCCTATTTTGGAGAGGTGTAATATTGATCTAAATATCATCTTGATCCGATGAGTAGAACATTTATTTTGAATTTATTCAAAATATGTGCAGGTTGGCCTTAAGGTTTTGTGCCCCAGCAGTTGTGTCACACACCCTCATTAATGGATATATATTGGTCAATGTTGGAGGAAATTTTCAATCATCTCATCCTCACACATTTCTCTCTCATCATCTGATTGGTTTGATGACCTTGGAGGCTCTTCTCTCCACACATGGGAAAATTTCAGCAACAACAAATTTCTGTTTTCGACCTAGAGTTTATGTAGCAGTGTTGACCAACATTGAATTTGGTCAACGCAAGGTCAAACGGACCTGAAACTCTCCTAGAATTTCGATTTTCCAAATCCACATTTTTTGGCACTATTCCTGAGGCTAGACGTTGAATTTGTCTTGGCTGCGTTGACTTAGCTACTATTGCTGTTTGCTTTGACAGTTGATTGACCATGTTGAATTTTTCTTGACTTTTGGGTTGAATATTTTTGTTTTCCTAGAGGGTTGTGTGACACTACTGGTTGGTTGACCATATTGAACTTTGCTGGTTGAAGCATCCTGTTGACCGCCGTAGCGCACCAACACACTTATATATTTCTGGCTTGTCTTCTATCAACCTACTGGTATGTTCTATCAACATTTTACTTTATTGTTTGTGTGATTGCTGACTGATATTGAGATAAAAAGTAAAGTTGCATCAAGCATAGAACATCTACTATTGAAATCCATGTATGAAAAGTGCTGGCTGTCAATCTTCAATTATTAAGTAAAAGTCCAAAGATGCATGAATACAAAGAACATTACTTGCTCCAATAGTGGAGCATTGGAGCCACTACTTGATCCCCCAAAATACTAACTTATATCTCTTATGCCTTATAGGAGAAGCCAAGGCTAAAAGTACTTTAAATGATAAATGAGGATCTATAGGAGTTTCCTTTCATATCCTGATGACACTTGAATTTTTTCCTTCTAGTGACCTTTGGACTTCTACAATATGTGAAGTTCCAAATGACTTTTGGAATTACATATGAATTTTGGTATTACATATCCTTTGGAATTTCGTGACTCTTGAGTTCACACATGACCCTTGGACTAATACTTATTTGTCTTTGACAATGATTACAATGATACATTTTGTCTTCCACATCATCATATGATGAAACTTGACACATCACTATCTTGGATGATTGTGATTGACAGTGACTGATGACATGGACTTGCTTTAGTAGTGACATCGCTTCCATTGTGTCTATTCTTCATCATGGTGCTTCCACCCTCCAAAGGGTATTCAAACTTTTGAGTATTCATGATTCTTTGATCATCAATTTTTAGGTGTGTTCTTAGTTCTTGATCTTGTGCTTCCTTCATTTATCGTTGCCAGATATTCCTTGTGTGTGCTTAGTAAAAGGTTCTTATAATACCCGTTTCTAAAATCATTGATGACAAGAAACTATGAGTTTGAAAATCTTCTACTCTACCATTTTTTATGCATATTTTATTCTTCGGGTCCTTTTAGTGTGTTTAAAATGGTTAATGGATCTGCAGGGCGCAAGGGCGCACTCTGAAAGGCTAAAGGATGGAGGAGAGGAGCTTCATCATGTGCTCATGCGCCCTAAGGAGGAAAAACATCAAGGCAGGGCGCATGTTGCAAGTCCGAAGGGTGAAGGGTAAAGCTTCAAGATTCCCAAGTGCACTATGTGCCAAAGGGAAAGAAGGAGGGCGCAGGGAAAACTCTTGAAGGTTGAAGGTTGAGGCTTTGTGCCTTTGGGGTGTGCTCATGCACCTAAGAGGCCTCAGGAAGGGCACAAAGCACATTTTCAAAAGATGAAAGTTTAGGCTTCGTGCCTTCAAGGTACAACAGTGCTCTCAAATCATTTCAGGAGAGTGCAAGGAACATAAGGGAAGGATAAAGAGATGAGCTTCAGGTCTTCAGGATATTCCAGTGCGCTTAAGGAGGGCACACTTCTTCGAGTCGAAGGAGTGCCCTCTAGGAATACTTAGTCACTTTTTGAGGGCGTATTTCAGAATAGGGAAGGGGCTTCATGCTTTTGGAGTGCACCTAGTTCTGTGGGAGGGCTTAGGGCACACTCCTGAATAATGAAGGGTCACCCATCAAGGATTTAGAGTATGCTCATGCACTCATGGCCTTAATGGGATCATTTTTCAATAAAAAATTGTCTAATTGTGAAGGATTGGTCAGGGAATGGACAAGATGAGTTATGGACTTAAAACAAGTATGACACATACTAAATCATCGAGAAAACTTAGAAAACTTTAACAAATAATGAATATACATCAAAAAACCACTTTATACAACATTCCCCAAGTACAAACGATGAAGTGTCTGCGACTGCGACCCAAAAGCGTCGTTTTACAACAAGAAAGATGTTGTGACCATGAAATGCATATATGATATCCACATCGATGCAACAACATTTAATAATACTCAAGAACATTGGAAAGATATGAACCAACACAAAATGACACTTGACTACTAAGGCAACACTCGATAGGACAATGAGATATGCTCCAAAATTCAAATGTAGTGAAAATTTGGAGGGTGCTGTAGCAACGATAACACTTGGTGATGCAATGGGAGGAATTCAAATTTTATATCTAAGAATAGCTTTCAACTAAGGGTTAGGTATTCAGGAATAATTGATTTATCCAAGTTCCCCTTTTCGACTCATCTTTACAAATAGAATCTTACTTCTCTCTACTTGGTTGAAAACATATACTGTTTCGATCTAGGAAAGGTAATGTACATGACGTGTTTATGATGTTTAAAGTATGAGTTTACATATATGGTGATGCTTCGCTTCCAGTAGGCCTAGACAATGCCCTGACAGAGTCACTTCAGAGGAAAAAACGTTTCTTTGTTGCCAGCGAGCTTGGACAGTACCCCGACAAAGTCACTAGCTTCACCTCCTTATGAAAGAAGGCTTTATCTTCTTTCACCCTTTATTTATTTATTTAGAAGAAATGCGCATTGGCACTTATTATTTAAACGGGAGGAAGAGGGATCCCGACTTATTGGGATCAGAGGAGGTTTCCCCTTCAGAGAAGTATTTTAAGACCTATGATTCACGTTTGCTTACTTTATATTTTATCCTTATCCATTTTCTACTATATTGGACAAGTACTACTTTACAAGTATACATATACCAAGTGGAGTGGTTCAAAAACTATAATAATAATAAGTTTAATAGGTTCTCGCAAGGTTCTCCTATTGGACGAATTATATATATTTTCCATCTGGCCTTAGCTCAACCTATGGATTTTCCCCAAACAAAGAAGGAGAATAAAAAAATAGCCAAGCACTAAAGTTGTCACATTCCTATTTTATTTGCACTACAAATTCCTTGGGCCATGCACTTTCACACACATATCTTATTTATGTACAGTGACTGACACAACAAAACCTAAAATACATGACACTTAGGACTGACAACACAAAATAAAGAGAAAGAAAATATGAAAAATAATATGAACAATAAATACACCCTGTAGATGCTACTGAAAGTAATGCTTTATATATCGACCATTCATGGGTAGGGTGTCAAGCCTCCCGTCCAAATATTTGATCTTGAAAGCATTGTGGCCGAGTTTCTATGACTATGAATGGCTGAATCCACAATGGCTGGAACTTTGTATGTTTACCTTTGTCTTCATGGGGTTTATCACATCTCAGAACGAGGTCTCCCACACCAAAGCTCTTCACCCCTGCATATTTTCTTTCAAACTATGCTTTATACGATTCTGGTGCCCAACAAATTAGTCCTTGGATTTGAGACGCTCTTCCTCAAGTTTTAGTAAAGTGTCCATCCTGTTCTAAACTAGTAGGAAATGTTTGCCTTGTGACTCCTGAGAGAGTTGCAAGGTTGGGAGGTACAAGTTCAGAGGCAAGATAAATTCTTTACCATACACCAGAAAGTATGGTGAGGTTCTCAGAGAAGGCTTAGGGGTAACATGATCAACCCAAAGGGAATTAGTCAAAGAAGTATGCCAATTCTTCTTTTAAGAGAAAATGGTGTTCTTAATGATGCTAATAATATTTTTATTTGTGGATTCAATTAGAACATTTCCCTAGGGATAGTAATTATATGCATGCTTGAGAACAATCCTTTATTCCAATATAAAATCATGAAGTTTGAACGATGAGAAGTAAGTTTCATTATCAACGACAAGTGATTTAGGAACACCAAACCTAGTGATGATGTTCTATTGTATAAAGTGAATGGCTTCCTGGTCATTTACTTGTTTGAGTGGAAGTTATTCCGATCACCGGGTGAAATAATATGTAGGTGTGAGGATATACCAGTGCTGCTTTGACGAGTGTGGAAGAATCTCTCCGATAACATCAAGGCACCACCATTGTAATGGTTCTTCGACTGCTACTGGGATTAGTGGGGCATTTGACATTTGATAACGACCGACACATTTATAACAAGATTTTCACTTGTGGAAATAGGCGCGAGTGTTATTAAAAAGAGTGGGACAATAATAACCATCCCTCATGAATTTTTGCATTGTGGTGTTGTCCACACAGTGGCCACCTGTCGATCCATCATGTAAATCCTTCGATACCTTCTTCATATCTTGCGACTTAAGGCACCTTAACAAAACTCCATTATGGTGCTTCCAAAAAAGCATTCTATTGACCAATTGGTATGATAGATACCTTAAGAGGATTTCCATTTTTGATAAGTCCAAGGGAAAGGTGCCACGTTCCAAAAAATAACATAAATTTGCATATGAGGGTGCTATGGATGTGGACTGGGGAATGCGATCAATATTGTACATTTCTATTTCCTTCTTCCATCTTGATAGATATTATCCAAGAGCATCCTTTGCTTCGGTTGTTAATCTGCATAAGTCGTGAACCTTTATAGTGTGAATTGGTTTGAACTCTAGATCATATGCTTGAAGACATGTCACCCAATTAGCCCTCTTCTCAAATAGTTCGTGTTGCACAAGTAGCATTGTTACTTCTGGGTGAGGTACGAAGACAATGATGGGATATTTCAATAAATAGGCCGTGAAATACTTCACTGCCCTATATACTTCCTACACTTGTTTATCAATTTCAGGGTAATTTAATTCTGGTCCCTATGGACTAACACTCATAAAAGAGATAGGCCACCTTCATTGTCCTTCTAAGTTAATACAACAACAATCAAAAAATCTGAAGGAAATGTATAAAGTAGGAAATGTTTATCATAATATAGATTGAAAAGTGTGGGTTCATAAATAATAGCTTGTTTAATCCGAGAAAAAATGTCTTTCTCCCGTTTGTCCCACTTATATACTGCACCTTTTTAACCATCTCATGTATAGGTTTGACTATATGAGTGTAATCAAAGATTAATTTTATGACGAAATTGATTTTCCCTAAGAAATACTGCATGGATTTCTTATTCACTAGGAATGGGAGCTATGTGATAGCCTTGAACCTTTTGGGGTCAATCTTGATACCACTCTTTGCTATGATGTGCCCTAGCAGGATCCCTTCAGACACACCAAAGACACTCTTCTTGGGATTCAGAGAAATTTCATACTTTCGACACCGCTCAAATATATTCTTTAGATGACATACATGTTTTGACCTATTCTTAGAAAATACAGTGACATCATCTAAGTAAACAACAACTATTTGACCTATAAGGCCACGAAAGGAAATGTCCATCGCTCTTTGAAAAGTTGCACCAACATTGATTATTCCAAATGAAATCCTTTTGAATGAAAACGTTCCCCATTTATTTTGGAACATAGTCTTAAACCTGTTTGATTCCGCTTCGAGAAATTGATTATAGCCTGAAAATTCGTCTAGTAGCGAAAAAATTTCAGACCAAGATACTATTTGGAGTATCTTCTCCATGGATGGCACTGGAAAGTTGTATTTATCAGAAGCTTGGTTAAGATTTCGTAAATAAACACATAGGTGTATTTTACTAGACTTCTTTCTTACTAGGACCAAAGGGGACACCTACGTTGGATGATCTGAGCATCAAAAAAATTTCTCAATTCTTTCTGAATATCTGGCTCGAGTGTCAAATGAAATTTTCGTAGCTTCTGTTGGAACGATTTCACCCCTTATTTTATAGTAATCACATGCTGGATGATGCAAGTATCATAAGTCTTTAAATCACTGTATGTCCAAGTGAACACATCCTAATACTGCTTGAATAAACGAATAAAACCTTGTCGCTCTTGTGGGAACCAACATGTACCAAGATTGACATATTTCGGATCCTATGGGGTTCCTAAATTGACTTGTTCATATGCGAGCTTTGAACTCTGAGTCTTTGTGTTTCTTGGTCCTCTAAACCGTTTTCTGCAAGTTATATAGTTTTTTAGGGACACCACACCTTTTGGCATAATGTTTCCTTTCGGTGCTTGAGATGCTTCTTACAAAGCCTGCTCGTGCTCATCCTCCTGTATGGCGGCCTATTTAAATACATCAACATTTTCCATGAAGTGTAGTATCTGTTGGTCGTCATTGAAAACACGTAAGTTAGTGACATTTTCAGGTAAGGATGGTTTGCATAAAATTTCAATGGAAAAGCCATTTTTCAATGACGACATACTAGCAGTAACATTTTCTAATTTATCTGCTGCCACCTTCCTAACTCTTGGAACAAAAACAATATTGAAATATTTAAAAATGATTAATCAAATTCCATACCTCCTGCTGGTAGTTTTTGAGATGAGGTGAAACACAATGTATAGTATCTCATACTTGACGAGTGACTACCTCTGAGTCACTGATTACCTTCAGAAGCTCTACCTTTAGGTCTATAAATTTCTTCAATCCAAATACGAGTGCTTCATATTTTGCAGTGTTATTAGTTCACTCTAACTCCAAATGACATGAAAGTACATGTTTCTTGTTTTGCAGGTCTGTAAAGGAACATCCAGCTCCGGAACCGTCCTTCTCCTTAGAACCATCGATGTAAAGAGTAAAAAATTTAAAAGTTGCAAAGCTATTTCCTATACAGCTACTACAATTATTACTAGTAATAATATGTACATATATATCACATAACTAATTTGCACCAACCAAAGAACAAGGAAGGAGCTCTAGTTGTGTATATGGTGGAATAGGCAATGGCTATGAAAGATAACACCCAAGGTCTATTTCTATGAAGCGATTACCAAAAATTAAATCTGCGAAAGAAACCTACTCATTTTTCCCTTCGAAGGATGTGACCATGTATTTCATGTAAGGTTCTATTTCCATCCAGATCTGATTGTTATTTCCCCTATATGGAAGCCACAAATGTGACCAATCGGTTTCAAAATTCCCCTTGTAATTTTCTCGACCAGTCTCCACTAAGGAGTAAACCATGTGCTCTGGTATGACCACAATTATGATATTTATACATTGGTGAACTCGATCATCTTTAGATAATATGATAATCACATCCCAACTTCACCAATAGCCTGGACCAACGATCTGTCCCATTTGGAATTTTTTTTTTTTGCAATAGATAGTGGCATTACATTTATGGATGCACCAGAATCAACTAAATAATTTTGAACATTGTAATTAAAAATTTAGAAATTTAATAGAAACAAAGGGATAAGAGTATTAGCTTCTAATGTTTCAGTGTTAATGATTGACTCCAGGAGACCAAAAGACTTACCAGATACCTTCTGGGAAGAATCATTATTACTTGATGAGGCCTGATCAAAGGCTCGGACAAGCATTTCCCGCTGGATTTCTATTCTTGTGAGGTCAAATATCAAAATATTTACGCGTTCTTTCTTCATATCTTTGACTATGTTGCAGTCAAGTGCAACAGGGATTGGTGAAGTGTCTGGAGAAGTGAATTTTCTGACACTTATGGTGTGATGGTCCTAATTTTACTATTGGTGTAAGTGTTCTTTGCTGTGGTAGCATCTCTAGACTTGTTTAGAGTTTGGCGGGCAGGCGAAGTGAGTTTCCTTAACAAATGATCTTTCATCTTTTGCCTCATCAGCTCTTGTTCAAGAAAATTCCCTTGAATTCTCAAATTATATTGACTACTTTTATTTTTAATTGGGGCCGCATTCGGTGGTGGTTAATTAGTGTTTTTCTTCCCAGTATTGAACACATAACCAAAAGTATTAACTAGATGTCCAACACTTGTGGTCTCTTCAAATGCCTTAGATTCTTCCTTTTCTTCTGTTTGTTCAGTTTTCTTGTTTGCAAGCACTAAGTCAGTAATATACACAACTAGAGCGTTAATGTTGTGATTCCATTGTGGGAAAGTCTTTTCTGAATGATATTTTCGGTGAAAAGAAAAACATTTGTCCATTCCCATTCTCTCGACATTCAACACGACACTCGAGCTCTGTGCAGACTTGGACGGATGACTATTGATGTTGCTGCTTTTATTGAAATTATTCGAGAATTTAAAATTTAGGGGCTTTCTTCTGACAATGGTATCACTTGTCGTTTGCTTCATTGCTTCCAATTCATTGGAAACATTCTTGATAGTGAAGGTCAAACTTTCTAGATCAGTAGATTATCTTTCCTTGGCCTTGATTGAGGAGGCCTAAGACCTTTTCCCAGTATTCTTTGAGTCTATGGATGACTCATCATAAACTATGAATCTGATTGCACGTATGTCCTCCTAAAAAATAATGGCTTCTTCGAATTTATGAGCCAAAGTGTCTTTCGTTGCTCTCATTACAAATTGTGAAATTCTTACTGGCAAGAAAAAAGTATAGTAATCAATTGTGATGGAGGCATGAGGTGTCGTATCTGGAGGGAATTGGCTCAATATCCAATTGAAACTATGATTAAAGGACTTCACTTTTTATTCCCCCCCCATATTTATATTCCCTAACTCTTTTAATAACATGCCTGGGGTATTGTCATCCACAAAATTTTCAAGGAACAATTTTTTAAACCCCGTCAAACTCTGAATCGAATTCACAGGAAGAATATGGTACCAAGGAGATGCTCTACCATATAAGGTTAAAGGAAAGAGTCTACATGAAACATCATCATAATGTACCTCAAGCGTCTGCAGGTGTAGGTAGAAATTATCCAAATGGTCTTCTGCTTTGAGTGCCTTGTCAGTGTCATATTTTGTTAACAATTTTTTTGGGTGTATTGGCATCTTATGTAAAATATCTTAAAGGGCAAGTGGACCTTGAGTCATCCAATAAAAACCTTTCTTTGCCGTGTTTTCGTCTATGTCCTCCTCTTATTCATAATCCAAGGTATCTTATTCGTCTTTTTCATGTCTGCCTAAACCATGGAAAGTGTTGTCTGAAATCACAGTGTTTCCCCCGTCACCCCCGTTAAAAGATAGAGGCTGATTTGGTTTGTTTGTATTTTCAGCAGATTCCTCCAACTATTGAGAGTAGAAAAATAAAATCTTCTACTCTAGAAACCACTATCATGGTGGGAGTGGTTGCTTTCTTCTTTGAAAAACAAGGAAGATTATGTGCTCCAGGAATCAATCAGATAACCTTGCGAACTTATGGGTTATGGGTCAAATTTATTGGATGTGTTCGTAACAAATCTTGCAAATTTGTTCAAGGCCGAGTTGAGAAGAAATGCTTGCTTTAGGAATATGAGTCAGAGAATTTATGGGAATATTTCTTCCTTGTCCAAAGGAAGTATGATTTGGGTGGGTGGAGTTATCAACCATAAAAATCTGGCTTCCCTCCTTCTAGCGCTAGGAATGTTGACAGTGCTGGACCTCCCAACATTCAAGGGGGTGTCTTCGATATGCATACCCAACTAGACCTCACACCATTTGGGATAGGATCCCCATATGGTATACGACCTGACTGCCACTACTGAAAATTTTGCCTTGGATTTATGTTGTGAAACCAGCTCCAAAAATAGAAGAAAAGAGATATCAACGCCTTAGAAATAAGCCACTTCAAGGGGGAAAACTCCAATACATTACATGAATGGATAATTCTTGGATGATACAAATTACAAAACCTCCTTTCTATATATAGGAGTCCATGGGGCCACAATTTAATCCTATCCGACCTAACAATAATAATTTAAGGGCACAATAATAACAATATGGGGGTTACAGTGGTACAATAATAACAATAAGGGGGTTACACTAACAAAAATAAGGGACTATACTAGTAATATAGGGACCTAACATGCCCCTCTCCTTCAAAAAGTGTTGTCCTCAATGCTTGAGTAGCTCTGGGTGCTTCTGTATAAAATTCTCATCCTCCCATGTAGAATCTTCAGTGGGTAAGTTCTTCCACTTGATGAGATACTCTGAAATTGATCGATTCCGTAGCTGTCGAGTTCTTGTTTCCATGACCGCTTCAAGTTCCAATATGATTTTTCCTTCCTCATAAAGTTCTGGAAATATTGTTTGAACTGGAAGATTTTCACCTATAACCTTCTTTATGCATGAAACATGGAAAATTGGATGCACTCGGGAAGAAGCAGGAAGCTCCAATTTGTATGCCATAGTACCAATATTTTGCAACACCTTGTAAGGACCATAGTAATTTGGCGATAATTTATTATCCTTCTTAGCTTTCTTGAGGGACATTTGTAATTTGTATGGTTGTAGCCGTAAAAATACCCAGTCTCCTACATCAAAACTTCTCTCGCTGCGATGTTGATCTGCCTGTTGTTTCATTCGATTTTGTGCCAAATTCAGGTTATCCTTTAAGAGTTGGAGAACTTCTTGTTGATGCTCGATGTGATCTTCCACTACTTGAACCTTTGAATTTTCTCTTAAATATGATGTGATGGATGGTGGATGATATCCATAAAGTGCCATAAATTGGGTCATTTTTGCTGCAGTATGGAAGGAAGTGTTATACCACCATTCAGCGAGAGGTAACCACTTGACCCATTGTGTTTGTTTATCAGATACAAAACAACGAAAATATCCTTCCAAACATTTATTTACTATCTCAGTTTGACCATCGGATTGAGGATGATAAGATGAGCTATGAGCTAATTGAGTACCCAAACAAGAAAATAACTCTGTCCAAAAATTTCCAGTAAAAATGGGATCTCTGTCACTCACAATAACCCTTGGGTTTCCATGTAGCTTTTGAATTGTGTCCATAAATGTAGTAGCAACTGTACTTGCTTTAAATGGATGAGATAATGCACAAAAGTGTACATACTTGGTAAGTCTATCAACTACCACCATGATGACATTCTTTCCTTCAGACTTAGGTAAACCTGTGATAAAATCCATTGAAATCTCCTCCCAACGCTGACTTGGAATGGATAAAGGTTGTAGAAGTCCCGGGGTCTTAATTGTCTCCACTTTATTCTGCCGGCAAACCAAACATTCCGCCACAAACTTTTGAATATCAGATTTAAGGCCATCCCAAAAAAATTCTTTCTTCACCCTGTGGTAAGTTTTTAAAAATCCTGAGTGTCCTCCTAAAGGAGAAGTGTGCAATTCCAGAAGAATCTTTTGTTTTAGTTGGGAATTCTTACAAAGATATAAGCGATCTTTGTACCATAAAAAATCATTTTTCCAACTAAATGTATCAGATGTACTAGGATCTTGCTGCAACTTTTGAATGAGTGTCCATACATCTTTGTCCTTCTTCCATTCATCTCTTGGTTCGGTTATCCAATCTGGTTGGATAATAGAAATGGCACAAAGCAATGCTTCCACCTCTTCATTCTTTCTTGAGAGTGCATCTGCAACAACATTAAGCTTCCCTTTTTTGTAGATTATTTCAAAGTCATAACCCAACATCTTTGTGACCCATTTTTGTTGTTCTTCTGAAGATAGTATTTTTTCCAAAAAGTGTTTAAGACTATCATGATCAGTTTTTACCTTGAAGTGTCTTCCCGTTAGGTAAGTTCACTATTTCTTTAGTGCATGCAATATTGCTAACATTTCCTTCTCATAAATAGGTTTCTGTAAATACTTTCCTTTGATTGGATGACTTTCATAAGCAATGGGTCTTCCTTCCTGCATTAAAACAACACCAACTCCATTTCCTGAGGCATCACATTCCACAATAAAGGTTTTTGTGAATTCTGGCGTAGCTAAGACCGGTGCTAGGCACATTGCCTCTTTAAGATGTTCAAAGGCCTTAGTTGCTTCAGGAGTCCATGAAAATGCATCTTTCTTCAATAATGTTGTTAGAGGTACTTCTATTCTCTCATAATTCTTAACAAACTTGCGATAATACCCTGTTAACCCGAGAAATCCTCACAACTACTTTATGGTTGTGGGGACTTTCCATTCCTTAATGGCTTTAATTTTGTTAGGGTCTACTTTAACACCCTCGTGAGATACAATATGACCCAAATATTCCACCTCTTTTACTCCAAAGAAACATTTGGATGTTTTTGCATATAATTGTTTCTCCTGCAATAGTTTGAGCACCTTGTCAACATGTTCAACATGATCCTTCTAAGACCTGCTGTAGATTAGTATATCATCAAAAAATACTTGCAAAAATTTTCTAAGGAAGGGTTTGAAAATGGAATTCATCAACCCTTGAAATGTAGAAGGTGCATTGGTAAGGCCAAAAGGCATGACCAAAAATTCAGAATGACCCTCATGAGTTCGAAATGCTATTTTTGGAATATCTTCAGTCTTCATTCTAATTTGATGATATCTTGAATGAAGATCCAACTTGGTAAAATAAATTGCTCCATGTAAATCATCCAATAATTCATCAATCACAGGAATGGGAAATTTATCTTTAATGGTGAGCTTATTGAGCTCCCTGTAATCCAGACACATGCGCCATGATCCACCCTTCTTGTGTACCAATACTATAGGAGCAGAGAAAGAACTTTGACTAGGTTGAATTATACCTGCCTCTAACATTTCTACAATCATACGTTCAATTTCGCTCTTTTGGTCATAAGGATATCTATAAGGCCTGATGTTTGGAGGAACACTTCCTGGAATCAAATGAATAGCATTATCATGATCACGAATAGGTGGGAGTCCTTTGGGTGTTTCAAACACCTTGGAATGATTGTACAAGACTGTTGATCAACGGTTGTCATTGATGTCAACCCAAGCAGCTCCAGGGGCTAACCCAATATTGCATGGGAATTTTGACCTACCAAATTAACATATTCTGGGTCAATAATGCTTTTGATGATTTCTACTTTTCGAGATGTTTCCGTTTATATATGGCACACCATGTAATTCTTCACGGTTTGAGAGATATTCATGTTTGAAGTTTGTACCCCCAGTTAGTGGGCTAAAACCCCATGGGGTTGGGGCATGGGTCATTGAAAAGTCATAATTAATAATTTTTAAGCTCCTAAAATCCCTCCCATGTTCACTTGTTGAAGCCCCTCTCAAATTAAGCATTTATATAAATTGTGATCCTCATTTCCTCCTTATGCAAGGGATTCAGCCATCTAAAACAGTTCATCGTGGCATTTTCGCTCTAAATTTTTTTCTACGAAGGTTCAGAAGCTGAAAATTTTATTAGGAAAAGTGGAAATCTCGAGGAAGCTTCAATAAAAATTTCAAATAAAGATACACAATATTTGTGGAGATATGATCTGTGGAAGTCAGGGTGTTTGCAGGCTCCTGAAATTCATCTCAAAGAAGTGACCTTGGTAAAATCGTCATAACTCTCTCTCTGAGTATCAGATTGGAATCACGTAAAAAGTGGAAGATAGTGAACAATAGGTAGTTTTTTCTCTATCAATTTTAGAGCCAAATGAAGAAACAGTGACACATGGCACGCCATACAAGTGCGCTCTGTTGAAACAGTCCATAATCAGGGCATTGTGAGAGATTGGGTATAACTCTCTCTTGAAGAATCCAAATTGGGTCAGAAATATGGCATTGGAAATATGAATCAGAGGAATACTACAGGACCAAAATCAGATATTGAGGATCTGAAATAACAGAGATACACCAGATTTAATATCGAGCTCCTAGAAGGCAAGAAAAAGATAGATCATGTGTTTTCAAGGATTGCAAAGGACCAAAATTTCAATGGAAGAAAAGAAAAGAAAGGTGTAGCAGAGGGTAGCATGATAAGAGAAACAACCAAGGTGCATAACAGTAGCAAGAAGTTCATCATATGAAGTCTTCAAGTGGGCAGAACTGCATATAATCATTGTACTTAGTCATTGTAAATACATTATTGTACAAATTGTACTAGTATCTATCTGCCAAGGGTTGAAGAGGCAGTGTTGGGAGGTCTAGGATCATCATTAGGTGGTTGTGTCAAAGTTTGGGTTATGGTCTAGTATATCTTCTTCTTCTACATCATTCTATATCATTGTAAAGTGGACCATTTTCCCTGGTACGAGAGTCCATTCTTCTTTTATTCTTCTATAGGGTGGTAGGGTGGTGCTAGGGTGAGTTGTAGCTCATTGGGTTTTGGGGCATCCGTTCAGTTGAATACTGAAGAATCTCGGGCGTTGGAGCGTCCATCTAGTGGGAGCTAGAGAAGAATGCTTTTTTAGATTCTAGGAAGTTGGAGCTTTATTTTCAATTGGAGTTGAATATTAAAGAATTATTAGAAAAGCATTAGGTGGTTTTTGTCCCGGATTGGGTTTCCACCTTAAAAACTGTGTGCATTTGTGTTCCTCTTGTTTGCTGCTATCATTATACAAACACTGATAATAATTGAAGACTAACTAATGCTCTAATTGAAAGGAATACTGATTCACCCCACCCTCTCAATATTTCCAACAATTGGTATCAGAGTTTGGTTCCTTCAATAGCAGTTTAACATCTGGAAGGAGGTCATGGAGCATACCAAGAATGGTGTACCTTTATTCAGTGAAAATAATTATGCACTCTGGAAAGGAAGAATGGAGGTCTATCTCTTGGCACAAGGTTACGAAGTATGGGACACTGTTCAAAATGGCTTTACATCAACTACAAATGAACAAGGTAAGAAGAATTTGGTAAATGATGCAAAAGCAAAGAATATTATTATCAATGGACTTATTGAATCTGCTTATCATAAGGTGTTGGGTTGTAAAACTGCCAAAAATATATGGGACAAGCTTGAGAATATATATGCATGTGACTCAAATTTCAAAGAAGCAAAGCTTCAAATCTATAGAGAAAAATTTGAGCAACTCAGAATGAAAGAAGATTGCAACATTGCTGCATACTTCCAATACGTTGATGAAATAACCAATACTCTGGAAAGATTGGGAGAGCCAGTTGACAAGAAGACTATTATACAGAATATTCTTAGAACGTTACCAGGGAGATTCAACCCAAAGGTATCAGTCTTAGAATATAGTGAAAATATGGACTAACTCAGCAAAGAGGAATTACATGGAGTTCTCATAGCATATGAAATGAGACTTGATGAAGAAGAGGGTACTTCGCATCTAGAAACTGCATTCGTTGCATCTAAGAAAACCAATAAGGATAAACAACCTTCAATTGAAAATACATGCACCTGCAAGTGTGAAGAAAAGGGAGATGATGAAGAAGGCCTTTCAGATGAAGAATATGCTTACTTCACGAGAAAACTAAAAATTGGTAAGGGACAATTCAAAGGTAAAATTCCATTGATATGTTTCAGCTGTAATGAGGTTGTGCATTTTGCATTAAAATGTCCAAACAGAAATAAGGGCAACTCAAAAGGAAAGAAAGGCTTTAAGAAATTCAACAAGCAAGGATCCAAAAGGAACTTTCTCTCTAAAGAATATAGCTCATAATCTAATGAAGACAATGACAGTGAAGACGAAGCCAATGAGAGAGTATTTTTTATGACCAAGCACAATAAACCCAAGCACAATAAACAATAGGTATCAAACAACAAAGAAGAAGGATGGACCATAGAAGAATTTTATGAGGAAGCAATCAAGCTTATAAAAGATCTCAAGGCGGAGAAGATCTGTTCCAAAACTCTTGAAGAACAAGTTCAAGGTCTCAAAATTGAATTTGAAGAACACAAATGCATTGAAGAGTCACTTCAAAAGAAGTTGGAAGAAAGAAACCAAGAAAGGGAAGAATTAGAAGCCGAAGTAGTCTCGCTGTGTGAGGAAGTGAAGAAAGGAAAAAATATCCAAAACTATGTTAACAGCTCAAGGTCATTGGAAGTATTCATCAACAATCAATGATCTTACAATGAAAAAACTGGAATCGGTTACAAAGAAGAAGAAGCAGTACCTTCTACAACAAAATACAATGAACCTATGAGATCTGACATGCATGTAGACTTCATTGGACAAGATTCGCAAGAACAACCTTGGAAGACAATTCCTCGACGAAAATTTCCATCTAGGTACCAACATATTTTTTATGGCTACTGTTAGTCATGTGGAAAATTTGGTCATAAAGCTATAGAATGTCGCACATACCCTAGGAATGAATACAATTTTAGGAGATCTGTCAAATATGAACCTCCCAGGGCTCAGCGAAACATCAATAGATTTGAACATTTAAGAAATAATATTGAATGTTACAAATGTCGAAACTTTGGACACATAGCCAAAGACTGCAGACTTGAAAATCCTCCAGAAGAATCTTCGAAGCTACATAATGAACGAACATGGAAGAAGAAGAAGAATGATAATTGTGCTCTCTCTTTCAAGGCTGAAAAGAACGAAGATGAGTGGTATGTTGATAGCAGTTGCTCAACACATATGACTGGAGATAGAAATAAATTTTTATCTCTGAAAGAGAAGAAGGATGGAACCGTATCCTTTGGAAATGATGGATCTTCAAATGTTATAGGATCAGGTACTGTCACTCTTGGAAGCAAATATGCTCTAGCCAGGAATTTTCTATTGGTTGAAAACATGAATCACAATCTGCTCAGTGTTGGACAAATGTGTGATCAAGGACACACAATACTATTCAACTCCACGAAATGTGAAATTAGGAAAGGCGTGTATGGTGAAATTGTGGCTACAACAAGTCAAGCTCCAAACGACATATATGTTCTGGATGAAGCAACTAAAGCATGTCTAATAGCTAAAGAGGATGATACAATAATTTGTAGCAATGATGATCGAATAAGTAAGAAGTTTGCTACAAAGGTGCAAAGTGATTTCGAGATGTCTTTACTTGGTGAGCTGACATACTTCTTAGGGCTTCAAATATCTCAGCAAGAGAAGGGAATATTTATATGTCAAGCCAAGTACATCAAGGAAATTCTTAAGAAATTTAAAATGGAAGATTGCGAACCCACCCTTACTCCAATGGTAACAGGTTGCAAATTGAGCATAGACGACTCATCTAAGGATGTGGATCAAAGGTTGTACAAATCAATGATTAGTAGTCTTCTATACGTAACAGCCCCCCAACCAGATGTTATGCAAGCAGTTGGACAAGTAGCAAGATTCCAAGTAGAACCAAAAGAATCACATATTAAATATTCACCAGCATTGGAATATCTTCGCCAGAAGCTTGAGATTCTCCCAAGTTCTCATTAGATTTTCCTTTTTTAGAATATAAAGGGGGAGTGGAAGTAGATTACAGGTCTACATGACGGTTGTGTGTCAAGGGGAGTGGAAGTGTGTACAGTTCCACAGGATGGTTGTGTTTCAGGGGGAGTTACCCTTTGCCATTGATTTCAAAGGGGGAGAGAATGTTGTAGGAAGAGGTGTCATGATCACAGGGGGAGTACTTGTGTTGCCATCAATGCCAAAGGGGGAGATTGTTGATCAGCGGTTGTCATTGATGTTAACCCAAGCAGCAGCAGGGGATAACCCAATATTTCATGGGAATTTTTACCTACCAAATTAATATATTCTGGGTCAATAATGCTTTTGATGGTTTCTACTTGTCGAGATGTTTCCATTGATATATGGCACGCCATGTAATTCTTCACGGTTTGTGAAGATATTCATTTGAAGTTTTTACCCCGGTTAGTGGGCTAAAACCCCATGGGGTTGGGGCATGGGTCATTGAAAAGTCATAATTAATATTTTTTAAGCTCCTAAAATCCCTCCCACGTTCACTTGTTGAAGCCCCTCTCAACTTAAGCATTTATATAAATTGTGATCCTCATTTCCTCCTTATGCAAGGGATTTGGCCATCTGAAACAGGTCATTGTGGAATTTTCGCTCTAACCTTTTTTTCTACGAAGGTTCAGAAGCTGAAATTTTTATGAGGCGAAGCTGAAATCCTTAGGAAGCTTCAGTAAAAATTTCAGATCAAGGTGCACAATATTTTTGGAGATATGATCTGTGGAAGTCAGGGTGTTTGCAGGCTCTTGAAATTCATCTCAAAGAAGTGACTTTGGTAAAATCGTCATAACTCTCTCTATGAGTATCGGATTGGAATTCTGTAAAAATTTTCAGATAGTGCATAGTATTTAGTTTTTTCTCTATCAATTTTAGAGCCAAATTAAGAAACAGTGACATGTGGCATGTCGTACAAGTGCGCTCTGCTGAAATAGTCCATAATCAGGGCATTGTGAGAGATTGGGTATAACTCTCTCTTGAAGAATCCAAATTGGGTCAGACCTATGGCATTAGAAAGAAGACTTAGAGGACTACTACATGACTGAAAATCAGATATTGAGGATCTGAAATAACAAAGATACACCAGATTCAATATAGAGCTCCTAGAAGGCAAGAAAAAGCTAGATCATGTGTTGTCAAGGATTGCAAAGGACCAGAATTTCTACGGCAGAAAGAAAAGAAAGGTGCAGCAGAGGGTAGCATGAAAAGAGAAACAACCAAGGTGCATAACAGCAACAAGAAGTTCATCATATGAAGTCTTCGAGTGGGTAGCACTGCATAAAATCATTGTAAAGGTATCATTGTACTTAGTCATTGTAAATACATTATTGTACAAATTGCACTAGTATCTATCTGCCAAGGGTTGAAGAGGCAGTGTTGGGAGGTCTAGGATCATCATTAGGTGGTTGTGTCAAAGTTTGGGTTATGTTCTAGTATATATTCTTCATCTACATCATTCTATATCATTGTAAAGTGGATCATTTTCCCTGGTACGAGAGTCCATTCTTCTTTTATTCTTCTATAGGGTGGTAGGGTGGTGTTAGGGTGAGTTGTAGCTCATTGGGTGTTGGGGCATCCATTCAATTGATTACTGAAGAATCTTGGGTGTTGGAGCGTCCATCCAATGGGAGCTGGAGAAGAATGCTTTTCTAGATTCTAGGAAGTTGGAGCTTTATTTTCATTGGAGTTGAATATTAAAGAATTATTAGAAAAGCATTAGGTGGTTTTTGTCCCGGAGTGGGTTTCCACCTTAAAAACTGTGTGCATTTGTGTTCCTCTTATTTGCTGCTATCATTATATAAACATTGATAATAATTTAAGATTAACTAATGCTCTAATTGAAAGGAATACTGATTCACCCCCCCTCTCAGTATTTCCAACAATACGTTCAATTTCGCTCTTTCGGACATAAGGATATCTATAAGGCCTGATGTTTGGAGGAACACTTCCTAGAATCAAATGAATAGCATGATCATGATCACGAATAGGTGGGAGTCCTTTGGGAGTTTCAAACACCTTGGAATGATTGTACAAGACATGTTGGAGATCTGCAAAAATAGATGATTTTGATGCTGGAACTTCTAGTGAGAATAATTGTGCAATTACACCTCGTTGTTCTTTCTTTAGAATATTTGTCATGACATTAGAGCTTATTATATTTCCTGGCTTCCATGCAATACCCCATAATTCGACTTCCTTTCCTTCTGAAAAAAATTTCAAGAAAAGTTCTTGAAAATTAAAAGCTACCATCCCCAAAGATTGTAACCATTGTACTCCTAGTACAACATTAGCACCTCCTATAAGAATGGAAAGCATTGGACTATTCAATACATATTCTCCCATGCTTAGCTTGATATTATGGCATTTTCCAGAGCAATTTATAGTTCTTCCATTTGCAACCATCACTTAACGTTCTGGTGCTGGGTATAGGAAACAATTCAATTCCTTGGCTACCTTACAATGAATAAAATTATGGGTGCTACCTGAATCAATCAACACTATTACCTTTTTCTTCTTGATATGTCCTTCTATCTTGAGAGTTTGAGGAGTGGTAATTCCTGCCAATGCATTACATGATATGGTCGAACTCATTTCTTCGTCTTCTAGGGCTGGTTCCTGGTGTATATCCTCTTATTTTGAAGATTCTTGTTCATTTTCTTCTTCATCTTCACAATCTATGTAAAATAATTTCTTCTCAGCACACTTATGACCTTTAGTGTATTTGCTATCACAACTGTAGCAAAGCCCTTTTGCTCTTTTTTCTTCCAATTGTTGTGGTGTCAACCTTGTAGGTTGTGGAAATCTATGCGTAGCAACACTTCCTTCTTTATAGAATTGAGTGGTAGGCTTCCTTGTCGCCATAATTTTACATTCAACTTTTCTTGCCAACCTGAATGCCTTCTCCAATGAATCAGGTTCCAAAACGCGAACTTCATGTTGGATGTTATCCTTTAAAGTAACTATGAAGAGATCAATCCTGTGTTCCTCTGGAATATCAGTTACCCTTATACTCAAATTTTGGAAGTCCTCAATGTGCTTCCCCACTAAACCCTTTTGTTTGAGATTTATCAATTGCCTAAAGAAGGTGTTGCTCTTTGTATCCTCATAATGTGCTATCATTTCCTCCATAAAAATTGACCAAGTGACAATTTTTTTACGGGAGCAAAGCCATCGATACCATACAAATTTATTTTGTTCTAAATGTAAAGTTGCAATGCATACCTTTTGTGTGTTTTGCACATTATGGAGTTCAAAATATTGCTCCATCTATAGTATCCATGTTACAGGATCCTTTCCATCAAACTTCCTCATATCCATTTTTGGAAGATGGTGGTTCTTCTCGCCAACATTAGAGTTTATGAAGTCACGATTAACATATATTTTGTTCTCATCATGAGTTTCCTCTACTATATTTTCACCATCAGGAAAAATTTCTTGTATCAACTTTGTCAAACCTTCCATGTCTTCTTTTAGATCATTCTTCATGTTTTCCATGTTGTCTTTCATTTTTTCATCGATCTTAGCTTCCATGTGATCCATCTTAGATTCCATGCCAACTTCCATGCCATCTATCTTAGATTCCACGTCTTTACTCAAACCATCCATATTATTTTTCAAACCATCCATCTTCACTTCCACGCCTTTCTTCAAAACTTCCATTTCATTTTTTGTTGCTCTTTGCGAGAGAGTGAAATTTGGTGCACTTGCTCTTGTAATTTTTATAGATCATGTTGCAATTATTCATCTTCATGAGTCATAGTAGAGCCTTCTTAAGGCTTAATGGGTGTTGAATTATTTTTACGGGGCATTTTTAGAACCCAATACTGATATCTATTCTACAATATGCCCTTGGAATCAATTCAAATTGATTCTTCAAACAAGACTTATGCAATTCAAAAAAAATACACACCTTTTTCTTGCTTTTGAGGAGCTCGATATTGAAATTGGATTATCTCTCTCATTGTTGCTCTTCAATATCTGAAATTTGGCACTGAGGTATCCTTCTGAATTATCTTTCAAATGCCACAGGTCTGACTTGATTTGGATTCTCCAAGACAAGGCTATTTCCAATCTCCCACAATGACCTAATTATGGACTGCTTCAGTAGAGCGAACTTGTACGACTTTCCACATGTCACTGTTTCATATTTTAGCTCTGAAATTGATAAAAAAGAAACTACAGTCTATGTACTTGCGACCAAGTTTTACGACACTCCAATCCGATGCTCAGAGAGAGAGTTATGAAGATTTTCCCATGATCACCTCTTTGAGATGAAATTGAGGAGCTTGAAAAAGCACTACCTTCCACAGATCATATCTCCGAAAATATTGCGAACCAAGCTCTGAAATTTTGCGAAGATGTTCCTCAGGATTTCGGCTTCGCATCCTAAAAATTTCAGCTTCTGAAAATTCGTAGAAACAAAGTTATAGCGAAAAGGCCACGATGACCTGTTTGGAGCAGTGAAACCCTAGAATCCAAATCTTTGATACCAAATGTTGTGAAACCAGCTCCAAAAATAGAAGAAAAGAGATATCAATTCCTTAGAAATAAGCCACTTCAAGGGGGTAACCTCCAATACATTACATGAATGGATAATTCTTGGATGATACAAATTACAAACCTCCTTTCTATATATAAGAGTCTATGGGGCCACAATGTAATCTTAGCCGACCTAACAATAATAATTTAAGGGCACAATAATAAAAATATGGGGGTTACAATGGTACAATAATAAAAATAAGGGGGTTACACTAACAAAAATAAGGGACTATACTAGTAATATAGGGACCTAACAATTTAGCTATCAACAAGAGAGAGAATCATAAATGTGTCTTGAAAAGAAATCTAGTGTGCCTAGTGAATGTTTAGTTGCAAGTGCATCAAGGTTCTTCTACCGAAATGGGGAAAGAAAGTGAGCCTCTACAAGAGTGGTAGTAATACCACCCTAATAAAGACACACACACACACACACACATGAATGATTCGTCTAATATCCAAAAGAATATTCCACACAAATGCGACGAATGTTATAACCATTACAACACGTTCTCAATAAGATAAAGACTAGAATAACCAAAATAGTTCAACTATCTTAGTACTGGTGAAAAAAAAAAATGAATCTTAAACATTCAAAAAATAGTCTTATAAAAAATCATAATCCATGTATAAAAAGTGTTTGCCATCAGGCTTCAATTGTTAAGTAAAAATCCGAAGATGCATGAATACAACGAACATCACTTGCTCCAATAGTGGAGCGTTGGAGCCACTACTTGCTCCCTGCAAGTACTAACTTATCTCTCTTATAACTTTTGGGAGAAGCCAAGGCTAAAGGTCCTTTACATGAGAAATAAGGATCAATTTATAACTTAAGGATTGAATTTTCATATCCTCATGACTCTTGAATCTCTAACTTCTAGTGACCTTCGGACTTGTTGTGGCTCAATTGAATTTACCTTTGAATTGATTTTCAAAACACCAAAAAAACATATATGATAGAAAATATAAAATTTTGTGTGTTGTAGAAGAAATTTAATTTATAGGTTGGTACATTAACATTACGTGATAATATGTGAAGGTGGGTCAAGTCGGGCTCGTCCACGTGCAAATTTTTTCAAGAGGCGGAGAAAGGGCACATTTCCCTTAAAAAATTTAGAGTTTCAGGGGAGGCACAAAGGAAAAAATGGACGGTCGGGATCGAAGCACATAAATGGAGAGGAGGGATGGACGACAAATATTAAACCGCAAACTGCAAGTTTCAAAGGATAGACGCGAGAGGTAAAGGTTAAAATCACCAGAGTGCGATGTGCGATGCGGTGGGGCCCGATCGAAAATCGCCAATCGAAATTTTTAGTGAATAAGCGCGGAAGGTAAAAGTTAAGTTCAAGGAAGAGCGGTATGCGGTGACGTGGCCCGCATACCGCACATCGCAAGTTTTAAGTGTTAAGTGCAAAGGGCTTGAGTTATGTTTGCCGAAGTGCGATATGTGATGCGGTGGGGCCCGATCGCATAGTACACATCGTAAGACTTAGAAGATAAGTGTCAAAGACAAGCTAAAAAAAATGAAATGTGATGTGCGTACGGATGCGATGTGGTTTAAAAAGAAAACTCCAAAGGTTTTCAGATCTAGTGGAAAGGTATTTTTTGTGTTAAACCATATCGGAGAAAGAAAAACATGATTATAACGTAAAACCAATGAAACGCCTCGATCATGAAGAAAAAGGAAAAACAAGGTAGAGAGAATCGGGTAAGCGACCCGATGTAGATCAAAGGAGAAAAGGCAGAGTCGGGTAGTAGGTAATACGATGGCAGCTTTTGAAGCATAGAGGCATCGACATAGTCAGACAAAAGAACGTACGGGGGCTCTATTAGAAGCATGACATCAGGGTCAAAGTTGAGCACTGAGGCATCACTACAGAACGGTGCAGTTGTTGCATCATAACTAGAAAAGATGCCTCGCCACTCCCGGAAGAGGCATCAACAACATCAGATTCATCAAAACGAACCATATTTCCAAGTTTCAATTTGTTTTCTTGTTATAATTGCATAAGTAATCTTAACAGGTTAGGATGTCGAAGATTTCAAGGATTTCAGGAGTTATGAACTACTCTGATGTATTTAAGGAGATAGAAATAAAGAAAAGGGGTTCTGAGTTTTGGACCTCTGGATGACTGTTAGTTTAAGAATAAATTCTCTTAGAAATTAATAAAAGAAGATCAAGCTTCCTACACCTGTTGATGTTGATACGTCTTTCCTGTTTCTCTCTGTGGCTATTCCTCTTTGAATGAAGTGAAGTCATGTAGCAGCCGATCTCTTAATTACATTTGTGAGTAAGAGTTAAATAACCTTAATTAACGCTCCTTCACCTCATCTCTTCTCTCTTCATAAACTCCTGAGAGAACTTTAAAGTGATAGATTCTGTGTTTACAACATATTATTTTAAGTTCTCTCTTCCTCCATGAATTTCCTCTGAAACTTAAAATTGGTAGATTATGTGTTTTCAGCATATCATTTTGAGTTTCTATTACAGTTCTTCTTTTCATTCCATTCAAATATCAACAATTTATGGCATTGTGAAGGCTTTCATTATATCAGATTATTGAGGGTATTAAGTAATTGAATTCCAATGGTATTAAACAAAGGCCATTTGATATGGTAATTGTGACATACATTTAAAAATGTCTTAAGCACTGATTACTTACCACAGCCAAGGGATTGTTTCTTAAGATACAACATTTTCTGGCGCCGTTGTTAGGGATGAAGAAACGAAGTTTATTTTTCCCTGGGTTTTTCACATTATTTCCTCTGGTTATTCAGTGAGGAGGAAATATTGGGGTGTATTCGTTATTTTCAAAATTATGGCTTTCAAAAGACCTCACACGAGGTCGGATACCTCACAATAGACAGTCCCTGCTTTTCCAGATCTAGAAATATTGGTTTCCAAAAGGGCTCAGAAACCTCAAACTCCTTCAACACCTGATCCTACATTTTATGCTCCTGGCAGCAGTTCTCATAAACCTTTTTTTGAAGATATTTTTGAAGAACTCTCTTTCTTAGAACAATATTCTCCTTCCACACCCATTTATTTCCAAGGACCTGAGTTAGAAGAACATTCTTTCGAGTCTGTTTCTTTTACATTCACTCAAGCTCAACCAAATGTTCTTCTGCCATTTTTCATCAACCCACTCCCATATCAGTTTTACCTCCACCTTCATCCACTTTCACAGTAGGTTCATCAGCCTCAACTGCCTAAGGAGCAGTTAACCAAGTTGTTAATATGGCAGTACCAACTTTCTTAACGAACATATATGCTCCACTAAATCTGGCACAACCAATGAATGCCATGCCTCATGAATACCTCAAATTACTTCCTCGTTTCACTAGAGAAAATTAAGTAACTGAAAAACAACATTTACCTTTTTTTTCACTTTTTCTGAGAATTTGAATGTAGAACACCTAGATGTTGTGATGAGACTATTTGTGCATTCTCTAGATGGAGAGGCTAGAAAATGGTTCAAAGGTTTACCAAATGGTTCAATAAATAACTGGGAAGAGTTGGAAAATAGATTCACTCGGAGATAGGGAGAAAAGAGAGATCATGGTTACTCATTGACAGAGTTTAATGCAATTAAATAAGGCCTAATGAAGACATTTCTGACTCCCCCCCACAGTAGGAGCAAAGGTAGTTTTTGCTTGGGATTTTGAAGTTGATTTTAGCTTTACATTGAGAGAAAGAAGAGCCCCTACTCTTGAGCATATACATACAGATGCTTTAGAGATTGAGGCTAATATGACTGCAACTGGAAAGGCAAAAGGGAAACAAACAGTTCAAGAGAAGGGGAAAGACAAATAAGAATCATCGCAAGATCAGAGGATAGAAGATATGGAAAGGGTGATAAAAATCTGACAAATAAGCTATCTAAGATATAGTTAGAAAATAAAAATCCCAAAGGCATGTACAAAAAAACCGAGGGGGGTTCAACCCTCAATTCAGATGACATCCCCTGCAAATTTTTCAGAGGGAAAGAAGAGATCAAGACCATGTTCAAGCACCGTTGTATATAGAAGCAGCACCCGCAGAGCTAGTAGAAGATGACCAAAGGGAGGCTGAGGATCAGGTATCTGCTATGTATGCAATATAAGAGGATGAAGAGGAAGATTATGAGGTAGAATATGCTGAAGCCGAAGTATCTTTTTATCAAGATGAGATGGATGAATACTATAGACAATTCACAGACTTGATGTAAGAAGAGTTACATAAAAAGTACGATTTAAGGTCTAGAAAGAGATCTAGAGTGCAAGATAATGTAGGTGAACAACAAGGTTCCACTCCTCCTCCAATGACGACTCCACAACAAAAGGACCCTGTGAAACATGTTAGTAATGGGAAACAACCTACAAAATCACTTAAGAGAACAAATGTGTAGCAGGCTGAATCTTCCCAGGACAAACCAGTTGACACTAATATTTTGGAGAGAGTTGTTCCTATACCCGAACAAGCAGCAAATTATAGAAAGAGTGAAGAAGAACCTGAAAAAGTTGTTATGAAAACTCATGCCTTCAGTTTGGAAAAAGAGTTGGAGAAGGTTAAAATTCAGGTACCTCTTCTAGAATTGGCTAAAATACCAGCTTACGGGAAAGAAATTTCAAAGCTTATTAATCTCACACAGGTGGAAGACATAAGTGACACGGTGAACCTACAAGAGGAAAAGCCAGTGGTCACCTTTGGCCCTCATGTAGAAGAAGTAGATTCGTCTGTTACCCCCTTCTATATTTCTCTGTTGCTTCATGATTTTCCTATACATAATTGCATGTTGGACTCGGGAGCGTCCCATAACCTCATGCCATTGTCTATTATGAAGGAGCTTAACCTAAATATTACCAAACCTTATAGGGATCTGTATTCATTTGATTACAAAAGGGTGAAATGTGTTGGGTTGATTAAATATTTAGCAGTTTCGTTGGCCCAAATCCCAGCAAAGAGTATATTCATGGATATAGTGGTTGCTGACATCCCAGCAAGGTTTGGAATGATCCTATCAAGGTCTTAGGGAGCTAAGTTGGGAGGTGTACTAAAGTTAGATTTCACTTATACTATCATTCTAGTTTTTAATGGGGAAGAAAGGAGATTGTACAGGGAAACAAGGTTTGTAAAGACCACCTCTAAGAAAGATGCAGAAAATTCCCCCATTTATAGTCAAGAAACAAAAGATATTTATTGTTTCATGCTGCATGAAGATGCAGAATTTGCTGAAGACACAGGGAAGCAAATTTTTTCAGCAATTGTAAATAACGAGCTACACTCAAAGAAGATTTGGATGTGCTACTTTGATGGCCCCTACTCCAAGGAAGGCGCAAGTGCCATATTCTTGCTAATATCACTAGAAGGTAACCTCATGTCATTCTCTTTTAAACTATAATTTTATTCGACAAACAATGTGGCTGAATATGAAGCCTTAATATCAAGCCTTCAAGTTGCTAAGCAGATGGGGGTTCAGTGTATTTCAATTTATGGTGACTCTGAGTTGATAATAAGGTAGATCAAGAATCATTGTCAAACCAAGCATCCGAGATTAAGATTGTATAGGAATGAAGTTTTGGATCTGATAGAAAACTATTTTGAAGCCTTTAATCTTCAGTATATCCTGAGGGAGGAGAATAGATTGGCTAATTCTTTATCAGTTGCGACCATCAACTTCAAACCTCCCATAAATCCCAAGCTAAGGTACAAAATTGAAGTCAGACATAGACCTTCTATCCCTGACAATGTGAAACATTGACAGGTGTTTGATGACGATGAACAGATAAATCATTTCCTAACAATGGTTGGAAAATTTTAAGATGCTAAGATAAACCAAGAGGAAGAACAAACAGAGAAAAGAACATAAATAAGAAACCTCAAGCAGTCAATAGGTGAACATAAGATTATCCAATTGAAAGATAATGTGATCCCTAGAGGGTTGGTTCCCCTTAAAAGATTATTCGATGCTAATGATGTTGCTGTTGATTCAAAGAAAACACATCAGGAAGAAGAGATGGAAGATTATAATTTGGGAACTTAGCAGGAGCCTAAAATAGTGAAATTGTTCAAAGGGGTTCCAAAATACTACAAATAAAGGTACATTGATCTTTTTAAGAATTATATGGATGTGTTTTCTTTGTTGTATGAAGACTTGAAAACATATTACAAAAGCATTATTCAACATAAGATTCCATTGAAGGAAGGGCTCAAACCACATAGAAAAAAGCTTAGATGGATCAACCCCTTGTTGTTAGCTCCAATAAAAAAAAAAGTGAAGAAACTGTTGCAGGAAAAAATTATAGTCCCTCTCAGATATTCAGACTGGGTTTCCAATCTGGTCCCTGTAAGAAAGAAGAATGGAGAGATAATACTGTGTGTAGACTTCAAGAACTTGAACCGAGCGTCTCTAAAAGATAAATATCCTTTTCTGAAAATGGATTATGTCTTACAAAGGGTGACATGAGCTTACAGGTTGTCTATAGTTGATGGATTTTCTGGGTATAATCAGGTAGTAGTGGAAAAGGAAGATCAAAGGAAGAATGCTTTCACTACGCCCTGAGGCACCTTCATGTACGCAAGGATTCCATTTGGCCTTATGAATGGAGGCGCAACATTTCAAAGGGCGATGGACATAGCCTTTGTTGGTGACAGGTTTGTAGTATCTGGATGATGTAACTGTTTCCTTAGGGTCAGATGATGAACAATTGGAGCATTTGCAATTTTTTTTCAAAAGTGCAGAAATTTTGTTTTGTCATTAAATCCCAAGAAATATTTATTTGCCTTAGAAGAAGGCAAATTATTGGGGCACATAGTTTCTAAACAAGGATTAAAGATTGACCCAACAAGGCTGGAAGCCATTCATACTATTCCTTTACCCAGAAGCAAGAAGGAAATCCAGAGATTCTTGGGAAAAATAAACTTTTTGAGGAGGTTTGTGCCCAACTATGCTGAGATCGTGAGAAGAATAAAAAATATGTTGAAGAAAAATGCGGAAGTGAAATGGGATAAGGAAGCAAGAGATGAATTTGTTAGAATAAAGGAAGCACTACAGGAAGCTCCAGTTCTGATTAGTCCAGAATATCAAAAACCCTTTCAGGTATTCTCATTTGCATCCCCCAATACTATTGTTGTTGTGTTGTTGCAGAAAAATGAAGATAGTAAGGAGCAACCAGTTGTATATTTCAGTAAAGTTCTCAGAGATGTTGAGCTCAAATACAATATTTTGGAGAAACAAGTATATGCTTTTTTCAAATCACTAAAATCCTTCAGGACTTATGTGTTGTAGTTCCAAATAACTACTGAAATTCCTAATTCTGATATGAAAGACGTGCCGGTCCAAATTAATATTGAAGGAAAAAGGGGGAAGTGGATAGAAAAAAATCCAAGAGTATGATTTGGACATCAAACCCACCAAGTTGTTCAAGGGACAGGGTTTAGCGAAGTTGTTGACAGAGACAAATTTTCAAGCCTTGGGAATTACTCTGTTAGCACCAGTGGATGGAGTTGTTAATGAGGAAGGTTAAAGCAAGTCCAAAACATGTATTCACTACAAATTTTTGTGCTCTGATTGGTATAAGGATATTGTGCACTACTTGTGTTTCTTTTCTTGTCCAACTTCACTAAATAGAACAAAACACAGAGCTCTCATGCTCAAGTCTCAACCATATGTTATCATAGAAGAAAAGCTATACTGGAAAGATCCTACTGGCATTTTTCTGTTATGTTTAACCAAAGGAGAATCTATTGAAGTCACCAAGCAATATCATGAAAGTTTGTGTGGAGGACATTATAGCTGGAAGGTCACTGCTCATAAGATTCTCAAGTTAAGTTTCTCTTGGAAAACCCTGTTTGCAGATGTTTATAGACTTGTCATAAGTTGCCAAAAGTGTCATTATTTGCTGAAAAGAAAAAACTTGCTCCATTACCTCTCATCCTAGTGTTTATTGAAGAACCTTTCAGGAAATGGTGGTTGGATTTATTGGAGAGATCAATCCACCATCAAGTGGACAGTTCAAGTGGATTATGATTGCCACTGATTATTTTACAAAATGGGCTGAAGCAATACCCACGAAGAAGGCAAATGACCAAGTAGTGATGAATTTTCTGGAGGAAAACATCTTCAGCGGATTCGGATGTCTAGTCAAAATTGTGACTGATAATGCTCAGGTATTCAACTCTGTTCATTTCATTAAATTTTTTCAAACATATAATGTAATGTTATCACATTCCATAGTATATCATCCCCAAGGGAACATATTGGAAGAATCCTCAAATAAGACATTGGTCAGGATCTTGAAGAAGAAAATTGCTGAAAATCATAAGGATTGGGATATGAAGTTGAAGTTTCCCTCTGGGCAGTTTGGGTCACTACCAAGAGATCTACTGGAATGTCCCCCTATGAACTGGTTTATGGAACTCAAGCACTGTTTCCTACTCAGCTAGCCAAACCAGTGATTTCTTTCCTTCAAGAAGCTCAGGAAGAACCTAATGCTTTGGTAAGGAGATTCAACCAAGTAATTGAATCAAGTGGAAACAAGAACAAATTTAGGGATAACTTGATTACTTATCATGAAAAGATGAAGTCTATATTCGACAGAAAATCAAAGAAGTTCTCTTTCAAGCAGGAGAACTGGTACTGAGATGGGACACCAGACAAGAAGAAAAGGGGAAGCATGGTAAATTTTATCCTCTATGGTATGGTATGTATAGAATCTCTAAAGCAAGGTCAAATAACACATTCAATTTGGAAGATCTGGATGGAGAACCAGTACAGCTGCCTGTGAATGGGAAGTATTTGAAGCATTACTTCCATCATTAAAAGTCCGCACTCCACCATTGTAAATACCAGGTTTCTCATTGTTCATATTTCACCAAGCAATATTTGACTCCATGCCCAATGGATAAGGCACTAGTCTACGGTTCTTAGCTCTTCCGTGGAAGAAAGCACTATCCCCAGGTGGAGCCAGATGTTGTGGCTCATTTGCATTTACCTTTGAATTGATTTTCAAAACACCAGGTTAGTAAATTAACATTACGTGATAAGATGTGAAGGTGGGTTGAGTTGGGCTCATCCACGTGTAGAACAGTTCAAGAGGCAGAGAAAGGGCACATTTCCCTTAAACAATTAAGAGTTTAGGGGGAGGCACAAAGGAAAAAATGGATGGTCGGGATCGAAGTGCAGAACTGGAGTGGAGGGATGGAGGGTGGAGATTAAACCGCAAACCGCAAACCGCAAGTTTCAAAGGATAGGAGCGAGAGGTAAAGGTTGAAATCACCGGAGTACGATGTGCGATGCGGTGGGGCTCGATCGCAAATCGGCAATTGAAAGTTTTAGTGAATGAGCATGGAAGGTAAAAGTTAAGTTCGCCAAAGAGCGGTATGTGGTGATGTGGCCCACATACTGCACATTGCAAGTTTTAAGTGTTAAGTGCAAATGGCTTGAGTTATGTTCATCGAAGTGTGATATGCGATGTGGTGGGGCACGATCGCATAACGCGCATCATAAGACTTAGAATATAAGTGTCAAAGACAAGCTAAAAACAACGAAATGCGATGTGCAGGTGGATGTGATGTGGTTTCAAAAGCGAACTCCAAAGGTTTTCAGATCCGACTGAAAGGTATTTTTTGTGTTAAACCGTGTTGGAGGAAGAAAATAGGATTATAACGTAAAGCCAGTGAAACGCCTCAGTCATGAAGAAATAGGCAAAACACGACAGAGAGACTCAGGTAAGCGACCCGATGTAGATCAAAGGAGAAGAGGCATAATCAGGTATCTGGTAATACGATGGCAGTGTTTGAAGCATAGAGCCATCGACAGAGTCAGACAAAAGAAAATACAAGGGCGTTATTGGAAGCACGAAAATTGGGTTAGAGTCGAGCATTGAGGAATCTCTACAAAATGGTGTAGTTGTTGCATCATAACTAGAAAAGACACCTCGGCACTCCTGGAGGAGGCATTAGCAACTTCAGATTCAACAAAACGAACCATATTTCCAATTTTCAATTTGTTTTCTTGTTATAATTGCATAAGTAATCTTAACAATTTAGGAAGTCGAAGAGTTCAAGAAGTTCAAGAGTTACTAACTACTCTGATGTATTTATGGAGATAGAAATAAAGAAAAGGGGTTCCGAGTTTTGGACCTCTGGATGATTGTTAGTTTATGACTGAATTCTCTTAGAAATTAATGAAAGAAGATCAAGTTTCCTACACCTGTTGATGTTGATACGTCTTTCTTGTTTCGCTCTGTGGCTATTCCTCTTTGAATGAAGTGAAGTAATGTAGTAGTCAGTCTCTTAATTACATTTGTGAGTAAGAGTTAAATAACCTTAATTTGCGCTCCTTCACCTCATCTCTTCTCTCTTCATAAACTCCTGATAGAACTTTAAAATGATAGATTCTGTGTTTATAGCATATTATTTTAAGTTCTCTCTTCCTCCACGAATTTCCTCTGAAACTTAAAAGTGGTAGATTATGTGTTTTCAACATATCATTTTGAGTTTCTCTTACAGTTCTTCTTTTCATTCCATTCAAATATCAACAGTTTATGGCATTGTGAAGGCTTTCATTATATCATATTATTGAGGGTATTAAGTAAGTGAATTCCAAGGGTGTTATACAAAGACCATTTGACATAGTAATTGTGACATACATTTATAAAATGTCTTAAGCACTGATTCCTTACCACATCCAAGGGATTTTTGTATTCAAAACTTGGAATCTCCACAGTTTCCATTTTTGTATTCAAAACTCGGAAACTGTGGAGATTCCGAGTTTTGAATACAAAAATCTGCACCACAGAAATCTACAATCCATCCAAGGGATTGTTTGTTGATATACAACACGACTTCAACAACCTTTGAAGTTCCAAAGGAATTTCAATATACATGTCCTTTGGACTTTTGTGAATCTTGAGTTCACACATGACCCTTGTAATTCTACTTATTTTTCTTTTACAATGATTACAATGATACAATGGATGACTGAGATTGACAATGGCTGATGACATGGACTTGATTTAGTAGTGACATGGCTACCATTGTGGTTATTATTCATCATCATCTACTCATGGTTGTTCCATATTATGAATGTTATTCAAAATTTGGAGTCTTCTTGATGCTTTATCACCAAGTTTTAGGTGTGTTCTTGGTTCTTCTTGCACTTCCTTCGTTTATCCTCTTTGTCCAATATTCCTTGTGTGTGATTGCCATAAGGTTACTGTAATACCCGTTTATGAAATCACTCATGACGAGAAACTATCGATATGAAATTCTCCTACTTTACCATGTTTTATGCATATTTTCTTGTCTGTTTCCTTTCGACACGCTTAAAATGGTCAACAAAGTTGTATGGCACAAGGACACACTCTGAAAGGCTAAAGGATCATTAGGGGAGTTTGGAGGTCTAAAATGGGCCTCAAAAGGAAATTATAAAATAATAATGGAAATAATAAAATAATATTATATTACATCATCAAATTTTAGAAAGAAAAAATAAAAATCTATTTTTTCAACTTATCTCCCTATGGGTTTACTCTAATTTTGAGCGGAAACACTCGTTGGATGAAAAAATTGATTCCTCATCCAAGGATTACACATGTTGCATACTTTTGATGGAACCTGCTACATGAAAAATTATAAATACATGAAAAACGTGATTGCAATCACACTTTTTCATATATTTCTTATTTTTCATGTAGTAGGGTCCATCGAAAGTATGCAACATGGATACTCCTTGGATGTAGAATTAATTTTTGCATCCAATGATTACTCCTGCTCAAAATTTTGAGTAAAATATTAGGGAGATAAGTTGAAAATACAAATTGAAAAAGTAATTTTATTATTTTATTATTGTTATATCTAAGACTTTTGTGATCCATAATTTAGAAAAATGTATCTTTCAAATTAATCACATCATTAGGATTTGGTCGACATTTCAGATTAATCCAAAATATTTATTCATTAAGATCGATTATATTTTTCACCTTGTCCTGAGGATGAACCATATTAGTTGGTTCGAAACGGCGACCAAATCCTAATGATGTGATTAATCTGAAAGATACATTTATTATTTTATTATTTTTTTAATCTTTTTACTTTTTTACTCCAAAAATGGTGAATCATCTCCCATGGTTGACATCATCGTATTTAATTATATTGGTCCTTATAAAGTTAACTTTGGTTGTATATTTTTCTTAGGAGACCCTTTTTAGACCTAAAAATTCCTCTAATGGGAGGAGGAGGAGCTTCGAGGCTTCAACATGCACTCATGCACCCTAAGGAGGAAATAAATCAAGGCAGGGAACATGTCACAAGTTCGTAGGGTGAAGGGGAAATTTTTGGGCTTCCAGATTGTGCTATGCACCCAAGGGAAAGAGGGATAGTGTAGGGTACACTCCTAAAGGCTTAAGGCTAAGGATTTGTGACTTCGCGGTGCGCTCATGTGCCTAAGAGGCCTCACGAAGGGCATTGGGCGTATTCTTGAAGGATGAAGGTTGAGGCTTTGTGCCTTTAATGTGTGACAATGCGCTCAAATCAGTTTGATCAGTAGGGTGTAGGGAACTTAAGGGAAGGTTGAAGGGATGAGATTCAGGTCTTCGGGATGCACCAATGCGTTTAAGGAGGGTGCACTTCTTCGAGTCGAAGGAGTGTGCTCTAGGAAGACTTAGTTCCTTTTTCAGAGTGCAGTTCGGAATAAGTAAGGGGCTTTGTGCTTTTGGAATGCACCTAACTCTGTGGGAGGGTGCAGGGTGCATGTATGAGCAACGAAAGGTCACCCATTAAGGCTTCAGAGTGTGCTCATGCGCTCTTGGCCTTAATGGGATCATTTTTCAACCAAAATGATGTAAGTGTGGATGATTGGTCAGGGAATGGACAAGATGAGTTCTAGGCATGAAACAAAGTGAAACACATACTAAATCATCGATAAAAATTAAAAAACTATAACAAAAAATGAATATACATCAAAACGAGACTTTATTCAACATTCCCCAAGTATAAACGATGAAGTGTGTGTGACTGCGACCTAAACATGTCGTTTTGTTAAAATTATGAAAATGCAATAAAATTCCAATATGGATAGCTTAGATGGTCAATATTATAATTTCATTAGATTCCTCTTTTTGATAGGACCAAAATCGACCTATAGATCACCCGAATCGGTTATGCAGAAGTCAAGTTATGAATGATTTTATTTATTAAAGTGAAATGGAATGGGTCAACCTAACCACATGTGGAGTTAGCCTTAACCCCAAGCAGACACACAAAAAATATATAAATAGAAGCGACCTCAAGCTCATTCTCACACATTCTCTCATGAAATTTTCCTCTTGCACTTTTTTTGTGGATCGTCTTTTGTGTTTTGGCTCACACAGGTCGACGGGAGAGGCTCGCGCAGGTTTCAAGATCATAGGTGAGACGATCGCTCTAATCGAGGTCTTCTGAGCCATAGCCACAGGCTGAGCTTGTTTAGGTAGCAGCTAAGCTGCTATAGCCGCGGGTTGGGCATATTAAGGTCGCGAGTAGGGTTCTTGGGCTAGATCAAACTAATCAAGACCTCAACCGTGGTCTCAGTGTATTTAGGGTGCAGCTAGGGAAGCTTCAGCCGATGGCTAAGCGTGTTGAGGTCGCGGCTAAGGGATTTTATGAGTAGATCTGAGTTGGGTCACATTCAGTTTCTGGTGTAGTGCCTTCATACATTTTTTTCTCACTCACAGTTTCTTGCGATCAATCTTTGACATCATCCTGGATTCAGATCTAGGACTGGGCAACTATTCTCAGTGAGTTCAATGATTAGTTGTATTCAGGGTTTCGTACCATTGTGAATCTGCATATTTGTGGATCTACTCTAGATATTTCCACTGTAAGATGTATCTACAGTTCTCACACAATATCATCTATGTTCATAAGTATGATACAACCCATGCCAATGCATCTCAGTTCTCAGAATCAAGTTCCTTCAACAATGATATGCTTAAGGTCACATTATGCATGTGCTAGTTTTTTACTCCATTATGAAGAATTGGATTAATGGATCCTTATATTCTTGTTTTTTGAATCATTTGTTGATGATTTAAGAAGAAGAATTTGCAAGGGTTTTCCTCATTATGGGTTTTTCCCTGGTCTCAGACCAATCCTGGTGTCTCTATGTGTTCATGCTTCTATTCCTTTGTTCCTTTACGTTCCACTGCTTAGATGATGACGATGATGTTGTAATTTCTACATAGTTTCATATATCGATGGTTAATAATATAGATTTTTATAATTATATAATTCTTTGTGGTGAACTTAACATGTTATTGAAGAAATGCATCTATCAAAGCAAAGAACAACGTAGCTCTATGAAAAATTAACACGTTTTACAACAAGAAAGGTGTTGTGACCATTAAATGCATATAGGATATCCAAATATATGTGACGACACTTGAGAGCACTCAAGAACACTGGAAACATATGAATAAACACAAAAAAACACTTGAAGACCAAAGCAACATTCGATACGACAATTAGGTATGCTCCTGTTGGAGCAGGGTCCCCTAGGTTACACTTTTTGGTATAATTTTGTAAAAGTTTTGTATATGCACGCTACATGAATGAGTCAAGGGGATTTGGGGTGGGTCAAAGTCCCTATATTTATGTAAAAGGGTTGAAGGGTAAACTGTGGGCTTCAAACCATGGTTTGAGACCATTATATCTGTGCACTAGATTAATATAAATAGATAGATCGAGTGTAAGGAAGTAACTTAAGTTAATGATCCATGCTATGATCTAAGTTTATGCGTTTGTAATAATTTTTGTAAGGGTTAAGTATGGGTGGGCAGAAAGGCTCTTGCTGGTTGTGTGTGTGGAAACCTAGTCCTGGATGTGTGCAGACTCCACTGGCTGTATGTGATGGGCCTCTAAATTAGACATAAAATAAGGCCCATATAGCCTTTCTTAGGCCCATCTAACCTTCCTTATGCACATAAAAGATATATTAAATCTCTCCTTATACACTTAATAATTTTTTCTTATGTTTTAATATTTTCTTAGGAAGGTTTAAAGGTAATTGCATATTTGTGCCTAATATTGGTTATTTTTGTAGAATATTGTGAGAATATTTGGCAGATTATGAAGATTCAGAGAAGGAGATAATTTAGGGACTTGCTCCCTGCCACTCGAAGATCAATATTGAAGAATAAATTAGCACAATATCAGGAAATTATTGAGAAATATTGGAGAGATTTAAGGGGTTT
Source organism: Pinus albicaulis (assembly GCA_034641835.2). Classification (NCBI taxonomy): domain Eukaryota; kingdom Viridiplantae; phylum Streptophyta; class Pinopsida; order Pinales; family Pinaceae; genus Pinus; species Pinus albicaulis. Next base: position 11,774,751 of record CM076579.1, on the reverse strand, counting down.
TTCCACCCTCCTTAACTACCAAAGGCAGCCATGCAAACTGAAGACGATGTGCACTCAATCTATGGTCTACTTGGAGTCAAAGTTGACTCAATCATTGTTTTCTAAGGAGTCGTTGGTAGCTGCACTTGATGATAAATAAAACTGATTAAGAGCTAATTAGGGGGGATTTCGGTCGATGCCGGTCAATTTTCCGATCCATTTGATTCTAGTCGATTCCATTTCCATTCCATTTTCATTTCATTCCATCCCATGCCATTCTTTTCCATTCTATTAGAATTTTTTTATTTAAGACCTTCGATATGTAATAAGACTATATTTTTGTAATGCAATGAGTAGTTAGATGTTGTTTTACTGATCTAGTTTCAGAGAGTGAGGCTCGTGGGTTAGGGCCCAATCCATGTGCCTCAGATTATTTAATGTTTCATTATTTCCTTTCTATCATTTAGCTAGTTTTGTTTTTGTTATTTAGTTAGTTCTACTTCTAATAGTTTCATTGTTGTTTAGTTTTTTCTTTCACTTTGTTGTTGTAGTTCTTCATTTGCTTACGAGAGTAATATAATAGAGGAAAAATCCAAAAGATGTGGTCAAGCATTACCCTCTCATCTCTGCTAATAGATTTCGAGCAAGGTTGGCCTCCCCATAGGCCAAAAACACTGCTTTCTGTTCACTGTTTTTATCACCCATTTTGTCTATTTTCGTGCATGAATCAACAGGTTTGATTGTAGGAATAAGTATCAACAGTCCCAAAAAAATTCATCAAGTCGTCTCGCTTCATTTTCCAACTCTCTTTTCATGCCTAAACACTACTGTTACGCCTTCTATTCCCTCCTTCTCCTCTCCTGAAGAGCTGCTGCACCCTTTTTATTCAGAAAAACCATCAAAAGTTTGACCTCCGCCTTTCTCCTCGAAACTCCCACTTATCACACTTTGCCTCTCGCAGGATCTCTTCTCCCCTTTATTTTCCATTCTGTAGCTCTTTTGCGATATCCTTTCGCACATTACATTTTCCTCTTATTATCAAAAACCTCATAAAACATTAGACCCCGATCCTCTTTCCTTTAAGACTTACCGCAATCACAATTCACATTTTTCATTTTCTTCCTGTTAAAACTTACCTCTCCAAATGCCAATTGCGATAATTCTCTGTACTCTACCACATCGCAAATCACTAATCACATTTTTCATTTGGTTCCCGTTAACACTTACGACTCCAAATGTCGATTGCGATAATTCTCCATACTCCACCACATCACAAATCACAAATCGCATTTTTCATTTGGTTCCCGTTAACACTTACCGCTCTAAACACCGATTGTGATAATTCTCTATACTCCGCCACATCGCAAATCTCAAATCACATTTTTCATTTGGTTATCGTAACACGTTCCACTCCTAATGCCGATTGTGATATCATTGTTGTACTCTGCCACCGACCCTTCTTTGCCATGTCACCCATCATATTTCGCAACCTTTTCCCTTTTTCATTTTAAGACTTACCTCAATCGCAAATCACATTTTTCATTTGGTTCTTGTTAACACTTACCGCTCCAAATGCTGATTTTGATAATTATCCGTACTCCGCCACATCGCAAATCGCAAATTTCATTTTTCATTTGGTTCCCGTTAACACTTACTGCTCCAAATGCCGATTGTGATAATTCTTCGTACTCCGCCACATTGCAAATCACAAATCACTTTTTTCATTTGGTTCTCGTTAACACTTACCGCTCCAAATGCTGAATGAGATAATTCTCCGTACTCCACCATATCGTAAATCACAAATCACATTTTCATTTGGTTCTCATAACACGTTCCGCTCCTAATGCCTATTGCGATATCACTTTCGTATTCTGCCACCAACCCTCCTTTGCCACATCACCCATCACATTTCGCAACCTTTTCTCTTTTTATTTTAAGACTTACTGCAATCAAAAATCACATTTTCATGTGGTTCCCGTTAATACTTCCCACTCTCGATGCCGATTGCGATATTGTTATCGCATTTGCCTCCCAAACCGATATCCCATATCACATATTGCACTTCCGTCCCGCCATCACAATTCTACCATCACACTTTTCATTTGTGATATTATGCACTTTAATAAAGTCCACACACCTTTTTCACTCTTTTGAGCCTTGTTTCGTGTGTTAAGCCTTCAATTAGCATCTTTAACCCTTTTCCTCTAAACTGCAATCAACACTTTTTCAATTAGAATTAAGTCATGGATAACTTAGCTACATGGTAGATAGAGCATAAGATAAGTAGGGTGTGTTTAGCCGATTGACCAAGTTAAGAGAAATTTAAATTAGTTTCATTTCTACCATTTATTTTCAGCAAGTTAAATTAGTTTCCTTTCCTGTCATTTATTTTTAGAAATTTAGTTTAGTTTCATTTCTGTCATTTTGTTTCTGCAATTTATTTTAGTTTCATTGAAGTGTGACAGACTTCACTGAGAACCCCTAGAAGTAGCACCCTTTTGTAGAGCGGAAAAGTATGACATGAGTAGAATGCATCTAATGTGTATACAACACTATCACCTCCAAGTTTGTATGAGCCCCGGGTTAATAAAGTAAAGTAGGGCATCCCCTGGGAGTTTCAACACTCTTGGTGCAATACTAGGGCTCACCACTTTTTGGCATTGTTATCGGGGAGGTGTCTAGTAGATGCTTTGATTATGTTTTAGCATTCTTTTTTTCTTTCCTTTTTCATGTTGTTTCTGAAATATTGAAAAATAAAAAAAATATGATTTTTATGCCTCATAGGAGTAGGGATACTCATAATTTAAAAAAAAATACTTCTCCAATACCAACTCCCCCACTTGACCATATGGTGTAGTAAGAACCACACCACCATACACTTTTGAAGGTAGAAGAGATGGATGGATATGATGATAGTGAAGAAGATATTATTGGGTTTCCCATTAAAGATATGGACATTAGTGTACATATGAAGAAAATCCCTCCATATTTCCTTCCCAACTTCCATGGTATGAGGATAGAGGATATAGAAACATTTCTCTTTGAATTTGAGATACTTTGTAGATATTATGGCTACTTATCACACATTAAAAAATTGAGATTGTTTCTTGCAACATTGAAGGATAAATCTCTTAAATGGTTCATGAGTCTAGGTACTAATTCAATAAGATCATGGAATGATATGCAAAAGATATTCCTAGGAAAATATAAAAACCATGTTCTTAAAGAAGAATTTTTTAGAATGAATCAAAAATATGATGAGAAACTTGAGGATCTCAAAGATAGGTTCATGTTTAATGTTAAGAGGGAAAAATTTCATCAGTTAGGATTTTACACACTGAAAACCCTCTTACTTAGAATAATTACGGATGAGTGGATTGATCTCCTTAATCTCATGAGTGGAGGAGATGTATACCAATTGTCATTTGAAGAAATTTGTGAAACATGCAAGCGCATATCAAAAGGGAAAGAGTAAGTAAATCTGCCTCAACATTGGTAAGTCAAGATGAACTTGGAAATTTTCTTGACAACTTTAAAACAGGAATTCTTAGCAATATAAGTGAACAAGTAGAAATGTTAAGAATGCAAAATGAGAAAAAATAAGATGCTGAAATTTTTGTTATTCATGCAGAATCATATGCTACTAAATGTTTTCCATCATTCCCCAGGTTTAAAGAAGTTTACCAGGAAGAAAATGGAGCAAGGAAATCACCAAAGAAGCTATTTTATGTAGCTCCAAGGATACCCTGGCAGCCTAGTCAACTTGATATGATGCAAGGGCCCACTTCAAAATTTCAAGCTTATTCACATACATCTCAAAATAATTGGGACACACTCCCTCCTTGGCAACCTCGGCCATCTCAACCCCAAAACCAATCGTGGCAACATGGTTGACAAGGACCTTATTGGGAAAATCCATAATATCCTCAATATTTCCCTCGATATCCTCCATACCCAACTCCATACTATCCCTACCATCCACCTCCACCACAACCACAATCTCAACCATATCCATCTCATATATCCACTCCCACTCAACTACCTGTACCACCATTTCCAAACCCATACAATGAAGTATCTCAGATCACTTACAATGTTGGGGTACAACACTTCCAAGCATCTCCTCTTGATCTAGATGGTATTAATCTTAGTTCAAGAAAGGTATTGCAAAGAAGAGATTTTCTTAATGTCATTGAAGGACAACATCAAGAAGAAGAAGATCCAAATGAGGAGATCAAAAGATCAAGGGATGCAATTGATGAAGAGCCGACATCATAATCATATGTTGAGAAAGTTTTCTCATGTTTACCAACATTTCCTCCATGTGTTCCAGAGAATAATCAACAAAAAGAGGAAGATTTTAATGTCATAATAGAATAGGACATCCAAGGTGATCCAACTCAGCAAGTAGACCGGGGGAATCACAACTATATTGACATATGGTTCCAAACAGTCATTAAGTTGTAGCAACACACTCTTCTCCAACAATACTTGATACAATCCCAATCAAAGAAATTCATCTCTTATATTCAGGTACATGTCAGAGCATGTATTCCAAGTGTGCACCTAATTTTATCTGTCATCTTGATGTTTACATGGCTCCATTGGAAGTATTCCTATACTGAAAAATATTTTTTTTTCAAGTAGAGTAGGAAAGTGAAAAAGAAAAAAAAAGAAAAAAAAGAGAAAAATAATAAAATCTCAGCTGAAAACCTCTTTTGAGGCGTTTGAGATTGTCCCACTGATTGAAAACATCCATGGGGCAGTCATTGGGTTGAAAAAAAAAGAGAGAAAAATAAAATATCCTAGGTGAAAACCTCCTTTGAGGCACCTAGGCAGACCTACTAGTGGAAAACCTCATTGAGGCAGCTAGTAGGCCTTAAAAAAAAAAATTTCATTTCTCCATGTAACTCTCTCTAATGAATGCAGGTGCTCTCCAACCTTTGCAAGAAGAAAAACAACAAGTTGGCACAAAAATAAAATTCGGTTAACACCCTGGTTAAAGGTAGTCAAACTTGGACTTCCTCCTCCTGTGCTCAGAATCTCCAAAAGGACCTCAAGCAAATTATCACATGCAACTTCAAAGCAGCTTCAGAACCGAATACAGATTCAACATCCATATAAACATCTTCTATATCACCTAAAAAAACAAATCAATGGTAAGGCTCAGGTATGCAATCATCTAAACCTTTCTTCAAATCTATTTTAGCTTAAGAAAACATTAAAAAGTGTGATAAGGAAAGTTTTTTTACAGCCAAAACCAGTAGCCGAGAAACCTCAACCTTATCTAGCAACTAGGCTCACTTTTTCCACCAAGAAGAGGAACAAGACAAAATTAAAAAAGACTTGAGAAAGTGGGTAGTAAGTAGTTCATGTAATGGAAGACAAGAAGTGCCAAAGGTGTAACCAAGGGTGAAATCAGTTCACAGAAAAAGAACTGTGAGTTTATTCAGCATGCAATTAAAAAAAAAATGAAAGAAAGAAAGAAATAAAGAAAATAAAAGAAAAAAGAAAAAAGAAAATAAAAGGTGGACCCACCACATCTTGCCATGCAAAATACAAATTTGCTTAAGGCGTCTAAGGACCTCCATGCAGCACCTACAAGAAGAAATTCAAGAAGAATAGCAAGAATATTAGCATGAGGAGTAGCACATGGGCCAATAAACATAAAATGAAATAAGCCAGCGTGGAGGAAGAACCAGAAGGCAAGGAGGATGGATAGGTTGCTCAGAGGATGAGCAACAGTTTTAGTAGGGGGGTGATGATGGGCCTCTAAATTAGACTTAAAATAAGGCCCATCTAAACTTTCTTAGGCCCATATAACCTTCCTTATGCACATAAAATACATATTAAATCTCTCCTTATACACTTAATAATGCTTTCTTATGATTTAATATTTTCATAGGAAGGTTTAAAGGTAATTGCATATTTGTGCCTAATATCGGTTAATTTTTCTAGAATATTGTGAGAATATTTAGCAGATTGCAGATTTGGAGAAGAAACTAATTTAGGGACTTGCTCCCTGCCACTGGAAGATCAATATTGAATAATAAATGAGCACAATATCTCGAAATTATTGAGAAATCTTGGAGAGATTCAAGGGGTTTTTCCACCCTCCTTAACTATCAAAGAAAACCAAGCAAAATGAAGATGATGTGCACTCAATCTATGGTTTACATGGAGTCAAAGTGGACTCAATCACTATTTCATAGGGAGCTGTTGGCAGCAGCCCTTGAGGATAAATAAAACTGATCAAGAGCTAATTAGGGGGGATTCCAGTCGATGCCGGTCTATTTTCTGATCCATTCGATGCTAGTTGATTCCATTTCCATTCCATTTTCATTCCATTCCATCCCATGCAATTCTTTTCCATTCTATTAGGAGTTTGTTATTTAAGACCTTGGGGATGTAATAAGACTGTATTTTTGTAATGAAATGAGTAGTCATATGTTGTTTTACTAATCTAGTTTCAGGGAGCGAGGCTCATGGGTTAGGACCCAATACATGGGCCTCAACTTCTCTGATGTTTCATTCTTTCCTTTCTATCATTTAGCTAGTTTTGTTTCTGTTATTTAGTTAGTTATGCTTCTGATAGTTTCATTGTTGTTTAGTTTTTTATTTCACTTTGTTGTTGTAGTTCTTCATTTTTCTTACGAGAGTAATAGAGTAGAGGAAAAATCCAAAAGTTGTGGTCAAGAATTCCGCTCTCATCTCTGTCAATAGAGTTAAAGTAGGGTTGACCTCCCCAGAGGCCAAAAAAACTGCTTTTTGTTCACTATTTTTATCACACATTTTGTCTATTTTCGGGCATGAATCAGCAGGTTTGATTGCATGAATAAGTATCAACAGTCCCAGAAAAGTTCATCAAGTCGTCCTGCTTCATTTTCTAGCTTTGTTTTCACACCTTAATACTACTCTTACGCCTTATATTCGCTCCTTATCCTCTCCTTAACAGCTACCACACCCTTTTTATTCACAAAAACCATTAAAATTTTGACCTCCACCTTTCTCCTCGAAACTCCCACTTATTGCACTTCACATCTCGCAAGATCTCTTCTCCCCTTTATTTTCCGTTCTTCAGCTCTTTTGTGATATCCTTTCGCACCTTACCTTTGTCGCTTATTACCAAAAACCTCATAAAACATTAGACCTCGATCCTCTTACCTTTAAGACTTACCGCAATCACAAATCACAATTTTTATTTAGTTCCCGTTAACACTTACTACACCAAACACCAATTGCGATAATTCTCCATAGTCGCCACATCGCAAATCACAGATCACATTTTTCATTTGGTTCCCGTTAACACTTACCACTCCAAATGTCGATTGTGATAATTTTTCGTACTCTGCCACATCGCAAATCGAAAATCGCATTTTTCATTTGGTTGTATCGCTCCAAACGCCGATTGCGATAATTTTCCATACTCCGCCACATCGCAAATCGTAAATCACAATTTTCAATTGGTTATCGTAACACGTTCTACTCCCAATGCTGGTTGCGATATCGCTGTCATACTCTGCCACCGACCCTCCTTTGCCACGTCACCCATCACATTTCACAACCTTTTCCATTTTTCCTTTGAAGACTTACCACAATCGAAAATCACATTTTTTATTTGGTTCCCATTAACACTTACTGATCCAAACACTGATTACGATAATTCTTTGTACTCTGTCACATCGCAAATCACAAAACACATTTTTCATTTGGTTCTCGTAACATGTTACACTCCCCACGCCGATTTCGATATCGCTGTCGTACTCTGCTACCGGCCCTCCTTTGCCACGTCACCCATTTCATTTCGCAACCTTTTTTCTTTTTTATTTTAAGAATTACCGCAATCGCAAATCACATTTTCATGTGGTTCTCGTTAATACTTCCCACTCCCGACGCCGATTGCGATATTGTTATCGCATCCACCTCCCAAACCAATATCGCATATCGCATATCTCACTTCCGTCCCTCCATCGCAATTCTGCCATCACACTTTTAATTTGCAATATTATTCACTTTAATAAAATCCAAACACCTTTTTCACTCCTTTGAGCCTTGTTTCGTGTGTTAAGACTTACATTAGCATATTTACCCCTTTCCCTCTAGACTGAAATCAACACTTTTTAAATTAGAATTAAGTCATGGATAAATTAGCTGCATGGATAGATGCATGGTAGATAGAGCATAAGATAGGTAGGGTTTGTTTATCCAATTGGCCAAGTTAAATGTGATTTAAATTAGTTTCTTTTCTGCCATTTCTTTTTAGCAAGTTAAATTAGTTTCCTTTCCTATCATTTATTTTCAGAAATTTAGTTTAGCTTCCTTTCTGCAATTTATTTTAGTTTCATTGAAGTGTGACAGAATTCACTGGGAACCCCTAGAAGTAGCACCCTTTCATAGAGCAGAAGAGGATGACACGAGTAGAATGCATATGTTGTGTATATAGTGTTGTCACCTCCAATTTTGTACGAACCCTGGGTTGATAAAGTAAAGTAGGGCAACCCCTTGGATTTGTAGCACACTTGGTGCAACACCAGGGCTCACTAGTGTGCATGGAAGGGTAAAGTCTGATGTAGTAAAGTGATTTGAATTAATACAAGGACTGATTTTCGTAGAAAGAATTGTGTTATCTCTCTATGTTATTTATTTACTGTTCTGTCTAAGCTTTCTTTACTTCTGTTATGGTTATTTTTATATGCACAAAGAAATTAGTTATTTATGCATGAAGTTACAGTGATGAGTGAATCTACTTAAGTAATTACACGTTATATAGATTTGGTTCTGGTTTTGTTATATCTGCGACAAAGTGATATGTGTTTCTGTGATCTGATAAGTATCAGCTACTTCTTGCGCACATCTGTTCATCATATACATAAGTCTGCACTCCATATTCTTAGGGCCACTACATTAATTTCTTCCTCGGGGTGCAAAAACCTAGTTCCACCACCCCCCCATATTGCTTCGAGTGAGACTTTGATTTGCACGAGCAGGTCATTGCTGAAAGGGCCATTATTTGGAGGGTTTGTTGGTTGCGCGATAAAATCTCAACCTGGGTCAGAACCCCTAAAGCCAACAAATGGTTCCATTGCCAGGATCGAGATCATTTTGAGGAGATTTGATGTTGTGGCACCCTTCGCGGAACGAGTTGCAAGATTGGCTGTATAGAAAGATCCTTGAATCCATGCTTCAGGAGAATCAAAGTATTAATTTATCTGACGAAAAGTGGGTACAAAAATATATCTATATATAAGTTCATGAGATATTCTTTTGCTCCTTTGCATCTGAGCTACAAGAGTGGTTATTGCGATTGTCTAATTTCAACACCCGCGTGAAGGAAGACACAGTCACTGAGTGGACTCTAGAATTGATTCAGTAATTAGAAAAGTTAGACAATAATATCACATGCATGGTAGATTATTGGATCGATCGCCTCTTGGGAGGATTCGGGATAGAATTTTCCATTGACCAATTTGTGTCATACTCTGAAGCAGAATGAAGATTTTTCAAGGGTCCTAGAGGTAAGTTCGTGTGCTCCTTAAATTTTTTGCTGAAGATGATATTATGTGAACAAAACTCTCTGTGTGAACACATTGCTTGAATTCCGCGAAGAGGCCTGACTACGCGCAGTGGAAAATTTTACCGCGAAGATCCTGAAAGATTTTTTTATAGCCCTCTGAAGCCTAGATTTGATAGTGAAGGTGAACCATAAATTAACATCTCTAGTGACTTTGAAGAATAAGTTTCATCAAATCAGAACAATCAGAGAACCTTGATCCTGTTTCCAACCCCATCCACTCCACTTCTAAACTCATTTCACAGAAAACCCACTCCACCGCACAGTCAATCTCCACCCACACCTCCACTTCTCCTAGGCATAGATATGGCTGCATCGATGAAACTACTTAATTTTAGAGGCATTGGAAATGAAGATACTAAGAATTTTTGGTTTGTGACTAATGCTATATCGAAGGATCAACAGGTGAATAATGATAATATTAAGAAAGTGCAGTTAGCCACTTCTTTCCAAGATTGCGCATTGGATTGGTATATCAGATATGTTCAATCAAACCCTAATTCCACTCTAGATCAAATAAAATATGCCCTAAAATAGCATTTCAAGAAGCCTAAGTCATACACGTAGTTGGTTACAAAAATGAAAGAGATACATCAGGAGTTAAATGAATCTATGTGGGAAGTACATCAGAGGCTGAAGAACATTATCAGAGATGGTGGATTTTTCATCAATGATACTCGACATAAGGAGTGGTTTATTGCTATGCTGCTCCCACATCTGTGAAAATCCTTGGGTCAAAAAAAGATTTCTACATAGGCTGAAGCTGTGGAGGTTTCAATGAAACTAGAAGCTTCCCCAACACCTGTCGTGCTTGGAACTCAACAGATTCAGAATCAATTAGAAGCCAAGAATTTAGAGATTCAAAGTCTGCGCAAAAGATAAGGGAAAGGAAGTATGCACATAGGTCTAGTGGATAAAATGTAAAGTCATTGGGCACCATAAGGATCAATGTCTCGTCTTCAATAGTTATCTAGATGCTGGTGGACCTAGTCCACAAAAGCCAACAGTATGGTGTATGATCTGTCAAGTTGTAGGATTGCATGAAACATATTTTTGTCCAAGAGTTGGGAAGTATCAACCTGAGCTGAAGCAATTGTTTTGTAGATTATGTTTATCATTGGGACATGATGAGAAACATTGTAACACTTATGATATGATGTTGGATAAAGCTAAAAAATATAGGATGCAGGTTGAATATACCTCAACAAAAGCCCCCTCTACACGTGGTGGATTTCAAGACAGAGGAAGAGGACAAGGAGGTGGATCAGCTGGATGAGGCATGGGGAAGGTTATCTGCTACAACTGTGGAGATGTTGGTCATTATGCGCGTGACTGTCCAAAGTCTGCGCGAGAAGCATGCAGGTATTGTAGACAATTTGATCATGTGATAGAAGATTGCCTTGTTTTGATTGCTAAAATGTAGGAGAGAAAGACGTCGACTTCGATGTAGAATCTTCAAATAGTTAGAGCAGAAACCAGTGAAGAAGGTCCTAGCGTAAATGTGGTCACTAGGAGTGGTGTACCCACTAATTAAGATAAAGTGAAGAAACCAGTTACTGACTTATGGATTCATAAGGCCCCTGAAAGTCAAGATGGATTTGATTTGCAACGCTTAAAAGAAACCTTTGTTGAAGCTCAGAAAGAATTTGCAGAAGGAAGCACCTCAACATCAAGTAGACAAATGAAGGAATTCGGAGGAGATGAAGAGATCAAACCATTCCTACAAGCTTGCATTAAGTTGCTGCACAACCAAAAGGCAATAGAGAATCTTCAGGCTCTGATAGATAATTGCGCAGAGAAAGTCCAACCGATAGTAGAATTGAAAGCTATCAACAAAATTTATAATAATAAGAAGAGGACGGGTCGAGAGATGTGTTTGACCACGCAAATGAGTGCTTATGAAATGGATGAATTTATTTTATTTTTGGGGTATGATGCGAAGTCCTACCTAAGAAAACATGGCAGCGTATGGAAGAACCCAAGCTGGAATGGTCTACCATTCAATTGCGCATGGAAAATCAATAGAAAATAATTCCATTGGGAAGGCTATTGCAGGTCGTAGTCAGTATTGAGGGTGTTAAGGTGATGGAATACTTTGAAGTAATACAAATCGTAGATGATACCAATCCTTATCCTGCACTGTTGGGATTGGATTGGGCTATTGATATGGATGGTGTCATAAATATGAAGAAGTGAAGAATGGAGTTTGAAAATAATGGAACTAGAGTCATTATTCCCCTTAACCGTGTGGAAGGAAAAAGATACACTGAGACTATACACGTTGGGGACGATGTTGATCAGATCTATAAGATGAATCTAAGTGAAGAAGATTGAATCAACCCAACAGTAGTTGACAATCTTAATTGGGATAAGGACAACTATTACTTCTCATACTCGGATGAAGAATTAGAAAATTGGCAGAACCAGTTGCATGAAGTATCTACACTGCGTTGTCATCATGTGACCAGAGATTTTCGATGCATAACATATGAGGTACATGAATTAACGCATTATGATGGTTTAACTGATGTAAACATGATTTTAGGAGAGCTTGAAAGGATTGTTCCAGAAGGATAAAGGTTCCATGCTTTGGATATCAGATTGCGCACTACTCCAGCAATATGGTGTGAGACTCATAAAGTAAAAATGGGCAACTGGGATGAATGTGCGTGCATGATGAGGTTGCATTTTGAATGTCCAACCATCATAATGGAATAAGTATACTCTGGAAAGGATGTTTTGCGTAGACATTTGGCTAGATGGAGTCAGGTATGGAGCATAGAACTGAGACCTGAATGGGTCCATATGTTCATTCACACATTAGGAAAGATAATTATTGATTGGTATTTTGGAGATAAAGCTGTGCCGAGGTACTAGTGAATGGTTCGCGCTGACGAAGAGTTTCATTCTAACATTTAGCCTTAAAAGTGGGTTTGATAAGATTGGAAATGCATTGCATAATATTCAAGAAGTCATATTTGATGCAAAAAATCCTGCAATCGAGTGTGCTCCACCAACATGGGGCACACAGATGAAAGATATTGTGAATTGTAGGAATCTAATGGTTGAATAAAGTGAAGAAAATCCCAGAAATATCATAATCCCAGAATCAAAGGGATAACGCGCAGTGGTTGGACCCTCGATCACTTCATTAGATGTGACAAAACCTCTCAAGATTCGATAGGTGAATATTGGATTTGAAGAGAAGTTGAAGTTAGAAAATATTGGAGACTACTGGGATGATGATATAGTAGAAAAAGTTGCTGAGTTGCTGACATAATATCAAGATTTTTTCCCTACAAAATTCTCAGAGTTGAAAGGAATAATCGGGGAACTTGGAGTTATGAAGATTACTATGAAACCTAATGTGCGCCCGATGAATCAACACCCATACAGGTTGAATCCAAGATACAAGAAAAAGGTGAAGGAAGAGTTGGATAATATGGTTGCTGCAGGAATCATAGATCTCGTCGAAGAATCTGATTGGGTAAGCCACATGGTAGTACAAGACAAGAAGACTAAGGGAGAAATCAAGATCTGTGTAGATTTGTGCAAATTGAATGATGCTTGTGTGCATGATCCATTCCCAAATCCATTCTCTAATGAAATCCTGGATAATGTTGGAGGCCAAGAAGCTTATTCATTCACAAATGGATTTTCAGGATATCATCAGATCAGGATTGCGCCAGAAGATCAAAATAAGACCACCTTTGCAATTGAATTGGGATCTTTCCAATATGCGGTCATGCCCTTTGGATTGAAGAATGCACCTGCTATCTTCTCGCACGTAGTCGTAGTTGCTTTCAAGAATTTATCCATAATTTCTTGGAGGTATACTTTGATGATTGGACTGTGTTTGGGCTATTGAAGAAGCATGTTTCCAATCTGTGCTTAATGTTGGATACCTGTAGAAAGTACCAAATCTCATTGAACTTGAAAAATTGCATATTCTTTGTGCCATTTGGGATATACATTCTCTGTCAGCAAGGTTTGATGGTAGATCCCGCAAATATTGCAGTAATTTTTAATCTAGAGAACCTAAGAATATCAAACAATTGCGCTCAATATTGGGGCACACGGGCTATTATCGGAAGCTCATTCAGGGTTATGCGCTGATAACTGCGCCCATGGAGAAGCTGCTAAAAAAAGATGTGGCATTCTTTTGGGATGAGGAATGTCAGAAGAGCTTTGAATTTTTGAAAGAGAAGATGGTCACTACGCTCATATTGGTTTTCCCGAATTGGTTGAAGGTGTTTCATGTACATGTTGATGCGTCATGTATCACGCTCAGAGCTATTTTAGTGCAGCCAAGAGCTTGAGAGATTGATCACCCTATTTCCTATTCAAGCCGAAAACTCTCAAGCGTAGAACAAAATTACTCAACCACAGAAAGAGAAGGACTAGAAATGGTGTACGCGCTGTAGAAATTTTACCACTATCTGTTAGGATGTCATTTCAATATGTTTAGTGATCATTTTTCTTTGAAGTACCGGGTCAATAAGCCTACATTGGGGGGGGGAAGATATTTAGGTGGTTGTTTTTATTCCAAGAATATGAATTTGAGATTATTGTAAGACCCGGAAGACTGAATGTTGGTCCAGACCATTTGTCACGCATTGAGACTAGTGAAGAAACTATGAACTTGGAGGATGGATTTCCAGATGCGTAGTTTTTTGCGATAAAAGTGGTTGATGAAAATTTCCCTCATATTATTCAGTTTCTGACTACTGGACGAGCCCTTGAAGAATATACAGTTCAACAAAAGAAAGAGCTTGTGGCACGCGCAGTAGACTTCACCATTATTGTTGGAAAATGCAGTAGACTTCACCATTATTGTTGGACAATAGTAAAAAATGGGTGTAGATGAAGATATGAAAAGATATGTTCTAGAGTATGAAAGACGAGAAATCCTAGATGAAGCTCATGGAGGGGTTGATGGTGCTCATTATGTAGGTAAGGAAACCATGTAGAAGATTTTGCGAGCTGGGTTATGGTGGCCCACACTGCATAATGATGCCTATGCGCATTGTCGTACTTGTGATGTATGCCAGAGGATTGGAAAGCTATCACACAGAGACGGGATGCCCTTGCATCCATAGATGGCACTGCAAGAATTTGAAAAATGGGCTATTGGCTTTGTTGGACCTATCAATCCTCCAGGCAAGAAGAGTGGTGCACATTACATTATCATCGTGGTGGATTATGTAACTAGATGGCTGAAGCTAAATATGTGAAGGATTTCTGATGCATTTGAAGGTTGTAAAATCCACATTCTCCATGTAAAAATGTATGTTACATTCATTTTCCAAAATAATTCCCAAATTGGGACAAGCTCTAATGTGGAAACTCCTTATTTAATCTTCAAAGAATATTTCTTCACTTTTAATAATGGTTACAAAACCTAACATAATATGTGGAGGCTGTCCCTTTTTATGCAATTGTGATTATAAACCATAATTAAAACCCCTCTATCAAAGGTTTTCTCCTTTCATTTATTCATAATCGGAAACTATTTTCCTTTCTTATTTCCATATAAAAATACCCACTTTGATGTTTCATGTCTCCGACTTGACTTTGGTTCCAAAATCCAAATAAAAAATCATACCTGCTTTATCAACCTCTTACGTATGATTAATTATGCACCTTCAATTCATTAATGCATATCCATATGCATTTCAACCCATAATCTGCGCAGAAGCTATTCTTTTTCATAAAATTCACCTTTACAAACTATATGCAAATACCCACCTTACTCATTGGTATTTATAAGTTTTAATTGATATTGGTTAAAACCTGAAATATCAACATAATATTTTAATTCTGGGTCCCACAACATTTCAACTCTCTCATCAACCAACCTCTATCCACTATGCCACTTTGATTTGATCGTATTAATGGATTTTCTTTGGAAACAATGAAACCTTTCCGGGGGTGTATTATAATGCACTTTAACTCACGTTTAAAGACCTTTTGAACAAATATCAGAACCTTCGGAAATTTTTATTTAAAACCCTCGGAAATATGATATTATGATGTGCTTTCAACAATTTTTAAACCCTTTCACATCATATATCCAGATTCCAAACCTTAATAAAGTTCCATTGCATACAATGTCAGGTCCATACCTTGTTTTAACTCCAACACAGCTTTCAACGCGAACTCCATCGGATCTTCCACAGATCTAATTGGATGGCTATCGCATAGAATTATCCCCAGTGACTTAACGCTTCAAACGCACGTGAAATAGACAGTTTTCAAATTCCACCATGCTACGTGTCACGCGCTAACTACTATTGTATTCGATTAAAGAAATACCACTTACCATCAAAGAGTCGCGCGAAAACCATTAGTGGTTTTCAAAACCATCTTTACTGTTCCACTTGCTCCCAATTCCATACCATCCCGATTCATAGTTCCGCATGAATCATTTAATGTAGCTCCTCTACTTATTTAATGAACCACTCAATTCATCGACTCATAGTCTCACTTCTTATTTAAAAATTGTGCCAGGAATTATCAACAGGTTCATTTAGGTTCACCATTCGACCAGAACACCGTTCATCAAACCGGATTCGTTGTGATTCCTTTCAAACCCCAATTTCTCACTTGAGTGCACATCTTATGCATTAAATCCTGGAATAGTTCCAGATCTGATCTGCATTACTGTTCGATTAGATATACTTCTGATACGTATAGTCCAGTGTATCTAAATACTGAATTGAAAATTCAGTTCCTCTTCTGAGTCATCGGTCCTTTCAGTGATCGATGACTGCAACCTCATCCAGTCTTCACAAATGTATATGTAACCCTTTATGCATTTCAACTCAAAATCGCAACATAGACATTAACCCTGTCTCAACAATTACATCAAAATTTTCAATGGTGTGCAGAACCATCATTCAAACCCTCATTACAGAGTTTATCACACACCTGCTCATAACCTTTAAGCATTTATCTATAATTCAATCAATACAAACCACCCATATTCAATACTTTGTTCATTCAATAACAATATTTACATAAATCCAGAACACCTCATGTTCTGTCTTCCCTTCTTTAGGCCTGATATTCTTTTTAGTGACCATACCTCTAAATTTTCCCGTAGGCTTACAACAAACCCCTGTTTGTCTAAAACCTGAATCTCTACCTCTACTGTCTACTGTCTTTTGCCTTTGAGGCTTATTATTTTTATATAGAATAATCTGAACTAATTTAGGTCCAGATCCTCCATCATCTCAACAAATTCCTCAAAATCTTCAAAGTCTATCCTTTATCCCTAAGTATCCTCTTTAATCCCATAAAATCATGAAACTAATTCTACTTTAGGAATTACAATTAAATTTCAAATCTCTCAATCCCTATGGAATCTAAACTATCCTAATTATCTCATGTTCTCCAATCATTCAGGAACATTTGCAAATTCCTCTCAATATCTATTCTAAATGTCACTCAAAAACATTAATAATTACATAAGAAACCAATATTCTTTTGAAAACACAAGACCCCTATGTCTATTAAAATACAAAGTATTTTATGAACCTAATGCCCCTGCATCAGACTCCCAAGGTTAAAATAATCATGATATCCTGATCATGTGCTTTTAATCTTTGTCTTCCTGGATCCCACACCTTGTTCTGTAATTTTTCATCTATTTCTGCTGTTGTTTGTTTCTTTTCTCCAAGTCTCCATACTTTATGCTGCTTTTCGCCACTGGCTATACTTTCATAGTCTGTTACTGTCTTCCTTTTGCTGCTGCTGCTTCTTTTATTTCTTGCTGATGTCTTCTTATGAGACACTTTCATCATTATCCTTCACATTAGTTCAATTTCTTTGTCCAATAAATCTTCTGTTTGCTGATTTCTTTCATCTCTTGATTGCTGATCTTTCATTCTTACTCTTACTTGTTGAACTCTTACTTTTACTGCCACCAAGTCATCCTTACCCTCTTGTTTTCTGCAATTACTAACTTCTTCCCGATTGTCACTTATGACAATTTCTTTGTCCTCTCCCTTCAACAATTCATTGGACTTATACATAGTCTGCCATTTACTGCTATCTTCTTTCCCTTGCATCTTCATTCTGCATTTCCCAATATTGAAATTGAGATTTCTCTTCCTGTATTGAATCCTGATTCTTCAACATAATTTCCAACAATTTAATTTCTTTATTCCATGGATCAAATATTTCCATAGAATTTTCTTCCTCCTCCTTTACTTGACTGTCCAAATGTGTCAAATTTTCTCCAGCATCTGCAACAAAACCTGCATTCACAAAACAATTATTAAAATAAAAACCATAAGGCCTCAATGCCTTTCTTTCGTTTGGAAACATTTTAGTATGTTGCTCTAAAATTTCTTTTTCTATCAGCACATCAGTATGTCGATTCAAACTTCCCAAAGAATTCTCTAAAAGATTCTCAAGACTATCAATAAGTCTTTCTTTCACACCATCTGATCTCATGATGTTTCTCTGTTCTTGTTCACTGTAGTGAACTCTGTCTTCTGCAATCTCTCTGTCATACTCTGAGTTTTCCACTAAATATTCCAGCAATGCAATTTATTTTTGGCATTTCTAAAGTACTTCATCATCACTTACAATCCCTGCATTTATACACAAATTTTCAGTTTGAAAATTACAAGATTCAACAGTCTCAACTGTTGCTTCACATATCAGTTCTTCAGACTAAATCTCTTCTTTTTCTTTCACAAGAAATTCTTCCTGTGTTGTATCAGCTTCAAATATCAATGCACCATTGCTTCCCTCATTCAAGAGGCATTCTTCATCATTACTTTCTGCTTCAGAGTATTTATCTTCTGAAAGATATTCTCCCATACTTTTGACAACTTCAAAAGATTTCTCATCTTCCTCTGCAAAACCTGTAATCACATCACAATTATTAGATTAAAAAACACAAGGCTTTACATCCTCCTATTGATCTGAACTTGCCCAATAACTCAGGAAATCATCAATAATTCCCTCTTCAGCAAAGTAAACTTCTAGTTGTCTTAAATCTTCACCACGATTCATAAGATCTTTCACAGATCTCCATTCTTCATCTCTACCCATAACTTCACTCTATTCTGCTTCAGAAATGGAAACTTCCATTTTCAACTCAGCTTCTCTGAGTTCTGCACATCCCAATTGTACATTCATCCTCTGCTCATGCTTTTTCAGCTCTTTTGCTAATTGCATATTCATTTGCTGTTCTCTCTTCTGTTGTAGCCTTTGCCACTTCACTTTCTTCTTCATGAGCCAACCAATTCTCTAGTTTTCTTCTATCATCATTTTCAATTTATTAAATTGTTCTCTTATCTCAGCTAACTCTTTGTCATATTCTTATGCCATTTTCCTTGGCATCTTCTTTCTTCTTTCTTCTGTTGTGGTCTCTCTCTGAACCTATGCTATCTCTTCTATGACTATCAGTAGTCATCTTCTTCTCCATTTCTATCTTCATGAGTTTCTTCACTCATTCACTATGAGTTGTACTAAAACCATTGCAATAACAAGTCCTCCTTGTTACAACTTACCTCACCAATCCTTTCCTCTGGATTTGGTCTTTTGGAAACATTGGTCCTCTATATTTTGGAACCTTTTGAGCATTCCTCTCTGATCCTTCTAGGCTTCAACTCATATGCAACTTATAAGAACACAATTTTCCTTTTTATCCAACCTCTGTTGGAATTCTTCAAGGTTCTGCCACATTCTTCTTCCACTTAGAATCCTTTACTGGATTTCTTCATCACTGCTCTTAAAGCTGTGATCTTCTTTTGCCGAGATTTCCTTCAACTGCCTGCAATTTGAATTCTGCAAACATATTCTTCAAACCAGAGTTAAAATAACACTTATCAACTCACCTTCAAGATCTCTGTATGATCTTGTTTCACCTCTCATCTGCACTGTATCTCTATGTGCTGCAATCCATTAGTTTCAAAATCTGATCCCTTTATTTTCTCCATCACACATGCATTCATTCTAATTCCAATTTAATTAAAACAAGCTTGAACCTTCAAAAGAGCTATTTCCAGCTCTGATACCACTTGATGCGGCCGAAGGCTGCAAAACCCACATTCTCCATGTAAAAATGTATGTCACATTCATTTTCCAAAATAATTCCCAAATTGGGACAAGCTCTAATGCGGAAACTTCTTATTTAATATTCAAAGAATATTTCTTCACTTTTAATCATGATTACAAAACCTAACATATGTGGAGGTTGTCCCTTTTTATGCAACTATGATTATAAACCATAATTTAAACCCCTCTATCAAATGTATTCTCCTTTCATTTATTCACAATCGAAAACTATTTTCCTTTCTTATTTCCATATAAAAATACCCACTTTGATGTTTCATGTTTCCGACTTGACTTTGGTTCCAAAACCCAAATAAAAAATCATACCCGCTTTATCAACCTCTTATGTATAATTAATTATGCACCTTCAATTCATTAATGCATACCCATATGCATTTCAACCCATAATCTACGCGGAAGCTGTTCTTTTTCATAAAATTCACCTTTACAAACTATATGCAAATACCCACCTTACTCATTGGTATTTATAAGTTTCAATTGAAATTGGTTAAACCCAGAAATATCAACATAATATTTTAATTCCGGGTCCCACAGCATTTCAACTCTCTCATCCACCAACCTCTATCCGCTGCGCCACTTTTATTTGATCGTATTAATGGATTTACTTTGGAAACAATGAAACCTTTCCGGGGGTGTATTATAATGCACTTTAACTCACGTTTAAAGACCTCTGGAACAAATATCAGAACCTTCAGAAATGTTTATTTAAAACCCTCGGAAATATGATATTGTGATGTGCTTTCAACAATGTTTAAATCCTTTCGCATCATATATTTGGATTCCAAACCTTAATAAAGTGTTAGAAAATTAAAATATTACAGAGCAATGAAACACATAAAATATGCGGAAAACACAAGCACACAAAACACCAAAAACCAGAGAGACACAAATATACGTGGTTCACCCAGTTTGGGCTACGTCCACCCCGAGCAACCAGTCCTTCTTTTCTATTATCCAGCAAAATGAAGAGACACAACCTCCAGTAGATCCGTTGTAATATCCTCTGTTCTCTCTCATAGTCTCCCTCTCAGTTTCTCGCTCCGAGAATACACATACCATACACAGCCCCAATTCAATACCCTCATACAAGCGAGGGGGTGCCTTCTAGGGAAAAAAACCCTAAACTAAACATAACTTCTACTGTCAGATCATCCACCTAATGAACGGCCCAGATTGACTAGAAATTACTATACTTTTACAAGGCAATTTTACATCTGTTCTTAGCTTCGGGGGGGGTGCCCCCGAAACCCCCTACCGGGGGGGGCTCCATAAATTCACAGCCGCCCCCCCTGGACCCCTTAGGAAGCATTTAATTATGGGCGGCATTGCCGCCCCATTAAGCTACAGGGGTCCAACGCTGTGATACAAAATAAACAAGATAATCAGGATCCACACCCAACAATCTCCCACTTGGAGACTGATTGTAGCAACTGCACCACTGCTTCATTTGCTGGACAATGAATCTTCTTTGGACCTGACTGTTTCTCATCTTCATCGTCATCCTTAAAGACCAATTGAAATTGAGCATATTCTCAGTTTCTCCCTGGTTACAACTTTTGTTAGCATATCTGCAGGATTCTGGCTAGTGTGTATCTTTTCCAGCTTCAACTGTCCATCTTCCAATACTGACCGTATGAAATGGTACTTGAGCTGTATCTATTTAGTCTTGGAATGAAATGTTGAGTTCTTTGCAAGAGGAATGGCAATTTGGCTATCACTGTATAATGTGCCCATATCATGCTTCTTACCCAATTCATCCATAAACCTTTGTAACCAAATCATTTCTTTACTAGCCTCTGTAGCAGCAACATACTCTGCTTCTGTTGTTGAAAGTGAAACAACACTTTGGATTTTTTAAACCCAACTGATAGCAGTTCCACCTACAGTAAATGCATATCCTGTAGTTCTTCTCCTGTTATCTCTGTCACCTTCCATATCTGCATCAACATATCCTTGTAGAGCAATGTTTGAACCACCAAAGCATAATGCTTGATTTGTGGTACCTCTCAAATATCTGAGAATCCATTTCACTGCCATCCAATGTTCTTTTCCTGGATTGTTCATGTACCTTCTTACAACTCCCACTGCATGTGCAATATCAGGCCTTGTGCAGACCATTGCATACATTAAGCTTCCAACTGCTGATGCATTTGGAACTTTAGACATATAGTCCATTTCTTCTTGGGTCTTGGGGCACATCTCCTTACTAAGTTTAAAATGGCTAGCAAAAGGTGTACTAACTGGTTTTGCATTCTGCATATTAAATCTTTTCAACACCTTTTGTATGTACTCATTATGAGACAGTGTTAGTCTACGATTTTTTCTGTCTCTAGTTATTCTCATACCAAGGATTTGTTTTGCAGCTCCCAAATCCTTCATTGCAAATGAATTTGAAAATTTTATTTTGAGCACATTTATTTCCTGCATGTTAGACCCCGCAACAAGCATGTCATCTACATACAATAACAGTATAATATAGCTGCCATCATTTTGCTTTTTCATATAAACACAATGATCAGATTGACATCTAGTATAACCTTGTTCAGACATAAACTTGTCAAATTTTAGATACCACTATCTTGGAGCATGTTTTAAGCCATACAAGCTCTTCTTTAACCCGCACACTAATTTTTCTTTCCCTTTGACCTGATATCATTCTGGTTGCTCCATATAGATCTCTTCCTCCAAATCTCCATGGAGAAATGTTGTCTTTACATCTAATTGTTCAAGATGTAAATCTTCCGCTGCTACAAGACTTAAAATAGTTTCGATTGAAGTCATCTTAACAACAGGAGAAAATATTTCATCAAAATCAATACCTTTCTTCTGTGTAAACCCCTTCACCACAAGTCTAGCTTTGTACCTCTGTTTTCCTCCATCTTCTTCCTTCAGCCTGTAAACCCATTTATTCTGCAATGTAGTTTTACCTGCAGGCAACCTGACTAAGTCCAAAGTCTGGTTATGCATTAAGGAGTCCATCTCTTCTTCCATGGATAGCTCCCACTTATTCCTACTTTCAACCTGCATTGCTTCTTCATAACATTCAGGCTCACTAGAATCAGTCAACAATAAATAATATAATGAAGGAGAGTATCATTCAGGGGGTCTACTTATCTTGGTAGATCTTATAACACCAGTTTCAGGTGTTTGAGGTGTTTGTTACTGTTGTGGTGGTTGTTGTTGTTGTGGCTCTTGATTATTATTATTTTCAGGCACATTTACCTTTTCTGTGATCTCATCAAGAACTGTGTATTCTTTGTTTTCTTTTTCCTATTTCTTTTCCTGCAACCGATTCTTATACAAGACCTTTTCATTGAATATTACATCTCTGCTCCTAATGATTTTGTGATTTTCATAATCATATAAGCGATAACCAAAATCATTAACACCATATCCAATAAAGGTACATTTCTTTGATTTTGCCTCAATCTTTGCTCTATTTTCTTTATTAATATGGACAAAGGCCTCACAACCAAAAGGCTTTAAAAAGGAGTAGTTTACCTTTTTACCTGTCCATGCTTCCTCTGGAATACCACCATCCAAGGAACTTGAAGGCCCTCTGTTTATTAGATAAACAGTAGTATCTACATCATCTACCCAAAATTGTAAAGGCAATCTTGCATGCAATCTCATGCACCTTGCACGCTCCATGATTTTTCTGTTCATCCTTTCTGACACACCATTTTCTTGTGGTGTTCTTGGAACTGTCTTCTCTCTACGAATTCCATGCTCTGAACAGTACCTATCAAACTCTTTGCCGCAATATTCACCTCCATTGTCTGATCTGAGACACTTCAACTTCCTTCCTGTCTCAATCTCAACCAAAGCTTTCCATTTCTTGAAAGTATCAAATACATCAGATTTATTCTGAATACAATAAATCCATGTTTTTCTAGTTTCATCATCAATAAAAGTAAAATAATAACGAGAGCCACCAAGAGATGATACCTGAGCAGGTCCCCATACATCTATATGCACAAGCTCTAATTTTTCTCTCTTCTTTTCTTTACCAAATCTTAGAAATCTGACTCTCTTCTGTTTTACATCAATGCAGTCCTCACATAAATCCAAATCAACATTCTTCAAACGCGGCAACAAATTTCTTGAGTGAAGAATCTTCATCCCCTTCTCACTCATGTGTCCGAGCCTATGATGCCATAATGCTGCATCTACTCCTTTGGAAGTTAAAGCATTAACAGAGTTAGAAATACCATTGCATAAATACAATGTACCTACCTTTTTGCCTTTTTCTATTACTAGGGCTCCTTTGGTCACCTTCCAAGTTTTATCTGTGAAATTTGTCATGCAACCTTCACTGCCTAACTGCCCTATTGAAATCAGATTTTTCTTCAGATCTGGAACATGCCTTACCTCCTTTAATAACCATTGGTTTCCATTCTGTTGTTTTACAAGAACTTTACCCATTCCAACAATTTTACAGGGTTTATCATCACCCAAACGAACTTGTCCAAAATCTCCTTGAAAATAGTCATGAAAATATTTCTTATCAGGTGTGGCATGGAATGAATCCCCTGAATCTACAACCCAAGAATCAATAACATTTTCTAAAGAAAGAATCAAAGCATCTTGTAACACATAACCTGTCACATTTTCTTCATGATTGTTTTCTTGCTGTGTGTCTCCTTCTTTTCCCTTCCGAGATCTACAGTCTTTCTTTAGGTGTCCTTTCTTTCCGCATTTCCAGCACACTATCCCCGATCTAGACTTGGATCTTCCTTTCCTTGATTTATTGTGATATCCCAAGCTCTTTCCTCTTTTCATTCTTCTTCCCCTAGACTTTGCACTCAAAGCATTACCCGATGTCTCACCGGATCTTTTCCGTCACATTTCCTCACTAAGGATAGCACCGACAACATCAGCAAATTTTAAAGTACTAGATCCAGAGACAGAGTTACTAATGGCCATAACTAAACCATTCCAGCTTTCTGGCAATGAGCACAAAAACAAAAGAGCTCTAACTTCATCATCAAATTTTACCCCTACTGAACTTAACTGACTGGTAACTGTATTAAAATCATCTAAATGGTCTGCAACAGATCCACCTTCCGACATCTGCATATTAAATAAACGTTTCATAAGAAATACCTTGTTTGAGGCAGAGGGTTTTTCATATAGTTTCGCCAACACCTTAATCAAACCCTCTGTTGTTGTTTCCTTCGAAATATTGAAGGCTACTAACGCCACGAGGCACAACCGTACTGTTCCAAGTGCCTTTCTATTGAGAATATCCCATTCTGTGTCTGTCATGGCTGTCGGCTTCTTTGTTTTTCCGCTCAATGGCAGGTACAGATCTTTCTGATACAAATAATCTTCCATCTGCATCTTCCACAGTGGGAAGTTTTTCCCGTTAAATTTCTCGACCCTAAACTTACCATCTTTCACCATCGCTCCCACTCGAACCAGGAACCCTTCTTTCCTGCGAGTTTATCAACCAAATAGACCTTTGGCTCTGATACCAGTTGTTAGAAAATTAAAATATTACAGAGCAATGAAACACATAAAATATGCAGAAAACACAAGCACAAAAAACACATAAAACTCGAGAGACACAGATATACGTGGTTCACCTAGTTTAGGCTACGTCCACCCCGAACAACCAATCCTTCCTTTCTATTATCTAGAAAAATGAAGAGACACAAACTACAACAGATCCGTTGTAATATCCTCTGTTCTCTCTCACAGTCTCCCTCTCTGTTTCTCGCATTTCCGCCCCATTAAGGTACAGGGGTCCAATGCTGTGATACAAAATAAACAAGATAATCAGGCTCCACACCCAACATAAAGTTCCATTGCATACAATGTCGGGTCCATACCTTGTTTTAACTCCCACGCAGATTTCAATGCGAACTCCGTCGGATCTTCCACAGATCTAATCGGATGGTTGTCACATAGAATTACCCCCAGCGACTTAACACTTCAAATGCACGCGAAATAGCCGGTTTTCAAATTCCACCATGCTACGTGTCACGCACTAACTACTATCGTGTTCGATTAAAGAAATACCACTTACCATCCAAGAGTCGCGTGAAAACCATTAGTGGTTTTCAAAACCATCTTTACTGTTCCACTTGCTCCCAGTTCCATACCATCCTGATTCATAGTTCCACATGAATCATTTAATGTAGCTCCTCTACTTATTTAATGAACCACTCAATTCATCGACTCATAGTCTCACTTCTTATTTAAAAATTGTGCCAGGAATTATCAACAGGTTCATTTAGGTTCACCATTCGACCAGAACACCGTTCATCAAACCGGATTCGTTGTGATTCCTTTCAAACCCCAATTTCTCACTTGAGTGCACATCTTATGCATTAAACCTTGGAATAGTTCCAGATCTGATCTGCATTACTGTTCGATTAGATATACTTCTGATACGTATAGTCCAGTGTATCTAAATACTGAATTGAAAATTCAGTTCCTCTTCTGAGTCATCGGTCCTTTCAGTGATCGATGACTGCAACCTCATCCAGTCTTCACAAATGTATATGTAACCCTTTATGCATTTCAGCTCAAAATTGCAACATAGACATTAACCCTATCTCGAAAATTACATCAAACTTTTCAATGGTGTGTAGAACCATCATTCAAACCCTCATTACATAGTTTATCACACACCTTCTCATAACCTCTAAGCATTTATCTATAATTCAATCAATACAAACCACCCATATTCAATAATCTATTCATTCAATAACAATATTTACATAAATCCAGAACACCTCATGTTCTGTCTTCCCTTCTTTAGGCCTGATATTTTATTCAGTGGCCATACGTCTAAATTTTCCCGTAGGCTTACAACAAACCCATGTTTTTCTAAAACTTGAATCTCTACCTCTACTGTCTACTGTCTTTTGCCTTTGAGGCTTATTATTTTTATACAGAATAATCTGAACTAATTTAGGTTCAGATCCTCCATCATCTCAACAAATTCCTCAAAATATTCAAAGTCTATCCTTTATCCCTAAGGATCCTCTTTAATCCCATAAAATCATGAAACTAATTCTAATTTAGGAATTACAAATAAATTTCAAATCTCTCAATCCATATGGAATCTAAACTATCCTAATTCTCTCATGTTCTCCAATCATTCGGGAACATTTACAAATTCCTCTCAATATCTATTCTAAATGTCACTCAAAAACATTAATAATTACATAAGAAACCAATATTCTTTTGAAAACACAAGACCCCTATGTCTATTAAAATACAAAGTATTTTCTGAACCTAATGCCCATGCATCAATTTCACTTCAGATATAGCTGCGCAATTCATATTTGAGAATATTGTGACTTGGTTTAGGTGTCCTAAGATTCTGATAAGTGATCAGGGTACACATTTTTTGAATGACACCATTGAAGCATTGACATAAGAGTTCAATATGCATCATTAGAAGAGCTCTCCCTATCATCCCTAGGTGAATGGCGCGGTTGAAGCATTCAATAATATATTGGATACCTCGCTAACCAAGGTGTGAAATGCTAACTGAAATGATTGGGATGAGCGCGTACTTGCAGTTATTTGGGCATATCGGACCACATGCAAGAAGTTGACTGGTAGGACACCTTTCAAGATGGTATATGGGCAAGAATCTGTGTTGCCGATGGAATTCATTGTCCCTAGTCTGCGCATTGCGGAATTAATCAATATGGCCAAAGAAGATGCTATGGAAAAGCGATTATCGCAATTGGTTGCGTTGGAAGAAGATTTATTTATTGCCAATTATCACTAGCAAGTTTAGAAGGCGCGTGAAAAAGCATGGCATGATAGGCATATCATGCAAAAGGTGTTCAAGGAAGATGACTTAGTCTTGTTGTATGAAAACAAGTTTGCGCACCACCCAGGGAAGTTGAAGATTCATTGGCTAGGGCCATACGTTGTTAAGGAAATCACTGGCAGAGGTGGAGTGTGCTTGGCCACATTGAGCGGAGATTTTCATCCCGGATATGTCAATGGAAGTCGATTGAAGCCATACAGGGATGACCCTGTGCATACCAAATGACTATATGGCCGGAGTATCAGATCTGCATATATGGTATGGAGGATGCGCAGAAAGGTATGATGCGCGAGGAGGTTGACTGGGTCACAGAGGTGCCAAAAACTAGCCGTTGGAACAATAAATTTGTAAAATATAGCTTTATTACCATTGATGGGAGCATCTAGGTTGAATTTAATGAAGGTATTTTTCCAGATTTGGGACCATTTTGTCATTTATGGAGACACATTAATGCAAAAGGAACCGTTGAAGCTGTGCCACAAGTATAAATATGACCTATGGGGTCGCAATAGTTCCCTTTCCTTTCTGAGTGAATTATTGGCTTTAAGATCTCTGATTTCCACTGCATACTCTGTGTCTATGTCTGGTTTGGATCTGAGATTCGAGGAAGAGTTGCGCTGCATAGGTTTGGGTTACGTAATTTGGCCCACTATGATGGCCACATGATTTGGAGATGACCCTACTGTGCTCGAGGTCCCTATTGCGCTAATGGTTGCAACACCTACACCCATGAAGTCTAATAAGGGGCATACATCGGGTACCAGGAAATCCCCAAGAGAGAAGACTCCAAAGTCGTGCTCCACAGAGCTCCCAGATACCATTATGGAGGAAGAGGAGGATGTGGTCGAAGTGGCCCCATCCTTGCTATTTCTGACCTATGTTGCAATGCGCTAAACAACGGTTAGGATTCCCAAAGACCTTGACAAGGTGCAAGCAAGCATCCAAATGTCGTTGATTCTTGAAAACGTCCCGATGGAAGGGGACATATTTACCAAAGCACCACAACTCAGAATGGAGGATTGGGACATCATATACATGGAAACATTTCTTGAACTCGCGCCGGCACTCTACCTTGACCACGTACAGTATGAAGGAGGAATCATACACCTAGAGCCGAAGATATAGGTGCTAGGTCTGCACAAGGCATGCCTATTAAATCTATTGTAGATCCATCACTTTGGGTGCAACCTAATAAACAAAACCTGTGTCCGAAAATTGCTCGCGCTAGTGCATGATGATGAATTATGGTTGGGAGAGTGCATTCTAATTGATTCTGCGTTGATCCATAGGTTCACTGGTTTACCTGCTAAAGGAATAGATCCAATTGCGGATTTTGGAGGAAAAGCACAAGAAAAATATGTCGCAGAACAAATAAAAACTAAGTATCAAGTCTCGCGAAAAAGCCAATGATTTGTGGCGAGCAAGATTAATGATCCCACTGTTCAATTTGACACGCTCATCTTGGCCTGCAAGGTGATGCACAAATGTAAACCAAAGGAGGTGCCCACACACATGATTTCTCTTGCAGGACAGTGTGAGAAAGGTGTAATTTACAATTGGTCCCATTGTTTGTGAAAGGAGTTTCTAGAAAATGTGCGCGACACAGAGGAAGAAGGAAATAAATTTCATTATGCTTGGTTGTTGTTGTTGATTGCATTAATTGCGTGGAATACCCCTAAGGAAACCAAGTTTCCTGAGATCGAGCCACAAATGTGTGAGGCCACATGGTACGCCACACTATGGAACTCATCAGACCCCGCGCACACTAAGGAGAATAAGATTTTATGGGCACTTTTCGATGCCTCGCTATATCAGGACATGCAATCTAAGCCAAGGCTGTCTCCGAAATTATAAAACCAATACAAACTAATAGCTTTGTTGTCGCACAAATTGTCTAGGCACCGCGACAACGACTCAGATCAGGGGCTGTCACCCTGATCCCCAATATCTCTATCTAAGTTGTCTCCTTGCAAGCTAAGGGAGGTAGACACTAACGAAAATGAAGAAGGAAAACTGGTTGGAGATAAACCAATTCAGGAGACACAAATAGAAAACCAAATACTTGTTAAAATTTACAAGATTTTACAGATCCAATTAGATTTGAAGCTTTAAAACCAGTGCCTTGTGGAGTCAAAATATCCCGTTATGAAATTAAAGTCAAGTATCTGATATGTAACTGCTGCTATAAAAAATCAATCCACCACAATGATATTCGATAAAAACATCCTCACAATTATGCATTAACAATGTTTTATAAATACATGCAATTTATCATCACTTGAAATATTCCCAAAGTTGACTTAAACAATTAATTACCGATTTCAAGTAATTTAAAATCACAATTAAATCTCATCAACCACATCTAAGCATAAAAATACTTTGAACCAATGATTTAAATTTGAAACAAAAATATTATCATGAGGGTACCATCAAATTTAAATCCAAGATATTTCCAATATTTCCAAATTTATGATATTTCAAATAATTCCAATTCAGAAATCTATACTCAAACTTTAGATAAAAAATTTAAAAGCTCACCTTTGACTATGGAATAATTTTTTTCTAAAGTTGAAAATTTAAAATTTTTAGGTCCTTTTTAAAAATTTTATTCCTAAAATTAATCTAAAATCTAAAACTAAAGCTAAAGCCAAAAAGGTTAAAAAAAAATTGGTTTATTTTTTATTTTTTATTTTTTAAATCTAAAAATTAAATTAAAAAAAAAAATTGAAATCCTAAAAAATTAAAACTAAACTAAAGCAAATCTAAAATCTAAAAATTAAAATAAAAATAAAACTAAGAACCGAAACTAAAGGCTGAAAATGAAAATCTAAAAAATCTAAAAATATAAAACTTACGTCTAAAACCAAACTGTATGAGTTTTAAACCTTTTTTATGCAAGAAAAGCGTACGGATCCATACGGATTGTATGGACGACAAGGAGAAGCAGCGACGACTACGTGAAGGAGAAATGGCGATTGCAGTCCGTACGGTTAGGGATGAGAAGCTGAGCAATGCAGATTGTGTACGGATGACAGAAAAATGAGTGCTGTAGGCTGAGGAAAGTCGTACGGTCGTACTGACGGGTGAAATGAGGGAATCTATATGGACAATAGAAATAAATAAGGTAGCATATGGATGATGTGAGGAAAATAGCGTACGAATGATAGGGGCAAAGAATGATTGCAGAGAGGAGCAAAGGGTCGCGTACTTTGCAAGCAAAGGAGATAAAGGAATGAGAGGGCAGCAACAACAGATTTATTTAGGCACAATCAGCGTACATAAAAAGAAAATCTTTACCCAACAATTAAAATTTTGTCAGTATAGCTCAGATCTTCAAAACATGATTGAGATGCGTCTGAGATTCACACTCTAGCAGCAAATAATGCTCAGCTCTGGAAGACAAAATAATCCTGAGGCCAAATATTACCCTCTGGGGGTTAGATCTGGCTCAGATCTAAAAAACATTTCTGAGAATCCCCTTGCAAACCTGCAAAAAACTAGAACAGATCCAAAACCATGCAAAATAAATAAATAAACCCTTACACCCTAGAGAATAATTGCAAATTTACAGTGCTAATTTACAGATTAGAGGTCCTCTTGGCCAGATTTAAAACCATTTTTTCACAATTAATAATAAGAGAAATTATGAGAGGCACAAGCCCAAGAAGACCCTGTAAAAATAAATTTCGTAAGATAAACCTGGAAATCAGGAAACAATGAGCTTTTTCAGATTTATGAAATTTGAGAGTCGGCTGGTCTAACTGAAGACTTCCCCAAACGCTAAAACCTTTAAAAAACGATCTCTACACACATAGATCTGAATTTTATATTGATAGAGATTAAAAAATAAACATGAGACCTTTCATAAAAACAGAAACTAATCTTTCCATTAAATCAAAATGCAATTTTAGTAACCTAGAAAATTACACAAGATACCTGTATGTAGATTAATCCATAAAGGCCATCAACCATCAAAAGCCAATAGAAGTAGCATATTTTAGAGACAACATCACCACATAGATCTAGAAAAGGAACACCAAAGTTTGTAACCCCAAAGTCTTTATGCTTTATTCATAAAAAAAAAAAAATCACAAGAGCTTCTAAGAACAAGTGCACGATTCAAAGATCGGTTGCAAATGACATACAAAGACCTCAAATTTATAAGATAAAATCTCCAATGGCTAGTTCAATTGATCCATGTCAAAATAATCTTGACCGTCGAAAAATATTTAATTATCTTTTAATCTGGACCGTCGAAATTATAATTTTGAGGAAATTCGAATTTATCATTTAATTCCATTTTAATTAACTCAAAAATAATATTTTTGAGTTAATTACCTCAAAATTTTGACTTTGACTTAACCACCAAGGCCCAAGGGTCCAAAATTTCTTGAAATTCTCAATATTCCCTTGGCCTAGGACCTTTAAAAATTTATTTTTTAAAGACCCACTAATTTTTCATATGAAGAATTTTAACTCACCTAGGACTTAAAATTAATTAAATTTCTTGCTTAGGATTTTTAATTTAAATTGGCCAGAAAATTTTATTAATTGACTGAGAGGGGATTTAATTATTTTTCCAACCCTCTTTACATAAGATAAATACATTGAGACACATGGAGGGGGAATACCCATTCGTATAGACCCTCAAATAGCTACCCAATTCTGCGACTCAAAACATGATCTAGTAGACCAAGCAACTTGTAATAAAATAATCTAGCTAATTAGCTAGGATTATTCCCAAACTACTTTTACAAAGACTCGATAGAAAACACTAGGACTCACTTAGCATCTTGATGACAAAATCCATCCTAGCTTTGGGGTGAGGCTGGAGGGGAAAACTTTGCCGATCACTTGTGTCGAAAAACACAAGCAAATCAGTGAGACAAAAAACCTCCTAGGATAGAAATCGTCACCAACATACTAGGCTTACCTAGGTTTTTACATACATGATGGTCTTACTTCAATCATTTACATCATAAACATGCAGAATGGGTTTACATTGTTTATAAAAATTCCGACTGAAGATGGAGTTTGAATGGCGCGAACACGTCGAACATGATGAATCCCATTTTCAAAAAATGGGGGTGTACTGCTATGGGGTCATTGACAAAGTGTGGTCAACATCTAGCTCTACTTGGGGACATGTTGCTTCACCAAAGGAATATGAGAATCCAGAATCTGTATCCAAGAAACACAAAAATTACATAAGTAGCATCCATCCAAATATCATCATATAACATTCAGCACATGAAAAATAGAAGCTCTTCTAATATTTATTATTCTACTTGACATGAAAAGTAAATCTAATCTAACTACAAAATGAAATGCTGAAAGGACAAGGAGTAGGGTTAGAAATACAATACAAAGGATGCCCAATGGCATCATATGTCATCTTTGAAGAACAACTTGAGAAGTTGGCCATTCGCAGGTAACTGAAGTGGTTTGCCTTCCAACGTGCTCAGTGGAATGAGTTTGGTCCAACAATGCCTCTGATAATATAAGGTCCCAACCACAAACTGTCAAATTTATTGTGTTTTCCGGGCTTTTCATTCTTTCGGTCCCAAAGTAATACCATGTCTCCAACCTGCAAAGATATAGATCGAGATGATTTATCAAAGCTTTTCTTAATGTTAGATTGATTCTTACACATATTATCTAAAGCTTTCCTACGAGTTTCATCCAATTCCACAATCTGATCAATTCTAATTTGAACAACATCTTTATCAGTGGAAAAATGTTGAAGGAGTTGGTAAGCTGGTAATTTAAGGTGCACAGGCAAAGTTACATCCAAGCCATAAACTAATTCAAAAGGACTTTTACCAGTAGCTTTCTTTTTAGTAATTCTATCTGCCCACAAAGCATACTTGATTTTTCTATCCCAAGATCGCTTATTATCTCCTACTATCTTCTTGATAATGGTTATAATATTTTTATTACTTGACTCAGCTAGGCCATTACCCTAAGGATAGTAGTTAGATGAATGAGATAAAGTAATGCCATACTTAAAACAAAAAGATGAAACTTCAAAATAACTAAAAGCCTTGGCATTATCAGTAGTGATCTTGGCAGGGACACCAAATCTAGTAATGATTTGATTTTAGATAAAGTCCATAATGACCTTTTCATTGGAATTCTTAGTAGGAATGGCTTCAACCCATTTTGTAAAATAATCAGTCGCAGTTAAGATCCAGGAGTAGCCATTGCTAGAATTTTCATGGAATTTCCCAATGAAATCTAGACCCCAATGTTGAAAAGGTGCCTCAAAAACCACAGGTTGTAAGGGCAGAGCATCTAGCTTCTGCTTCTCAGTGAATAGTTGATAGGCTTGGCAACTTCTGACAAATTTCGACACATCTGAAAAAATCAAAGGCCAAAAATAACCAGCTCTCAGAATTTTGTGAGCGGTAGTTCTAACGGCATAATGACCACCTCAAAATCTTGAATGCAACTCAGAAATCAACTTCTTAGACTCAATCTCATCAACACACCTAAGTATTATCCCCTTGGGATTTCTCCATCCAAGGCCATCCTTCATGAGGCAATACTTAGTGGCTTTTAGTCTAAGAGTCCTTCTTCTATGAGCAACTAAATGGTTAGGACATGTAAGATTTAACAAATAATAAATAATGTCCTTATACCATTCATGCTCTCCTAACCTTTACAGCTTAGGCGAAGATGCATCATTAAGACAGATCAAACCAAGCGCTTTCTCATTACCTTTGGTCATCATTTCAGCCAAGCCTTGACCATTGACTAACTTGGTGGGCTTAATCTCTAAATCATACTCTTGAATTTTAGTAACCCAACTAGCACGAGTCCTTAAGAAATCAGTTTGAGTTAAGATATCTTTAATCGCGGAACGTGGGATGAAAGAAATGATTTTAGAATAACCCACATAAGTCCTAAAATGCATAAGAGACTTTACCAAAGTATAGGCTTGATTTTCCATAGTAGTATAATTTAATTCAGAGTTTTGAAGTGCTCTACTCATGAAAGCAATAGGTTGTTCGTGACCTTCCTTATTCTTTTGTAACAAGACACCAACAATAGTATCTTCAGAAGCGAAAGAGAAAATCATAAAATCCTTTGAATAATCAGGACTTGCCAAAACAGGATCTTTGGAAATAGCACCCTTAATCCCTTGAAAAGCCTTTTTACCATCTTCTTTCCACAAAATTTTTACATCTTTTTTCAGAAGACTTTGAATGGGCTTAGCTATTTCTGCATAATTTGGAATAAATCTTCTAAGGAAATTAGTTTTCCCTAGAAAAGACTGAAGGGATCTAAGATTATGAGGTAGAGGAATCTTTTGGATTGCCTCAACTCTTTCAGGATAAATCTTGATCCCATCTTTGGAGATGATGTGACCAAGTAATTTCCCTTCAGTTACTCCAAAAACAAACTTAGTTGGATTTAAGGAAATCTCGAATTCTCTACATCTATCAAAGACCTACTTAAGACGACTTACGTGACTAATACCATATTTAGAAAAAACAGTAAGATCATCTTGATAAATTTCAATAATTTTTCCAATTAAACATTTAAAATCATAATCCATATCCCTTTGAAAAGTAGCCCCAGCATTAGTGAACCCAAAAGGAATTCTAATGTATTCGAAAGTACTCCATGGTGTGGTGAATGTAGTTTTGTGACGATCTTATTTTTTAACCCAAACTTGATTGTATCCAGAAAAACCATCTAGCAATGACATCATTCCTGAACATGTTACTCTTTGCAACATAGTCTCCATGTTGGGCAAAGGGTAATTATCCTTTTTACATGCTAGATTAAGGTTTCTAAAATTGACACAAAGTCTAATGGTACCATTCTTCTTCTTAACAATCACCAGGTTGGAACACCATGTTGAATGTCTAGTTTGAGCAATGATTCTAGCTGCGAGCATTTTTTAAAGCTCTTTCTGAACCAAAGGGGCTAACTTAGGATTTATTTGCCTAAGCTTTTGACGAAAAGGTTTAGCATTCTCATCTTTTAAAGGGATAATGTGTTGCATGACATCTTCCCTATATCCTTTAACTCATCATATGAAAATGCTAAAACATCCCTATATTCATGAAGTAAACTTGTCAAATTTTTCCTTTCTTCTTCATTAGTACCTTTACCAATTTTAACAATCTTAGGATCCTCAGAAGTACCAATATTTATTTCAATGAATTCACCTGGATCCATTTTATTTTCCTCTTTCATCTTTGTGGCATCATGCTGATCAAAGTGTTTCTCTAAAGCAACAATATTACCAGGAGTAGGATTTATAATATCATCGTGATCCTCAGATCCATCCTCCTTAGAACTTTTTCGAAAATTTTCAAACTTATCCAAATTATTAAGAAAACGAATGGCCTGCTTTTCATCATTAAAAATTTATCAATGCTCTGAATTATCCGGGGCTAAAGGTCTGAAAATAATTTCCATTTTTATCATTTCCTTAATCAATTCATCAGATAATTGTAAAGTGGAAGCGGCCATAGCGAGATCATCCGCTAAGGCATTCTTTTCCCTTGGGATAGTTTCAAGGTAAATGGCATAAAAGTGTTCCATAGCATTCCACACAGCATGTCGATAATTCCTTAACCTTTGATTTTTACATGTAAATTTATTCTTAACTTGCATGGTAACCAAATCAGAGTCTCCCTTTATACTAAGCAACTTAATTCTTAAAGCTTTTGCATCCTCAAAACCTAACAACAAGGCTTCATATTCAGCCACATTGTTGGTTGCACCGAACTCAAGTCTATAGGAAAACTTAAAAATATGACCAAGGGGAGACTTCAAAACAATTCTAGCACCCTTACCATACCTAGATGCTGCACCATCAAAATGCATGTACCAAACCTGATCCTTCAGGTCCTCAAACTTCTCATCAACCTTTTCATCTAAGGGAGCTATGAAATTAGACATAATATCATAATTCCCCATGTCAGGTTGTTCCTTAAGTATTTCATTATGAGGCCTCTTAGGATCTTCCACATGGAATCTTCTTTCAGGCTCTCTATTTAGTTTCACAAACCCTTCACCTCTAGGGGAAGGAATCATAGCATAAGTCCAATTCATCTGAATACTTCATCCTAGATCAGAGGCCCACTTTCTAGATAACAACATACCCCAAGCATATGGAACATCAACTACAACTATGTCCATAACAATCATTATGTCCGGGTAAACCGATAAATGAACTTGCAAATCCTTGATTAACCCATGAACTTCAATTTTATTAGAATCCATAGCATATATGTTGTAGTATGGTCTAGAAAATCTTAAATTAAGTTGTTCCGTGACCCTCTTGGTCATGACACAAGCTGAAGCACCAGAATCTAGCATACAATTATTCAATTTATAACCATTAACCATTAAAGTAACAAAAAATGGTTAATGCTCCTTGTTATCCGACTGCATTTTTTGCAGATATATAGGGGAATCTTGATAAGAAACTTTAGGAGTCTTATCTTGAGCAACATTAACATGCAAAACTCCAAGAACATCTAAAACTTTAGCTCTCTGAGTAGGAAGCTTTAAAATATCAGTAGTAGGCACCAAGATCTTAGCATTACTCAACCATGCACCCAAATCAATATTCAAACTAGAACTGGGATTAAAAATTCGAGGGGAAGTTTGATTATGAACTTGCTCTTTATCACTTCTTTGATAAGTTAATCCTCAGAAATTTCCAAAACTTGATCAGGAGAAGGCTTTTCACCAAATAATTCAATCATCAAATCCCTCTCATGATCAAAATTATTGATACTATGCAAATATGTGGAAGGCCTAACATTTTGACTATTTTCCTTAACTTCCATCCAATCTTCCATAGACAAAGAGAACTCCTTACCAACAACATTTATCTAATTACTTTCCCCAAACATTCCACCATTCATGATTATTTTAACAGTGGGGAAAGTAACCTCCTCATGAAAAGCATCACAAGCTCTACAATAAGGTGGAGATTCATTAACCATATTAGTAGATTCAAGTAGATTAGGAGGTCTCTGCTCACTCGGCTGACCCTTTTTCTGCCAAGTATTATTACCTCAATTATTATTATTATGATTCCTAGGTTGGGAATTTTGCGTTTGAGCCCTTTCCATTTGGACCAACCTAGACTTTAAAGTGCTTATTTCCTTAGCATGGTCAGAGATTAATTTCGCTTGGTTAAGCTCCATGCTTTCAAGCTTTTGCATTAAATTTTTCATACGTTCGTCATCATCTTCTAGAGGCTCTTTACCTTTAGGCCCTTTCAATTTAGTAGAAGCCCTATCAAAACCAGGAATTTCAGAATTCCCTGATTCCCTTTTATCCTTTTCAAGTTCTTTAGCTAAAGATTGGCAAGCCTTATAATTGACAGTTTTAGCACGCCTTAGCTCACATGAAGTATCATAATTACAAGCATCAATGTAAAAATTCAGAAGAGATCCATCAGGAGGCTTATGAGTTTGAGATATTTCTCTAAGGATACCATTAAATCTCCTGTTAAATTCTTCAATCGTTTCATTTTCTTTATTTTTTATGGTACTAATATATTTCACCAAATGCCTATCTTCCCTTTTATCCTTAAAGGAAACTACAATTGATTTTAAGGTATCGAATGAATTATCAGGTTTTTTAGTAAACCATTCCATAACATCTTACTCAAAAGTAAGAATAAAGAGCCTCATCTTTACATCATCGAAATTGTTATTTGCAACCACAAATCTATTCCACCAATTAGCGAAAGCAAACAAATGAGATTTGGCACTAATTGCATTATTTCCTTGAAAATAAGGTAATTTATCCATTCCAGTTTGAGGGAAATCATGGGGATAACCCTAAATATTAGAAAAATTACACGGGGCATATAAATCCATGATATCGTGCTGAGGCGGATCACAAAAAAGAGAATGGATATCAGAGAGAGCTTCCTGGCCGAGATTAACAAGAAGTGTACGAGAAGAGAGCTTGTGTAATTGGACTCTAAGAACCTTTTCAGGATCTAGAGTAGGATTAATCAATCTACTTGGATGTCTTATAGTACAAATTCTTGTGGAAGATGAAGCCAATGGAGTCACCACTAGGACGGGAAGCTAACACAAATACCTGAGATGAAAGATGAATAAATAGATGAATGTCGTAAAGCCAAAGTCCAATAAATTTTTCCCCGGCAACGGCGCCAAAAAATGTTGTCGCACAGATTGTCTAGGCACTGCGACAACAACTCAGATCGAGGGCTGTCACCCTGATCCCCAATCTCTCTATCTAAGTTGTCTCCTTGCAAGCTAAGGGAGGTAGACCCTAACAAAAATGAAGAAGGAAAACTGGTTGGAGATCAACCAATTCAGGAGACACAGCTAGACAACCAAATACTTGTTAAAATTTACGAGATTTTACAAATCCAATTATATTTGAAGCTTTAAAACCAGTGCCTTGTGGAGTCAAAATATCCCATTATGAAATTAAAGTCAAGTATCTGATATGTAACTGCTGCTATAAAAAATCAATCCACCACAATGATATTCGATAAAAACACCCTCACAATTATGCATTAACAATGTTTGATAAAGACATGCAATCTATCATCACTTGAAATATTCCCAAAGTTGACTTAAACAATTAATTACCGATTTCAAGTAATTTAAAATCACAATTAAAGCTCATCAACCACAACTAAGCATAAAAATACTTTGAATCAACGATTTAAATTCGAAACAAAAATATTATCATGAGGGTACCATCAAATTTAAATGCCAGATATTTCCAATATTTCCGAATTTATGATATTTCGAATAATTCCAATTCATAAATCTATACTCAAACTTTAGATAAAAAATTTAAAAGCTCACCTTTGACTATGGAATAATTTTTTTCGAAAGTTGAAAATTTAAAATTTTTAGGTCCTTTTTTAAATTTTTATTCCTAAAATTAATCTAAAATCTAAAACTAAAGCTAAAGCCAAAAAGGTAAAATAATTTTTTTTTGGTTAATTTTTTATTTTTATTTTTTAAATCTAAAAATTAAATTAAAAAAATTGAAATCCTAAAAAATTAAAACTAAACTAAAGCAAATCTAAAATATAAAAATTACAATAAAAATAAAACTAAGAACTGAAACTAAAGGCTACAAATGAAAATCTAAAAAATCTAAAAATCTAAAACTTACGTCTAAAACCAAACTGTATGAGTTTTAAACCTTTTTTATGCAGGCACAACCGTACGAATCTGTACGGATCATACGGACGACAAGGAGAAGTAGCGACAGCTGCATGAAGGAGAGATGGTGATTGCAGGCCATACGGTCAGGGATGAGAAGCTGATCAATGCATATTGTTTATGGATGACAGAAAAATGAGTGTTGCAGGCTGAGGAAAGTCGTACGATCGTACGGACGGGTGAAATGAAGGAATCTATACAGATAGCAGAAGTAAATAAGGCAGCATACGGATGATGTGAGGAAAAGAGCGTACGGATGGTAGGGGCAAGGAATGACTGCAGAGAGGAACAAAGGGCTGCGTACTTTTCCAGCAGAGGAGAGAAAGGAATGAGAGGGCAGCAGCAGCAAATTTATTCAGGCAGAACCGGCATACATAAACAAAAATTTCTTTACCCAAAAATTAAAATTTTGTCAGTATAGCTCAGATATTTAAAATATGATTGAGATACGTCTAAGATTCACACTCTAGCAGCAAAATAATGCTCAGATATGGAAGCCAAACTGATCCTGAGGCCAGATCTAAAAAAAAATTCTGAGAATCCCCCTGCAAACCTGCAAAAAAGCAGAACAAATCCAAAAATATGCACAAAAAATAAATAAAACTTTACACCCTAGAGAGTAATTGCAAATTTACAGTGCTAATTTACAGATTAGAGGCCCTCTTGGCCAGATTTAAAACCAATTTTGCATAATTAATAAGAAGAGAAATTATGAGAGGCACAAGCTCAAGAAGACTTTGTAAAAATAAATTTCCGTAAGATAAACCCGGGAATTAGGAAACAATGAGATTTTTCAGATTTATGAAATTTGAGAGTTGGCTGGTCTAATTGAAGACTTCCCCAAACACTCAAACCTTTAAAAAACGATCTCTTCACACTTAGATCTAAATTTTAGATTGATAGAGATTAAAAACTAAACATGAGACCTTTCAGAAAAACAGATAACTAATCTTTTCGTTAAATCAAAATGCAATTTTAGTAACCCAGAAAACTGCACAAGATACCTGTATGCAGATTAATCCATAAAGGCCATCAACCATCAAAAGCCAATAGAAGTAGCAGAGTTTAGAGACAACATCACCACATAGATCTGGAAAAGGAACACCAAAGTTTGTAACCCCAAAGTCTTTTTTCTTTATTCATAAAAAAAAATCACAAGAGCTTCCAAGAACAAGTGCACGATTCAAAGATCGGATGCAAATGACATACAAAGACCTCTAATTTATAAGATAAAATTTCCAACGACTAGTTCGGTTGATCCATGTCAAAATAATTTCGACCGTCGGAAAATATTTAATTATATTTTAATCTGGACTGTCAAAATTATAATTTTGAGGAAATTCGAATTTATCATTTAATTCCATTTTAATTAACTCAAAAATAATATTTTTGAGTTAATTACGTCAAAATTTTGACTTTGACTTAACCACCAAGGTCCAAGGGTCCAAAATTTCTTGAAATTCTCAATATTCCCTTGGTCTGGGACCTTTAAAAATATATTTTTTAAGGACCCACGAATTTTTCCTATGAAGAATTTTAACTCACTCAGGACTTAAAATTAATTAAATTTCTGGCTTAGGATTTTTAATT
Source organism: Pinus albicaulis (assembly GCA_034641835.2). NCBI lineage: Eukaryota > Viridiplantae > Streptophyta > Pinopsida > Pinales > Pinaceae > Pinus > Pinus albicaulis. The sequence goes on along the minus strand of CM076579.1, from coordinate 11,733,524 downwards.
TAAATTGGCCAGAAAATTTTATTAATTGACTGAGAGGGGATTTAATTATTTTTCCAACCCTTTTTACATAAGATAAATACATTTAGACACATGAAGGGGGAGTACCCATTCGTATAGACCCTCAAATAGCTACCCAATTCTGCGACTCAAAACATGATCTAGTAGACCAAGCAGCTTGTAATAAAATAATATAGCCAGTTAGCTAGGATTATTCCCAAACTACTTTTACAAAGACTCGATAGAAAACAATAGGACTCACTTAGCATCTTGATGAAAAAATCCACCCTAGCTTTGGGGTGAGGCTGGAGGGGAAAACTTTGCCGATCACTTGTGTCGAAAAACACAAGCAAATCAGTTAGACAAAAAACCTCTTAGGATAGAAATCGTCACCAACATACTAGGCTTACCTAGGTTGTTACATACATGATAGTCTTACTTAGATCATTTACATCATAAAAATGCAGAATGGGTTTACATTGTTTATAAAATTTTCGACTGATGATGGAGTCTGAATGGCGTGAACACGTCGAACATGATGAATCCCATTTGAAAAAATGGGGGTGTACTGCTATGGGGTCGTTGACAAAGTGTGGTCAATAATTTGATTTAGTACGAGTTACCATACTTAGTTATAGAAGATGATATGATCCGAATTGCTGAAGAGTGGCCACCAGCGTGGTTGTAGCCTGGTGCGTCCACATCTATCACTAAAACGCCAACGAAGCCGCGTACTAGTACTCAACCAGAGAAAACAATAGAAGAGGTGACTGAGCAAACTATAGAGAAATAAGCCACGCCAACTAACACCAACTAGACAATCGACTTGGAAAAGACACTGAACCATAAAAAATGGTACTTTGTCGACATATATAGTGGAGGAGGTAGAAGCACAGACTTATAAAGGCATGAAGCGCGAATCTAAAGCCGCTGGAAGATCAAGGAAGAAGATGAAGGAATCTAAAGATACCAGAGAGGAGGTCTTGCTGCCAACTGAGGATGATTTAAATGAGATTGCTAACATAGTCACGTCTACGACTGAGGATCACTGGTCAGATATGGAAGTGTAGTATAAGACTACACTAGAACTTGTGCAGGTCGGGATCCAACAACTCAAAATGCAAGTGAGCGTGATCCAAGTGAGAATTTCTCAGGCGAGCCAGACCTAGACGAGCACACTGGTCACTAGTGCGCAACCGTTGGATATAGCATTACCAGTGACTGGGGATGATCGTCTTGTGCAAATCCATGCACTAGCCATCCATGTGGACTCCAGCCGGTGTGCCCAGTTCAGAGGTTCAGGTGATATTAATATTAATTTGTCTATTTTACCTGTAGGAAAGATGTACCTGATGCACATGATGATTGTCGATGAACTTCAATTCCTTGAGGTCGTTTCTCACACATCTGCTGTCGAGTCAAAGGAGCAAGCTACAGAGGCCCAACAGAAAAAACAAGCAGTTTAGGAAGCATGCTGCACAATCGAAGCTCAACGTGCTGTAGTTGAAGCCAAAATACACCAAGTTTGCAGTGAAGTTCCAAAAGTCTTGGCCACAGTTTCCCAAGAAGAAAATTTCGAAGGATTGCTGCCGCCCTGAAAGCCTCAAGCGCCGAAGTGCAGACCATTTGAGAAGAGTTCGAGCATCAAATTTCTTATATGCAATTGAATTTGCAGCCCAAAACTCCACTTGAAGTCCGTGCAAAGTGAGTTGCTGAAGTAAAACAAGCCACTGAAAATATTGTTGTTGCATTCACTCAATGTGAAAATATTCTAGATGAGGCTATGGGCATATGGACATCCGTTCATAATGATCCTGTTGTACAACAACTACACAACGAGCTGCACTAGAAATATCAACAATTTTATGAGATTCAGACAATGGCGCCGACCCTTCTTCTTCCAGAATGCCTCGCCTGTCTGCAAGAGGGCCGAGTAATCCAAGCAAAGATTGAAGACCTGCACCGCAAACAACAGTTGCTGGAGGCACGCATGCAACCATAGGCTAAGGAGGCTCTTCATCTCTCGCAAACATTGGACACTACCTTGAAGGTGATCCAATAGACGCAGCGAAGTATTGAGCTGGCCACTGAAGGGCCCACTATGGAGAATTTGGTTCTTCAAGTGCAGGGTGCTACTGCGTAAAGTTTGGAAATGGTGCTCCCTCCTAAATATTCTGTTAGTGCACTCTGAACCAAGCTAAAGGAGTAGATGCCACAGTGACTTAGGATGAGTCACATGTTTGTGTTGGGGGCCTGTTGGAGCAGGGTCCCATGGGTTACACTTTTTGGTATAATTTTGTAGAATTTTTGTAAATGCGTGCTGCGCGAATGAGTCAAGGGTATTTGGGGGCTCAAACCATGGTTTAAGGGTAAACCGTGGGCCTCAAACCATGGTTTTAGACCATAGTATCTGTGTGCTAGATTAATATAAATAGATAGATCGAGTCTAAGGAAGTAACTTAAGTTAATGATCCATGCTATGATCTAAGTTTATGCGCCTATAATACTTTTTGTAAGTGTTAAGTCTGGGTGGGTAGAAAGGCTCCTACTGGCTGTGTGTGCTGAAGGGTAAAGTCTGATGTACTAAAGTGATTTGAATTAATAGGACCAATTTTGGTAGAAAGCATTGTGTTATCTCTCTGTGTTATTTATTTACTGTTCTGTCTAAGCTCACTTTACTTCTGTTATGGTTATTGGTATCTACGCAAAGACATTTGTTATTTATGCATGAAGTTACAGTGATGAATGAATCTGCTTAAGTAATTACACATTATATAGATCTGGATCTGGTTTTGTTATATCTGTGACAAAGTGATATGCGTTTCTATGATCTGATAAGTATTGACTACTACTTGCGCACATCTGTTCATCATATACATAAGTCTACACTCAATCTGCTTAGGGCCATTACATTAATTTTTTCCTTAGGGTGTGGAAACCTGGTTCCAAAACCCCCCCATACTGCTTCGGGTGAGACTTTGATCTGCCTGAGAAGGTCATTGCCAAAAGGGCCAATAGTTGGAGGGTTTGTTGGTTGCGCGATAAACTTTGAACCTGGTTGAGGTTCCCTCAAGCCAAAAACTCCAAAATTCAAATGTAGTGAAATTTTGGAGGGTGTTGTAGCAATAGTAACATAGTACTAGCACAATATGGCTTTGTTCTTTAAGCCACATGACAAGTTGACTGGAGGTTTGATCGGACCATATTAATCATCCAATGGCTTCTTTGTTGCGTCAAATAGGTGGATTACCATACTGGAAATTTTTTCCACCTATCCATGTGTTTAAGTTGGCTTCATTGCTTCAGGAACCATGAAAGCATTGTATTTTTCTATGGATTCACAAAGAAGCTACAAAAATTGATAGTTTTTGCAATCTTTGCACAATAGTATGATTTTATAAAGAAAAACATGTAAAAACCAAATGAATATTGGACTTATTACCTCTATATACCTTTGTATCTCATATGGCCATGTTCGTGTGGAATTTGACAAGATGATGCAAAATAGGTTGATTGAAGGCTTCTACAAGGTATAAGTGATAAATATAGAGACACAAACTGACAAAATGATACCAATTCCTAGACCCAACAATAACCATGAGAAAACATATAAACCATAACTCAGGGTTATACCATCAATATCTTATCAAAATGTTGATTTCGTATGAATTAGAATGATTGAGTATCCCATGTGAAGTCTTCGCCAAAGGGATCAAAACTAAGACAATATCTAGGGTTTCATAGCTAAATGGATTAGAACTTAGCCAATATCTAAGGGTTCATCGCCAAAGGGAAAATTGATGTAGAAGCAACTACAATCTCTACCTTGCCTCCAATCCCAAAGCCTTGTTAAGAAAGGAAAGTAATTTGTAACCCCAAAAATTTAAGTTTTTATGGAATCATCTTAGCTCGGGGATGACAAGACTAGGCATAAAAAATACCATAAGGAGCTCTCCTCTAGTAAAAATCAAGGAAAATTAGACAAATAAAACCCACAAGGTTTGGATGAGGAACCTTACATGTCCTCAAAACAAATGCATAAGTAATTTTAGGGAGGGTTTGATAGGTTAGCTATGGAATTTCAAATGCTAGAAGTCATGTCCCCATCGCCATAGGAGAAGTTTGAGCACCCTAGCACCCAAATTTTGTCTTAGTATCTAAGGAAGTAGGACCAATTGGAGTCAAGGGAACTAAAGGAAAAATATTTAAGGTGCTTGACGTGAAACATTTTCAATTTTGTAGTCCTTGCTATTAGACTTTGTGTACAAAGAACAAAATATTGTTCTTGCATAATCAAAATCTTAGGGCTAAGCTTTGATGGAATACACCAAATTAGTAATATGGAGAAACTAATAGAATCTATCTATTAGGAAGAAGGCTTAGAAATTAAGGAATACAAATATTCTGAGTGTATAAAAGAATCCCAATGAGCCATTAATTCCATTCTCGGTCATATAATTACCAACACTTGTGCTTCTATCTAACGCAAGATTTCCACAATAGTGAACAAAACATGAATTTTGTGATCTTGGGATTATGAAAAGACAAATCCATAGATACGTTATTGATAAAATAAGATAAATGTGGTACTTTATGTACCTTACCCATGAAGAAAAATGGAAAGAAAAAATCAAGGAGTATAAAGAATAGTCGACATAGTCATACATCCTAAAACACAATGGATGTTAACTAGCCCCTAGAAGTAGTTCCTTACAAGACACCCTATAGGGTGTGTAGAAATTATACAAAATACATGAATGTCCTAGATTCACTTGATCTAACAATGTGTTACTATTAAATACATACTCACTTCTACAAATCTTTGCGGAATTAAAAACACAATCGCCAATTACAATATCATGAAGAAAGATCAATCATGCACAACACAAATAATTTCCTGGGGAAATATTATAGCTAAAAACCCCACTATATTCTTTTGTATATTATATCATGTATCATGAAACAATTACATAAAAATATCTTCTCACAAGAGCTCTCAGTACATCAACTAATTGTCTCACGCTATCATGCAAAAATTGGCAAGTTCCTTAGGCAATTTACTGTCTCCAGAGAGCCTGCCTCCACTGTACAAACCATGATGGTAAAGAATCCTGAATGATTATGGCCTTGCCTTCCTTGACTGTGTAAATATCATGGGCTCATCCAATGTGTGTGTGCTTGCATGTGTGCAAGTGGATAATGTTACAACTGATAGTTATCTTCCCTTTCACCTAGAACTCAACTAGGTCTCCAATGGATTTGACATGCATGCATTCAATAATAGTAAAAACATCGGTTGCATGTGAGATCACTACATGTGAATTAATTAATATTTAATTCACTTGATCTCTCACTAGTGTATCTGCAGTTACAACTAGCACAACTGACTTTAACTCACTTAACTGAGTTAAACTGATTTACAACTTGCACAACTCATGCACCGCTGCACTTCCAACTCTGTTACAACTCAAGTCAACCTGCATGTCCCACCAACCAACCTCTTAACTCGAAATTCACTTAGCTAACTGATTTTCCACTTCAGTTAACTGTTTCTAAGTCTACATTGAGAATACATTACAGTTTATTGTCCATCTAAATTAAGGGATAATAATAGTAGACATTCATCTATAAATAGACATTCATTCTATAAATATATTATGCACATACATCTATAAATATACATACACCCAAAAATAGCCTGCATGGGCCCCACCTAGTGTAGGTGCTTAATTTTCACTAGGATTAAGGATGTTGTTTCTGAATGCCAATTTCACTGTTTCTTGTTGCAAACTTCAAAAATCCCTCTCAACAAGAAAGGAACGTCCTTTCACGTGACATGTAACTCCATGAATGTGCCATGCAACCTTTGCATGCAACACTTCTCTAGTGTTTCTCGCACATGCAAACTTTGCATGCAACACTTCCGAAACCGAATAGCCTCCAAACAACTAAATCAATATAATGCATCTATAATCAATGTCTTATGACTTTTTCTAGCTACTGCACATGTCTTAAGGATCCAATGCATTGCTGACACCTGCATCCATGCACTCTGCACTTGCTACCAACTCTGATTTTCGCTCCAGTATCCGACACTGTCACTTTGATTTCATGTCCTCACGACATCTGACTACATCAATCCAACTGATCCTGCTACTGCTACTCTGTGGGATTTTCGTAGCTAGGTTCGATTCATGAGATCCACACCATCTCAATGAATCCTGCCCAAAAATTTATTCTTGGGATTATTCATGCATGTCACCCCACCTCTCACCTGGTGGTATAGCTGCATGCACTCCCTCTGCCCATCTGGCTCAAAATTTCTCTGCATGATTGGTTTCTCCCACTCCATGATCGTCATCTTGTGGCTGCTCCACATCTCGAGGTTCAATCTTACCTGCATGAAAATCCATCTCCCTCTCAAGGGTCAATTGCATGACTTTCTTACACTTCTCCATGGTTGGAAGATCTATAGAAATCACATCTACATCAAGTATATAGAGATTCTTCACATGAATCCCAATCTTCTTGACTTTCTTTGTGGCTTTATGTCGAAGGAAGGCTTTACCTTCACTAAATACCACATCATAGCCTTTATCTTCCAACATTGCAACTGAAACTAAATTTTTTGTTAAGCCTGGTACATGCGTTACATCTTTTAAAAAGAAGGATTTACCTGACTTCCTTTGGAAAGCAACAGTACCAATCCTGGTAGCACTATACCTTTTTTCATCACCCATTTCAAAATTCATCTGGAGGTCCTTCTCCTCCAAGCTACTTAAAATTTCTCTGTCTCCTGTAATGTGGAAATATGCACCACTATCCAAGTACCACATCAAACTCATTGCACTTGACACCATGCATGTAATAAGTGAGAAGTCAAGATCAGATTGCGAGGCATGGGCATCACCAGCTACAGCTTCAACAACCTTCTTGTTCTTCTCCTTTTGTGGACAATTTGTGGCAATATGTCCATGCTCGTGACAGTGAAAACACTTCACTTTGGACATGTAGTGCTCCTTGCCATCTTCACCGGTCTTAGATTTGGAATGGAATTACTTCCCCTTCCCCTTATTTTCCTTGGCATCCAAAGAAAAATCCTCTTCATCATCATTCTTTGATGAAGAGCCATCTCTGGTGTTCTGCCTGAACTCCTCCTGCACCAAATTCGACCACGGTCATTCCCAATCCAGAAATTTTTCCCGTCTATTGATAGTCTTCATAATGGTGCCAACTATTAGGAATTCCTAGAAGAGCCAAACTCACCAAATCAACATTAGCGATAGTTATTCCTACACTCCCAAGTTCATCTCGACATTGGAAAAAATTTGTTAAGTATACTAGAATAGTGTCCTTCTTTTCCATCTTGATCTTCCTTAGTTTATCTTTGAGCGCCAATTTCCTATGGTCGATGCTGCTTTGGAATAGATCTGTCAAAGCCTTCCACATAGAATATGGTGTGGCTTTCCCATGGAGGCTTGAGACAATGTGGTCTCATACTCCCTCCAATAAGATCCTCCTCGCCCTTACCACTTTCTTTTGCCATGCATCAAGATTTGCAACATCTGCAACATCTAGCTTAGGAACATCTTTGTCAATGAATTCCTTCAAGCTATTGTCTTCGATTATTGCCTCCATCATGTCTTTCCAAGAAATGTAGTTTGAGCTTCCCTCAAGTGCATAATCTAACCTCAAGCCATTGAAATCCATTTCGATCTTGAATTAGTTGTAGCACCAAGAAAGTCTTTCTGCAAATTCAAATTCTTTCCACCAAGAAACTCAGCTCCTACTTCACTTCTATAATTTCTTGTGCTCTGACACCATGTAAAAATTATACAAAATACATGTATGCCCTGGATTCTCCTGATCTAACAATGTGCTACTGTTAAATACAAAATCGCTTCTACAAATCTTTGTGGAATTAAAAACACAATCACCAATTACAATATCATGAAGAAAGATCAATCACACACAACACAGATAATCCCAGGGAAATATTATAGCTAAAAATCCCACTATCTTCTATTGTATATTATATCATGGATCATGAAACAATTACATACAAATCTCTTCTCACAAGATCTCTCAGTACATCAGCTAATTATCTCACAATGTCATACACAAATTGGCAAGTTCCTTAGCCAATTTACTGTCTCCAGAGAGCCTGCCTCCACTGTGCAATCCCTGATGGTAAATAACCTGAACGATTATGGCCTTGCCTTCCTTGACTGTGTAAATATCATGGGCTCATCCAATGTGTGTGTGCTTGCATGTGTGAAAGCGAATAATGTCACAACTGATAGTTATCTTCCCTTTCAACTAGAATTCAACTGGGTCTCCACTAGATATGACATGCATGCACTTAATATTAGTAAAAAAATCAGTTTCATGTGAGATCACTACATGTGAATTAATTAATATTTAATTCACTTGATCTCTCACTAGTGTATATGCAGTTACAACTAGCACAACTGACTTTAACTCATTAAACTGAGTTAAACTGATTTACAACTTTTAGAACTCATGCATCACTGCACTTCCATCTCCGTTACAACTAGAATGACTCTGTTACAACTCAAGTCAACCTGCATGTTCCACCAACCAACCTCTTAAATCGAAATTCACTTAGCTAACTGATTTTCCACTTCAGTTAACTATTTCCTAGTCCACATTGAGAATAGATTACAGTTTATTGTACATCTAAATTAAGGAATAATAATAGTAGACATGCATATATAAATAGAAATGCATTCTATAAATAGATTATTCTCAGACATCTATAAATAGACATACACCCAAAAATATCCTGTGTGGGCCCCACCTAGTGTAGGTGCTTAATTTTGTGACTAGGATCAAGGATGTTGTTTCCAAATGCCAATTTCACTGTTTCTTGTTGCAAACTTCAACATTTTCCACAATAGTGAACGAAACATGAATTCTGTGATATTGGGATTATGAAAAGACAAATCCATCGATATGTTGTTTATAAAATAAGATAAAGGTGGTACTTTATGTACCTTACCCATGAAGAAAAATGGAAAGAAAAAATCAAGGAGTATAAAGAATAGTCGACATAGTCATATATCCTAAAACACATTGGATGTTAACTAGCCCGTAGAAGTAGTTCCTTACATGACACCCTCTAGGGTGTAACCCATATTTTGACATTATTTTTGGACCTATTTTACACTAAGACAACTAACTAGAAGAAAAATTCATGAAATAAAACAACCACAATATTTTATGGTCATTTTATTCTCAGTTGATTTTAGAGACCAAAAATTGTTGTGTGATTTGTGTTAGTTTAATTTTGTGCTCCAAGATAACACTCTTTCGAACCCCAACCCTTATGTTGGGGGTGTCCAAATAAGATCCTTCACATCCTACATTCCCAATCTAGTCCAGTGAAAGGAAGAGAATTTTTTATGCATGTATAGTGTTTGAGGCCAAGCTAATAGTTTGAGATAAATACAAAATTTTAGAGGTAATTATTGATAATGATCATAGGTTAAAAAAATATCAACGTGATTCTATGAAAATTGGGCATCACTAGAGAAATGGAATAATAAAATACCTGTTGAAAAGTGTAACTAGGATCGGTCTTCATAATGACTTATAATCATGATTTTATGTAAAGAATAATTAGAGAAAATAAACTGTATTTATTGTATTCCTTGCATCATGGGTTTTATGAGAAAGATGTTTTATTTGTAGGTCAAAGACTTCTTCGTGATGTATTTATGATTTATAATAGTCATTGTCATATTAATTGAGTCATGTTACACTTGAAAGAAGACCTCTAAAAGACCAGACATAGTCATCCTGAAATTCGGCCTCAATAAATATATATTTAACATGTTGACTTACATAAATAGGACACATCCATTCAAGAAGTCATTCTGACTTATTTATGGAAGCCTAACAACTATAAATAGCAACCTAGGCTAAGTCTACAAATACATAATTTCAAAAATCTTCTTTTAGTTTTTCGGTGACCTATATCTAACGTTTTTCAGTGACAAAACATAAGCATTAGGGGAATTTTGAGGTCTAAAATGGGCCTCCTAAAAAAACTATAAAATTATAGTGGAAAAAATCTAATAAGATTTGATGACATCATCAAATTTTAGAGGGAAAAATGAAAAAACTACTTTTTCAATTCATATTTTCAACTTATCTCCCAAAGTTTTTACTCAAATTTCGAGCGGGAGTACTCGTTGGATGCGGAATTTAATTCCCCATCCAAGGAGTACCCATGTTGCATACTTTCGATGGGTCCTACTACACGAAAAATGAGAAATACATAAAAAAACGTGATTACAATCACGTTTTTTATGTATTTCTCATTTTTCATGTAGAAGAGTTCATCAAAAGTATGCAACATGGGTACTCCTTGGATGAGGAATTAAATTCCGCATCCAACGAGTACTCCCGCTCGAAATTTGAGTAAAAATTTTAGGAGATAAGTTTAAAATACGAGTTGAAAAAGTAGTTTTATTATTTTATTATTTTTTAATATTTTTACTTTTTTACTCCAAAAATGGTGAATCATCCATTATGGATGACATCATCATCTTGAATCCTATTGGTTGTTATAAATTTGATTTTTGTTGTACATTTTTCTTATGAGGCCCATTTTAGACCTCAAAATTCCCCTAATGCACAGTTCAGTGCATCTCTGATTTTGGATTGGTATAACAGTGATGGAATTCAGATAATATACAATAAGAAGTTTCAGATGACGACTTAGGAAAAACACAGTAATTACAATGCAGATTGTAGCATAGAATTTGGGCAAAATTACAGTGACATATTCCAATGCTTCCTGAATTAAGGAGTCAATATTATCTCAAGTAGAATATTGGTGCTCGGTGTCACTTGGTGTTATTGTAACAATGATTGATGACATGCTCCAAAGAGATGACCTCAGTTTGTGGAAGATCGAAGATGTAGAAGAGCCTCAGTCCTAGCCTAAGGTATATACAGCGTGAAGGAAGGACAACACAACCATGATATAGTTATGGTGTTGTTAAGTGAAAATATGATGTTCAGTAATAGGTCTTGGTATCACAATGTTGCATGGTGAAATCAAGGAGGATGAATGTGTCTCGGTATAAGAGAGGTAGTTTAGGTCAAGGTTTTGGTCATGGTCTTTGTTATCATCAAGTGAAGAATCTATAAGAAGAGATTTGTAGGTTTTCCCCTCAAGAGGAGGGGTGTTAGCCTTGGCTTGGACCCTAACTATTGTGTCACTAATATCATTGTTTTGATGGTTGTTTTATGTATTGAACGTAATCATAATGATGAAAAAAGATAATAAGGAAATTAGTAACACAAATAGTTATCATATAAGAGAATTTGAATTAATTTTTTCCCTACATAATTCTCAACATGGTTACGAGAAAGGGCTATCAACGATACATATCCACTTCAATTTGGAGGTTACAATATCATATTGGATACATAAAACTCTTATAACACAAGGATTAGTAAAACATGTCACTTACATCACAAGTTCAATGTTCCAGTGATACTTCAGTTCAGATGAATGGGTCAAACAAGTTCGGATCTCAGTCAAGGAGCATTACCCATACACTGATACTTACATGAAAAACAATCTCGACATCACCACAGTCTTGGCATACATGTATTTGAAGTGATGTTACATAGTTATCTTGAATACAATCTAGGCATGCATACATCTCCACAGCTCAGACTCATTATGAGAATCTCGATGATATATTATAGTTCGGAGGGTAATCACATATCACCGTGACATTCTCGACATGAATAAATAGACAAGACTCCTTTCATTAGTAATACCACAATGATAGAACTGTGATACTTTCATAATTCAGTATGATCAATGCTACCATAGTAAGAGCTTGTAGTACATCATGAAGTCCCACCAATCTCAGTACTAAAACTCAGATCAGTCAAGGGCACTTACAATATATATATATGATTTAGTGCTTCCTCTAGTAAAGATAATTCTTAAATATCGTTGAACTCAATGACATGAACTCAACTTACTAGTGGTGGTCACAGCCTCGAAAGAATGGTGTCTTAAAGTTCAACTACACAAATGGATTTCATACCATATAGTCTAGAGCAAATTAAGACGAAGATCATTCAAGGAAGCATCAAGGTGAAGATATCCTCTTCACTTTCAAAGTAATTATCTTTGATCAATTTTGGTTAAATGACTTTAATTTGCAAGGAGATATATAAGTTGGTTGTATTACCGGAGGTCCTTGCACGAAATAAGGAGGATAGTCATACTCATCATAAGTGAAGTCATAGTCCTCATAATTAAAGTCATAGATAAGGGTCTCCTTTGAATTCATGGAAATGAACTCTTAGGCTTCTCTCATGTGAACAATATTGGAGACACAAAAGGAGCTGGAAGAAGAATTATGAACACTACAAGAAAGGATGGTCCTCAAAGGATAATGTCAAATATAGGAAATAAATTTCATGACACCGAAAAGGATGGAAGGAGCTGATGGAAATAATTCCATAGAAATGCGGAGTAAGAGATCATTAAATATTGATCTCCCTCACAATAAGTCTCTTTATGGCTCCTAGATCCTACATAAGATATGTCTATAGTAAATAATATGATACAATGTGATATCATTTGAAATAAGAACTCATGTGATCACGAGGGTAAAAAAAATTAAGGGGTTAAGTAAGTTACCTCATTCAAAAACTTAGGGTTTTCACGAAGAATAAAAGTTGAGGGAAATAGTTTTTGCAGAACTCAACATTTTGAAGAAAAGGAAGAAGTCATCTATAGAAAGTCTCATCATGCATAAAAAGAGAAACATCTACCGGATAGGGATCTTTAAGATCCTCAATATTCTATGATGGAATATTCATTATAATATTCACTGATAAAGAGATGAAACAAGTGTTCCAACAAAACTCCAACTTATGAAATTCATGAACACAAGAGTAGATCATGGGGTTAGAGATATTTCAATCAAGGAAGCTGCTGAAAGGAGCATAGACGACATGAAGGAAACAAGAGGTATGTATACTTGTATTTAATATTATATTTTCATGTATAATGGTTGTAGGTAATATAGATCACTAGAAAAATGATCAAGGAAAAATGATCTCCTCCTCTGTAAGGATGCAGAAAAACATAAAGTCACACTAGATGAAATCAACATAATATGTCCTCATATGGAGTATGAGGTGGCCAAATACAATCAAGGAAATATGATTGAAATTGGTTAAGAAATATATGTGTGACAAAAGGAAGGTATCACTAATATATGCAACCATGGATAAGTAATCAACATCCAAGAAGACCAAGAAGATTTGACTGGAAATATCTCTCAGGAAAATATGAATTCTCTGATGGAAGAGATATAAAATTGGGAGATGTGTCAACATGAATGAAGGATGTTGATGAAATACCATCACAAAGGTAATTTTGATTTAAGTATTCATTTCTTATTTATCTGGATGAGCTTATGCAAGGATGCCAAAGGGAAGTATATGTCATCCACCGTTGATGAACATATAGCAGAACGAAAGATCATTAAAGAAATATGGTATGAATATAGTAGCATAACGTGAAGCTAGACCAGATGAGGAGACCGATGGATAACTCTTTGAAGGAATGATGAAAGTGATGGATGGTCTGTGCCCATAGAAGAAGTCCTGAAAGAAGAACACTTCACAACATGACATCGAAGGAAGAATGTTACTCTGAGCAGTTGAACGTTCCATGGAGTTGTTGTAGGTCCCTAATTAAGAGGGAGCCTGATAATGATTTTTTTACTTAAGCCAATAAGAAAGCTTAGGTACATTCCTTTATGTAATGGATAGATCATCCCTAGTTAAGAGGGAGTGAAAATTGTGTTTTTCTATCTCATGTGTCATGCACTAGACCTGGACTAGTGAAGTCCATGAAGAAGAATGTAGACACATGGTGAATGGATCCTCCCTAGTTGAGAGAGAGAGATAGAAAACATTCGTGTCTTCATTGGGAGAAAGAATGGAGTATTTTGGGATTTGGTAACCATTTGGCATCCAATGCTCTTTGAGAATGTGGTAGAACATTTTGATAAGAGTAGTCATACAAGGATCGATATTCTTTGAGGATTATCTATCCCGATAAGAATATTCCTATGAGGTCATACTCGGTGAACACATGGGTGGAGTTCGTACCTTGGAGAAAATTATGAAGGTGTCTATAATAATTGGTCTCACAAGAATTGTAGCTAAATATCTTGTGGAGAGATGGAGTTGTTAGTTAAGGCCTTGCATTGTGACAATGTTGGATAATATGATGCTAGAAACATATGGGTTACAAATCCAACTCTTCTTATGAGATCTATTCAAAGTGATTGAGTGTGAACTGGTATAATTATGAATACCTCTTGAGTTGAGAGGGAGTGTTGAAAAGTGTAACTAGGATCGGTCTTCATAATGACTTGTAATCATGATTTTATGTAAAGAAGAATCAGAGAAAATAAAATTTATTTATTGTATTCCTTGCATCATGGGTTTCATGAGAAAGATGTTTTATTTGTAGGTAAAATACTTCTTCTTGATGGCTTTATTATTTACAAGAGTCATTGTCATATTAATTGATTCATGTTACACTTGAAAGAAGACCTCCAAAAGACAAGACACAATCATCCTGAAAGTCGACCTCAATAAATATATATTTGACATGTTGGCTTACATAAATAGGACACATCCATTCAAGAAGTCATGTCAGCTTATTTATGGAATCCTAACCACTATAAATAGAAACCTCGGCTTAGTATACAAATACAGAATTTTGGATATCTTCTCTGAGTTTTTCGGTGACCTATCTCTGAGGTTTTTCGGTGACAAAAGAGAAGTACATTTCAGTACATCTCTGATTTCGGATGGGTATAAAAATGATGGAACTTGGATAATCTACAACAAGAAGTTTAGGATGATGAATCAGGAAAAACATAGTGATTAAGTGCAGATTGTAGCACGGAATTTGGGAAACATTACAGAGACACTTTCTTCACTATATCAACATAATACATCAATATATTTTGATGAAATATTCCAGTGCTTCCTCAATTAATAAGTTAGTGTTGTCTCAAGTAGAATCTTGGTCCTCGATGTCACATAGTGTTATAGTAACAATAATTGATGACATGCTCCGAATATATGACTTTAGTTTGTGGAAGATCAAAGAAGTAGAAGAGCCTCAGTCCTAACATAGGGAATATACAACGTGAAGGAACTAAATCAAAACCATGATATAGTCATGTTGTTTTTTAGTGAAAAGGTGATGTTCAATAATAGGTCTCAGTATCACAGTGTTGCATGATGCAATCAAGGAGGATGACTATGTCATGGTCTAGGAGAGGCAGTTTAGGTCAAGGTTTTGGTCATGGTCTTTTCTCTCATCAAGTGAAGAATTTATATAAAGATATTTGTGGGTTTTCCCCTTAAGAGGAGGGGATTTAGCCCTGGATTGGAGCCTAAATACCGTGTCACTGATATTATTGTTTTGATGTATTGAACATAATCATAATTATGAAAAAAATAATAAGGAAATTAGTAACAAAAATAATTATCATATAAGAGAATTTAAATTGACTTTTTCCCTACCTAATTCTCAACAATACCAAGGGGAGAGGACTCACTCATTGGCGGTTGTATTGATCTCGCATGATATCTGGGAGAAATTACCCAATTACTTGATGACTAAGTCACCTGACACGGGGACACGAGACACACAAGACATACAAATATGAGAGTCTGACACATGACACTGAGAGCCCTCAGAACATGTCACATAGGAAACATTATATATATATATATATATATATATATATATATATATATATATATATATATATATATATATATATATATATATATATATATATATATTTGTTACACAACATTTTGTCACTGTCCCTGCAATCCCCATCTTGCACATTGGAGGGTCATTTCTGTGACTAATAAGAAGTTTCATGCCTTGCAAATACCATCATTGCATCCCTTTACATGAGAGCAATATTCCTTTTGTTGACAATTCCCTGAGCAGAGCTTTAGAAACCCCTGTTTTTGCCCTGGCGCGAGTAGCCAGTTCTGTCCTCACGCCAATGAGGAAGATTAACGTTGGGCCCCGTGCTAGTTGGCACTCTGTCCCAGTTAGCCACCCGCATCGAGTTGTTTATGGAATGTTTTTTAAAAATAGAGGCAGATATTCCACTATAAAAACTTTGAGGATGAGTCATTGGGAGTGGTTGGACTGAATAACAACGAACTCCCTCCTTTAGTTTATGGTTTCCACCTCTTGTGGGAACCTCCCAAAGGATAGGTCTCCCTTCCACCTTTGTAGGGATCCCAACCTCCTCCTTTTCCTCTATAAAAAGAAGCTATCTCTCCTTGCATAAGCTAGCTGAACATGGAGAATTAAGTATACTAGAGATGAATTATTGAAGAGATAGAACAATAAGGAACTTCGTTGAGAGAGCTTAAGTCCATGCCCTCATCCCATCTGAATCCCCTAACGAGCATCTGAGACGCGCTTCAGTTGAACCCCGCTGGAGGAGACTGCGACGTCAAAGCTTTGGTTGTACCTCTTCCTTCTATCAATACATATATGTGACTATTGTTTGGTTCCCATTTTCCGTTATTTCATTTGTTTAATGAAATTTTCTTAGCTCTCATTGACTAGATAGTACTTATGAATGAAGTTATTATGTCGTATTATGTTCTTGTTTGTTGATATGTGTGCATGTATCCAAGCATGACTGCGGAAGGATTGTGACTTGCCGAGTCAGGAGCGAGAAGCCACCACCACTACGGCCACGACAACAGCGTTGGACTCCAGATAGGTTGATCTACTGTGTCTTCTTTTCATTCAGTAATTAGGAGCCTACACTCTAGCATGTCTCTTTGTTTCTAGACCCACTCTAGGGCTAGAGGGATCGTCTCTGTACGCAGAGAGGATTTACATGCTTAACAATATTAATAAATATTAATAAATATTACACAAATTATCATGATGATACAAATTCAATCATATATGTACATTGTAACATTATGTATACAATAATTATTCATCAATGATATAATTTTACAACTAGCACTTACTACTACATCAATGAAAAATACGATAAATTGACATTGGAAAAACATAAGAAGTTAACAATAAACTATTGTTTTCTCATTAAGTCATAAAAATAAAAATATATAACATAGGTACTGAGCCTTGAGGAATCTGAATAGGAATGGCAATGGAAAATAGAAAATACAAAAAATATTGACTCTATAACCCAAAACCGTAGAACAAGAAGGAAGAATATCATAGGATAATGCAAGGAGGCTATAGGCTATTTCTATAGCTCATTAACACCAAAATTAACATTAGTAACATCATTTCTCTCATTTGAATCCTCCTCCTCTTTATCCAATGTAATATCAACATCTGTTGGTGTGGAGGATGGCCCCTTAAGAGTATCACCATCATCCAAAGTGACAGACTCTAGCACTGGCTCATTAAGATCCAAGTTGGCTAATTACAGCTCAATATTGTTTTCCAAACCCATATCATTATGAAAAACATCCCACAACCTTTTAATTCCCTTCAACCACTCCTCTCTTTTCCTGTAAATAAGACAAAGGCCGATGTGCACATGTACCATCATCTCTGCCATCAACTAGAAGACCCCGATGAAATTGAAAGAGGGGGGAATAATGGGAGAATTCTTCCCGTTATTTTTCCCCTTCCCTACTGCCCTTGATTAAGCCATAGATGCTATAAAAATAAAGAAAAAATGCATTTTTGTAAGGTTGTGCATGTAAAAAAAATGGACAGGTAGAATGTTGTAGAAAAAATAGAAAAAATTTGGAAGGTGTTAAGGTCCCGTGATTTGGCCGATTGGCTAGCCAAATGACGATGTAACATCAAACCAAGCTTTGGAGCCCAAGGACCTAGCCTTCCTGGACTCAGAGAGGGCTCTCTCTATATGTGTAAAAGATGTCGGTGTGTTTACTTGCGGTGTTCTGATATTAGGCTAGTTATGAAGTGTGTTTTTGGTTTTTTTTAGTTTTTAAGTTGGTGAGGGATAAAACTGATCAAATACATAAACTGGATAACAAGATATAGATAAATTGGGCTATGGGGTCAAACAGGTCAAGGAAGTTATGAGGAGATGATGTAAAGCTGCTGTAGGGCCGATTTGATTCACGGTAGAAGGGATCTTTGGGCAAAATGGATTGAATGGACAACAAGTTGGTGAAAGACAAGGGATTTCAAGTGTAACTAGTTAATAGCAGACAATAAACATGTAATAGCAAGCCATTAATCAAGCTAAGTATAACTATAAGCTAATTAATACATAGAAATCAAACATTCCAGCCATACATAGAGGTATAAGACCCTCTAACTTCGGGAAATGGCTATCAGACTTTGGGAAAAACACATAAGACAAACTAACAACTCATAAACTACGCCGGAACGCCTAAACATAGTCTCTAAGTCATTGGGCACTTGGACAAATAAGTTTTCATAGTTTTAGGCAAAGGGCTAGATCGGGACTAGGCCTCCTTGGTTCAACAATATGATCAACAAATCAGTCAAAGAGAAAGTTTTATGGACAGAACTATGGGCAGCTGATAGGTAGGTAGGGCAAACCATACATCCTACTCAACATATATAGAACTTATGAATAAAACTTAGCAACAATACCTTAAGTTACTAAAGAGCAGCTAAGAATTATTTAGCATAACTAAGGGAGAAGAAAACATCAAGCTATGAAGATTCAGGGATTTTGAGGTGCCTCCATGGGCATATCTCAAAATCAATCTCTACTGATCTATAGCAGCAAGAAATATGTATTATGAATGAAAACTAGAAGACAAAAACATATCAAGAAACACTATACCATTCTACCATGTCATGGAATCCATCAACAATCCTTCATCATTCCTCAAAAGCATCCAAGAGGCAGTCCAAAAATCATAACACAAATGTATTCTTCAAAGCTCATATGACCAATGTATTAATTCTTCTCTCAAGTTCAGCCTCTGATTTACAATGAAACCCATGGAATAAATAGGCTTGAGGGAGGAAAACCTCATGGAGCAACTAGCCATCCCATTGGCCAAGTCAAAATATCTAAACTTGTCCTTGAGGCTTTGCAAAGCCCAAGGCACAAAATATCCCATAAAATATCTAAAAAACTGCTAAAACGGAAATTATATTGACTTTACATGATTTCCCAATGATAAAAATAGCTTAACGCACATTTGGGAAAAGCAGATTTTTGGAGTTCAAAAATTACAAAAATACTTCATATTTATGCCTGAAAAAGGTCCCCTGACTTGCTGGATGCAAATGGCAGCCTTCCTGATGTCGAAATGGGGCTCATGAGGGCTTGCTGGAAAGCTCTTTGTATCTACTTTCCGGCGCAACTGGAACCAACTCAATCCGAGGTCCGGAAGTCATCCAAAACTGTACCTGTGTGCAAAAACCCAGAAAATAGCAGACTGCTGATATGGCGGGCAGAATGTGCAAAATGAGGGTGTTTTTCGCCAATTTGAGGGGGCGAATGATCTTCAAATGCCCTGAAAATCGCTGGAGACCTGCTCATGGAATTATGGCATCCATCGGTATCATTCTCTTCCCTTGACGACTCATCAAACTGAAATGACAAATTTATGAGTTTTTGGCCAAAAACCCAAAAAATGCCAAAAAACAAAAAGTTGCCGAAACAGGCCCAAAATTGGCATGCATGACCCTCAAGGGTCCATAGAAACATGCTCTGAATCCAAGGCCAAAATATCAAGTGCTGATATGCCTTTCTCCTCTTTCCGTGCCCGGCGCTTCTTGAAACTGTTGTTTATCACTACTGAGTTAATGTTGTTCAGCACTCTTCCCCTCTTTTTCCTGTTGCTGCTCATATTTATCACTGTCACGCTGCTCCTGTTATCTTGCCTTGGAGGCATTTTGACCTGAATATGCTTTGGAAAAGACAAACTGCCTCACTGTATGTAAAATGCCCTGTTGGAGTCAAACTGTGTCACTTTACTGCTTTGACAATAAACAATGTGATTTGGATGGTTTGCAACAAGTTTTTTTATAATACACAACCTCTGCTCTCTTTAGAAAATGACCTTCTACCTTGAATATATCTCAGCCAGGCAGATATCTCAATAGGACACCATATAGTAAAAAGGAGGCAGACTGCTGTGTAAATTTCTTGTACACAGTGTTAAGAAATCACTCTTCTTGTGAATTTGTTAGAGGCCAATCAACACACCTGTATCTGTGTCTTCAAGGTAAAATTCAATCATTTAAAACCTGCTCTTCGGAAAGTGGCCTTCCACCTTGAAAATATCTCAGTCAACAACTTCTTAGTAAGAAATAATACAGTGAAATGAAGGGCAGACTGCTTAGGAGGAGTTTGTTGTGAGAAGTGCTTTGCCCATGGTAGACCTTACAATCATTTAAAACCTGCCTTTCTTAATGTACCAACATCCAACAAACTTGCATATGGTGCAATCAAATCTTAGTGTAGGTATACAATCAAATTTACTGTTCTGAACAAGGTGACAGAGTTTGGAAAATGCCTCAAAAAGTTTCAACAAGGCTTGCAAGAGTCTTTACTTTGCAAAGTAGGCAAGACCTCCTACCAATGTAACACCTCTGGTTATGTTAGAAAAACCTTTACTTAGGAAGGATACCAACTTATCAATAAGCTTGAAAAAGGCAGTAAACCAATCAAACACGGTGAATACTGTCCTTTTGTGAGAAGTGTGAGCAACCTTCCTCTGTAACTTCAACCTATAAATTTCTGCTTGATCAAGAACCCTTTCTCCTACTAAACTTCCCTGTTCTCTATATGTATGTCACTTTATTAAACAAAAACATGCTCATAAAGTTAACCCCGGTGTGAGCATACAGTCGAATTCATAGTTAGAACAGAGGTACTAGGGTTTAAAAAGCTCCAAAAGCTTGAGCAGAGGCTGTAAGAGTTTCCTCTTTTCAAAATAATCAAGGCCTCTTTCAATTAGAATACCAGTCAGCCTTGGAAGAATGCCTTTATGTCCTCTAAAAATCCACTTGACAAAGAGCTTTTGAAGAGCAGAAAAATAGTCACAGTGATACAGTGAACAACTATCCTTTTGGTGGTTGAGTAGGGTAACCTGTGCCCTGTAGCTTTCAACTTATATACTGCCCTTTGTCAACAACCCTTTTTCTGATTACACTTCACTGTTTGATAATGTGGCAATGCTCTGAAGATAATGTGAAATGTTTTCCCTTAGACATAAGCCCTGTCTCTCTATAACAAACTCTCCTTTTACCTTTTTAGAGGTTTCTTTTGAGGTGGCAGTGAAAGATCTTGTAACCAACAAACTCCCTTTCAACAACACATTGTTCTTTCTCTTGGTATGTAACTCAACCAATTAAGTCCACACTATCTACTCAGCCCAATAGAGAGTATACACAATCCAAGTCACTGTTTTTTAAAGGACATGGTGACATATTTTGAGAAGTTTTTATGATGTAACAAACAATCTTTTATCATTCCAACCATAAAAGACTCCTCTCACACAAAAATTTCCTTCTCTATACTATGCTGCTCTCATACCATTTTGACAACACCTTGAATGCAATGGTGGCTTCATTCACTGATTAGGCTTGATGGAATGGAAGGTCACAATACCACTTTTGTTCTTTTAACATATAGAGGATACCTTTGGAAAGTCACCAAAGTTCACCCAATGACCACTATGTAAGACAAATAACCCACTGTTTTTCCCTTTAAGCCCTATGCTCCTTTCAATACTGATTGAGGCCAGTTTAGTGGGATTTTCTCATTAATAAAGCTTCAAAACCCTTTCAAAAAACTACTTTAACATTCCTAACCAAGACCCTCACCCCTTTCACCAATTATTTGGCCTTTGATGCATGAAGCATATGATTACCCTTTAGAAATTTGAATATACTAAAGAGGCACTTAAATACCTTGAAACATGGTGGCAGCCATTGTTGACAAGTTTGAGCAGCTCTGGACATAGCTTTGGAAGGCTTTTAGGTGATTTTTTTTATCAGTGCTACAGGAATGCCGCAGGCTGCTACAAGTGCGTCGTGCAGCAGTGCATTCCTTTGTAAATTTTGTGCACAGGCGCGTCGCGCACTTTTCCAGGAGTGTCGCGCAAGTTTGCAGTTCATTTTGAAGGCCTTCCCGGTGTCGGAATTGGGCGCGAGATGGCTCGTTGGAAAGCTGTGGAAGTATAATTTCCAGAAAAACTTGAATTTTTTCATTTTGTGTCCATTTGATCCTTAAAAAATTGATTTTCCCACCACTGGTCAAAACTGGTGAATCCTGGTGCAGAAATGCATCGAGCTGTTTGTAGGCCATTTTTGAATGCCTTCCCGGTGTCGGAATTGGGAACGAGATGGCTCGTTGGAAAGATGTGGAGGTATACTTTTCAGAACAACTTGAATTTTTTCATTTTATGTCCATTTGATCCTTCAAAAACTGACTGTCCCATCACTGGTCAAAAAAGGTGTATGCTGGTGCAGAAAAACATAGCATTGATTGCAGGCTACTTTTGGATGCCTTCCTTTTGTCGGAATTTGGCCCGAGATGGCTCATCGGAAAGATATGGAAGTATATTTTCCATAAAAATTTGAATTTTTTCATTTGGAGTCAATTTTGTTGTTCAAAATCTGACTGTCCCATCACTGGTCAAAATGATGAATCCTGGTGCAGAAATTCTCCCGTGACATCTAAATTTTTCACGTTTCTCACAAACCATGATACCTGTGTAGAAACTGAAGGAGGTTTTTATTTTTGAACCTATGAGGGACAAAAACCTCTCTCAATTTTGTAAATCTCATCTCTGTTTGATCAGAAAATCATTTTAAAAAAAACTGCCCGGACGCTCCTTAACCTTAATTTTGCTGTGGATGCCAAGTTTGCTGACCCTATTTGGACTTTGATCATGGCCCTCTGATTTGAGAAAGGCGCCTATTTTTCAAAATACTTCCCTGCCTGTAGGTGTATCATCTATGTGATATCTGTTCTTTGGAATAATGAAAAACTGTGTTTGTTTCAAATCATCTAAACAATGACAGTCTATCAAAACAAACTCCTTTGTCTATTTATAACCGGTATACTTATTCACAATGTCCATCTTGGGAATTAATCTTGAATAGCCTCCCATTGTTTGTGATGTATATCTGAAAGGATAAACTGGTGAAGCAGGAACAGCAGGGTTCTTTGAAACACAGTTATCATTTGATTTGATCGGTGCATTTGACCTTTTGTAATGGAGCCATTCCAAAGCTCAACTTTGTCCACTGTTTTACTTTCTTGGTGATATTTTTAAAAGAGAAAACCACACAAGGTCTGTTGAAGAGCTTTGAAAGCCATTTTGTCATTTTAAAAGGAGATGGTCTGTCTTCTTCTAATTTGTTTGATAATTTATGCTTCCAGGCGATTTATGAGCTTCTCCCTGGGCTGTAAGTGCCATCTTTTAGTTGCATGCTTTCTCACTGTATTTCTCTATTTACTCAAAAGGAGTTCCCTTTAGACTTCTTGGTATGTGACAGTGAGGTGACTGTGTGGCCTCTTCCCCTAAGGAAACTGCTCTTTTGTATCAATGGCCTGCATAGTCAATATTGTATCCTGTCCACTATAGGTATAGTTTGACAGACATTTCCATTTGAATAGGAAAACCAATACTTTTAAATCATAAACACTAACTTTTACCTGTGTACAGACCTTTGCTTTCTTTCACTGTTTCTTTCCACTGCACTTTTTACCAATCAGTTTTCAACAACACTTAAAGCCTTGGCCATCTGCTCATAAATGGAGGAGGCCCTTTATCTAAAGATTGTTTGATAAGGCTGCCTGACAAGGGTTTGCTAGGATTATGATGGTAAGCAAACAAGTTTGAAAAACATTAATACTAGCACCTCTGCTTGCAATTATCACTGTGTTTCAGAAAAACCCTAGCCAAAGTGTAGCTGTCTCACTGTAGTGCTTTAAGGGGAACTGAGATGTCATCATTTGCTTTGGTCATCTTATAACAAACTATTTGAAAGATGGTCTCTGTGACTATGGAGGTCAGCACCCTTTGAAAAACAAACACTCTTTCTTCTGCCTGTGTAATGACAATTTTGTCAGCTTTTCTTCAATTTATCCTTATGGAAGAGTAGGTTGCTTATGATCAGAAGGGTTTTTACCAATGATATGCATCTCTAAAGTTTCATCATTTCACATGATTTGAAAACTTCTCATGACTTCCCTTATCAGACCAAACTCTGTTTTCCTTTGAACTTGCATACTTCAGACTCTATCCCTGTCATGATTATCACTCATGTTCAGCAAACCTGGAGTTATTGTTTCACTGTCCAGTAAAAGGCAAACCTGGGTTTATGTATTCCTTTAAGTCAACAATGGCCAGCGCCCTCTGCTTGTAGATGAAGGAGGTGCCCTAACCCTCTGCTTGTTAATGAAGGAGGTTCTGGGCCATGACAATTTACCAGTTTGTTGTGACAGTGATGTCTTTCTCTTACTGTGATTTTCATGCTGGAAGGAAAATGCAAGGTCTTTATGAGTGACTCTCTGTTTTGCAGATATATCTCAGGCTCATGTTACATTTAGAAGCAGTTGTTCTTCTAACTATAGATTCAAGCATTTCCTCCTGAGATGAAGTTATATTTCCTGTTCTTTGCAGAATCCATAAAACACCGTGAAACACCTACTAATCAGCTTGAGACTGAGGTTCATGCAGTGCTGAGACCTAGGGATATAAGTGGCGCGACTTAGAGTTGTTTGTCAATTTTATTTGCAGAGTAGGAGGTCAGTCATGGTAGGTCTGTTACAGATGGAGGGTTTTTGGCTTTTTGATGATTGCCAAGGGTGAAATGTCTTAAAACGCCACTTCCTAACATAGGGGAGACTTTTGAAACAGATTTGGATTTGCCTTTTAAAGCTGATGGGCAGACCAGTGGGGCTGAAGCTAGGTAGGATAGTGATAATGAGGTGTTGATTTTGACATGGGTGGACTGAAAAGTATAAGGGCAAAAAAAGTTTTAGGAGGGTTTTCTAGATGACATATTGACATAAGGAAATCAGTTTCTAGAAAACTTAGCTGTAGATATAGTCATCACTAACATGTAAAAAATACTGATGGCTAACAGAAGGGAAATCTACTTACCTGTAGATTGAATCACCTCCAAACCACACCTATCTCCTTTGTTGGTCACTGCCACAGTCACACAACACCAAAAAAATGAATGAAAATGGAAAAATGTGGCCCAAATCCATATTTTATCATGCTCATCGAATGCTTTTTGGCAAACATGAGTCCAAAAATCGCGATTTTCTCTGGGCACGAATCAAATTTCTTCCTAACATGAATCCCAAAGTTTGGACACACACCAGTAGTGAATCAGACACATGTCAACAAAGAATCATGTCTGACATGATATATTCATGACAGTTGGGGGGAGGGGCCCCTGAATCCACTGACTTAGCTTGAAGAGTAGAAATCCAATGGTATATCATTTTCTCAATATAGCCCTTAATAAAATTTCTTTCTACACAATTTCCTTGATGAGGGATGGGCCTAGATGGATAAGATAGACATTTCAGCATATTTTCATTAGGTTCCCCACTTAGTTTTAGAGGGCACCCACATAATGTGATGAAAAATGAGAGAGGAATCAATGAATATAGTTGGATAGAACTCTAGGATACTATAACATAGGGGATTTTGGACACCCAACTTTTGAATGGGCAGAGTTGCATGCACGTGTCCAAAAATTAGATTAGTTGGAGTTTCTTGTGGAATGAAACTAGGCCAACTAAGGGGAGATGATGGCCTACCATTTTTTCATATATTTTCCGCAAAATATTCCCTTCTTGGCTCTGGTATACACTCATTTTTCCTCATTCCTGTTGTGAAAAGGACTCACTTACCCTTATTATGATTTTTCTCAAAGGTATATATAGTTACCATTTTCTCTCTTATTTTATTTTTTGGTTAAGTATTAAGGTGTATTTTGATATTATATATATCATTGTATATGATATGTTATGAATGCACATATATCACCTACAAGTGTATCTCTAAGTCAACATGTGGATTAGACATCAATCATACCTACGCAGGGGATTAATCCTCAAACTATACCAATATTTAATCACAAGGCTTTGATTGACAAATTTATTATCATATGTTGGATAATGATCGGTCACTGGGAATATCCTTATCAAAGCTATGAGAATCTGATCAACTTCCTCGAAATTTATGCATCAACATGGGTGAGAACTTAATTCCATATGAACCACTTACAAGTCAAACCAAGCATCAATTCAAACTATCTCATGGTTACATAATTATGTGATGGTTTTGAAGTCATTAGAAGTTGGAGGAAGCCCGTGAGTCACAATTTGTAGCCAAATCTACCAACTAACGTAGAAGAGTTTAACAACCTGGTCAACCGCAGATTAAATCATATCTGGTTATTAAAACCAATTGAGTTACAAATCCAATTAATATTGTAATCATTTTAAAATTTTGTATGCTTTTTTAGAACTGTAATTAAGTTTTGAAGGGCTCTACTACTATATTTATGGAGTTGGCATGCCCCATATTTGTATATATATATAAATCCTCTTAGATTTGTGGATGATAGTTTTAGCATATATATAAAGAAGTCATATTTTAGAACAATAATATAGAAATAAACCCATTTATGTTTCAGTGTTGAAATTTGAGATTTTATGCATGGCTCATGACATAAATTTTTCTTGGTGATTTTTTTAGTGTCTGGATAGGCCAAACCTTGAGGGGGGCTGTTACACAACATTTTGTCACTGTACCTGCAATCCCCATCTCGCACATTGGAGGGTGATTTCTGTGATCAATAAGAAGTGTCATGCCTTGCAAAGACCATCATTGCATCCCTTTACATGAGACCAATATTCCTTCTGTTGAGAATTTCCTAAGAAGAGCTTCAGTAACCTTGTTTTTGCCTTGGCGCAAGTAGTCAGTTCTTCCCTTGCGCCAATGAGGAAGATTAACACTGGGCCCTACGCCAGTTGGCACTCTATCTCAATTAGCCACTCGCGCCAAGCTGTTTATGGAATGTTTTTAAAATAATAGAGGCGGAGATTCCACTCTAACAACTTCGAAGGATGAGTCATTGGGAGTGGTTGCACCGAATAACCATGGAATCTCTCCTTTAGTTTATGGTTTCCACCTCTTATGGGAACCTCCTAAAGGATAGGCCTCCCTTCGACCTTTGTAGTGATCCTAACCTCCTCCTTTTCCTCTATAAAAATAATCTATCTCTCCTTGCATAAGCTAGCTGAACATGGAGAATTGAATATAAATAGCTGAATTGTTGAAGAGATAGAACAAGAATGAACTTTGTTGAGAGAGCTTAAGCCCATGTCCTCATCCCATATGAATCCCCTGACGATTATCTGAGACGCGCTTCAGCTGAACCCCGCTGGAGGAGACTATGACGTCAAATATTTGGTCGTAACTCTTCCTTATATCAATTCATATATGTGACTATTGTTTGGTTCCCATTTTGTGTTATGTCGTTGGTTTAACACAATATGCTCATCCCTCTTTGTCTGGCTAGTAGTTATGAATGAAGGTATTATGTCGTATGTTGTTCTTGTTTACTGTTCTATGTGCAGGTATCCGAGCATGACTGTAGAAGGATTGTGACTTGCTGAGGTAGGAGCGAGAGGCCAACAACACTACAGCCATGATGACAGCATTAGATTCCAGGTAGGTTGATCTACCGTGTCATCTTTTCATTCAGTAATTAGGAACCTACACTCTAGCATGTCTCTTTGTTTCCAGACCCACTCTAGGGCTAGAGGGATTGTCCATAGAGAGGATTTACCTGCTTAAAAAATTGGTGACTCCACTGGGGATCAGTGTGAGTTTGTCATTTTAGCTTGTTTGGATTGACTTTAGTCGTTGACTTACTTGTCTGTCTTTTTCTGGTTTGCCTGCTTGTTTTAAAACCCCTGTTCAGCTCCTAAGTGTTAATATTGACCTCTGCTCATTGGTTTTTCCCTTTTCCCATAGTTATCTAGCTTGGTGCACTTTTCACTTGAACAGTCACGTTGATTGGCGTAGGTTGCTTTTGTTGCAGTCACAACAACCCCTATTTGGCGCTGATTACTGCCTCACAGTCGCACCGAATCCTATAGGATTTGGTTTGACCTCCTTGATGAGTCTTTTGGTCAATTTTGCTTGAATTTGGGTTGTTTTTTGTGTGTAATTGAGCCCTTGGGATGATTTTGACTGTTGTAGGCTTGTTTTTCTCAGTCGTTTGTCTATTTTCCTATCAGTGTAGTTTAAGGCCTTAGGGTTCTGAGTGTCTTTGTGCACTGAGCCTTCTGTTTGGAAATCAAGTCTCTTTGATTGTTGTCAATCTCATTCTTGGGTCGATTGCGCTCAGTTTTCTTGATCCTTTTGAGCATTTTCTTGGATTGAATGATCATTTCATTTTCATTTGATTCTTCTCCTTTTTGCTTCAAGAATTGATTACATTGCTTGTTTGGGTCGCTTTGAAGACTTGCTTTTGGTTGAAAGATTGCAGCGTTAGTTTGAGTGATTTTTTGTGTTTGTTTTGCATTGATTGAGTCATTCAATTTCGATTCCTACATTCGCAATACTTAGGATAGTGTTTATTTTGTTTTTCATATAATTAGTGCATTGTGTGCTTCATTTCATTGGAAAATATATAATAAAAAATCATTCTTTCCTTTGCATTGAAAGTGAAAACTTCTTTTGCATAACTAGTAGTTGATAGTCTAGG
Source organism: Pinus albicaulis (assembly GCA_034641835.2). Classification (NCBI taxonomy): domain Eukaryota; kingdom Viridiplantae; phylum Streptophyta; class Pinopsida; order Pinales; family Pinaceae; genus Pinus; species Pinus albicaulis. The sequence goes on along the minus strand of CM076579.1, from coordinate 11,704,693 downwards.
AAAGAGTTTCATTTTCTTTTGATTGCATTAGATGCATTAGTGGATTTTTTCACATATTTTCATTGTTTTCTATTGTTTGAAAGATCTCTATCCTTCTCGTAACCAGCATTTGTTGAATTGAAGATGATGTTCTTTTGCATATAGCTTGCATTCAGGAAATTTGAGATCCAAATTCGGTAGGGCCTTGAAACTAAAACATAATCCAAGATCAACTTTAAAATTCATTCAATTAACCTAAGGAAGCATTGAAACTTAATGCAACATTTTTAGTGGTCTAGGCTAGAGACGTGTTATGGCGCCTTAAAACCTAGTAGCTGTCATTTTCCATCTATATTTAGACAATGCTAGTACGGACTTGTGCTCCCCGTACCGTCAAGTATATAAAGGGAGACCCCTCTAGGTTGCAATCATTTTATCCATAGGAAGCCGATTCTACCGCCTTGTAACTTTGATACACCGAACACAGCATTCGGGGAGATTACCTGCACGTACGTTAAGTCCTTGGTCATTTCTCTTTCATTTGATCACCGAGGTGTATATGGAAGTTCACGGAAACTTGGTACACTCTCTTTCTTAGAGTACCTGAGTAGTCATTTTTATCTTTTCATAACTCCTTAAAAAGAGAAGAGATCTTCGAGCACTTGTCCTTTCATGCTCGTTTAAAATTGAAAGTGACTAGAGTCATATTTTGTCTGTTTCTCGACTCTTAAAAAATGAAACAGCAAAATCTGGTTTCAGTGTTATAAATTTAATTACCTACGATAACATGCCCGTTAAAATTTTTATTACTTGGCATGCTTATGTTTTTCTTAGACTTTGATCTTGGAGCCTTCGATTGGTTATCTTTTTCCTTCATGTTTTGAAATATAGTCATAGTAGCAGAACCACTAGTTTAGTTGTCCTCACTGCCTCCTAGTGTTGATTCTTTTTTGGACGTTTCTTTTGAAACCCCTCAGTCCACTAGGTCTGCCAAGTTGTCGTAGCCTATTCTCTCGTCTGTCTTGCCTCTTGCTACCCGATCTCCCCCTGGAGAGTCAATTGAGTTCAATTGGCCTGCTTCGGGTGCTTAGACTGGTTTCGGGGAAGAAGGAGAATTTCCTCCTCTTACGTCGGGATCACCATTTATAGCTGTTGTTGTACCTCCTAGTCCCCGTAGTCTTTTCGGAGATCTTACAACAGAGTCAGACATGGATTCATCCAGTCCTGTTGGTAGTGAAGGAATGCCTGTTTCTACAGGAGAATATCAACTTTTCCTTGAATATCTCCCTCGTGTTTCTACTCAGTCTTCTCCACCATCGGTGTCACTTTCACTTGGATATAGGTCCTTGAGTCATATTATGTCTCATGTTGCATCCATAGCATAATCCAGTACATCAACTCCTCCTCAGAGTTCGGTCCTCCCTTCGGTAGGACTATCACCTTCAGCATCTGATCCATCGGTTACTGTTACATCTGTCCCAGTTCAACCTATTGTCTGTGTGGCTTCATTCACACCGGTTGTTACGACTCAGTCATTAGGATATTTTCACACTTGCAGGTCTATTGTTCTCAATCCTACATGGCCTGTAAATCCCGGTCTTGGTAGATCACAATCTCGTGTCGTGGAGGCCCTGACTACTTGTAGTGCAGTGTCCACTACCCCAGTAATTCCTGGCGGCCTTACTTTTGAAGAGTATATGTTGGCTGCTCAGCAACAGAGCTCTCAGGGTTCTCAGTAGCCCCAAGCTCCTGGAAATCCTCGATTTCATCACTATGATGCTGTCGATAACCCTGTTTATTCGTTTCCGCATCATTATGATGAATATGGTAATCCTATCTATTTTCCTCTTATTGATCCTCATTAGGCTTTTTACGATCCTTATCAGACCGTTTCTCATATTGGACCTACCTTACCTGTGCAACCCTATGGCTTGCAAGGACAACCCTCATCGGGACAACCTTTGGCTCAGCAGGGCTCTGCCTCTGGTCCACAGGGTCAACCTTTGGTCCAACAAGGCCAACCCTTCGGTCTATCTGGTCAACCTCAGAATCAACCAGGACCATCTTATGTTCTTGTGGGGCAAATCTATCCACCACAGGGACAACCTGTTGCACCACAATCACAGCCACACGTGAAATATGGCCAAAAATTTGTGCAACAAGGACAACCCTACGGTCCTCCTCCGGGTCAACCTGGTTATCAGGGACAACCTGGTCCATTGAAAACATCGGGCCAACCTTTCCCGCAAGGACAACCCGGTGGTCCTCAGTATTCGGTTCAAACAGCTCAGCAGCTGATTCGACCTGCTCCCCAGCTGGTTCACTCGATTCAGCAACCGGTTCTACCTGTTTATCCAATTCAGCCAGGTCCACTTGCTTAGCAGCCCGCTCAACCTGCTCAACAAGGTCCACCTGCTCAACCGCAAGGTGCTTATTACCCTCAAGGTCAATATCAACCAGTATATAGAGCACCACAAGGTTTTTACCCTCAAAATAAACCTTCATTGTTATATAATCAACCTCAAATCCATGCTTACATTCCGCAATAGAATCCATACGTTGCTCAGCAGGGACCTCAATGGTTTACTCAGACTCAGTATGTTGGTCCTCAAACCCAGTATCAACAGAATTATCCTACTTCTAACCCCTATGGTCATAATCCTCTGAGACAAAATATATGGGGGCAGAATTTATCTCGGACTGGGTGGAATGTGAACACAGGTCCTTATCAGAGACCTCCAATGACTTTTAATCCTCAATTACCATTTCTTGCTACATTGGAGTTACCGGATGTGTCAAATTTAACAAACGATCCCATTCTTCATAACCCATATTGGTCTCCAGTTTCGACCAATATTCCTAGTGATTGTCCTAAGTTTGAGGGCAAGTCTGGCGAAGACCCCCAAGCGTATGTTATGACTTACCACTTACGGTGTTCCTCTAACTCTTAGGTTGACGATTCTATTCAGCTCTGTATTTTCCAGCGAAATCGTACAGGTGTCACTGCAAAGTGGTACATTGAGCTATCTCGTGGCATCTTCCAAGACTTCAATTCTTTAGCCATGGCATTCCTTACGCATTTTCAGTTACCGATCCATTATGAGACTCAGACACACCTCCTCAGTTCATTGAAACGGGACCGAGCTACTCATATCTCGGATCATATTCATCAGTGGTGGCGTTGTCGTCGAATGATAAAATTTGATATTCCTGATAAGATTCAGACTCATGGGTTCACTACCTCCTTTGTCAATTAGATTGCAAAAGACATAGCTATGGGGGCATGTGCGACCGAGGAACAAGCCATTGCTTATGCCCATTACCTTGCTCTTGTGTACTCTCAATCTAGCGCATTTTATGACATCTTGCTTGATGCTCCCCGACCTAGAACTTCTAACCCACCAGTAACTCCATCCGTCAATGGTATTATTGGTTATGTATCTCAACTTCTCAAAATTCTTCTTCTTCAAACTCTAGGAAACCGAATTCTACTTCTTCCATCAATTTTGCTTCTCAGTCCACCTCGAATTCTGGCAAACCCACAAAAGTTAATGTCGTTCAAGCCAATTCAGTGGATAATGCTTCTAAAGGTAAAAGAAGGGTAAATGTAATGCCAAAGCTGATACCCCGAAACAGTATTCTCAGAAACCTCGTGCTGGTGATGGTTCTCAACACAAGCCGAAGTACCCTTGTTTGATTTGTGATGATGTGCACTTCACCAAGGACTGTCCTTGACGGTCCGAAGTGAGCCAATTGCTCAAAGGCACCCAGGGAACTACGACCATTCTTAAAGAACCTTTCCCATATCAGCAGACTCAGATGGTATAGAAACCTCAGCCCTCTGCCCCATTTGGCTCTCAGGTGTTCATGATGAATGGTTCTGTAGCCATTTCTATTGCTACTCGATTGAAAGATTATACTAGATCACGTCAGGCAACGAGGAAGGAGGTCGCTGATGGTCCTCCTCCTCTGCCTATTTCTGGCCCTCTAGAGATTGAAAGGCCCAGTGCTGAATCTGTTGTACGACCACCCTCCAAAGGTGTACTCCGCAAGTCTTCTCACAATCCCAACGCCCGTGCCGCTCACCATTACAATATTTTTGAGGATTTGGCTCAAGCGTTGTCTGCGATGTCCGCATTAGAAGTACTTCAGAGCTGTCCATCTCAACAGAAGGCTTTATTGTCTGCAATTGGTGGGGTTGATCCTGCTGATACTAGCCTTCTTGCTTTCGATTTAGAGAATTTCATTCCACGACTTCCGCACCAGATTGCGCTTATTATCCAAGCGGTTATTAATGGTCTCAATATCCATCGAGAAGTTGTGGATGAGGGTTCATCAACCTGTGTCATGTAATCTTCTTTCTAGAAATATATTGGTTCTCTAGCCCTGAATTCATCGTCAAATGCTCTTGAAGCATTTGATGGAAGGGAATGAAAGCCTTTAGGTTTTCTCTCTATTTTACCGATTACTTTGAAAGGGAAGACATTAAATGTCGAGGTAGAGGTAGTTGATGCTAAAATCAATTATAATCTTCTCCTCGGTCGCAGTTGGACTCACGCCATGCTGTGTGTTTCGTCCACTCTCTTTCGTGTTCTGAAATTTCCACATGAAGGAAAGATTGTTATTGTTGATCAATTGTCCTTCTTCACCTCTTCTTCCGAGAACAACGTTTTGTATGTGGATTAGATTCCTACTCCCTATGAGAGTGTAGGGCCAAGTCTTTTCAAGGATCCTACCCTCATGGGTATTTTTCCCCTTCCTCCACCAAACGCTATTCAGATCAATATGATATCTTGGTCTGATGACCCATGGATTATCCCTTCGCCTAAACAGATCAAGTCTTTCGGAGATTCGATACCATTGAGTCCGATTGAGATTGACTATTGTGAACTCATTGCGGCTTCAGACACTCCGTCCTTTGATCGTGCTCCTTTGAGCATGTATCTTGACATTTATTCTCAGTCCCCCTAGCTTGGCGATTCATATTCACCTGATCCTTTGAAAGAAGTGTTTCCCTCCAATGAAGCCATCGTGGAAACTATGTCTCTCAAAGTTTTGTCGTGGGACGATTGTCATCATCGTTCCTCATTCATGCCTAGTCTCGAGGCCATGTCTACTTGTCTTGAGTGATTTTCATCTCAAGTTCCTTCTCCTCCACTTCAAATTCCTGTTCTGACGCATGAAGTTTTTTCAGAAGGTAACTTGAGTAATATTACACAGATGATGCCTATTGACATTTCCGTTAAACTGGGAATCATCGAGAACATCCATATCGGGGTCACTTGTTCTTCAGATGAAGTACAAGTTTACACTAGCCTTTTCCATGAGTTCCATGATGTCTTTTCATGGTCCTACAAAGAAATGCCCGACATTGATCCTAGTATAGTGGTGCATGAAATTCCTACTTACCCTGGTTCGAAACTTGTTCGCCAGCGTCCTCGTCTTGTGCACCCAAGAAAAGCTGCTGCCATTAAAGGTGAAGTTGAAAAACTTCTCATATCTGGTTTCATTTATCTGATTCCCTTGACATAATGGGTCTCTAACATTGTTCCTATGGATAAGAAGCAGGGAAAAATTTGAGTCTGCATTGATTATCGTGATATCAATCGAGCTTGTCCTAAGGATAATTATCCTATTCCCTTTATCGATCAAATAATTGATGACTGTGCCGGGAGTGAGATTTTTTCCCTCATGGATGGCTTTTATGGTTATAATCAGATTAACATTCTCTTGACTAATCAAGACAAGACTGCCTTCATCTGTCCTTGGGGTACCTTCGCATATAAGAAGCTCCCTTTTGGCTTAAAGAATGTTGGGGCCACATTTCAACGAGTGATGTCGTATGCTTTTCATGATATTCTTCACATAGTTCAGCCTTATCTGGATGACCTTCCAGATCATTCAACTAAGCGTAGGGATCATCCTGACCATCTTCGTCAATTTTTTCTTCGTTGTCGACGCTACAACATTCGGATTAATCCACACAAGTGCGTCTTCTGCGTTGATTCTGGTGGACTCTTGGGGTTTATCGTGTCTAAAGATAGAATTTGCCTCAATTCGCTCAAGGTTGAAGCTATTATCAATCTCCCCTCTCCCTCCTCATTGCATCAGTTGCAAAGTTTGCAAGCGAAGGCTAATTTTCTATGCCATTTCATACCTAACTATGCAAAAGTAGCTAAAGGATTCACACGATTATTAAAGCAAGGCTTCCACTTCTATTGGGATGAGATTTCTCAGAAGTATTTTGATGCGATAAAGACGTTGCTTGTCAATGCTCCTCTACTACATTCTCCGAACCATCATCGTGATTTTTCCCTCTATTTAGTCACCGCTTTCAGCACGATTGCCATGAGTTTGGTAAAAGATAATGATGACGGTGACGAGCATGTTATCTATTACTTATCTTGTAACCTTATCGATCCTGAGACACACTATGCACATGTTGAGAAGTTAGCATTGGTTTGGTTCAGGAATTTCAACGTTTTTGTCATTATATTCTTTTGTGTACTATGACTATGATTTCTTATTGCAACCCTATGACTTATATATTGTCTCGACAATTGCTAGGGGGAAAATACTCGAAGTGGATTGTCATCCTCCAAGAGTTTGATTTGGAATTTACTACTGCCAAGTCGAAGAAATCATTACTCTTTGATGATTTGATCTATTCCCTCCCTTTAGATTCTACTCAATCTCATTCTGAGGAATACATTCCAAATGATATGATTTTCTTGGTACGGTGATATCATCATCTATCTCCATACTTGTACTTTCAGATCTGAGTTGACGAAGGATGCCCGTCGACGCATCTGGCATCAATCGCAACCTTATCGTATAGTAGTAGATACACTCTATCGTGTCGGAGTGGATTCCATACTCCGTTGATGTTTGAGTCTCGAGGAAGTTGAGAAAGCCCTAAATGATTGTCACAGTGGTGCCTGTGGTAGTCACATGTTTGGTTATGCCACTGCACAGAAGATTCTTCGCGCTGGTTATTTCTATCCTTCTATCTTCAAGGACTGCATTGTCGTGGTTCGTAAATGTCATGATTGCCAGATCTACCAATGCAAGATGCATGTTCCGCCTATACCTCTTCATCATGTCATTACTATTGGTCCCTTTTCGAAGTGGGGCATCAATTTTATGACGTGTAACCCTCACTCGGCCAAGGGGCATTCTTATATTATCGTAGTCCTGGACTACTTCACTAAATGGGTCGAAGAAATGCCTACACTTGCCGCTGACGGTAACATAGCTGCTCAATTCATATTCAATCACATCATTGCTAGGTTTGGCGTCCCTCAAGCCATCGTTACTGATCATGGTTCCCATTTTCAGCATTATATGGTGGCGGAGTTGACTTCTAAGTTGGGTCTGCATCACGACAGCTCAACGCCGTACTATCCTCAGGCCAATGGCTAGGTTGAAGCCATGAACAAAGTTCTTGTCACCATGCTTCAACGTACGATTGGGATCCACAAATCCAATTGGAATCTCATGTTATTTTCGGCTCTTTGGGTATATCGAACCTCAGTTAAGAATGCAACCGGATTCACTCCTTTCCAGTTGGTTTACGGTCTGGAAGCTACTCTTCCGATTGAGTGTGAAATACCTTCGCTCAAGTTGGTTGTTGAATTACTGCCGAACACTTCGCCAGAATAAGAGCATCTCCTTTACTTAGAAAGATTGGATGAAACTCACCACTTTGTTGCTCTGGTTATTGAAGCACAGAAGAAGCGGGTCAAAGCTCATTTTGACTAATCAGTTTCCCCTCATTCCTTCCTTGAAGGAGATCTCGTCCTCCTGTACGATCAAGGTCATGATAAGCTAGAGGTAGGAAAATTTCAACACATGTGGCATGGGCCCTACATTATTAAACATGTGTTTCATAATGGGGCCTATGAGCTCATTGATTACGAAGGTCATCCTATAGAAAAACCCAGAAATGGGTTGTATCTCAAAAAATATAATGCATGAGTCATTCATGCATGATTTGTGTGCATAGGTATTGTTTTCATTCTTGTACATGTTTTGGTTTGGTGTGCTTTGTGAGCGTTTTCCTTCTTATTGGGTCTTGCTTATTGTGCATATGTATATTACCCCTTATGTCAGTTTCGCGGATGGTGCTTCCCGCAGTACGAGGAATTTTTCTTCAGCAGCCTGGGTAATTTATGATCCTACTGGTGATTTGATAGATCTGCAAGGTATTTGTCTAGGACAGACGACAAACAATGTCGCTGAAAATAGTCACTACAAGAAAAACAGACATTCGTGAGGGTCATGCATGTGATGGACCTTTAAGGTCCGTCACCAATGTCACATATGGTGACGATCCTTAAAAAAGCATCGTTGTAAGTGTATATAGTGATGGTCCTTTAAGGTCCATCACCAAAGCCATTTTCAATGACACTTTTGGTGAGGATCGTTAAAGGCCCATCACTAATTCTCTCTTTGGTGACACTTCTAGTGATGAACTTCTAATGACCCTCACCGATGTTATTTTTGTTACTTTTGGTGACAGTAAAAAAATGTTCATCACCATTGATCGTTCCAATGAGTTTTTGATGAAGTTATGTGTTTGTTAATATATTTTTTGTCAAAAGATAATGAATTAATACCATTATTGTGGAGTCTTTTTTATAATATGTCCAAGGCCATAGTGGTTAGAGTCAGTCAATTTCTTAGGAAGTAATTAGTGTGTATCATTTCCCTCAAGTAATGACTAGTCGAATAGAGTTTTCCTATGAGTAAACACATGATTCATATCTATTAAGTTTATTATCTATAAAATTCCCTTTAGATAAAGTCCCACTAATGTGTGTAGGAAATATATTATTTAATACATAATCAAGCTCTATCAATTCTATTAATGAGAAATACCTAACACTCCTCAACAATCTGGGCACACCTTAAATTAATGCTTTGGCACACACTAACATTTCTTAGCACCTTGCATCTCTTAGAACATCTTGGTACCTATAAAATCTTGTCATGACACTCACACCCAAGCATATGGTATCATGTGCTAGCACAACAAGAACTCTCCTAACAAGTGTTGGCATGCATGTAGTCCCTAGCATGCCCTGGAACAGCTTGGTTGAATGCATTGACATACATTAACACTTGGCACACAATTCCACTTGGCATGTATTGTGACCTATTATTAGTATGGTTATCATGCCCCTTCTAAAAAACATAAAGTCTCGACTTATTAACCCTCTTATTGGTTCTTCCTTTTGTTTCCTTGAAATTCTTGACACATATTGACATACCCTGGCACCCTGCACATCCTTAGCACCTGGCATGTATTTGCATATCTTGGCACTATTTGGCACATATAATTAACACACCCTAAAACTCCCAAGCACAATTTTAGACTTCTTGACATGTCTTGATATTCCCTAGCACACCTTACCAATCCTTATCATACCTTGGCATGACAACTAGCACTCATTAACACTAGCCCCTGGCACACATTCCTCATATTCATTAACTTCCATGAATTTTGACCTAGTGCTCCCTTAATGCTTTGTACTAGTACTCCTTAACACTCTCAACATTCATTAGCACTCTCTATCACACCTTAGCACTCTTCAATATGCCCTTCCACTTCATAGCATGAATAACACTATGACACATATTGGCACTTGGCATGTGTTGGCACTTGGAAAGTCTTAGCATGTATGGAATACATTGATATGCCTTGGTATAATTTGGCATGATTTAATATTAAATTTATTTGAGATCAACTGTTGGAAAGTAGATGAGAAGCAACAAAGGAAGACTTGGAACTTAGAATTCACTAAGACTTTTCACTTGGCACCTATTAGTGCCTAGTGTTGGTGTGCCTAGCATGCCCCTCTTGGAAAAGGTAAATTGATGACTTATTAACCCTCTTATGTGTTCATTTCCTTGTATTTTAACTTGTTTCTCCCTTTTGTTGCCTTGACATTCCCTGGCACGCATTGACACACCCTTTCATATCTTGGCATGCCTTATCACTTGGCACATCTTAGCATGTTTGACACACCTTCGCACTATCTGACACATCTTAGCATTCCCTAGCACACCTTGGCACTCATGTCCTCACAACTAGCCTTTAAATTTTTTCACAACTTGGGAACCCAGTCAATTCCTTGGCTACTGCATTTCATGTGACAATATTGGCTTGCTTCAACCGCAACAACTTGACCAATTGCACCTACTACAAGTAGATTATGCCTTGTTCACCTAAAAACTACCTATAACTCATCTTATGTCACTCATGTCCAAAATCAGCTTGTCCCACTTGACTAGTTACCAAGACAAGGATCACATGATCTAGCCATGGCCATAAAACAACTAAGCAACATAGCTTACATAGGAAATATTTCACATGTATGTTCAGTTCATACAAACAATAGAACATTAACTAAGAGTTTGCTACAACCAGAAGATGCACAAGGCACACAAGATATAATCTAACACAAGTAGAGTGCCCCAAAACTTATACACAACAATGTACAATATGAAATTATCTAGAATAGTTTAAAACATGAGCATGTAGCCAAAGTGTGCCACATATGATATAAAAAAATAGCTAAAGGCAAAAAAATGTTGTGCCTAGCAAAAAGTGATCTCCCTTTGTTTAGAATTGCTATGTCGAGCCCTGTATAACAACTGTAGGCTTGCCTCCTGTAAATCCTATTCTAAACTTCTCCTAACACACTTCGTCCTTATCACACTTGAATTCACTGACACTCCTTGACACACACTCTTATTTGTTCCTTTCCATGCATTTTTACCTAGTTATCCCTTGATATGCCTCGACACTCCCTAACACTCTTCAGCATGTACTTAAATTGTACGATATGTGTTAGCATGCCTTTTCATTCCTAATGTGAATGCCTTGACCCTCCCTAGCTATCATTCCCTCACAACTACCCTTACTTAATTTTCAACTTGGGAACCCAACCAAACCCTCGCTTGACTACAAGAGCTTGACCAAGTTAAGCTTACTACAACTAGAAATTGTTGTTGAATTGTGTAGCTTGGGAGGTACTCCACAAGCCTAGTGATATGTCTTTGTGTGAGTTTGGTCACAAAAGGCTTTGTGGCAAAGAAGCCAAGAAAAGGGATTCTGGACCCAATATGGGGTTTAAAATCTAATAGAGAATTAAAAAGGAAAATTAATATTTCCTAAGGTCTAAGTGGATAAAACCCGTAAGTTTTAGAGGGTTCCTAAGAGGTATGGGAAAAACTGTTTAAGGAGGCCTTAGGATGAAGGAAAGAACATCAAATGAGAAGGAGCTCATTTGATCAAGGGGGTGAAGAGAGATGTATTCCTAAAGTAGGTTGAGTAAGAGGGTTGAGTAAGGGTTGCTAAAGGGAGGCCATGATCATCCTCCAAGAGAAAGATCATCATGTGAGGGTTCACAATAATGTTGCATACCTTAATGGTCGGTTCGAGCTAGGAATTGGGATGGCATATTGTTGGTTCTCTTATAGCAGATCGAGCATAAGAGAGGTTGCTCATGAGAATCTGGGCATGTGATTTCAATGGTGTCTTTGTGTAAAGGCCACATCAAATCTTGAAGTGTTGAAATTTGCAACATTTAATATTGAAATTGGAAACCAGAAAGGAAAAAAAAAAAAAATGCACCCACACTTGTGAGGACTTTTGATGCACCAGGAGTGAGGAATATGGGGCATCTAATTCAATTTTCCCTTAAATAAATTGGACATTAAATTGTAATTTCATCTCATAACAACTTGTGTCAGTTAACTAAGTCATGATGACTGAGTTAGCTCAAGAAATTCGAGTTGAGGGTCTAAGATGAGGCATGAAGAGGTATTGATATAATATTTTTGGAGTCCAGTTGCAGTTGATGCATTAGTGGGGTGCAGGTGTGAATTAGTTAACTCAATTAAATGAGTTTAAATTAGTTTAAATAGTTCTAACTAAGTGGTGATCTAGTGAGATGTCGGCTTGTGAATTAAATAAGATTTAATTCACCGTGAGTGATCAATCAGATAACTAATAATTCACTATTAATAGCGACATGCATGTCAGTTCTGAGGAAGACCCAATTGAGATGGAGGTTAAAGGGAACATAACTATCAGTTGTATTTATACAAAATTTCCCGTGTGCAATTATAAATTCATTGGGATGTCGTGATGGATTGCGCAATCAAGGAAGATTGATTTTCTTAATTAATAGAGATGTAATTCCCTAGGAATTGCATGAGTAAGGCAGGTTGAAGGAAGGTTGAGAATGGCTAAGTACTAGACCGAGTTTTCCTAGATCAGTGGGAGACAATTGGCAGAGTGTTGGAGAATCTCATGAGAGATTAAGCATTGTATTGTTTCATATTCCTTGACTTAATACACAATAGAGATAGAGTGGTTTTGAGAATTTGTTGTGTGATTAATAATTTATTTCTCTTACTTATATGTGATTGTGCGATCGTGTTTTGTTTCCAAAAACTGTAGGGAGGATTCAGTATCTTGTTTTAGTACATTACAAGATCATATTGAATCTTTTCGGTTAGATTTTCTACATGGTATCAGAGAAGGAATTTTTGGGTGACAAGTTTACAAAGAATATCTGAAGATTTTGGTGTAAAATTATCAAGGAAAAAATAGCATATTTGGATTCCTTGCGAAAACTACCCAAATGGAAAATCAATTCGGAGCTTGGATGAGGGAGATATCATCGATTTAAAATCAACTCTTTTTTAGAAACTTTTGTAATGGCGGGAAAATTACAATGTGTGCGAGTCAAGAACCTATATGCACTTGAGGTAACATATGCATGCAAAGCTTTGAGGAGCAAAGCAGAGGTTAGAGACTTGGTTGTTGAGAGGGAGTACAAATCACCTCTCAACATGTAGCCTTAGAAGTAATCTCAGAAGGTTGTGGAGCAGCCAAAATTGGAGAAGTAGAGAGGAGACCGAGTGGAAGTGTCCACTCAAGCAGAGACCTCCATGAGGGGGAAATTTTGAGCTAGATGAGCAGAGGTAGCACATGCAACCATACCTCGAGGTGAAAGGTGGGGTGATGTGTATACATAATCCCAAGATAATAAATTTGGGCAGGGTCCATTGCGATGGTGTGTCTCATGGATCGAACCTAGGTACGAGGAGTCCACAACACAACAGTAGCAAGAATGATTATTATATTAACGCAGTCAGATGTCAGGAAGAAATAAATCAGAGTGACCAATGTCAGATACTGGAGCACAGATCAGAGTTGGAAACAATGCAAAGTGAGTATATGCAAATGTCAGCAACAACACAGAGATTCAAATAGACAGGTGCAGTAGCTAGTAGCAGTCAGAAAACTCTGATAACAAATTCATTATACTGATTTAGTTGTTTGGAGGCTATTTAGGTTCGAGATTTGCAGGTGCAAACAACACTAGAGAAGTGTTTCATGCAGAATTCCAAAGGTACCAGATCAGGATAGATTGAATAACTAACATTGGCAAGTTGTAATAGAGTTGGAAGAGTAGTTATGTGACTTGTTATTTAGTTTAACTCAGTTCAATGAGTTAAACTTAGTTGTGCTAGTTGTAACTGAACATACACTAGTGATAGATGAGTGAATTAATTATTTAATTAATTCACAAGTAGTGTCTTACTTGCAACTGAAGAAATACAACAGTTAACTACTTACATGTCAGATCTGGCTGAATTTGACAGATAAGTGTTAGGTGATGGAATATTCTGCTGACTATAAAGCATGTATCTAGGCTGATTCATGTACATTGGAGATTGCATGAGATTTCATAGTGGCAAGTGGTATGCTTTCAAATTAGTCCAGATTCTTCTTCAACAGGATTGTACGTAGGTTATCGTGAGGGTAAGAAATTGGTATAGACATGCAAATTTCTGCAAGTAATAAATGATACGACACAAGAAGGTAATTTAGAGCTCTATGAGATGAGCTATGTATGATGTATGAGATTGTTCAGAACTGATATACATATGATATTGCTTAAGCTAACCTTCCCAAAAGAACACTGTTATGTGATTATTTTATTTTATGTGCTGGTAATCATATTTAATTTGGCCAAAGAATTAATTGAAGGATTCTCAGATAAACATAAGATTAATACCTAGTTCGAGTCCTGTAATATACATGACATTGTATAATTTCTACGTAAATTGTGCAACCATAAAGTGAAAAAAATGCACCTAAGGTGGGTGAGATAATCATGAAAAGCCATGAGTGAGAATGAGAAATTAATTATGTTTTGAATAAAATTGGAATAATAAATTTTAATTTTATCCTTGCTATCACTGGCCGTTTAACTAAGTGATGACTAAGTTAGCTCAAGAAATTTGAGTTGAGGGTGATCGAGGTGATATTGTACAATTGACCACTTAGTCTTTACATGCCTTTATTTTTTCAGTTTCCTTAAATATAGCAAAATTTTATTATTTTTGTCAGTTTTTCAGGTCCTGAACTTTCAGAGCAGTTTTGAGGCCCCAAACGATGTTTTTTGGGCATGAAAAGTTTGGAGATTTCATATAAATTTTGTAAATAGTTGTAGTCCTCGGAGAGATCTCTCTAATGATGTATCATGTGCATCAAACGGATATCATATGACCAAGTTACGACATCGGGAAGTTGGCTGCCCAACTATCCCTAATGGGGCCCATAAACTCTTGGTGTTACATCTCCTCGGGTTAGCATTTTCTCTTATTTTTCAATTTAAAAGCCCTTTGAGCATTATTGTAACACAGTTTAGAGGCATGTAGCCACCACACCTCTTCTCAAAGATAAGCTACCATTTCCCGAGCTATTTTGTTTTCCATTCTGTCTGTAAGCATTTTTTAGTATTTGATATTAATGAAATGAAGTGTTATTCCTATTGTATCTATGTTTTTATGTTTATTTCTGTATTTTATTGCATTCTTGCATATGTCCGAATCATGAGGGTCTAAGATGAGCCATGTAGAGGGATTCTAATATTTTTGGGGTCCAGTTGCAGTTGATGCATTAGTGGGGTGTAAGTGTGAATTAGTTAACTCAATTAATTGAGTTAAAATCAATTTAACTAGTTCTAATTGAGTGATGAGCTAGTGAGAGGTCCACTGAATTAAATTAGATTTAATTCACAATGAGTGATCAATCAAATAACTGATAATTCGCTATTAATAGTTGCATGCATGTCATTTATGAGGAAGACCTAGTTGAGACATAGGTTAAAGGGAACATAACTATCAGTTGTATTCATACAAAATTTCCCATGTGCAATTATAAAGTCATTGGGATCCCATGATGGATTTCGAAATCAAGGAAGGTTGATTTTCCTAATTAATAGGGAGCTAATTACCTAGAAATTGCGTGAGCAAGGTAGGTTGAAGGAAGGTTGAGAATTGGCTAAGTATTGACTTATTTTGCCTAGATCAGTAGGAGATAATTGGCAGAGTGCTAGAGAATCTCATGAGAGATTAAGCATTGTATTGTTTCATGATTCCTTGATGTAATACACAATAGAGATAGAAAGGTTTTGAGAAGTTGCTTACCCCAAATACATCTTGTGTTGTGCGATTGATAATTTTTTTCTCTTACTTATATGTGATTGTACGATTATGTTTTGTTTCCACAAATTATAGGAAGGATTCAATGTCTTGTTTTAGTACATTACAAGATCAGATTGAATCTCGTTGGTTAGATTTTCTACATGAAATAGAAGAGATGTTTGATACAATCTTGTATTGTGGTGGTTAGTAGGCCACAAGATCCCTGATAAAGACCAACATAAATGGAGGAGGGCTTGCACTGTAATTTAGAGCCAGAACAGAAGTAGACGCATGCATAATATTGACTAAGGTAACTCTAGTTTGAGGGTCAACATTGAGATCTAAATTTCATGTCAAGATTCAGTCAAAGAAATGCCCAGAATCTATGGATCAATATGAGCTAGGTCGAGTCTCTTCTGGAGGCAAGAGTTGTGGTTTTTTCTATGGGTGGATGGGGTTTGTTCTACAACAATTAGAAGTACATAAGTATAGTGCCATAGTTAGGAAAATTTCCTAGCATGTTTAGTTCATAAGGTATGTCGTTAAGACCATGAAAATTTTGCATAGAAGAAGAGAAGTTGTGACCCTTAGAGTAAGGTTTATTTCTGCCATATAGACCACAGATTCAGAAGATGGTTTGTAGATTCAGTATGTGTCAAGATAACAGATCCAAAGGAGGGTGGAACCTGAGCAGAAGATCGAGCATGCAGAAGAAATGTGTTAAATGAAGAATGGATTGACATGTAGAGGATTTGATTTTAGTGGACTATATCCATAGAGTTTTAGACAGAGATCTGAAGCAACCTATATAATATTATTCAATGAACTGTTAGTGGCTGATTTTTGACCCTAGTTCAGTCATCTACAGATTGTTAGAAGGAGGATAAGAGGAGTAGTTCAAATTTATTCATATATTGGACAACAAAGATCAAATTGTCGATACACAAGAACAATGATTTTGAGAGGACTCAAACCATTGCTAGGTTGAAGATTTTAAGAGCCCTAGATGAAGACAACATTGTGAGCCCTAGATGAGTAAAACTAAATTATTGTGGTTGGGCAGATTGATGGTAGTCCAAGTATAGTTGGATGGTTGTTAGGTGATTGTCAAAGAAGAGTCCTAACTCTTACACTTATGAAGGACAACAATATTGGTATAAGGGTAGGTGTATAAGGCCTAAGGATGTGCAGATTTTGAAGGACTAAAGTAGTAGTCAAGTGGGCCAGCCAACTAGCCCTATTTCACTATATTGTAGAGAATTAATTCAGTGAGAATAAGGGCAACCTCCATAGCCCTAAACTCGTCATCTTGGAGCTGTATGGGAAAAGTGGACATACCAAAGATTTGTTCACAAATGGAGTTGTGAACAACTTGTTACCACTCAAACTAGTAGTGGACTTAAAAGGGGTTCCTAAGAGGGCAACTGCTAGGATAAGGAAAACAGTGGAAGCTTAGCCCATTGTCTCCACAGCTAAGGCTCCTTTCTCTCCATGGAATTTCACCGATGGGAGGATTCCCAGTAGTTTAGGAAGTCACTTGTAGAGTATATGTTAATGAATAGGTAGGAAGTGACCCTAGAAACCCTTTCCCTAAGATAGAATAAAGAGTGGGACAGGCTTGCCTTTTAATAAAGGGACTTGATCTTCCAGGGAGAGAGGAGGGGGATTAAAGGGTTGAGGGAGAAGAATAAGACTTATGAAGGAATTTCTCAATCCATAAAATCCTTTGGGAACTTGGATTCCCAAATGGTCCTTAATGAAAGGCCTTTGACACCAAATGGGACCAACCTAGGTTCGGGGATGGAATTTAGAAACCAATGATGTTCCTATCTTGGATAATGTGAGGGGAAAGGATCAGGCAAGATTTTTTACTTCGATGGGTCAAATTGATCCTACTAGGTTCTAGCCATGGGAACACTTATGCAAAACTTGATCCTAGATCTAGGGCTTGAGGTATCCGAAGATTCCACTGTCCGAATTGGCCCAAATTTCATGGAAAGTGAGAGGACCCACCAACACAGTTGCCTTTAGGAGATAGAATTTTTCCTCTAGCTAGATTCTTGGGAAATTGATGCCCTAGGTGACGTAATGGGGCTAGACCTAGGGAAAAATGGAAAATTGTTAAAAAAATGGGGGGAAATCATCACCCTTTTTGAGGGACTAGTGCCTGATTCACTTTGGGATATGGAGTTAAGGGTGATAATGAACAAGAATTCGGTTTCTTGATCAAGGAGGCCTTTGTTTTGGTGATAGAATTGTAACTACTCAAGAAATTTAATCTAAAATCAAGAGATGTGATTCTACTCTACTTCTCTACGGAAAGTAATTCACAATTTAGAACAACATGCGCAAACATGCATCAATTAAATACACAAGAACACAAATGTTTCTAGGGAAACCAACTCATAAAAACCCCTTAAGCCTTGTTTGCATTAATCAATTGAATAAATAATCTATTACAATTGCAAGCTCGCTATGAGCATAACCTACAAATGAATAATTTTACTTTCTGCTGAGTGAGAATCTTTGACCCAGACTTGGTAAATTTCTTCCCCCACCTGAGCTCCTATTTCCTTGCGCAATCCCTGAGGAAATTGGCCCCCATTCTTTAGGAATTTCCTCCAAAATGATTGCGCAATTCCCAAAGATTGATTATTGATTTCATGCAACAATTGTACACTCAAAACTAGTTTACAACTGATGTTACACTGCCTTGGAATCTCCACTACAACTGAGAAATTTGAATTATTTGCATGCATGAGCTATTTTTGGTTGATTGATCAGTTAACTAAATGATCTTTCAGTTAGATTGTTGTCCCATTGCACAAATGACCTCCAAATATTTCTATTAATTGTTAGAACTAGTTTAACTGAGTACAATTGAAAATTACTGAACTCGATTTCTATAAATTAGTAATCAACACATGCAAACTGAACTCAAATCCAACTAGCTCGAATTTAGTGATCTAAATGAGCGACAAGAGCCATGTCACCTCGGTTAACTTCCTCTAAGTTGTATGTTGATGTGGAAATGTTGAATTTTCTCAATTCGAATAAGGCTAAGGTCAAATTGAGCCTTTCTTTCTACACTTCTCAATAGAAACACCTAATATTTTGATCTTGTTTCTGTGGCCATATGGTGTATTGATGATTTTGAGGAGGTCAAAATTCTTTGGAACTTTCTTCTGAGTTTATGGTTTATTTTGGACTAGTTATTCGCTATTTGTCACAAATATGGGCATGGATGTTAAAACATATGGCTCCTTTCTAGTTCATGCCTGAGATATACTTATGTAAAAAGAGTTTGGAGTTATTGAGTATTTGCATAGCACCAACGTCCTAGCAAGGAGGACTTGTATTGCATGAATCTAAGGCAAGACACATTTGTGACCTAGCATTAGAATTAAAATTTTAGAGGCAGTTGTTAAGTGATGGCCTCGAAATTTTCAATTATCATAAGTTGTATAAGGAGTAGAAATCCAGTGCCTAATCTGATACTACTCCATGATAGCTTTGATTAGTTTGGACGTGAATTGTGTTCCCATGTCTGTAATGATCTCTCTTGGCACACCGGGCCTAGTAAAAATAACCTCATAAAGAAAATCGACAATTACATGTTCATTTTCTAGAGCCAACGCCTTGGCCTCAACCCATTTTGTAACATCGTCAGTGCACACTAGAATATATTTCTTCTTTTGAGACATTGGCATGATCAGGTCTACAAAAATAAAGGGCCCACCTTTCAAATGGTTTAACCGATACTTGGGGTTGTAACAACATTTCGTCCGCTTGAACTGGGCTCCCCATCCTCTAGCAGTTATCGCATTAGCTAGTATGGGGGATGATTAATTAAAAGGGCTTGAAGTGCCATTGCATGTGGCTTCATTTGATTCAATTCCATGTTGCTATATTTTGATTAAAAAAATGGTACCCATGGTGAGGAGGTCTTTGTATTTTTAATTGCATGAAGAAAATGTCAAGGGAGAGGGCACCATTAGTCCAATCGAACCCCAACTCACCCAAATTCAAATTCGCTCCTTCATCTGCCATTGCATCTGATTCTTGGTTGTTTGTCCCGCACACATGATATACATATATGGAAGAGAATCAACTATTATATGATGAATACGGAGTTTAAAATCTCCAGAAGAAATAAAAGAAGAAAAATGATGTTATTTTTTCAACATTAATCATTCATTGAACCTCAATTCACCCAAATTCTAATTCACTCCTTCATTTTCCATTGTATCTGATTCTTGGTTATTTGCCCCGAGCACATGATATACATAAATGGAAGAGAATCAAATACTATATGATGAATAAGGAGTTTATAATCACCAACAACAATCAAAGAAGTTAAAATGATGTTCTTTTGTCAACATTAATCCTTGAAGTAATGCGCATGCTTCCACTTGATTGTTTGAGATTGATCCTATTCACCATACATAAGACAATTCTATTTTTCCTTTGGGACAAAGGATAACCCCTTCTACTACATTATGTTTACTAGTTTGCGACAATTTATTCTGCATACTAGGTATAAATCACCTCACCATTTTTTTTAAATGGTGGGAAAACCTATCATAACTCAGTGGCAAAACCAACAACAAGGACAACCATCAGTAGTTGTTATCTGCTAATGTAGGTTGACTCATCACTATTATTCAAGGAAAACCACGCCACCTGTAATTAGCCGCTAGTGGTCCATAATGGGACAAACTTTTGCTCTTGTCAGATGCCTCTAGGTCATGGTCCATTGACTTTTTTCCTTATGTTTGAGCAAGACGGGCTCTAGAGAACACTCGAGGTCCAATACCTCACTATTATTTGTAAAGAAAAAATTAAATAATAATTTAAAAATATAATGTTTTCATTATAACACTAACCACCTTTTTTTTGGGCTGGGAAAGTTTAATTTTTTCAAAAATACTAATTATAGGGAAAAATAAATAAGGTACTGGTTTTATAGCGAAAAATATATTTAATTTACGAAGAGGGTTTAATTTGTTTAGATAGTGCCATTTTTGAGAGGAGTAAAAGGCACAACTTGCTCTTTCCAAAAGGAGGAGTACGAGGCAAAAAAGTATATAACTAGTCCTTGAATATTTTTGTAAAGATTTTGTTTCATTTTTTCTATCTTTGAAGGCTATCGGCAATTTTCGAGCAGACATGGCTTCCCGAGTAGTGAAGAAGCATGCACGAACATCAAACCTCAAAATGGCAATGGTGAAAACCCCAAACAAGATCCTTAAGAGTGTCAAGAAGGCCCTGCTACTGAAGCTCGAGCCTAAAGTTGTTGAAAATGTCTAGAAACTAAAAAACCAACACATGTGGAGGACGTCAGAGTTATCGAGGTTCTAGTAAAGAAATGGAAAATTAAACCACTCTGAGTGAATCTGGGCCTAGCAAAGGTAGAGTTTCAGGTTCTATCTTATAAACGGCTCAATTTGTTTGGTAGGGTTTAAATTTGTGCGTATGAAACAATTAGAATAAGTTTATCACAATAATTTGAGATTTAATATTTTATCACCATGTTATTAATTGATTTGTGTTTTATTAAGAAAATGTATAATCTTCTTGTGTTTCAGATTTCCATTTATATAGACAAATGATTAGCAACATTCTTGGTTTATAGGGTTACACATTTTTTGCACTATTTTGATCTCGTGCCAAAGTTTGCACAAATTATCTCTATCATGCACTAGGGTTCTCATATGGTCTCCTTGCAACTTGTATCGACCACCATCTCGATTCCTCCAGCCAAAGCCCCAACTAAGATATGGGAATATATTTTTGATGATAGTGATCATCAAACTCAACAATAAATCATAGGTTTGTCATTACTAAAATTGAAAGTAAATTTAGGAAATTTTTAATTAATCCAGGTACATGTAAAACACCAATGAGCGCAAATATATCACCCAATGGCATTTGGAGTGAGATAAATCCCATTCTTGTTGTTGCATATTTGAAATCATCATCAAGTATGCTTGCCTCATACTCTTGAAGTTTTCCAAAGGCCATATGTTTGGATGCTCCACTATCTATGTACCATCTGACACCATACATTGTGTTGGATGAAAGAGATGAGATCATGGTGAAGTATGTCACAAGCTTGGGATGAAATCTCATCCACTCTAACAAATTATTTTTCACTCCTTTCAAATTGTTTTTGTTGTTATTGCTCGCCCTTCCCCTTCTCTAGACACTAAGAAGCATAGTTGTCAAACTCTTGACAAATGAAACACTTAATATGGCCCAAACATTTCTTACCATTGATTAGAGGAACCTGAATTCTCTTTCTCTCCTGCTCACCTATACTAGGTCCCCCATTTTTTTTGGCATTCAATATACTTATAGTGAGGTTTAGAATTTTAAAATGTTTCTCTTTCGTCTCTATACCTGCAACTCGCTCTAGTTTGTCTCTTCTTGGATAAAATCATCTCATAAATTCTCAAGAGTCAAAGGTGGAAAGATTTCTTGGGCATAGGAATCTTAGAAAAAATGTTTCCAAGAAGATGAAAGGCCATTCAAGGCTATGTAATGAATCTTCATGCTTGATCTCTTTTCAAGTTGTTGCACATTGATCATAGAGTTTATTAACTTTTATCAAAGAAGTCGATGCAGTATGTATTTTTTTCATTTGTGTGGCTCTATGCTTGTTCCTTAGAAGCATATTTCAACTGATGTTCTCACCCCGATAAATAGTGAAGATATCATCAAACATATCCTTACTAATGGTTTTACTGATGATGTGAGGGATCCTTCATGGAGTCTAGGATGATTTGCTTTGATTTGGCTATCTTTTTTTTATTTTTTTGTCAATTTTATAGATTGGTAGGTCGTTCAACTTTGGTCTTTACAAATGCCAAAGATCATTCTCCTCCAACAACATCTATATTTTCACTTTCATGGAATGAAATTGGAGGGACCTTATAATCTGTCTTTGTATTTGAGATTGAATGTAGTCAAAATATTACTCTTGGATTACACTATTAGAAAAAATAGATCATGTACCTAAAGACAAACTATCATAGGTCCATAGTGCTTTTCTCAAGCATGAATCTAGGGCATCCCACTGTTGAAACCTTCTCACAACTTCTTGTCCCAAGTAGAAGTATGGGGTTATTGAAAGGTTTCAAAAACATGCTCTGATGTCATGTGAAAAATTAGACATTGGTAAGAAAATTCTGTTTTTTATAAATCCAAACTGAGAATATATTTATATTTCATAAAATATGTATGGGGATCACAACTGCATAGACTTTAAAAGTATTTCTTGCTGGTACAAACTAATCAACCCGTGTTAAGATACAAAATTCTAAACTGTGATCCAAAACCATGCCCTGGAGTAGGCATAGGGGCATTGTAGTGTTCTAAAGACACTAGCTTGTATATCCTCAAAAAAAGACCAACTAACACTTATAAAACATGGAAAGTACATTTTATTTAACCTCTGCACAGGGGGAGACAAACCCTTCATCGGGGCAGACTTCCTTTACATCTGTATGACATAGATAACTAGGACAAAATTCACAAGTAGGATTGGTTTTGGAAACCTTCTGGTTGACTTTGAGAGTGGGCCCATCTAGCATCAATCTTATGTAAGCAATTTCATCATCCATCTTGCTGACTTTTGATTGCAGATCTAAAATTGCTTCGTGTTGAAACTATAAGCTTTTGGTTGTGAACAAGTTGCTTGACAGAGTGTTGCAGATAATTTACCACCTTTTCTATTCCTTGCAAGTTTGTTCCCCTGAACATTGCTTGAGTGAAGTACAAATCACTGACATAAATAATTTTGCTGGATGAGATTCTAGTAAACACCAAACAATCCAAATATTTGATTGTGCCACCCTGACCAAGGACCATATGATCCGAGTGTCATTCAGTTAAGAACTTCCAATTCCAACAACAAACTGGGATGAGGCCTTGTCAGGAGTAGAGCTCCCCATACCTCCAATAATACTTGGAACACAGGCTAGACACGTGGTGTGAGAGCCCAGATGTGCATAAATTGAAGGCTGAATTGATTGATAGTTGATAGAGCTAGATAAAGCCTCCCAAAAGGAGGGTGACTTGCCAGACCAAAATCATTTTTATGTGATCAAGGGAGAAAATAGAAACACTATATAAATTGATGAGCATCCAAACTATCTCCAAATAGGCTTGTAGCCAAAAGTACATTCGTGAGATCAACATTCACCTAAGAAGCACAATAAACCAGATTTCGAATTGAAAGGGAGAAAATAGGGACACAAAGATGACACTAAGGAACATCACAACTAAAAGGACTATCTCTGTTGCTCTTTCCAAAATTGGATTTGAAAAAAACCACAACTATTTCCAACTTAAATCTCAAATGACAAGAAAACATAAAGAACCAGAGCAGAGGTAGAGGGATAGAACAAAGGATTGTGGAGTTTGTGTTTACCTCTATCCCATAGCCTCTATACTTCCACAATCATGACCAAAGCAACCCCATCACCTAGAATTACGAGAAACCAAGCCAGATTGAGTCAAACCAGCCACTCTAGGTGTTTCAAACTAAAACACTTGTAGAGGATAAGCTACTTGAAGACCAAAACCTTGTCCTTAAAATTTCCCTCCCCATCAATTTAGCCTTAAATAAAAAATTATTTCCATCATCCAAACCATCCAATTCATCGCCAACATGACTTAATCTCCTCTATAGCAACATGTATTTTTCAACTCTCCAAAAATTGTCAACATTCAACTCACTTCAGATTATTGAGCCCCTTGCATACCATTACAAACATCGGGAAGTGATTAGGGAACTAGGGTTAAGCTTAGAACACCATCCACTTTAAGGTTTCCCTTTACTAGATGTACCCCCTCGTTCGCAAGGAGGTCCACTTTGTTGTTTTTTTCCTATGGACACAAATAAATGATTTGGAGTGAAATCTTCCTAGCATATGATAGATATTTTTTACAATAGCTTGAATTTTGGTGTCAAACATATTAGAGAAATTAATGAGGTGACACAAAAGAATGGTTGGGTCACCAATGATAATGAGATCTTGAATGTTTCTCTTCGCAGCTGGAGAGACGCCTTGCAGAAGTAGGCTTCTACTTGGTTTTTTGTGGCGATTCCTAGACCCCATGACTTGGTAAGAAGATTCTACACTTAGAAATTTAACCTAAAATTTAGATAGTTGAAATTGAAAACATCAATCAAAATAACATAGAGCATGTTAAGCTATGGGAACATGTTGCTGATAATATGAACAACAAACACAGTTCCAACTACACAGGTAAAAAAATAAAAGGAAAATAACCTATTTACATGCTTTTCCTCATACAAAATATTTAATGCAACTACACTCCTTATGGCTTATTGAGTTTGGATCTTCACTGAAAATGCCATCTTCTTTCAATTTTTTTGTTATTCTAATCTTGTTCTTATGTTTGACATTGTGTGAAATAAATTTGTATTGCTATTACCAACATTGACCCAATCTATCCTTACTTTCATTCTGTAGAAAATTTCTTCTTCCTGATCTTTTTGAATCATTTTTCTTAATACCTATTCTTCCTTATCGTTTTTAATAATTTTTATTGATACCTATTCTTCCTTTGCAAGGTTTTTTGTGAGTTCAATATTCTCAGCTTCCTGTTGTAAGTGTTTAAGTCCTTTTTAAAAATTTCCTTTGATAATCAAGCAGCCTGGGAGGGGACCCAGGGTTTGTTAGCCTTGGCGCTGGGCGGGAGATCTTAACTAGGTTGTCATCATATATATAATACTATTATAATCTAAGCTACCTGGTCAAAGGGAAAAAAAAATCAACAAGCAATAAATAAAGGTTAGGAACCTACTCTACATACTTGTGAGGTTGCCTTTTTCTTGGGAAAGAAAACCCAAGAAAATTCTCTGCACATAGTTGAAACAAAGGCAACAAGAAAACATGCACATCTAATTATAACTCAAATGAAAATATGGGGTTGTTTGACAAATCAATGTAACAAAGGAAGATCTATGCCAAATGGAGAGGACCCCCAAACAATTGGAGGGTTGATAGAGATAACATAAGCCAGCAATCCCACGTGAATGGAAGGTGGAAGGGAGAGAGGTAGTAATTTATAGAGTTTTGATGTATAAGAGGATCTGATTTGAGACCCTTAACAATGAAGAATTTTCTCAACATAAATAGATAAGGGAATGCTTGAGGGTTGTAACTGATTGTTGCATGGGCATTCTTCCAAAAAAGTTATTGTAGGTATTTGAGGCAAACATATTTCTCTCAAAAATCCCTCCTCTATAATAGGAATGATTAAACCTGTATAATTTGGCATGGTAGGTTTAAAACAAGTTTTAGTTTACAACTCATGTTGAAACCACTAAAGTCAGAAGGCAATATGATCAAGTGTGTACCTCAAAGATCATGCCCCAATGGGTTAAAACTTAAATATGTTTAAAGACCCTAGTGCAGTTTCTCAACTAACCATATCCCAACTAGTGCCTGAGAGACATCCAAATTACCGAGGGAGGGACCCAAATATATTGGCCAAGGCATCTACCATAGCCAAACATGTGACCAAAGTATGTCGAAAACTAGTAAACCTATTTTTGATCCTCTAAGGTAGTATGACATATATTTTGATTTCAAACTTCAAATATTGATGTATATTCTTTACCTTGCTGAGTAAACAAGCTCATTTGTGTGTTCCTTTGAGCCCTTTTTCTTCGACCATTTGATTGAAACCTTCTGATTTGGTAGATTAATGACACCGTGGTTTAGCAAGTTAACATAATGAGTCCATTCCTTTTCTTTCTCACCTTGAAGATTCAAGGCATCTTCTATTTTTCTTTCTTGATCCCAACCATTTTGTCCTTTTGAATTTTCTACCTCCAAAGAGAAAATCACCATTGAATGCAAGTAATTTATAAGGGCTCTTGACATCCTGTAATCACCCCAAAGACCAATTGAAGGGTCTTCCCTTATCTTTATGTTATTTCTTTTAACTACTTTCCAAGTTTCCCAATTACCAGTTAAAATGAATGCCCTTACCAAGGTTTTTCATACAATAGAAGTTCCTTGTGATTTGTTTTTCTTTCACTTATGAACCATTATTCCATGGACTGAACTTTTGAATACTTTTATATTCAAAAAATTTCATCAAAGACCTTCATTATAGATTCTAACCTCCATAAACTTTTTATGGGCAAGGCTACATTGAAAGCATTAATATTATGTAAACCCCAACCTCCAGCTTCCTTTACATTTTTCACTCTTGTCAATTTGACCAAAGGAATTCCTTATTTTTTCTTTTTACTTTTTCCTTTTCCATAAGAAGCTGAAACATTATTTTTTTTCCTGATTTTTTCTAAAATTCCTTTAGGAATATGTTCTACATCATCCATTATACAAGAATACTCTCTAAAAGAGCCATTACTAGAATTAACATTACACCTTGAGACAACTATATATTACACCAGACGAAATTTATAACTTCTATTTTGTTATAAAGTTAATGCCAATCAACATACTTAGAAATATTTAGGGCCTTACCAAATATTTCTAGGGCCCAAATATTTCACACCTTGATATTAAAAATAGTTTTTAGGAAACAAATTCATAGCCCTCATATCTTACCTTTTCCTCTACCTCATTGAAAAGCATCATTGACATCCATCCTGTAGCTTTAGAATGTATGTCTAGAACCTTTCCTAAATATTTCGATCTATGAAGAACAAGTGGGATATAACCACAAATTCTGAGATATTCTTCCTTTCATTTCCCTTTTTCCCTTACATGTTTTATTAAAATACTTAAATCCTTTTGCTACTAATATAAATAGGGAGGGAGAAAAAGGACACTCTTGACTAAGGCCTCTTGATGCATCAAAAAAAACTTAAAAGTGACAGGTTTTTTCTTTCATAGAGTACAAAAATTCATTTTTTCCATATGGTTTGGTATTAGAAATTTAAGACTTGTGTTTCGATAGTTTAGGAGATTAAAAATATATATGTTATATTCTGCAGGAGTAAGAATGGGAAATTTTTTAGTTTATGAAGGAAATGTTGCAGTGTTTAATAAATTATGATAATGGAAGATTTAGTACGCCTTTTTTATCCTGTGTAGGTATGAACACTTTCTTAAAATTATGATATTAAATGTGCTTAAGAAGACCAATCAACCAGTAAAGTTTTGGTTCATCAAGAACTATCTATCTCCACAATTCAAGGTGAGTTAATACCATGATTTCAAATAGAAGTGATGTTTCATGCTCTACATTTGAAAAAATTCAAACTATCTTTATTTTCATTATATCAATGGGTGAAATGTTTGATAGCTCATCTACTCTGTATGAAATGCATACAAAGTGGACTTGTGAGTGACATTGATAAGCAAGGATCATACAACTGACTTTTTTTCATAGGATGTTATAACTCACATTTGATGGTTGATGTAATCTGTATGAAATGTGCAATTAGTGATGTTATGTGTGTGATTAAGAAGTGTGGACCTTACATTGGATTGTTTTAAATAGGATGTTTTACCTCACATGGCAAGCGAATATGGATTTTAATATGAGATTATTACATACAAATGGCTATCATGGTTGCATAAGCAGACAGAAAAGCAGTGAATCATATGGGCTTACAGAATTTTGTTTCTAGATGTGAGTTTCCCACTTTCTTTGAAAAATGTACGTTTTCTCTCTACATCAATCAGTGAAAATAATGACTATACATCTTCTTATCACCATTATATTTTGGTGATTATGCTTGGGTTTTTTAATACCTCTTATCATTTAGAATGTTGATTTCTGATCGTAATGAACACCTAGCATGATAAAGAATACTGCAACTGTGAATGTTTTTGGAGAACTATTGCAAAATGTGTCTTGCTATGCATGTTTTTCAATGTATAGAATACTTGCTATTGAGAATCTTGAGGGTAGAGACCAACCTATTGCAAATGTTTTCAGATTAACCTCAACTAAGAATATATATATATATATATATATATATATATATATATATATATATATATATATATATATATATATATATATATATATATATATATATATATATATATATATATATATATATATAGATATATTCAAAAACCTGAAAGGAGAACTGTTTATAAGCACAACAAAAGATTTCAATTTCAAACATATCATGATCCACTTAACATTCTTTAAATTAAAACTTATTTGTAAAAGCAACAACTTGAGATATAGCCAATTCACTTTATCACAAGCTTTAGCCAGATAAATTTTTATCAAAACTACCATAATTTTTAGAACCTTGATTGTTTGCTATCCTTCCTGTGCTATTCCAATAGCATCATGAATTTGTGTATTGTAAAGATTCAAGAAGGCCAAATTTTTAATCTGAAATAACACCAGAGAAATACCCTTAAATCTATTAGCAATTATTTTTGAAAGTAAATGGACCCCGGGTCTGTCAAGTCATTAGAAAAACCCTAAAGTAGAACTGTTTATGAGCACAAAAAATTATGTTGATTTCTAACATCCCATTATCCACTTAATAGTTGGCAAATTCATATTTATTTGTAGAAGCAACAAATTGAGATATCATCAGTTCACTTTATCATAAGCTTTAGGCAGATCAATTTTCATCGAACTACTGGAATTTCTAAACCTTGATTGTATGCAACTCTTCCTATGTTATTCTGACAACATCATGAATTTTTGTACTGTAAATAAAGCCAAATTGTTCATCTGAAATAACACCAGACAAATACCTTTAAGCCTATTAGCAATGATTAGACCATGTTGATGGAAAAATTGTATGGGACACATGGTTGAAGATTTTGATTAAAGAACCTTGTTGAGAAACCCTCCTTATCTGATGCTTCACTATTGTTCATGACTTGAAGAGAATAATAAGTATGAAGAGTGTGGAGAGGTAACCTAAATCGGGGCCTACCCAAAAGTATCATAAAGAACTTGGTTGAAAGGATTTGTTGTATAATCTTGGGAAAGAACCTCTGGATAGAAGTCTGGTCTACTGAAATAAACCTGATGATAGTATTTCACATGGCACAGACTTAGTTTTGAGGTGAAGGGTGGCTATTTTTCACGTGGGAGGAAGTTTTTTGTCTCACTAAATTTGCAGTCAATGGAAACAAGAAGTGGATAGTCCAGTTGCCTCTTATAGCTACAAGCATATAAGACTAAAAGAAAGTAGTGACAAGCTTGGTTGTTCTTGGTTTGGAAAGGTCATGCTAAGTTTTCTGCTTTGGGTTTTCTCCTTATGGATGTAAAATACAAGGAATATCTGTTGGGCTAGTGAAAGAAAATTGTAAGGAAAATCCATTGTGTCCTGGAACTAGTGGAACCTCTCTTGAATCTTGTAGTATATGTGGCATTTGAAATAAAGTATTCTTTAGACTTGATATTTGGAGATGGTACAACTAGAAAATACTCTTAAACTGTGGGATGCGTTGGGTTGTTATTGATCCATAGATTGTAGGAGCAAACCTGTAATTGGATGAGGGGGATTTTGAGGCCTGGATCTAATTGTGTTGAATGTAGTTAGGATGAACAGTGAGGCCATCCTGCAAGTATATGAACTGCTCACAGTGAAAGGTCATCTTGAGGCCTAGCATCTAAAGGTGGGGAGGCCCAAGTGCTTTGAGTGTATGTCTGATAGTTTTAATCTCTAAAAGTCGTATTGATATATATTTTATAGGAAGGAAATGACTGGAGGGCATCCAAAGAGTACTTTAAAGGAAGGAGGATTTCTTTAGAAATTCCACTTATCTATAGAAGTGAGCTACCCTTGGAAAACCAGCTTTTTCTACAACCAGAAAGGACAATCCTGATGGAATATTAGAGAGTGAGATAGGGGTATATATCCTTCACAAGTTCAAATGGATTGATGGCCAAGCTTTGAACAATCCCTCCAGGAGAATCAAAATATAAACTTGGAAATTCGTGCCATATTTTAGCTAGATGTGAATGTTCTCTTTTCAGGAGTACTATTTTTTGCTTTCTAGGAAATCAAAGTCTTGCATAAAATCTGATTATATGTCTAGACTCTAATCATAGAGGGATCACTTCAAAAACATATTTATGGGATGGGGGGCTGGAGCTCTATTCTAGAATAGACATGATAGGTCAGAGATTAGAGGTCACTATCAGACACGTGGATCAAATATACCTACCTTCCTGTTGCATATTCTTATTGTAGTTAGGCATAGGGACTTTGGAACAGATATGAGAAGTTGGAGATGAGGGGTTTCTATCAGACGCCAGGAGCCAAGGCATCCAAATTTATTTGCCTATTGCCTATTCCTAAAAATTTCATTTGAAGGGAATATTCTAATAATTTAAGGATTGCATACAATCAAGGTTCTGAAAATTCCAGGAGGATCATTATCTAATCAATGGTTGTATCTTTGACTATGGATTTCCTCTCAATATTGGGAAAGTGTCCTTTCCCAAAACATATTCATCGAGCTTCTTAGTAACTTGTTATATCTCCTGTAATTATTCCTTTGGTACATGAGCCAAAGTCATCCATTTTTCCTAGGATTCTATAGCTCCCTATGAAGTTGGACATCCATCCTTTATCAATTTGTCCTCATATTTATCCTATAACTATATCCACAAAATTTTAATTACAAAATCCCAGTAATATGTATGCACAGGTAATCTCTATTGCATGTTGTGTTTGATCAACACAAATTCTGAATAACAATGTATGTTTTAGCCAACAAGACTGAACAAAAATGTCATGCCTACATCAATAGTACCTCTGAAATCATATGTACTTCTAACTGTATGAAGATTCCAGGAGACATGTTCTAAAATTTACCTTGCAATGATCTGAATTGTTCCTTAGAATTATTCAACATCTTTTTCCATATTCTAGATATAAAAAAGAGAACCCATACAATGCATATCAAATCAAGATATGTCAGGATGCTTTTCTTCCACATATTTTAAACTTCAGAACATAAGGTCATCTATATACTTATAATATGTATGACTCTTGATGTACCTGATTTCTTGATGTAGAATAATGTGGCAAACAGACAATGTACTTTGAATTGTTGATGAAAAACTAACGTCTTCCCTCAAGGAGCTTATACTTCCATTGGTTGATGGAGATGAAAACTGTGAACACTTGCTGTATCCAGGATCAATGATACAATGTTCACTTATTTCTCAACCCAATGAAGGATCCAGACCAAATTTTATAGGTTTTATACCATATTATGTATGGTGAGCAGGAGAAGTGATTTTTTTCATTAGGAGATCTGATCTTAAAACAATATTTAGATGTCCACAAGTTTGAACATTTTCAGGACCGCTTATTCTAGTGAGGCTACAACAGCCTTGATTACAAAATATCAAATGCTCCCACTGCTTGATGCCTGAAGCTTTACATCTTTCCAATGTGATCACTATTGTCCAAGACTGAGAGTAGGGTAATGATTTTTCGTTTTATACATAGACTTCTCTTTCTTTATGATAGGCGCTTGGATGAAATTGTGCTAGGGCCACTATCACATCTACATTTTATTTGAATTATTACCATTGTTACTTGAAGGTTGTCAAGGATAGTATGCAGCAGGGTCAATGTTATTGTAACACTATCATATCTCTATCATATCTCTTTCCTTGATATATAGGAAAACATGATTATTCTGATTAGATAATATTCTATAACCATGTCTTGAAGTTATAGTACCCCTTCCTAAATTACAGCTCCAGATTCTTTGTTGTCAAAAGACATGCAGCCACAACAAAATCTCTCCTTCAACTCTGCAACAAAGAAATTTCTCAGACTGCTAGAAAGTGCCTTAGGACTATGTTGGTTATAATCGTTGATATTACTTCAACAATATTCAGAGGTCATCCAAATAGATTAGCTCAATCCCAATTAGGATCTCATTTATTACAATAGTGAGTATTATAATAATTTCTTTTAGAAACGTTATGTAAAATTATATTTGATGCTTCAAGTATGATTCTATCCATGAGATGTATACCCTAATATTTATTATATGAACATGATTCCTCTTTAGAAAAACAGCTACAGGTTATCATAAACTAGGTGAGTCATGATTTCAGGCCATACTTCAATTAAGGCTTTAAATAAAATACTTATAAAATCCTCAGCTAAGTTTTCCTCAGATCTAGTTACAGATACAAATCTTTAACTTCACAAAATGAGTGTGATAAGCTTCTTGTAAGACTGATCTTTTAGAAAAATTTATCTTCATGATAATATTGTTGTCGTTCTGAAAAGAGGATGAAGTGAATCTAAGCAATGAGAATTGGATTTACCTTGTGTTTCCTTACACACCTCTTGTGTAACATATGAGCCCTAATACAAGGTCGAAGAAATGCCAACAACAATCTGTTGAGATTATTTTGGATTGGCCTAGCTAAATGCGACCAAACATCATGTTATAGAGATGTGCATAGAGAATATTAATCTCACTGCAATAGTTGATACGAACTCTATGGCTCATATATAATTTTAGACATGTCTTTCACATGAACCTGCAACATAAATTTCGAGCGAGGTACCATCTCCCAAAACAAATTCAACTCAAAGAAATTTCAAAAATTTTGACCTTAAATCAAGTGAAATAATGTACCAGAACTTCCTGGTTGTAGACATGCACTTGAGGCTGTAGATATAATTCATCTGATGCCTATAATTTTTACAGGGAGCTCGGTCCTTGATCTTTAGTGATCCTCTATTCTTGCTAGGATCTGAAACTTATACTTTCGCAATACGAATATGCAAGAGTGCCTTGCAAGAATTTCATAGAGAATTGTCATCAAACATGTAGTGATTGATCTTTCTCTTTCCTTAGCTTGTCCTCAACCTGGCTATGATACCATGTTAATTTAATTAACATGTTATTTTCTTAGGACGATTACTTAAATTTTCCATATAAGCCCATATTCTATTCCATTAAATTTTCATTAGAAATCACATAGATCGTTACCACATTGATAGTAACTGATGAAATAACATAAAAATTAGATGTAGACGACAAGCCAGAACAAGAGAACACCAGAGATTGGCTAATGCCAAGGAAAAACCCCAAGATGGGAAAAACCTTTGATTAATGCTTCTTATTATTATATCACATGTTCAATAGGGAGAGAGAGAGTACAATAGTATATGTCAAAATTGATTTGTTGAATCACTGTTCAAAATAGCACTGAGAAGTCTGCAATAATGATTGATGTAACTTTATTCCTGGT
This sequence comes from Pinus albicaulis, assembly GCA_034641835.2. Classification (NCBI taxonomy): domain Eukaryota; kingdom Viridiplantae; phylum Streptophyta; class Pinopsida; order Pinales; family Pinaceae; genus Pinus; species Pinus albicaulis. The sequence goes on along the minus strand of CM076579.1, from coordinate 11,670,967 downwards.
AAGGGTTTCTAATAGCCCTCGGTGCCTTTGTAGCATTCCCACTAAACTACATGGTAGAAATGATGTCAAGAACCTTTTGTAGAACTTGTTTAGTGCCAACTAGGAACAAAAGAAACAAACAATATTTATAACGACATGCTAATGGTTATAACAACATTTTTGAATTATATTCTTGACTCTTTGAGTTTACAAATAATAGTTATAACCAAATAAAATTATGATTGTATCCTTCCCATTTCGTTGTTATTGTTTCAATATGATATTTGGGGGTATTTAATGTTCGTGAGCTTTTGTAGGGGTCAAGCGGCCGATAGCTCCTTCTGCCTGCAAGGTGAGTCGAGTGCAAAGTAATTTTTATTTTTTTCTGTCGAGAATTTTCCACTGATTCCCCATGGTATCATTGAGTCAATCCCCACTCCACAATAAATACACTAATGCAATAAAATATCTTAATTTCCCTTCCTTATCTTGATGGAAGACATTAAATTTCTCATTTTCTCTTTCTTAATCCCCTGCTTATTCTCTTAAAAATGAGTGTAAAATTCCTAAAAATCAGATTTTGTAGGTGGTTCTTCCTAGATTGGTTTGGTATGGAATCGGCCAATTCAGCCTAGCTCCATGTTAAAGTGGCTGGTTTTAATACTGAACTGACTATTGTGGTATAGAACTGGTCCTTGAATGAGTTTGATGCCCAGTTTGGTGTTATCTTTTCTTGTTATAAGCATTATCCAATATCCATTTAGCAGCATCTAAGTTGCAAGATATCAAGAAATAGGTATGCATTTCTAAAATGGAAGTGCACTAGAAACATGATCCCCCAACATTTTGGAAATGGGAAACAAGATACATACACACAGACACATATACAATGTGATATTTTATAAATATCACATTACATGAAAATTGGAAAGAAAGCATAATAAATAAATGAGCAAGTATATATAAATTCCAATCATAAATGTCAATAAATTTTCCACCGTCCCTTATGTTTGGATCCTCATCTTTAGTATCATCCTTTGCCTCCACTGCAATCCTCAAGGGATATCAGTCAACACCACCAAATTTTAATGAAACTATCTAATCTAGGCTTTAAAATGTGGTAAAAAAAATTAACATGATTTATCAATGGTTTTTTCTTGAGTGAAGGGTACATTTTTGCTAAGGCCCCAATGGAGGAGTCCAAGAATTAATATCACTAACATCAAGGTACACAAAGGGCTTGGTGCTCTTGATTAAATGCCAATCCCTTACCCTTAAACACGATAGAATCTAATGAGAATGTTGCAATCCTACCAATCCTGAAATCTTGAAAACTGTTGAATTATAAATGGGATAGAAAATTCTACTTTCTCCAGGGCTTGGTGCTATTGATTAAATTCTAATCCCATACCATTATATATGATAGAATCTAATGAAAATGTTGTAATCCTACCAATCCTGAAATCCTGAAAACTGTTGAATTTTAAATGAGATAGGAAATTTTAATTTCTCCAGGGATTTGTTCTCTTGATTAAATGCCTATCACATACCCTTATACACGATAGTATCTAATGAAAATGTTGCAATCGTACCAATCATGAAATCCTAGAAACTGTTGAATTTTAAATGGGATAAGAAATTCTACTTTCTCTAGACGAAATCTAATGAGGTTGGAATCACTCTTTGGGGTTTTCTCGAATAAACATCTCTGTTTATGTTTATGATTTATTGTTGGCTATTTTCATGTTTATTCCTCTCAGTAATTCTTTATTATTTCTTTGGTAAATTCTAACAACTGGTATCAGAGCCAAATATTGGTTTCAGAAGGACGCTTCTGTTGTCAAGGGTTTATTTGACTGCAAAATCTGTGCACAGTTTTAGGCACAAGGGAATTGATGGTGCGGTGAGTGTAGCGTACCACGTACATGTAGATTTGTGCTTGAGTGATCAAATCCAATAGAATGGTTTGATCAAGAAGAACAAGGTATTTTGGTTGGTGATGGTTGATGCGGAGGCCACAACTACTGATCCTCCAGAGAAAATGGCTATGAATCCTCATTTGGCTGCTATATATCTATCTCTTAATGATGTTAAGGAATGAGGGAGCCGAGCTAGAAATGAGATCGAAGGGCTTGACAATTTATGTGACATGAAGCACCGTGAGCATGTGGAGTGCTATGATGAGGCGTTGTTGGCGAAGTTGAGATCTAAGTGTTGTGCAGAAAACAATTGGACATCATCGTCAATGAAAATGATGATGATGTTCTAGCAGGAGTCTTACATTGTTTTATAGTTGGATCCTAGAAAAAATATGCCAACAGTAATCTGACGGAGATGAAGTCACCACTCTTTGAAAAGCGAAGCCATCGAATTTCGTTGCGCTAGGAGAGCAAAGTCTGTCAAAATGAGAGAGGATATGTACATGCGGATTAATTAATTGATGAACCATGTATCTGAAGAGAACTCCTAGAGGACTAATGGTTACAAAGGCTGGTGACCCATGTAATCTGGTAGATAGGTTATTTTTATATAGACATTGATGTCATATGTACAAACACAGCAATAATGAAAGAAAAAAAAATTATTATAATGGAGTTAATTTTTGCATGTAAATGGGCATACTACTGTAACACCTGGTATGGCATGCATATCCCTGGGTAATCACTGGAAAATTCTGGGTTATACCTAGGTGATAGGGGGTATGTCAAGTTAACAATTACCCTTAGTAAAAAATTTGAGGGGGGGAAGGGATAGAGTGAGCGGGGTTGTCTCACTTAGCATTTTTGGCTGGATTTAGTCAATAAACCCCAAGTAAAGTTGAAGGGGGTAATTGTTAGTTATAGATTCAATGTTTCCTAACACTCTTAGACATCTTGAAACAATTAATCATAATTTTTTAACATTTCCTTTATTTTTCCTTAAAAAAGAAAGATAAAAGAAATGCTAAAACATTACCATTAATTTCTAGCATTTTTGGTGTAGACTGACGGTAAAACCATCTTTGTAATGCCATATGTCTTTGCATAGTTTAATATCTCCTATAATTTTATGAAGCTAAATAATAACTTGAGGCGGGATACATGCCAAAATATTTTCACGGAGGATGGGAATCCAATGCTTTATATCTCACAGTGTTTGGTTGACATGCCAACCCATATCATGTGAAAGAGCTGCCCAAAATTCAACATCATCAGATCTACTTGAAGCACTGGAATTCTTCGTAGCACACACCGACATAATAAACTTATATAAATTGTTTGAAAATTAAACTAAATCAAAATTAAAGAGATATAAAAATTAGCCTGACAACAACTTAGTTGTCTGAATACTACATGGTGTTTTGTAACTTCAATACAAATGATGAATCTTGTTTAACGATTATAGACTTTGATGATGTCAGAGTATCCATTTTGTTGTCCAAATTAAAATTTTCCATTTTGTTAAATGTGTGAACCCTCTTCTCCAAAATTCATGGAACTTTGTCTATGTCTGTAGAAGAGAGTTCTTCTGTTCCAGTCTTTGGACCAATAGCTACTAGTAAAGAAGATATTGCTAGGTAATTGTAATCTTTCCCCCCCAATGACACATCATAGAATTATTATTTCTAAATTTAGGATATTCTCTTACACATTTTCTTACATCTACAACACTGCAATTTTCCAATTGGGCATAGGTGAAGATTTTTGTAACTCCCATCTTATGTATGCACGTAACACTCTCATGAACACACAAATACCTCCTTATCTTTTATGATCTATTTAATTACATGAACTAGACTAGTGATTGAAATAGTGAACCCCAAAAATTTGAATTGAATTGGAACTAGATAAAAATCAGATCAAAAAACTAGTTGACCAAAAAATACATAGATTATTCAAATTTAGGAAAAAACATATATATTAATGTGCATTCATATGACTCACAGCCATTATAAAAAAATACTTCCATTTAACTTGAGTTTTCATGGACACATATTTGGAGGTTTCCCAACATGAAATTCCTTAAGAATATTTTGTCCTGAAGCCTAGCGTGCACCATATCATAGTTAAAATCTAAATTCTTTGGCACCCTTAAACCTGACAGTAGTCTGAGAATCCAATACCATCCTAAGAGCATATTTATGCTAAGAGAGTTTACCATGCATTTACAACCACATTTTTTCTTAAGGGTGAAAGTGGTTCTTTGTCTCATAACTCTATCTGAAGGACAAATGTCCATATCATACAACAGAGGCAAGCTTAAAATGCTTGTTATATAGTTGTAAGTATTGTTATGAAATTGTTCCCAACTTTAAGCCCTTTGTTTAAGGAATTCAAAAGGATGTAAAAGTGATTTAGTGGGTCAGAATGTTGAATGCTAGGTATTCTTGTGAGATTATTTTCCCAACATGCTCCTACTAAATTGAAAAGGGTTTTTTATGTTTATTGTTTAGGCCAAATATTGTAATAGCAACACTAGTGAAAAAATGCTAAAAGGTCACTCTCTAGTTAATTTGACCATGAATATCACTTTTACAAAGCAATATTTCTTAGCTCTGTTTACGTTAGTGGTTTTCTAAGAACGTTTCTACAGTCTCTTCTTTAAACGGTGCTAGCTCAATGGAAGAGCACCTACTTTACAAGCAGGAGGTTGGTGGTTCGATTCCATCATGCCTTGATATTCATAGGGAATGGTGGCGATCATTTTTTGGGTGATGGATGCTCTTTTGCCCCTCACCAATGAGCTTATGGTGACAGTTTTTGACACTCACCAAAACATGAAATGGTTACGGTCAATGAACGCCACCATATATACGCATCAATAGTGACTATCATGAAAGGTATGTCACCATAAATCGTTGTTGTTGATATGAAATGGTGAGGGTCATTGTTTGTCATTATAGTCATTATTCGTGATGGACCTTGATGTCACCAATGAGCTTATCATGATAGTTTTTTACCCTCACCAAATATGAAATGGTGACGGTCAATGAACGTCGCCATATATATGCACCAATAGTGACAACCATGAAAGGTCCATCACCAAAAATTGTTGTTGTTCATATGAAATGGTGACAGTCACTATCCGTCATTATAATCAATATTCATGACGGACCTTGAATGTCACCACAACACATACTTTCGGCGACACCACCTTTGGTGACGTTCAGGTTTTTTGTGACGGAGGCTATTGTTTGTCACCATTGCTCATAAGAATGGTGAAATCCACTATTCGTCATTATAAACCATTATTGGTGACAAACCTTGAACGTCACCACAACACCTTTACTTTCGGTGGCGCCACCTTCGGTGAAGTTCATTTTTTAGTGACAAAGGCTCTTTTAACCCTCACCAATGAGTTTATGGTGACATTTTGTGCCCCTCACCAATGTCCTTTTTTCTTATAGTGAGTGTTGTTCTTGAACTATTAACCGAGGCAATCAACCTCGGCATACGCGCATTGCTTGTAAATCTAGATTCACAGCTTGTCGTTCTTCAGCCCAATGGTCATTATTCGGATAGAAACCCGTACATTCTGAGATTATATTTACGTGTTCATTTGCTGGAAAGACATTTTTATTTTATTACATATCAACATATTCCTAGGCAAATGAATGCATTAACTGATACAGTGGCCAACATTGTATTAGATAGACATTTGCGTAATTTGTAAAATCATCATCATATGTAAAATATCCATGTAGGAAAATAGATGTATGTATATATATATATATATATATATATATATATATATATATATATATATATATATATATCGAATGTTTTCATCAGTGGGCATCATAAATTCAAAAAATATTTGTGTTTCTGTTACATCCTGAGACATCATGTCTCTCAAAATATGCAGATATGAAACCTAGGTGTCTAATCGGCATGATGCTCATGGTAGCATGTCACTGCCCGTACGAGCCGCCTCAACAAGTGGTGAATTTGGCTTGGCACCCTTACGGTATGTCTCTGGTAGGCACGAGGAACATCGTCGAATCGTGCATAGTCCAGGACTCCACGTGTGATTCCCTCCAGGTTGTGCACGATCTCCTCCTCCTCGCCTCCCTCGCCATGAGGGTCAAAATTGTGAGGGATTTTCCTCGCTATCGGAGACATGCCTGCGGGTCTCTCTAGGCCAACATCTGCAAGCGCATGTGTTTAACATCAGAACATACATAATTTTAAAAAATCACAACACTCATGAAAATTAAAAATGAGTCTTACCCAAATTTTCATCCCAATCCCCTCCCTCTAGGAGTGGGAGGTACGGATCACCAGTAAAATATGTACTAGAGTAGGGCCAGTCCTCCAACAATCAACTGTCTGCGGAGCCAATCAAAGAACTCTGGTCTCCAGGACATTTGTTGACCACCCCCTTCCCTTGGCATCAGAGCTGCCCATCGGGCCATCTGTGGTTCCCTCGTTTGTGGTGTCGGGACTATGACCTCCTGACACTGGAAGATTGGTAGTCGTTACAGGAAGAATGATACCAGGATAGACCCATAACTGAATTTCTTCAATTTGGTTTTCTTGCACTTTGTCAGCTAGTGTTTCATGTTGATTTTCACGGCCTATGCCTAGTTGTAGATGGTCGATGTCAAGCAGTCTACAGCAAGAAGAAATTTTGTCTTTGTTGCTTCATTCAGTGCTTGCGATCCTGCAGCTCGTGTGATGGTATGTAGCACTACTTTTAGTGCCAAGTCCGGAATAGTCTAGATATCGACTTTCTGTAATGTTCCCAATTGGGAACTGCTCATGAATCCAGCAAAACATATTCCCTTTTTTTTTCAGAAACATTAACAATCAACAATTGAACTATTCCAAAGATTGACTGTAGGGGCATTTACCGGGTATGTCACCTTTACAAGAAAGGATGAGACCCAGAGGCTAGTTGGCCCACTAGCAGACTCTATCTATAGAACTATGTCAAGAGCTAATATTTCCAAGAGGGGATCTAATATCAAATCTTGGATCCCTTATATCTGATAATCTGAAACCCAATTCCAAGAGGAGATCAGAAGCAAATCAAACTAGGTGGGTTAAACAGTTCTCCCACACCTAGTTGCCTTGAAAACTGCCGCAATAAGGGACTGCAGCAATCTGGAAGTTGTATAACGGTATTGCACTAATTAATAAGCTTAAAAACATATGAAATAGACATAAATACATGTATTTAACTACAGCAATGATTTATACAGCGTTTTATGAACCAAGGGATGGGGAAAAGTGAGGATTTAGGCCCTAAAACGAGTATAATCAGAGATCTGCGTAAAAATAATGTGGGAGAGATGTTGGATATGATAGCTAGGGTTATGAGGGACTCCCATGTCAAATTTAAACAAAAAAATTAAGTTTTTCTATGTCAAACAGTTCCTCCTTCCCTACTAGTCAAGAAAAACACCCAATCCCCATGACTTTGAATATGAAGAATTTATTGAAGCTCAGGAAGCGTGATTTTCTGAAGCTATTAGTTGAAATATGATACAATCATCAGAAAATAATCTTGGGTTCATAGCTTAAGCAAAATATGTAAGAAAAACAGAGATTTACATGAAATAACCCTCAAGATTGAGGTGCTGCAACATAGGAGATGAACCAGAAAACTCTTCAGCGTGAATGACAGGAGGCTGAAGCTTATTTTTATTAAGTTACAGATCTAAAACTGATATTTACATGAAAACAGAGATCTATAATAGACTATAATTCCCAAAGGGCTCTTTATTTCACTCCCCTTGGGGATTTCAGGAATACATGAAAATGTCGGAGCAGACCTGAGTTTTACTGCAGCAGATCTGCAAAATGTTTCAGAATTTCTGAAGAAAAAAATTCAATGAATGAATCAGATCAGAAATAGACTTGGATTGGTTGGCCAATCCAAGGATCACCCTCGATGCAAGGAGGTTTCCTTCACATCAGAGATCTAGCTCCAAAATGATGCCAAAAACCCTGCGACACTGCTCCTTCAGAAATAACGCAGATCTGGGAAAGGAAATGCATAGTATACCATGAATAACACATTGGCCTGATGCCAAGATCTGAAATGAAGCTCAAATCATTCAATGCATCTCTCCAATGGATTAGAACCCTCCTCCACTGAAAAGAAGTACTGAAATGCTTTAGATCTGAAAAGATCTAAATCCCACTTGCTGCAACTTACAAAGGCAATCCAACCCTCAACAGAATCTTCATTTCAATTGGAAGTATAATCTTGGCCAAATGCTGGATAGTGGATCAATGCAGCACATCCTCCTCCGAAGAGCTACTCCATGGGAGGAAAGAGGATTCCTAAACAGGAAACCATCTTCCCTTTGGCTAACCAGCCAAGAGAACTCAAGTTGACCAAGCAACCTCAAATTCAAAATATCATCAACAACTCTTTCTTGAGTCCTCTCCCTCCTTTTATAAAATGAGGAAGTGCAAAACCCTAAACCACTTCACTTGAGTTAGTCCCTTTCACATTTAGAAGCTCCTTCTAGAACTGCGTAGATCACTTGGGAGGTTCAATGCACTTGGACTATCTTGTGATTTGGTCCTGTTGACCCAGTCAAATAGCTTAGCCCTGTTCATACACAAGTGGTTTTTATGCAACCAGCTCATATTTAATCATGTTCACATTGAGCATGTATTTATTTTTAGATCTAAGGAGTGTTACATGTCCCCCATTAGTTTATTATTCATAACATGAAGAATAAAACAAAATTCTAATGTTCCAATTAGCTTAGCTAATTTAGGAACATTACAGTCCTCCCCTCCCAAATGTTGCTTGTCCACAAGCAACTGCAAGGATATAACTGAAAGATGTCTCCTCCTCCTACTGTATCATCCCCATACAATGAACTCCTCCAAATAATGAGATGTTGTGTCAACAATGAATCTCCATATTGCCTCTCCCAAGCATGCAAGTTAGTTGAATAGCTACCAACATGAAACAATCAAATACTCAAGAAGGCAATAAGGGGCTGCCTAGAGGCTCCCTTGAGGCATGGAATCTGAAGTGTATTGGGAAATAACATCCCCCCATGTGAGTTCTCCATCCTCAAGCAATCATCATTAGGGGAATTTTGAGGTCTAAAATGGGCCTCCTAAGGAAATTATAAAATAATAGTGGAAAAAATCTAATAAGATTTGATGACATCATCAAATTTTAGAGGGAAAAATGAAAAAACTACTTTTTCAATTCATATTTTCAACTTATCTCCCAAAGTTTTTACTCAAATTTAGAGCGGGAGTACTCGTTGGATGCGGAATTTAATTCCCCATCCAAGGAGTACCCATGTTGCATACTTTTGATGGGTCCTACTACATGAAAAATGAGAAATACATTAAAAAACGTGATTACAATCATGTTTTTTTATGTATTTGTCATTTTTCGTGTAGAAGAGTTCATCGAAAGTATGCAACATGGGTACTCCTTGGATGAGGAATTAAATTTCGCACATCCATGACCAATCTGCTTTCGAGTTTGGTCATTTTTTTGGGAGAGATAAGTTTAAATATGAGTTGAAAAAGTAGTTTTATTATTTTATTATTTTTTAATATTTTTACTTTTTTACTCCAAAAATGGTGAATCATCCATTATGGATGACATCATCATCTTGAATCCTATTGGTTGTTATAAATTTTATTTTTGTTGTAAATTTTTCTTATGAGGCCCATTTTAGACCTCAAAATTCCCCTAATGCCACCAAAAATGAGTCACCTCATGACATGGCAACTCTATGAAAATGTTCCTCCACCTTGAGCTCCTACAAAATAGGTGGCCTGAAAATATGCACATGGTAGACAAGATGACCTACCCCACGTTTTTCTCCTCTCCACTTGGGATAAGTGTAGAGTAGAAACTGATCTTGGGCCATAAGGATATTTCTCGCAAGTGGCATCATGGAGATTAGATATGCAAATATCCTTCCTCCAACACTGCAAAACCAGATGGCCCAAGACACTCCATATGTGAGGGATATGAGATAGTCATCACATGGCATTCCATCACATACATGGCCCACCTCCAAGAGAAACAAGTGTTTGGCTATGGTGGCCACAACTTCTCCCATGTTCCCATTAGAACATGTGCTGCAGAAAATGTGGGAATCTCCTTCCCAAAAGGACACACTCATCTCATGTGTCTCTTTCCCAATCATGCTCTCAAAGACATAATGGAAATATCAGCAAAATAAAACATGATCATCATCATAATGAGGGAAATACTGAAGGTTCTATGTGATGCAAGATATTACCAATAGTCCCCCAAATCCTCACAGCGCAGTCTTCTCAATTGCTGCTTAAGAAGAGTATATGGAAAATTTCCTCCTGTGACATGGTTAATCATATGAATAAATAACCCACATGTAAGGAAAACATATTTTCCCAAGGCCACATAATAGATGGCTGTCTCCATCATGCAATTTGGCCCAATGAACTTCATGGAGCTCAATAAATATCTTGCCCTCTTGTGGAGCAATGCACTACCAAGAGATGGTAAGAGAATGCAAGCAAAAGTCCTCACCATATGTAGGGAGTAAGAAGATACTTAGATTCGTGAGTGAACCCTCAAGTGTAGTTTGGCACACTTCCATGAAGAGAAATGAACCAAGCTCTGCATGCCAATCCTCTTCTCCATGCTTGGAAACCCAAGACAAGAAGAATACATCATCTTCCTCACCTCCTCTTTTCTCACCAAGTGCATTTAATGAGAAGTGATCCTGGGAATACTCCATCAATAAATCCCAGCTCCATAGTGACAACGTTGTTGACCTATGTAAATAGGCTCCCATCAACAAAGAACTCTAATATTTGACATGCAGAATGTCAAAGGCATCTCCCATAATGTTGATACAAATGAGAAGTCTTCCCCATGAAGAAAGTCCTTCTTAAACATCTAAGACCAAGGAGTGACCCCTTGCACCATGATAGTGCCATATTCTACTCCTGCAACATTGTGAAGACTATGAGAGCAAATCTTCCCTTGCTCTCTGTTGTAGCCTCTACAACACCCTCCAAAAATACAAAAAATAAGAACATACACTTCAAAATTTTTGGAGCCCCGTTAAAACTAAAAGAGAAAAGGCTAAGTGAAGTTTTGAAGGGCAAGTCGCTAAGTCGCAAATTCATCCTGTGAAACAATTGCGACCCCTGCGACCTGTGCGACCCCGCGACCCTAAGGTCGCCAGGTCGCAAGGTCGCATGGTCCGGAATTAAAGAAGTTGCAACTCATGCGACCTATGCGACCCCGCGACCTTAAGGTCGCCAGGTCGCAAAGGTCGCAAGGTCGCAAGGATAAGTAATTAAGGAAATTTGCGACTCAGCGACCTTTGCAACCTAGCGACCCTAGGGTCGCAAGGTCGCAAGGTCGCACTCTACCAACTTGCGACCTCATTAAGTGCCCACACGTGCGACCCTTTTTTAAAAGGGCAGGTCGCTAGGTCGCATTTGTCACTTGCAGCGAAAAGTTAGGAATCGCTCTGACAGGTCGACTGGCGCGTTTTCTTCTGGGTAAGTTGCTATTTCCTCTCTGTGTTTCCTTCATGAGCATTTCTTGCCCAAATCTAGCCTCCCCATTGTCTTAATTACCTGCTGGGGAGGCTGTGGGGTTTTTTGTGAGGTTTTCCATATCGTTTTGTTCTCCTGTTATCACCATTAAACCCCAGGATCACTTTTCTTGTCCAGCCCCTCATGGCTTTGTCCTACCCGCAGCCTGGACCCCTCCCATGCCTTGTATGCTTCCTGTTAGGTGATAAATGAACCCCAAGCCGCGCGCGCTCGAAACCCCCCGGCAGGCCCAAGTGCGACCTGCGACCCAGCGACCCGGTCACAAGGTCGCAAAGTCACGCGATCCTCTGTTAGCGACCCAGCGACCCAGTCGCAAGGTCTCAAAGTCGCGCGATCCTCTGTTAGCGACTCTGCGACCCTGCGACCTAGTCGCAAGGTCGCGAGGTCGCATGTGAGTTCTTTGGTTAATCAGCGACCCTGCGACCCCAAGAGAACTGTTAATTAAATTCTGCATGGTAGACTGTATTTAGCCCGTTATCATCATGTCTTTCTCATCATGGGATTCTTTCTTGAATGCAACAGGTGAATTTGGAGCAGACACGATACCGGTTCTCTCTGATTCTAGCAACATGGCACCCCCAGTGTCCCGAAAGAAGGGCAAGAAGGTAGTGGAAGAAGAATAAGATACAGACGTGCAAATATCTCCTCCGCCAATATACAGAGACACCCTTTGCACCTTCGCAAAAGGGGACAGCCTGAGATGGTATGAAGTATACCACGAGTTCGCTATAACAGAAGCTGAGTTTCCAGAAGATCTCCCGGACCGGGAAGTGTACCTAAAGGTCAAAAAATCCAAGTTACATCTAGCAGGGGCACATCCAGCCATCTTCCCGTGCCCAGAAATATTAGACTGGATCATTCAGAAAACGGATCCTAAGAAGTTTCTGATCTGAGATAGCAAGGGTAAAGCTTTCGCAACGTTGGAGGGCTCAGACGCCTAGGTCTACTACTCACTGCCCCAACCAGAGGAAAAATTTACCCCGAGATGGGCTTATGCCCATGAAGTACCTGTGGTTGATACAATCAGGAAGTGGTGGGCAGAGCCAGACAAATTTAAGGTCAGGAAAGACCAGGAGTACCCGGTGGCCGCTCTGAGGAAAGTGTACAAATTAGTGGCCGCCATGCTTTGCAGGTTGTATGGACGTCCGGATGCCACCACCTTCAACGGTGCATGGGCAACTATAATGGAGTTTGTAACGGTGCACGGTACTCGTTTCAACTGGGTCGGTATGTTAATGGGCTCAATGCAAACAAATTTGGCTTCGGCTTTAGCCCCAGATGAAGGAACGCCGTCAGAGTTCTATATGGCTTCGTATCTACTAGATGCTGTCTGTGCTCGGCTGCATTTTGAGGGATGGCCACATAAATACGACTCTGAACAGACCCAAGCAGTCCATTTGCAGACCAAGGTATTCTGGGAGTCCAGGTACAAGTCGGATATTGAGCAAATCTCTCAGATATTCATTCCCGCCCTTACGGGAAGCTATTTGGTCAAGACACCCCCTGCATGTCTTGGCGTGCGATGGAGACGCTAGGTCAGGTGGCACACTGGTTTCCATTCGCTGAATATACATTCATCCGGGTATTTGGCACATTCAAAGCCCCACATGCTCTGCCTAGGTTTATCACTGATAAGGTGCTTATGCAGGAGGTATGTTTCCAGATGACCTCGGGTTTCTCCAACGTCCTTTCAAAAGGAAAGAAGAAACCTTGGCCCGCTCTGCCCCTCACCATCGGTGCTTATACAGTCAAGGACTCCAGGAAGTAAGGGCTCAAGGGGAAGAGATAAAAGGTTATCACTTTAGAAGCCTGGAATACCAAACATATGACCCATTCAAGATAGTTCCGGAGCACTGTAAGAAGGCCAATTTTAAATGGAGCTATCAGCATGTCGAACGCTCGGAAGATGATGAGAAAAGAAACTGGTACAACGCAGACAGGCAACTAGCTCCGGGGATTGACTCTGACCGAGAAGAAGAAGATCACCAAAATTTAGAAGACAGGAGTCAAAAACTAGGAGGCTCTTCTTCCTCCAAAGATAAGAAAACATGGACCAGTATAGGGCCTGACACCTCGGATCAGCTAAAAGAAGCAGAGGCCCAGGCCAAGAAGGAAGAGGAAAAGAAAATGAAGGAGGATGAAGAGAAACGTAGAAGAGATGCAAGGATAGAACGGAAAAGGAAACAGGCCGAGGAAAAGGAAAGACAGGAAAAGGAAGCACAGGCGGCGGCAGAACAAGCACTTAAGGAAGAACTTGACAAAGCCGAACAGCAGAAGAAAACAGGCCAAGCTGCCGCAGCAGAGAGGAAAAGAAAAGCTGAGAGAGAAGCAGAGGCAGAGTCAGAACGTAGGAAGAAGGAGGAACATGACAAGGCAGAAGCCGAGCACCAGCAAAAGGAGAAAGGAAAAGGACAAACGCAGGATAAAGAGGATGAACTGATAGATGATATCGACATATCTCCCCTGGAGATTCCTCCAAGTGGCAAGAAAATCAGCATCCCTGATGACGATTTTCCCGGGGAACAAGAGGAAGAGGTCTTCGACCTTACTAGATTGACATGTGACCAGTTCTCTTTCAAAATACGGCAAGAGAGAAGAAAAGCCTTAGCGCAAAGTCATTCCGCCATATCTACAGTCGCCACTGGAAAGGACATAGTCCCAGATACAAGGACTAACCCTGTCATGATAGCATCAGCAGGTACCGCTTTTTCCGCAGCTACAGAGGAAAATGTCACTAGAATGAGCAGGGAGATTATCTCACTACAAAACAGGCTAAAAGCAACGGAACAGGAGAAAGCAGTACTGGAGAGTGAAGTGCGACAGCTCCAAAGTAAGCCTTCCCAAGTCAATGAAGTCCCACTGGCAGTCATGAAAGAATGTGACGTATTGGAAATGACCATGCAGCAAGTATATAGAGAAATGCTCACCCTAAAACAAACAGTGGCCCCTTTGGCAGAGGCACGAGCGGAAACCAAAGTGAAGCATGAGCAGCTCAAGGAGACCTCTGTAGCTTTGGACAGAATGATAAACTGGACAGCACAGTACCATCAAGCTCCCGAAAATGTGCCTAGGAAGGATTGGAGTCACACACAAGACGCCAAAGTACAAATCTGGATGAAGATACAGTCCAAAGACAAGCTGACCAAAGATTTGGACAAAGTGGTGTTTGCATATAATCACCTAATCAGTGGTATAGACTCCATGAACGCTCTTCATCACATTCCGTCGTTGGGGGCACTGGACGAAACTAAAGACTGGGAGCAAATAGATCAGGAAATTCAGTCTTTTCTGCAACCCTTGAGACAAACTGCTGCCGCACCAGAATTCGAGGCATCACAAGAGAACCTAAATCAGTTGCTTGTCACTCCAGTACAAATCTACACCAAGCTTGCCTCCCTCTCAATTCAGATCTCCCAGAAGAAGGAAACTCTGATACCAAATGCCCTGGAATGTATGCACCGATTAAAAGAGGAAACCCCTCTAGTCTCCCCTATAGCAGCGGATTACCAGGCCTGACGAGATTTCCTCAAGGGGAAGAAAATTGACGCTCCTGACCTCTCGAGCGCGCTACCTCCTCCATAACTAAACTTTTTCAGTCGCAGGTCGCGCCTACGCCTGAGTCGCAGGTCGCACCGGCACATGAGTCGCAGGTCGCAATTACTTCCGAAAGTCGCAGGTCGCATGCTCGGCCAAGGTCGCAGGGAAGCTGAACCGTCGAGAAGTCGAAGCGTCGGAAAGCCTGAAGGGCGTTTTTGAATCTATAAATACCCCTGCGGGGCACATAGTTAGGGGCTTCTCTTTGGTGGACTGAAGAGCAATATTGCATTGTAATTGAAGGGTCATACTCTGACTCATGTGAAATTCAGATACTTGTTACAATCCCTTTGTTGGATGATGTATTTAGCTGTGAAAAAACTGTGTGTATTCTGCGTATAGTTTCAGAATATCGTATGATCAATGAAGCTGTGTTCTTAATAGTATCATCCGTACTTCTTAGCTATCTGTGATTGTGCTTGATGATGCTTAAGTTTATCGTTTGTTCTTATAATGAATGTTAATGAATTATTTTATTAGCATTTCATTGCATCTTTCGGAAAGTTAAGGGATATCCGTGCCACGAAGAACTGTTTCTTTAGTGGTCAGATTATCTTGCATGCATTACCCCATAGATGTGTTGCTAACGACACTTCCTGGGTGTATGCATTTTTTTCATTACCTTGCTACGCACAGTGTTATATATCAGTTTGATACATCAGTCATGTATTCTGTATCATGTGAATGAGTGTATGTCTGCAGATTTAATCAGGTTCTTCGAGACCGAAGAGAAAGTCATTAAAGTGGTAGCCGGACCCACACCCCGGACGGGATCCCTATTCCAAACGGTTCAAAGTCTAATTGGGACTTTCTACCGGGGAGATCCCCTACTGTTGGCCGGACATATTTTCCCGTCAACACTCTCTCAAGAACATCCCAAGCAACAAAATCCTTTGTTGCTTTCTCATACTTCCATCATCCCATCCATGTAGTGACAACATGGTGCTTGACATGAAAAATGTTATGCCAACACAACGTGCCCATACTCTTTGCTGCTCCATGATGCAAGTATCTTGCCACATACCCTTAGAAAGAGAGTGATGATCAAACTCTTCCAAGAGCAGCCAGTGCAGCCAAGCCTCCTGCTGCCTGGTATAAAAAATTTGCAAGTGGCTTTCTAGCCTCTTTCTCTCCATCCTCTATCTTGGTACACCTCCCATGAGGGATACCATCATCCCAAATCAGATTCTTGCACTTCATGGGATCTTGAAATGCAAGCTTCTCTTCATCACCACCTTTGTACAGCGCAATGCAACTCTGTTGCTCTAAATCAGCAGCATGCAAAGATGTAGATCTCCTCATATAATGTGTTGAAATGAGCATAAATGAATATTTGATCATACCTTGGTGAATATAAGAAAAAATTCTTCTGTATCTGTGTGGAATTCCTCCATTTCTGAACATGAAGGCTGCTCCTCCAAGGTTGTGACAGCGTTGGTACAAGTCTCCACCTTTTCAATCTCATTGAGATCTTCTTCAATGCCCTTCATGATCTGAAAAGGGAGCAGGGAGATCTTCTCACCCATCATTCTTTCAAGTGGTGGAGCCATGCTCTAGTTTTTCTCTGTATAGCTCTCCTTCTTTGTGAGGATAGGAAGTGCATGGATATTCCTCTCCTTCTTGAAACCTTCTGCAGGTCTCACTGCAACTTTCTGCTTCTTGAAACCCTCTAGGAGTTTCATTTTCTTCCTCGTTCTTTATTCTGTCTAACCTCTTTGAAGAGGCTCTTCCTAGATCTTAAATATGATGAGGTAAAACTCATCTCCTTCAGCTTTCTGCTCTCTGGTTTTCTTCTTGCTTCTTCTGATAGCTTGATCTCATAGGCTGAGGCATAGATCATGCTCTGATACCACTGTAATGTTCCAAATTGGGAACTGCTCATGAATCCGGCAAAACATATTCCCTTTTTTTTTTCAGAAACATTAACAATCAAGAACTGAACTATTCTAGAGATTTACTGTATGGGAATTTACCAGGTATGTCACCTTTACAAGAAAGGATGAGACCCAGAGGCTAGCTGGCCCACTAGTAGACTCTGTCTATAGAACTATGTCAAGAGCTAATATTTCCAAGAGGGGATCTAATATCAACTCTTGGATCCCTTAGATATGATAATATTGAACCCAATTCCAAGAGGATATCAGAAGAAAATCAGACTAGGTGGGTTAAACAGTTCTCCCACACCTAGTTGCCTTGAAAATTGCCGAAATAAGGGACTGCAGCAATATGGAAGCTGTATAACGGTCTTACACTAATGAATAAGCTTAAAAATAGATGAAATAGATATAAATACATTTCTTGAACTAAATAAATTACTTATACAACGTTTTATGAACCAAGGGATGGGGAAAAGTGAGGATTTAGGCCCTAAAACAAGTATAATCAGAGATTTGCATAAAAATAAGGTGGGAGAGTGGTTGGATATGATAGCTAGGGTTATGAGGGACTCCCATGTCAAATTTCAGAAGAAAAAAAATAATTTTTACTATGTTAAATAGTTCCTCCTTCCCATCTAGTCAAGAAAAACACCCAATCCCCATGACTTTGAATATGCAGAATTTACTGAAGCTCAGGAAGCATGATTTTCTGAAGCTATTAGTTTAAATATGACACAATCATCAGAAAATCAGCTTGGGTTCATAGCTTAAGCAAAATATGTAATAAAAACAACGATTTACATGAAATAACCCTCAAGATTGAGGTGCTGCAACATAGGAGATGAACCAGAAAACTCTTCAGCGTGAATGACAGGAGGCTGAAGCTTCTTATTATTAAGTTACAGATCTGAAACTGATATTTACATGAAAACAAATATCTATAATAGATTATAATGCCCAAATGGCTCTTTATTTTACTCCCCTTGGGGATTTCAGCAATACACGAAAATGTCGGAGCAGATCTGAGTTTTACTGCAGCAGATCTGCCAAATGATTCAGAATTTCTGAAGCAAAAAATTCATTGAATGAATCAGATCAGAAATATACTTGGATTGGTTGGCCAATCCAGGGATCACCCTTGATGCAAGGAGGCTTCCTTCACATCAGAGATCTAGCTCCAAAATGATGCCAAAAACCCTGCAATGCTGCTCCTTCAAAAATAACGCAGATCTGGGGAAGGAACTGCACAGTATACCATGAAGAACACATTGGCCTGATGCCAAGATCTGAAATGAAGCTCAAATCATTCAATACAGCTCTCCAATGGATTAGAACCCTCCTCCATTGAAAAGAAGTACTGAAATTCTTTAGATCTGAAAATATCTAAATCCCACTTGCTGCAACTTACAAAGGAAATCAAACCCTCAATAGGATATGCATTGTAGTTGGAAGTAGAAGCTTGGCCAAATGTCGGATAGTGGATCAATGTAGCACATCCTCCTCCAAAGAGCTACTCCATGGGAGGAGAGAGGATTCCTAAACAGGAAACCATCTTCCCTTTGGCTAACCAGCCAAGAAAACTCGAGTTTCCCAAGCAACCTCAGATTCGAAATATCATCAACAACCCTTTCTTGAGTCCTCTCCCTCCTTTTATAAAATGAGGAAGTGCAAAACCCTAGACCACTTCACTTGAGTTAGCCCCTTTCACATTTAGAAGCTCCTTCTAGAACTGCGCAGATCACTTAGGAGGTTCAATGCACCTGGACTATCTTGTGATTTGGTCCTGTTGACCCAGTCAAATAGCTTAGCCCTATTCATACACAAGTGGTTTTTATGCAACCAGCTCATATTTAATCTTGTTCACATTGAGCATGTATTTATTTTTAGATCTAAGGAGTGTTGCATGTCCTCCATTAGTCTATTATTCATAAACATGAAGAATAAAACAAAATTCTAATGTTCCAATTAGCTTAGCTAATTTAGGAACATTACACTTTCCCACTTCCGAATCCCTTCCGTGCCCCTAGACATACCCTGTCAATCACCATGGAAATGTTCTCCATGCAAGGTCAGGTTCTGGTTAGGATTGGTGCTACTCCCCTCCATGATAATCCTGTTATGAAGTAAACATCAAAAACATCAATCTCGAGTTCCTGATCTCAGAGGATGAACTTTTCCTGATTCTCATCCCATATGTTGATCAAATACTATAGCAGCTTTGGTTGAGCTTGGAGACACGGTGTCAAGAAGAACTTCTTCAGTCCACAGTCTCTGAGAGCTTCCATGCATCTCTCATTTTCCATGGCTAGCTCATCTTCTTCGTTGTGTTCCTGTTATTTCCATTCAATTACCATTATGTCGCTTCATACCTAAAAACATGTTCATATGGACGATATTAATTGTTTTAGAAGCTTGGATTTGTAAAAATTAGGCCCTTAACTTTCATTTTTAATCAAACATGGTCTGCGAGGCTGGCGCGCCCCAATTCAGAAAAATGGGCAATTAGCGCGAGTTTGTGCCTGAAACTAGTGCCAACCGTCGTGCCCTAAAATTTACATTTTCCTCCTCATAAATAAAAATTGAGGGTTGCAGGCAGTAAAAGAAGACTTAAAATGAAGGGAAAGATGTCGTCTCTTACCTGGAACTGATAGATTTGAGATTGGTCTGCCGGATCGTCCGCTATCATTGCCGCAAAATCGCAGTGTAAAATGGGTAACTATTGCTCCACAAGAGATAAAAAGTGAAAAGTAATTATTTTTACCATTTTTGGCATTTTATAACTTTTCAAAACCCTAATTAGGTTTTAAGACATATTTTTCGATTATTTTATTATATTATTTCGAGAAATGGGTTTTACATGTGTCTCTTATGCAGAGATAGGTTTTCAAAGCGATTGTGATGAAGTAACGAGTTGTATTTTATACTTTTTCGGACTCAGTAAAAACACAAAAAAGTCACTACTGGAGTCATCTTTCAGCTCTTTTCTGACTCTCTAAAATTGAAAATATTTATGAGATTCTTGTCGTTTTGAACTCATTAAATGGTTGCGAAACGATATCTACCCAGTATATGTTTACCCCTTTTTTGGGTTGGGATGGATTATTTACGAAAAAGGAATACCTTAGCCTATCATAACTAAGAGGTTCTTTTAGATATTTTTTTCTACCTTTTCAGATCTAAGAGACTATTTACGAAAAGGGCCATGTTGGAGTTTTATTTTACGCCTTCTTTTCAAACTCTCTAAATATGAAAAGATGCTGAGTTCTCCCTTTGTCAGACTCGTTAAACCCTGATGACATCGGACTTCATCATCATGACGTTACTCGAGTTCCTCCTTCCTAGGGCTCGTAAAATGTACTAGGTTGGATTTGTCCGAAGGACAAAATTACATCGCAAGAATATGCTATCCCCTTCAAGCTTGTTTTAAAAAATAATTGGGGTACTCGCCAGAAATGGAACCAAGTTCTAGTTATGTTGGCAGTATGTCGCTCTTGAACATGGCACTTGTCTGCATTTGTGTTGGGTTGGGGACATCTCATTCCATAATTTTTGCCTCCATGGGTTTGGGTAATATCTTTTGACCTCTCATTTTCTCTTTCCATGTCATCATGACCTCAGATCCCTTGATGTCAAATACTGCCAAATCCAGTGTTGTGTCGTTGATATGTTCAAGAGAAGTTTGCCTTTGCAATTTTCAACCTCCCTCTGATTATTTATTGGTCTTGATTCACTATCATCATGTTCCTCTGTCTCGGGTCGATGATGTGGGAAACATTATGGCCCTCCTTCAACTAGGTCACTTCCTGTCGACTTCAGCTCATTATCCAGGAATCTGATCTAGAGACTCCCTTCCGGTACCTTGGAGCCTGCATGCCTCAATGGCAGGTTCTTCGCATTCGATGCAAGTTCCACATCACTGGCCTTCAATCAAGTGATTCCACGGGTGTTTTACGTTAGATCACTATTCATATTCTGTAGATTTTATCTTTCGTACCTTGAGGGCCATTGTCATTATTGGTGGTTTCTCTCACGTCTGTTAACAACTTTCATCATTGGCTGGTAATAAGACGATTTTCTTGCATGTTCGACTTCAGCTTATATATTCACATGCTTGAAATTGTACTTGTTCGGGTCGAGATGGAGCGCAAGACCTTGGGTTTTGTTTGATGAAATCCAAGCTGCGGATTCTTGTGGATTATCATGACTTATTGCATGACTCTTTTGATTGGATGGTTGTGACCATGCCTGAGTCTATTTGTTGATCCTTACTGCTGGATGGCTGCGTCCATACCTTATATATCAGTTTTTATGTACTCTATTATGGATGGTTGTGCCCATACCACATGTTCAAATATCAAAGATATCATTTGTATTTGTAATTACAGGTTTTCCGACAGTGGTGTTTGGTTCGAACGCATTCTCATAAAGCATTTTGCCCCTCCCTCTCCCTCAGACCTCATGCTTCAAGGGGCATCTGTTACATAGAATTATGTCATTGTCCCTGCAATCCCCATCTCGCACATTGAAGGGTCATTTCTATGATCAATAAGAAGTGTCATGCCTTGCAAAGACCATCGTTGCATCCCTTTACATGAGAGAAATATTCCTTCTGTTGAAAATTCCCTGAGCAGAGCTTCAGAAACCCTTGTTTTTGCCTTCGCATGAGTAATCAGTTCTGCCCTCGCGCCGATGAGAAATATTAACACTGGGCCCCACACCAGTTGGCACTCTGTCTCAGTTAGCCACTCGCTCCAAGCTATTTATGGATTGTTTTTTAAAAAATAGAGGCGGAAATTCCACTCTAACAACTTTTAAGGATGAGTCATTAGGAGTGGGTGGACTGAATAACCACGGACTCCCTCCTTTAGTTTATGGTTTCCACCTCTTATGGGAACCTCCTAAAGGATAGGCCTCCCTTCCACCTTTGTAGGGATCCTAACCTCCTCCTTTTCCTCTATAAAAAGAAGCTATCTCTCCTTGCATAAGCTAGCTGAACATGGAGAATTGAATATACTATAGTTGAACTGTTGAAGAGATAGAACTAGAATGAACTTCGTTGAGAGAGCTTAAGCCCATGCCCTCATCCAGTCCGAATCCCTTGACGAGTATCTAAGACGCGCTTTGGCTGAACCCCGTTGGAGGAGACAACAACGTCAAAGCTTTGGTTGTAACTCTTCCTTCTATCAATTCATACACATGACTATTGTTTGGTTCCCATTTTGTGTTATGTCGTTGGTTTAACGCAATATGCTCAACCCTCTTTGACTGGCTAGTAGTTATGAATGAAGGTATTATGTCATATGTTTTTCTTGTTTACTGTTCTATGTGCAGGTATCCGAGCATGACTTCAGAAGGATTGTGACTTGCCGAAGCAGGAGCGAGAGGCCACCACCACTACAGCCATGATGACAGCATTGGATTACAGGTAGGTCGATCTACCGTGTCCTCTTTTCATTCAGTAATTAGGAACCTACACTCTAGCATGTTTCTTTGTTTCTAGACCCATTTTAGGTCTAGAGGGATCGTCTCTGTCTGCGGAGAGGATTTACCTGCTTAACAGGTCCTAATGAAGGTAAGGTGTTATGCCTTTGGTACATGTATATTCTTGTGAGTTGTTTTTGTTGTTGTTGTGAGTTGATTATTTTTATGTCATTTATTGATTTTGGTTTACGTTTTATCTTTTAGAATTCCTATAGTTTATTTTCCAGAATTATCATGTTCTTGGTTCTTCTTGGTAAGCAGAGGTAAATGGTGGAAAATATGGGAATATCTCCCAAGGGTTTCACCATGTGAGGTTACATCAAACTTGTGGAAATCTAAAACATTGTAAACTCATTTTATTTATGTTTTAATATATATGTGTCATTGAAATCACTTCCATTTAATCTTTATTCCAAGCATACTAGATTGCATGGTAGTTGGTTTAATAAAAGTGAATTCAATTTTCTGTGTACTTCATCAAGTGCCTCACAAGATCATAAATGAATCTAGGTTGAAAATAAAATTATTGTATGGTATGAGTGAACCCAAAAAATACACACCCTCCAACATATATTTCATTTCTACATAAGATAGAATCTAACTCATGAAATTTGTTAGGTGTGTTCCCCACCAAAAGCGGGTGACCACAAAGGATAATTTTTCTCCTAGATTTGTCTTTAGTTGGAAACCAACAACCCCTGACAAGCACTAGTGTAGCCGATGTATTGTGCCATTTGATCTCTACTCCTTGATCCAATTGTATTTCCCCTCGCCCTTATGTTGAGAGCATCTGTTTGAAGGTGGGAAATCATATCCTAAAGGCATGTTTTTCATTATGCAGTCAAGTTCTCATGCTTGTGTTTCCTTGGTCATATATTATTAGGTGATTTGGAAGAAGGAATGATTTTGATTGTAGTCTTGTTCCCTTACCTTAAATTAGGTTTTAATCCTTAATACTACCCTCGTGGGATCTCCCTTATTGGCTCATAGCTTTAGGAAGGGATCTACTCAGGAAACCCCGATTTTGGTAGTGTGGTCCCATTTCCCCATTTCAAATTTTCACTCACCTCCACACATTGCAAGCCCTATTTCATCATCTTACCTCTCTAGGTCCACATGACCACTAGCTCCACAATGCATTGGTACACACCCTCCCTTTGTCCACATGTTTGGGTTGGGCCTAGAAATGTTTCCCTAGAGGTTGATAACTAAAATAACGTTAACATCATATCATGGCCACAAGAAAGAAACAAAAGAAAATAATATTATAAAATGCCAAAGATGGTTGGGACATTAAAACAACGCATGGGAAAAATCCAAACATGAGCCCTACCCCTTATCATTATGTCCATCACCTTGGTTTATATCACTACTAAATATTGAGACAATTTTCAATGACTCTTTCTCTTTCTTGTGACGATCATTCATAGATATAACGACAAAAAAGAGATTTCACGAAATGTTGAATATTGTACAATAATATTTTCAACATCTCCTTAATTTTCAAAATTTTGATGGTAATATTTATCGCAGTTCCAATGGTAAGACAATATTTTTGTGCCATTGAAACTGAAATAATAATATCGACATAAACTTGACATAGTTGCGACCTTTAGGCATGGGAAAGGTTGTCGCAAGGCACGTCTCAATTTTGATGACTAGACAACCTGTTTGTAACGATCGTGCGATGTGAATTCTGTGGGAATTCATGTCACAAGATAAATGATAACATTAATTTTACAATGTATGTTGTGATGACCTATCGTAGTTGTGACGTCTAGGCTATGGGAAATCATGTCACAAGACCCACAATACCACTTATTTTACAAAGTACATTGTGATGACCGTGCCATAGTGCGATGCTTAAGCCATAGGAATATGACATAGTTGTAAAATTGAGGCCGTGGGAAATCACGTTGCAAGATTGACAGACCCAATAATTTTACAAACTATGTTGCGACACACATGCCATAGTCGTGACATTTGGGTCGTGGGTAATGATGTCATAAGACCGATAGACCCACTAATTTACAAAACATGTTGTGATGTATGTTAGCACTTGAATCTGCCTCAGGCTGAAGGAAGGCAAGGTTCAAGGCAACATCAAACCAAGCTCAGCCTCATAGCTAGCCCTACGAGGACAGGAGAGGGCTCTCTCCGGGTCTATCTCGGCAAAGAGTCTTCAAAGGGGCTGAGATGACTCAAAATTGATACTAATTTTAGGCTAGTAAGTAGATAGGAAAGTATTTTGATGAATGATTAGGTTTTCTGGGCTGGATGGGACTAAGGACAGCATTGAGCAGAGAGATTTAATCAAAGGTACAGAGTATTTCATAAGGCGAGATAGGTATGAGGTTTTAGCAATCAAGTTTGAAATAATATGGGATGAAAAGACTGTTTAAGAAACTGAAAAGGGCATTAACCAATGAATCCTTTTCAGATAGAAGAAGCCACACAAAGTCTGAACACTTCCTCAAGGCAGAGCAATAACTGAATTCTACCTTTCTTACTCTCAAGCATTCAAACTGAAAACAATTTATGAATGGTCTATAAAACATAACGAGATTACATATGAAACAAAAGAAGAACATATGCTCAACTTCACACCACAAGAATCTTATAACTCAGAGTTGTACCATTCAATTATTTCTCTGTCAAAAACTGTACAGTGAAACACTGATTTTTCCTCCACCAGATTTCAGAATTCCCCAACCCCCTTCAAATGATTTTTCATACAATAAATAAACTCAGGAGAAAACAGATCGACCCAAAACAAGGGTTTTGTTTCAACTAAAATTACAAAGATAGAGAGAGAGTCATCGATTCATTCTAAAAACAGAACAACATTACATTTTCCATTTGTAAATTTCCGATGGCCAATGAAAAGGCAAAGCATGGATGCCATCAAATCGTGACTGTGGGCAAATTAGGAAATCGAAGCCTATTCCTTTGCTATTGTAGATATCTTAGTTTTATTTAGGCATTGGGCCTTTGACATTTTAATTACGAGTCTAGATATGCAATGCCACGCTGATGTCAAAGCGAAAGACATGGGAGTAAAGAGTGGTTCAAGGATCAGCTTCTAAATAAACACTGGACTGAAATGGAACCCTTTGTTATGATTCTTTTGTAGGAACACCTTTTACAGTCAGACACTTCTTTCTCATTGTCCAGAAGGCAGCAAAGTATCGATTTTGCATCATGGAAGTCGGGTTTGCAGTGTAAGTTGTTTCAATAGTTCTCTCTGTCTCCAGCTCAAATCCATAATGAAATGCTATTCTTTTCACATCTTCCAAACTGATTTCAATCGACATTTCATCTTCAGGTGCATACGTGTCTGCGAAATGGTACAGAAGCGGTCCATGATTTATCCATACCCAATTCCTCCCTTCTGGATGAAACAATCTCCATCACAAACCGGTCGATGGTCTTCAGAGCAGACTTAAGTTTCGCATCGATTCCCAAACCGAAAAACCCCATGATCTTTCTCAAATAAATAGGCGTTATAAATCGACTATACGATGCTTCAATAGCATCATCAAATGCTTTGACAAAGGGAATGGTCGGAAGAGATGGAGATAAACACCCCACTTCCACCCCAAACACAATTTTGCAAATGTTGTCAAACGTGAAACGAAATAACATGTCTTGAAGATCGATTGCACTTCCTTTGGATATAGTTCCATCTAGAATAGGGATGAGATTTTGGCACAAGGAGTCTTGTACAGACTTCAAGACATAAGTGAGATTAGATACAGAGTTAAAATCTACCACTGACGCCTTTCTTTGATGAAACCACTGTTCTCCATCAACGTTAAACAATCCATCACCAAACACTTCTCTAAACGCGCTCCTGAAAGCGAGACCCTTCGGAAAACTTGAGAACCTGGTTCTGAGGATATACTCCACATTTGCTGGATTGCTAGTAACGATAGTGGTTTGCGGAAGGCCTTTGGCAATGAAAGTTCCACCGCATCCAATCAGGATTTCTGAAAGCGAGTCGTATAGATGGTTGAAATGTATAAACAATGAGGGGATAATCCCAAGGAAAGGCCATTCTGCAGGGATTCCGTTCTTTGCTTTTCTGGTGAGAAATAGAAGATAGTATGTGAAGGCCAGGAAACTGACGATCAGGACAAAGAGGATACCCATTATGGCCTTGTGAAGAAGCATCGAGCATGGAAGCGGCCAATGAATTCCAGGCATACTTAACTTCATGGTGCATGGTATCGTGAATTTATTGCATCTTTATCTTTGGATCAATGAAGGTACCATGGATTCATTGCAAGGTTCTGTTAGCGCTCAAGTCTACCTTATGATTTCTCCACCGTATTCAATAACAAACTGGACAGTCTTGATACCTTGATCTACGAGAATACCCCATCCACGTCCATCTGTTGATGATGATTTTATCCTGTCGACCCTGTGCGCCGCGTGTGAGCCCAACGTGCCGCGTCGGCCCCGTGCACCGCACTGGAGTTAATTCACATAGTGCAGAGGCGCCCAATGCACCGCGCTGTGTGAGTGTGCCGCGCTGTTTGCCAATGTGCCGCACATCACAAGTTCACCATATTTCGAGCCTTACACTTCGTTTCTCCTATCCCACTGACTTTTTCGTGATTTCTCCTTGTAATGGTACAAATGTAATGGTCCAACCACAAATTTGGTTCCTCATAAGCATGCTTCTTGGTGTTTTGGATCTGCAATCTTGACTTGTACAGGTGCATGTCCACATTTTAGTGTCATGGATGAAAGAAAACTCAAGCAGTTCGGAATCTCTGAAGGTAAAGATGTTTGCCACACCATGGCTTGAAACCAGTCGCACACAACTATGGGTTTTTTGGCCATAATAGCTTCTATCACATCATTTGTTATAGGAGAAGAATCTTCAAAAATAAGATGTGTACACTCTCACATCCATTTCTCTGTTGCGTAGGCTCCCATTGATGACACAACGATACATAAATCATGTTTCTGATTCAGTCTTTCTAGGGCTGGTATACAGAATAAGAATGGGACGAAGTTCAATCTGAAAGTTGTATTATTCGTTCCAAATGTCATCAAGTCCCCATTACTTAGAATTGTATCCTTATTTGCTAAAGAAAACACTGACTTTGAACGAATTTCCTTGTTGACCAATGCGCCAAACTTTGAAAGATCCTTCATGCGAATTTCTTGAAAAGGGACCCTTGAAAAACATTGGAAGTCATTCCAAGAAGAGGCTACCTCAACTATGATCTCTGCATGCACACGTGAGATAGTTTTATCATTTTATGTCCACTGACTTCTTGAATGAACTGATGATTCCTTTGGCTATTTTTGCAGGGATGACTGATGTTGGATTCAACAAAGGATCATGGCGAGGCTACATGTGAACATCTTCAACTGGAAAATTTTAAATAATTACATATTGAAAACAAATTTAATGATTTCTTCTTCAAAACAGAGTTTTGAAGAAGAAATACCCTCCAGCATCTTTAATGATGAAATTTTGAACTGAAAACATATGGAAAACCTCCTCATGGCCTGCGGGCATTATTGAAGCATTTTGAGAACAACTATCTGCAAACCCTAGACCTATGACTCTTGTTTGACCAACCCAGCAAGACAAGGCATAAGGGGTATAAACGACAAGACCGACTCTAACAATGTACATGTCGCAGATGTGACTTTTGGTCCATGGGAAATGTCGTCGCAAGAACGATGGTCCCAACAATTTAACAAAATGTGTTATGACAGTTAGATCGGTGTTGTAATACCGATGAAGTTGATTATTTTAAAAAAAATTACTAGTTGAAAACACTGTCAAAATGTTTATATGTCCTTTAATCATCATTCATGGGGATTTGAGTGGCCCTCAATGTGCCTGATCTGTGTGCAACTAGAAGAAATTGCAGAACAACTCTTCAAGTTTTGTGGCATCACCCTAAAATCACTTCAACTCTAGTCTCTTCTTAAAATCTTAGTGGAAACATTGAAATACTACCATGAATCACTCCCCATGGGACCCATCAGCTTAGGAAATTCTCAAAGAGACATTGGGAGACAAGCTTTGAAAGTGGACATTGCAATTTCAGGCTCCAAAGATGAAAGTGACCATTTCTTTTACTTACAATCAATTCCTACTTTGAGATTTTACTTACAATCAACAACCTACAATAATTATGGTTTTTCGTATGGCTCTTCTATGTCTAGATTTTCTTTTGTACTCTTGGAAGATTAACTTTTTAACTTTGTACTTGCGAATAGTGCGCCCAACCTTGCTCCCACACTGGTAACTAGATATACACTTCACCTTATTTCAATAATTTCCTCAAGATCTAGCCAGGATTTCCAATTATGAACATATTTGGGGTTGTTTAACAATACTCAATAAAATTCTATTGCAAATTGTAGATGGAATTAAAATTGCTCACACAAAATTCCCATTTAACACATGCAAATTTCATTGATTTTCCCACTTATTGGCATGTTATACCACTACACAAATTGAAAACAACAAGGGAATTCTACAAAAAATCCATATGAAATTTACCCATTTAACAATGGATTTCATGCCAAATTATGCCTACATTAAAATCCATGAGGATTCATATGTTATTTTCTGCACAAAATTCAAATAGTTACTGATCTTTCTAACATGATTTTTCCAAGAAAATAACAGCATGGAAATGAGAATTATTCAAAGCCTAACCATATATATCCAAGATGTATATCGACCCAATCCAAACTAGCAAACCAAAAGGACTAAGATAGACCTTTGGTTTGCATGTTGCTTTGTGTTTCCTCAAAACGCTCACAAATTTTAACATGGACATGTGCTCAAAGGTTGTAATATGCTGCTTGATTGATACATGGAATATTTTAGAAATTTACTAAAGGAATATAGAAATAATTTTTTTGAAAAACCTTTTTCTATACCATAGTGACAAACCCATGGTTCCTAGGAAATATAAACCAATATCCAAACTTGAAAATAAAAACCGTAAGAATTGTCTAGGTGGGCCTTGGCCTTGTGCCTAAGACAAAATATATATTCTATATACAAGGAATTTACATTAATTACATCAAAAGGTCATCATAGCTAAGCCCACCTGGGTTGAAACCCCTCAAAATACCTAGGTTATTACAATATAAGTATAATTTGATTGATTATATTCCAAGGGTAAAAAATGCAGGGTTACATCAAGGATATTTTTTTTAAGTATCTATGTCAATGAGCGCATGTGCAAGTATGAACTCATCAATTCAATGGAGAAATACCTAGTAGGCTTTGGGAAAACTACCTCACAAAGTTCATATAACTAATTTCTCACCATATAACGAAGTCGCCAACGATTACCTTGTAAAATCAAGCATAGTTTTAAAACAAATTGAGATGAGTTCTAAAATTTTGCTTAAAAAAAAATTGTAACATTTTCTAAAAACTATGAATCAAAGGACATTGTCAAGAACACATACAAAATTAAACTCATGGGTAAAATAACACCTTAATTTCAATTTAATGTGTGAAAAGAGCTGGAGCTACTGTTTGATGGAATTGTGAGTTCATATTGCTACTGTTATAGGGGTTTTGTGGATGTTTGTGCACTATACATCAATGTTTTTTAGATTGCTACATGAGGATGGCAATACTAAAGCATTCGAAAATTATGCTGCCTAGTGTATAGTTTCTTTAAGAGGCTCCATTTTGGAGTTGCAACATTCATACGAAAAAAGTATGTAGAATTATTTTCCATACTAGAGCCCTATAAAGGAAACACTGAGAGGGTTGTCACTTAGGAAATGAAATTCAACAATATAAGCAATTAAAGCTAGGGTTTAAAAACCCAAAAATATTACTTTTAAAACCCACAAGTCTTACTTTTAATAGCAAAAAGACTAATTAACATCATTTTATTCTCAATTTCTAAGCAAGGAAGCAGGTAAATATAACAACTAACTAGCACAAAAATGCAAAATAAATTCTAAACAACAATCAAGAACTTATCTTTCCCAAATGCCTTGATGAACGCTAGCCTTTGGTGCAAACGATACTTTATTTCCATGTCGCAAACCATTGGGAAAATGCACTTAAGGGTGATTTTCTCCTAACCAATGGAATATTAGGTGTGTTGGTACTTCTCCCCATGTAGGTCCTCAACTCAATAAGGGGACGAGGTACTCTCAGTGAAAATCAACTATGAAGTTAAGATGTCCACCATCAGCTTAGAACTACAAGTATCATAGCCCAATAAGTGTCCACAAGACCATATTCCACTCAAAAGTGGATAGACCTATGACACAAAATAATATTTGGCCACATAATTCATTATCTATCTTCAATCTTTCCAATAGTATACATGTATCATGTTCAAATATGTTTTTTCCTTTAATATGTTTTATATGTGCATGTTAATTTTTAGGATTTCTCAATACTTCTTAATTTGAGATTAATCCTTCTCATTATATTTTAAATTTGGAATTAAGATAAATCTATGCTAATATATTCACAGATATACCGTAATTTTTACTCAATATATCCACAAATATACATTATTTTCACTTAACTCTATTTTAAAATATGGAATTAAAATGAATCTATGCTAATGTACTGACAAATATACCATCACTTTTACTCAACCCAATTATGTTTCATTATGAGGTGTTTGTGCCTATTTGACCACAAGATCTATCTTGGCCTTTATTTCACCCCATATTGACTATAAACATTTTAATTTGTACATGGTGTTACAACTGAACTAGAAAAGTTGAATATTGAACTCACCTGTATTCATGAATATCATAGTGGAGCATATGAAGAGATGGTCACTACTAAAAGAGAGGGTAAGGGATTTTATGATTTTCTAGCTCCTCCATCATTGAATTTTGGTTTCTAGTTGGGTGATTATCAAAATCTTATATTGTGATAAGTTGTTCAATAACTCCATCTTTCATAGAATTGAGGGGCAAAGAAATTAGAGATTTCAAAGGTGACAATAGCACTAACTATCACAATAAATGCATAATAGATGGCAAGATGTGAGGCAACTGCGTTAGAGGAAGAAGTAGCAAAACAATAGTAGATATTGAGGTGAAATTTCAGAAAAACACAAAGTTAATAAAAAATAAAAAATCATAGGACATGTAAATGGAAAATAAATCTCTAGTATCAAATGTCCAAATATAGAATTGATAAAGCTACCTATTTTTCATTAGAATAAATCAAGGTAGGGGAGGGAGCATATGGATCGATCTACAAAAGTCTATTGGACCATACCACTATGTCCATTAATGTTATTCACCCATATGCAACTTGATTCAGGGGCACGAGGCTTAAATACAAAAGGCTTCATTAATTATTCCAAAAATTAAAAAAAAATGTTACAAGCAAAGGTGTTGGTACCTTTAGCTGTCATTTTAAAGTTTTACTAAATAAGGGTTGAACTAGTATTTAGGAAGATTGAGCAGTTTTAGATTTGTTTCAACATATTTAGCTTCAGTTGATAGATTTAGGGAATATATTATGCAATGAGGATTTTGTCTAAATTTGAAGAATTCGATCCTCAAGAAGAGGTCGATTGTTATGTAAGAACCTATAAATTGTAACCTCTGAGGAAGAGGAATTCAGAATTTGGTCGTAGAAGAGTTGATTGAGAGGTTTTGCCTCTGTTTTAATAAAATTGCAGAATTTATATTATCTTTTATTACTTGGCAATTTCTCGGAGGGCTTTATCTCTTTGAAATCCATTGGGTTATATATCTTCTGTGTAGAAAATTGAGCGCAATTTGAATGTATTAGTCTCTATGTATAAATTGAGTTATTGACTTCTGTATAAAAGGTTGGAAGAACTCTAATAAGTTCTGGTTTTCTTTGATTGTGATTGGAGTTGACGAGGTTATGTTTACTTTGCTTGAAGATCAGCAGTGATCATAGATCTATGTCTATTGGGTTATGCAGCGGAAACGGAGGTTCTAAGTGAATTTGAAACTAAACATGAAACACAGCAAAATCCGTGTTTAGAACACGATTTAAACAAAGTTTGAGGATAAGTGGATTTCAAGAAAATCGGACACTGTTGTCGCACCACTTTTGGATGGTGAGCGGTTTTATTCTTTTTGAACACAATTGTATCGTGTGTTGACACGTCACACTAGCAATACCAGCCATTTCACATTGCATTTGATTGATAAGGTTCGGGGGTCGATAGAATGCGACTGTCGTCCGATTAGGATCGGTGGAGATCCGACGGTAATCATGTTGAAAGTTGCATGGGAGTTAATCCAATGTATGGACCCGAAAAGTTATGAAGTGGAGTTTTATTAAATGTTGAAATCCGGAACATTTCTGAAAGTCTAAACACTTCCGAAAGGTTTAAATATTGATTAAAGCACATTATAATATCACATTGCCAAAAGGGTCTAAACATTCATTTCCGATGGCTTTTAAATGTTATAAAGTTCCGAAGGGTTTGAATATGGTTCCGAAGGTTTAAAGCATTGTTTTAAAAAGTCAATTATGATATCCCCGAAGGGATTTTGAACATTGATTAAAGTGCAATGATATATTTCCGAAAGGTCTTTAAACATTTTTTTAAAATGTATCAAAGGTATAGGGGAACCCGAAAGGTTTAAAACCTTGGTTTAAATTGTGTTATTATGTAATAAAGGGTAAAGGGACATTTAGCTTCCGAATGTGCATTTTAAAAATTTTATCAATCAGATTTGATAAATTTTGATGACCAAGAGTGAAAAAGGAGATCAGGATCAAATTCCTCCTGAACTAGAGAACATTGTACAAAAGTTTGAACAACTCTCCTTAAAGCCTGCACCCACATTGCCATAATTTGTGGTATCAGAGCAGTCTTCAGAGCATTTTTTAGACACTAAACAAGCTTCCAAAAATCAGAAAAATAAATCCATCATGGCTATCAGAATTGGTAGAGGTGGTGCTGGTAGAAGAAGAGGTAGACCAGTTGCAAATGCAAAAGTACTGGAGACTATGCAACAAATTCAAGCCAGATTGGAAGCAATTGAAGCAGGACATCAGAGTGATCCTGAAGATATCAGTGAACCTGAAGCTGAAGAAGAAGAAGAAAATGTTGAGCTTACTCCTTATATGAGATTCTTTAAATCAGTTTTAGGCTCTACATCCAAGCCTAGACTTGAAGTATTAGCTTTTGCAGGAGGATTGAATCTAGAAGAGTTGATATACTGGATCAATGAGATGAATAAATGCTTTGATTATGAATAAATGGGTGAAGAAAAGAGATTTAAGTTTATTGTCACAAGGTTGAAAGGACATGCAGCACTTTGGTGGGATGGAGTGAAAGCAAAAAGAAGGAGAGTTGGTAAGTAACCAATCAATAATTGGAACAGAATGGTGGAAAAGCTAAGAGGTAAGTTTTTGCCTAGTGATTATCAGCTTTCATTATTTAGACAAATACAGAATCTTAGACAGAGATTAATGACGGTAAAAGAACATAGAATAATTTTACAAAGTGATCATAAGAGCAGGACAAATTCAAGATACAACAGAGAATATTTCCAGGTGCATAAATGGTCTTAGAATGGAGATTCAAGATGAGATAAGTATATTGTCTCCTAAGACATTAGAAGAGGCTTACCAGATGGCCTTAAAAGCTGAAGAAAAACTCCTAAGAAATAAATCTGCCAAAGGAAGAGGTACTTTTCGAGGAAGAGGAAGTCAAGGTGGTAGAGGAAGATCTACAGCACCAAGAGATGGAGCTACCAGCAACTCACCTTAGTATGCACCCACAGAAGGTGATACAAGTGGCAGAAGGAGTTCTTACAGAGGAAGAGGAGGCAGAAACAGAGGAAGAGAAGTGAGATGTTACAGATGTAAAAAATTGGGACATAGAGCCTATGAATGTCCAGAGAAAGAGAATGTGGGGACAAATCAAAGGAATGCTATTGTTGCTCAAACTGGAGAAGAAGCAGCAAAGTTGCCTGAAACAAAGAAAGAAATTGTGCCAGAGAAAGGAGAATCTTTGGTGGTTAACAAGGTTTTGTTAAAGCAAACAAAGGAAGTTATTGAACCAACACAGAGAAATACTTTGTTCAGAAGTGTGTGAAAAGTTCAAGGGAAATTTTTTCAATTGGTAATTGATAGTGGTAGTACAGATAATTTGGTCTCTACAGAGGTGATAGGGAAGTTGAAATTGAATACAAGGGAACATCCAACACCCTACAAGGTGTCATGGATTCATAAAGGACATCAGCTGATAGTAAAGGAACAATGTGAAATAGAGTTGCAATTGGGCAGTTACAAATATAAAATCATGTGTGATGTGATGCCTATGGATGTGTGTCACATATTGCTGGGTAGACCTTGGCAGTATGACAGAGCAGCAGTACATGATGGAAAGAGAAACACTTACAAGTTTTTCAAAGATGGTATGAATCAAACATTGTTACCTATGGAAGAAGAATATGCATCAAGTAAAAAGTCTGATCCAAAGGATTTACTATTGAGTGGAAAATAATACTTGCAGTAGATTGAAGACGAAGAGGTAAATTTTTCTTTAGTTTGAAAACCTAAGGTAGTATTTACTTCTACTAAAATTTCTGATTTGCCAATTGAAATTCAAGAAATGTTGGAGAGTTATTGTGATATTATTGTGGATGATTTTCCTGATGAATTACCACCTGTAAGAAGAATCAGCCATCAAATAGATTTGATTCCAGGATCAAATCTGCCAAACAAAGCAGCTTACAGAATGACTCCTACAGAAAATGAAGAAATCAGAAAGCAAGTGCAGGAATTGATTGACAAAGGTTTGATTAGAGAAAGTTTGAGTCCTTGTGCAGTACCTATAGTATTAAGTCCAAAGAAAGATGGAGGTTGGAGAATGTGCACTGATTCAAGAGCAATCAACAAGATAACAATCAGGTATAGATTTCATTTACCTAGAATTGAAGATTTGATGGATTTTTTGAGTGGAGCAAGATATTTTTCAAAATTAGACTTGAAAAGTGGGTATCATCAAATTAGGATAAGGGAAGGTGATGAATGGAAAACAGCCTCTAAAACAAATGAGGGATTGTATGAATGGATGGTAATTCCTTTTGGTTTATCAAATGCACCTAGCACCTTTATGAGGCTTATGAATGAAGTATTAAAGGAATTTATTAGTAAATTTGCAATAGTATATCTGGATGATATATTAATTTACAGCAAAACAAAGGAAGAACACCTGAGACATCTTAATTATGTCTTAAGGAAGTTACATCAAGAGAAATTACTGATAAATTTCAAGAAATGTTCATTCATGAAAGGAGAATTGGTATATCTGGGTTTTGTTGTTTCTGCTAAAGGATTAAAAATGGATCCAGAGAAGATAAAGGCAATTGTGGAGTGGCCTTCACCAAAGAATGTTTTTGAGGTAAGAAGTTTTCACGGTCTTGCTATTTTTTATAGAAAATTCATAAGGAATTTTAGTAAGATCAATGCATCTATCATTGAAAATATAAAAAAAGACAAACAACCATTCAAATGGACTGTCGAAGCTAAAAGGAATTTTCATTTTTTGAAGCAAAAGATAACTGAGAAACATGTCTTAGTTCTGCCTGATTTTAAAAAACCATTTCAAGTGAAATGTGATCCTAGTGGAGAAGCTATTGGGGCTGTATTAAGTCAAGAAGATAGGCCTGTAGCATATTTCAGTGAGAATCTGAATGAGACAAGAAGGAAGTACTCTTCTTATGACAAGGAATTTTATGTAATTGTACAATCATTGAAGAAGTGGAGACATTATTTAATGTCTAAATAATTTGTGCTATATTCAGATAATCATGCTTTATAGTATATTATGCAATAGCCTAAATTGAATCAAAGACATTCAAAATGGGTTGAATATCTTCAAATTTTTAACTTTGTATTGAAGCATATAAGTGGTCAAGCAAACAAGGTAGCCGATGCCTTGAGTAGAAAAAGCATTCTTTTTCAAGAAAGTCAAATTGAAGTGTTAGGTTTTGATTTTCTTAAAGAACTCTATAAAACATATTTGGATTTCAAAGAAGCATTTGAGGCATGTTGTAATCCTGTTTTGAGAGACATAAGTCAGTGGTTAGATTATTTCTTGCAAGAGGGTTTATTGTTCAAAAGAAATCAGTTGTGCATACCAAATTGTTCTATGAGAGAAAATTTAATCAGAGAAAAGCATAGTGGTGGACTTGTTGGACATTTTGGTGTTGATAGGACTTATGAACAATTAATTCATTTTTATTTTTGGCCAAAGATGAGATCTGAAGTGGAAAAGTATGTGAATAATTGTAAAATTTGTCAATATGCAAAAGGGAAAAGTCAAAATGCAAGTTTGTACATTCCATTACCTATTCCAAACAGACCATGGGATATGGTAAGTATGGATTTTGTTTTAGGATTGCCTAAGACATGGAGACGAAATGCTACAATTTATGTTGTAATTGACAGATTTTCAAAGATGGCATATTTTCTTCCATGTTATAAAACCAGTGATGCTACTCATGTTGCCAAATTGTTTTTCAAGGAAATTGTCAGATTACATGGGTTACCTAAAAGTGTTGTTTCTGATAGAGATATCAGGTTTGTTGGTCATTTTTGGAGGACATTGTGGAAGAAGCTTGGTACTAAACTGAGTTTCAGCTCAACTTATCACCCTCAGACTGATGGGCAGACTGAAGTAGTGAACAGAATTTTGGGTAATCTTTTGAGAAGTCTTGCAGGAGAACATCCTAAACAATGGGATCATATTTTACCACGGGTGGAGTATGCATATAATGATTCACCTAATAGAAGTATAGGGCAGATTCCATTCCATATAGTTTATGGAATGCACCCAAGAGGAGTATCTGAATTGAGGAACTTGGGAAAAGCATAAATGAGAAGTGTTGAAGGAGAGGAGTTTGCTTCAGAAATTCAAGCAATACATGAACATGTAAAGCAGCAATTACAAGACAGCAGCATCAAGTACAAGAACAGAGCAGATTTGAGCAAAAGAGAAGTTAATTTTGAAGTTGGTGATTTGGTTTTAGCCCACTTAAGAAAAGAAAGGTTTCCAAAGAGGCAGTATAACAAGTTAAAATTAAAAAATATAGGACCATGCAGGATATTGAGAAAGTTTTCTACAAATGCCTATGAAATTGAATTACCATCTGATTTTGGAATATCTCCAATATTCAATGTTGTTGATTTGTACATATATGAAGATGGTGGCACAGATGACAGACCAGGAGACATAGAATAGATTGACTGGGTAAAATAGTTACCTACAGCAAAACCATTACAGCCAGAGAGGATCTTAGACAATAAAGTGTTTAAAAAGACCAGGGGACAGGATTATTTTCATTACTTGATCAAGTGGAAGGATCAGCGAATTGAAGATGCTACCTGGATGACAGAAACCATGCTGAAGAAATTGGGCAGTTTTGTGGAGGAGCTCATGGACAGGAGCCCATGAATATTTTTGTCCTCAGGAGTCTGATGCAGAGGCATGAGGCATAAAGACGAAATGCTTCATTAATTATTCCAAAAATCCAAAAAAATGTTACAAGCAAAGGTGTTGGTACCTTTAGCTATCATTTTACAGTTTTACTAGATAAGGTTTGAACTAGTATTTAGGAAGATTGAGCAGTTTTAGATTTGTTTCGGCATATTTAGCTTTAGTTGATAGATTTAGGGAAGATATTATGTAATGAGGATTTTGTCTAAATTTGAAGAATTCGATCCTCAAGAAGAGGTCGATTGTTATGTAAGAAACTATAAATTGTAACCTCTGAGGAAGAAGAATTCATAATTTGGCCATAGAAGAGTTGATTGAGAGGTTTTGCCTTTGTTTTAATAAAATTGCAGAATTTCTATTATCTGTTATTACTTGGAAATTTCCCGGAGGGTTTTGTCCCTTTGAAATCCATTGGGTTATATATCTTCTGTGTAGAAAATTGAACACAATTTGAATGTATTAATCTCTGTGTATAAATTGAGTTATTGACCTCTGTATAAAAGGTTGGAAGAACTCTAATAAGTTCTGGTTTTCTTTGATTGTGATCGGAGTTGATGAGGTTCTGTTTACTTTGCTTGAAGATCAGCAATGATCAT
This sequence comes from Pinus albicaulis, assembly GCA_034641835.2. Lineage (NCBI taxonomy): Eukaryota > Viridiplantae > Streptophyta > Pinopsida > Pinales > Pinaceae > Pinus > Pinus albicaulis. Next base: position 11,632,427 of record CM076579.1, on the reverse strand, counting down.
AGATCTATGTATATTGGGTTATGCAGTGGAAACAGAGGTTCCAAGTGAATTTGAAACTAAACCTGAAACACAGCGAAACCCATGTTTAAAACACGATTTAAACAAAGTTTGAGGATAAGTGGTTTTTAAGAAAACCAGACACTTTTGTCGCGGCGCTTTTGGATGGTGAGCGGTTTTACTCTTTTTGAACGTGATCGTATCATGTGTTGACACGTCACACCAGAAATACCAGCCATTTCGCGTTGCATTTGATTGATAAGGTTCGGGGTTCGATTGAATGCGACTGTCGTCCGATCAGGATCGTTGGAGATCCGACGGTAATCGCGCTGAAAGCTACAAGGGAGTTAATCCAAGGTATGGACCCGAAAAGTTATGAAGTGGAGTTTTATTAAATGTTGAAATCCGGAACATTTCTAAAAGTCTAAACACTTCCGAAAGGTTTAAATATTGATTAAAGCACATTATAATATCACATTGCCAAAAGGGTCTAAACATTCATTTCCGATGGCTTTTAAATATTATAAAGTTCCGAAGGGTTTGAATATGGTTCCAAAGGTTTAAAACACTGTTTTCAAAAGTCAATTATGATATCCCTTAAGGGTTTTTGAACATTGGTTAAAGTGCATTGATATATTTCCAAAAGGTCTTTAAACATTTTTTTTAAATGTATAAAAGGTATAAGGGGACCTGAAAGGTTTAAAACCTTGGTTTAAATTGCATTATTATGTAATAAAGGGTAAAGGGACTTTTAGCTTCCGAATGTGCATTTTATAAATTTTATCAATCAGATTTGATAAATTTTGATGACCAAGAGTGAAAAAGGAGATCAGGATCAGATTCCTCCTGAACTAGAGAACATTGTACAAAATTTTGAATAGCTCACCTTAAACCCTGCACCCACACAGCCATCACAACTAAAGGGTGGATCCAATTCCAACAATATGTATGAAATTCAGGGGTAGGTTTAGAAAATTAAGATCTTCTTGTGAGTACCGATACTCTATGACATAAACACTCCTTCCAAATTTTGTAACCATATATTATACAAAATCTCCTTCAACACATAAAACATCCATCGAAACAATAATATCAGTGACACGGTAGTTAGGCTCCAATCCAGGGCTAAAACCCCTCCTCTTGAGGGGAAAACCCGCAAATAAATTCTTATAGATTCTTCACTTGATTAGAGAAAAGGCCATGACCAAAACCTTGACCTAAACTGCCTCTCCTATACCATGACACAGTCATCCTCCTTGATTGCACCATGCAACACTGTGATACCGAGACCTATTATTGAACATAATCTTTGCACTGAAAAACACCATGACTATATCATGGTTTTGATTTAGTTCCTTCATGTTGTATATACCCTATGCTAGGACTGAGCCTCTTCTACTTCTTTGATCTTCCACAAACTGATGTCATATCTTCGGAGCATGTCATCAATCATTGTTACTGTAACACTAAGTGACACCAAGGACCAAGATTATACTTGAGACAGCACTAACTCCTTAACTGAGGAAGCATTGGAAGATGTCATCAAAATATATTGATGTATTATGTCGATACAGTGAAGAAAGTGTCACTATAATGTTTCCCAAAGTCCGTGCTACAATCCGCACTATAATCACTATGTTTTTCCTAATTCATCATCCCAAACTTCTTGTTGTATATTATCCAAGTTCCATCATTGTTATACCCATCCGAAACCAGAGGTGGACTGAAATGTACTTCTCTTTTGTCACCCAAAAACCTCAGATATAGGTCAACGAAAAACTCAAAGAAGATATCCAAAATTTTGTATTCGTAGACTAAGCCGAGGTTTCTATTTATAGTGGTTAGGATTCCATAAATAAACTGACATGACTTCTTGAATGGATGTGTCCTATTTATGTAAGCCGACATGTCAAATATATATTTATTGAGGTCGACTTTCAGGATGATCGTGTCTTGTCTTTTGGAGATCTTCTTTCAAGTGTAACATTAATCAATTAATATGACAATGACTCTTGTGAATCCTAAAGCCATCAAGAAGAAGTATTTTACCTACAAATAAAACATCTTGCTCATGAAACCCATCATGCAAGGAATACAATAAATACATTTTATTTTCTCTGATTCTTCTTTACATAAAATCATAATTACAAGTCATTATGAAGACCAATCCTAGTTACACTTTTCAACACTCCCTCTCAATTGGGGAGGTATTCATAATTATACCAGTTCACACTAAATCACTTTGAAGATATCTCATAAGAAGAGTTGGATTTGTAACCTTACAAATTACAGGGGAAAACAGTGGGGCGAATCAGTTGGGAAAAAAAAACAAGACACTAAGCCTCTCCCTAGGAATCAAAGGGATAGTTTAAAGGGTTATAACGTAAAAATGGTCCATTCTAGTTCCAATTTTGGCCAGATTTCAAAACATTGAACATGACCCAATGTTACAAGAAAAATAGAGCCTGAATGATTTAAAATCAGTTAGAGGAAAACATTAAATAAGGGGAATGAGGCAAAAAAGTTAGACCAATCACCTAACATGATTAAACATTAAGTCTCCTGAAATGTGGATGCATCTGAAACTTATGAAATAAAATTATAATAAATATACTAGTATGGATTAAAAAAAGAAAGGTAGATAAGGTAATATTTAAACTTTCAATAATATCATTAGGTGACTAAACAATTATGTCGCATGTTGCCTCCAAATGAATAATGACATTTATTTGATGGAAGTTTTAGTCCATCATGCCTCATAGTTATAAATAAAGATCCACACAGAGATTTTCATCATCACATTTTATGTGTAGGATTATCATGTCAAAATGTAAGTAATAAATTATTCATATATCTACAGTCTTTAGTTAAATGTATCAATTTTAGTTCTACATATTTGAATTATTCAGGTTTTTATCAAATGTTCTTATAATAAGTAATAAATATGTGAACAATGAGTTAGCACTTGCATTTACATATATTCCCTGGAGAGTGTTTATAAATTCCTACGACAATAGTAAACATATTATTATTTGATTATTAAAATACAATACAAGTGTTTAGACAATAAACTAGAAAAATGGAAGAAAATTACGATCCAATAATAACTTCTTTTGGATTCACCTGTTGGTGCAAATCATACATAGTACAATTGTAGTCAATATCCACTGCAACTAGAGCTCCAACTATATTATTAGAAAACTAAAGAGAATAATACCAAAATGTGAAAGAAAATAATAGTACTAGTTTGGTGTGCACACACAGGAAATAAATGAATAGTAAATTATCTATCTTTAGATTCTAGAAAAGTTAGTCATAACAATGGCTTTGTAGCAAATTAGTGGCTTGAAAAAGAGGAAAAAAATCAATAGAGAAAGTATAGAGGCTACACAAGAGTTGCAAGGGTTAGAGCACATGTTGTTATTGTTTTCATAGTAGTAGTGCAAATAGAAACAAAAACAATAAAGAAAGAAATAATTACATTCATGGAACAATTCATTTTTACTCATAGAATACATGCAAATATAAAGATGTGATAACCTTTCATTTTCTATTACCAACTAGAAACATTGGATACAAGAGAAGTTTCTAATTTGTTTAATGCTATATTAAAAATACACATACACACACTTTATTTGAAATTTGTATATAATAGCTATATTAATTACATGACTATTCCAACACTACCCATTAATCGTCGCAAAAACCAACATACAACCCCACCTAGATACCAGGAAAACCAAGCTAATACTAGAACCATGTTACCATGCATGTACACCATGCAAATTATCCCTATACATGATGCTTTTTCCATTCCATGTACTTCTCCACAATACCCATCACCTTTGTCTAGCACGTAACCTATGTTGTGACATTTTCTTGTCATTAAATTTTCAAAGAAAATATTCCCAAAATATTATTTTTTGTGTAGTTTGCATATAAATATACGTGTGCATTTTATATAGACGCCATATATATGTTTTTGGGTTATATTTGAATTAAACATTGAATAAAGTTTGTAAATAAAGCACATAATAAACCGCCTGTAGTTTTGTGTGGTGTCGGGCGATATAATCCGCAAATATCAACAACCATAATTTAATAGCCACATTATAATATAATTAGAGCAGTGAAATATTTTAAAAAATGTTAGAGAATATGGAATATCAAAATAAACATTTAATTGAGGGACATATAAACCCATACAAACATGATGAATAAAGGACTATTCCTATAAATTGATTCAATCTATCCTCCCATCCTTTGAGTTTTTGACATAAAGGTGTAGTTTGACTTGTATGAGAACATAGTTTTGTAGCAACTTCTTGATTTTATTCCCTAGTTTTCTATTTTTTTAGCCAATCTTCTAGCATAGTTGAAGCCAAAGTATCATTATTCCAGGATATTTTTGATCCAGTCAATTCACAATCGATGCACACTTGTTGCATTCTTTTCCAGAGTATCAGTCAATAGAAATTTCCCCACTACCTGCATAAGATGTGAGCAGAGCAAAGGCATTTACAACTTCACTGGGATGTATAATTCATTCACTTGTGTTTTTAGAAATGGAATCAATACTGCCACAAACTGTTATGGCCAAGGTATTTCCCGAAACTAAAAATAAAATGCAATTTTTCTTTACCTTTACGACAGTACGAGCCATACCATTGGACTATGTCGTCACAATTTAGTCCTTTTAGAATATTTTGTGGGAATTGTTAAGGGGGTTGTCGCATTTAAATATGATTGGTTATTTCATGTTTGAATTTGTTTCTTTGATGGTATATTGTACCCGGTTATTGTTGTTGGTCATAACTAGTGAAGGGAGGGATAAAAGAGAGATGTTATGATCCTCTTCAGTCAGATCAATATCATATGTGAAATTGTGATGTTTTGTGGGCTTTTATTCAATGGAAAATTGTCCTGATGCTTCATTTTGATATCTGGTGTATTATGTTTGATGCAATTAAGATTGGATATTTGTTAATTATATCTATGATTATTAATACTTGGCATAAGTTGAAAGTTTTAGATCTTTTTTTTTTTTTACAAAGTCGGGTGCTATATTATATTCGAAAAAAGGAAGGAGAGGTTTCCTTGTTACAATCCGATGTTGTTGTGGACAAACAAGGAGGGTTTCAAACACAAAATTCCAAGCCTCCGTTGTGTCAACTATTCAAGTTATACTGTATTACAGATTCAGGATATATTCTAACAAACTGAGAAATCAAGAAAGTAAAATTAAAAGACATATGTAGAAAAGAGAGAGGAGGAATGAGGATTAGTCGATGTTGATTAGCCATCCGGTTGATGCATCAGTGTTGTCTTCAGGATCGAAATTTCGCACATTGTTTAAGTTGGAACTTGGAGGTGAACATTTCTCTAAAATATATTTGAGAATCTGAAGAGATTCTTCCACATGTGAACAATGATTGGTGAGCTCATTGAGTTGATTCTGAAAGGACTGAGCCCTGTGCTAAAGGAGGGCCATATCAACTTGTTTTTTTTCATCCAGGATCCTCTGCTAAGCACATATATGCTCCTAGTTTCTTCCTGCAGGTCAGCACAATGGAATCAGTCTTCACTGCACGTCATGAAGGATGAGGATGAGGCAGGGGCAGTCAGATCTGCTGAAGGGGAATAAACAGAGGAGGGAGTGAATGCAAGGATATGAACTTGCAGGGAAGAGGGCGGGGGAAGCAGACAGGGGGTGGGAAACGAATGGGAGAGAGGGAGATATGAAATAGTTCTGAGGGCAACAACAGAGAGGAAGGAGATTATAACAGGGGAACGTGTGGCAGAAATAAAAGGAGAGGTGCACTTCCGAACAAGAATGAAGTAGAGCATGAGAGAGTGATCAGAAAGATAATGAGGTGATGCAAGGAGGAGGGAGGAATAAATAGCACGAGCTGGGAGGAGGAGGGAGTAGAGGCTGAGAGTTCAAGGAGATAAGGTCACGGGAGGGGAGATGTTGTAAGGATGGGAAAATCTGATTAGTTCATAGATATTCTTGTAGAGAATCCAATAAAATAGATATGCTAGCAGAAATAAGATCATGGCAAAGGTGAGAGAGATAGGTTATCATGACTGTGAATTTGACCAACTGGTCTACTGGAGGCTTTGTTAGCCAAATTATCCGCAAGCTTATTAATGGCTCTGAGGATGTGGTGAAAGGAGATATCCTTCATATATTTAATCAATGTGCGACATATGTTGATGATCCTATGAAGAGCTATGTTTTTTATAGGAGAGTCCTTTAACATCATGCTGATAATAATAGTTGAGTACCCAAACACCATTGCATTTTCCACGTTGTATCTCTTTATCAATTAGAGACCTTTGTGGAGAGCGTAGGCTTTGGATTTTTTATTAGATAGAGAGCCGAGACCCCATTATAAGGTGAACAAAACGTTGCCATTTTCATCCCTTATGAGGCCTCCAGCCCCAGCAATACCCAGATTCGATTTAGAAGCTCCATTAAAGAAAAGGGTTGGTCTTTTGCAACTATCGAGCCATTTGATAAATTATTTTTCTTTAAGTCTTATCTTCCAGTTTTATTTTTGATAGGTTTGAGTAACCGGAGATTTGAAAAAGTTGAGACTATACAAGACTCTCCCTAGAAAATTTCTTTCATCAACTTGAAGATCGTTGAAATTGATATTACCAGTGCTTTTGGATAGAATAGTTTCAATGGTGAGACTTCAAGTCTTATTGAAAACTTTCCTTAGAGATGATTTTTTATTGTTGAAAATAATCTTATTTCTTTCCAACCAGATGTTCCAGAGAAGCACATAAGGAAGGGTATCCCAGACCCTTTTGGTTATGTTCTTGCCCTTTTCCCCCCATGGGTAATCTTTTTTCCAATTTTTTATCAAGTCTGGAGTAGATTTGGTGGAGTCTAAATCAATATGGGAGAAAGAAGTGAGATCTTTCCAACACTGGATAGAAAAAGGGCATTTCACAAAGAGATGAAATGTAGTCTCTTCTGCGCATTGACAGTTGAGACATTTGGATGGGCCATAAACACCTCTCTTTTTTTAATTTTCTGAGGTTAATATCTTATCTTTGAGGAGAGTCCATATAAATATTTTTATCTTTGGTATAGCTTCAGACTTCCAGATGAGCTTCCATATAGGCCATTGAGGAGATGGGAACTGCTCTTTTAGAAGTTGAAAATAAGCTACTTTGATAGAGTATGAGGACCCAGAGGGATCCCATCAAAGACTTTCTTCACTGCCTTTCAACAAAGGTGTTGCACCATGAAGCATTACTTTAAGATTTGTTAGATCGGCCTCAAGATGAGGGGGGACGAGGGGAAAATCCCAACTGATCCAGGTGTTTTAATTCTCATCCCACCTTGAAATATGAGCTAAGGTGTTTATATCAAAATTCTAAAGGTGGATTTGAATTCAATGGGTACTCGGGCTATCTTTATGAGGAGCTTGCCCCATAATTCGATCATTCTAGATGTTTTTGTTGCTTCCCCCTTGAGGAACTTTGGAAATATTTCTGCTAATAAAAGGGATGGCTTTCTTGCATAATGCCCAAATTCTATAACAAGGCCTGCTTGGGATGTCGTAATCAAGGAGATTTTTTCTAGGTGAGCTGAGATATTTGGATTCCAAACCTTGTTTCCACCATAAGTTTTGTCCACTGATTAGGCGCCACACAATATTTCCCCCAAATGTATTGTTCAGGAGTTTTGGGATACGAATACCGAGTCCACCATTTTTTATTTTGCGTAACTTGTCTCCATTTGACTAAGTTGTATTTCTTCTTCTCGTTTCTTCCTCCTTGCTAAATAAATTTCCTTAAAACTGATTCAATTTTTATATGTATGTTGGTAGGTGAATTGAACAAGGTGAAGTGATATTGAGGCAGAGAAGAGAGGGAAAATTTTAGGAGGATTGAATGCCCAACCATGTTAAGCCAGGAAGATCCCCACTGTTGCGCTTTTTTTTTCATTTTGTCGATTGTGATGCTCCATACCTCAAACTTCAAAGGTCCACTACTAACTGGCATCCCAAGATAATTGAAATAGGCCCAATTCAATTTGTAGGAGACTCCAAATATTTGTACAATTCTATGGATGGTGTGATTTGTAGCATTCCATCTATAAATACAGTTTTTTTGATAATTTATCAGCCCTCATGAGTAAAGTATAAATTTTCAAGAAGAGATTTGAATCTTTGAACAATAATGTAGGTGGCATCACCATCAAAAGGGTGTCATCTACAAATTGAGAGTGGTTAATATTCTTGATTCCATTGCCGAATTTGATTCCAGTGATGAGGCCAACTTTGTGCTTGTGGTCTAAGGCCCTGCGGAAGGATTCAACCATAAGAATAAATAGAAAGGGAGAGAGGGGACAACCTTGTCTGAGACCTTGGGAAGATTGAAATAAATTTGTTGGCCTTCCATTGATTAGGGGAGAGATCCAAGGGTGTGAAATACAAGCATTAATGAAGGAAATGAAATCACTTTCAAAACCCATTTTTTGAAGGACAGAGATGAGAAAGGAAAGTCTCACCCTATCAAAGGCATTGGAAAGGTTGAGCTTTAGGATGAAACCTTTCTCATCTCGCATCATACTTGAGTGAATGGCTTCTTGAACAAAATAATGGAGTCTAAAATTTGTCTTTGAGAGATAAATCCCCCTTGATTTTCAGAGATGAGGTTGGGGAGATGGGGTTTAAGGCGAGTGGCAAGGATTTTAGTGATGATTTTGTAAAAGGAGTTGCATAGGGAGATAGGTCTGAACCTAGAAAAGAAGGAGGGGCAGTTTTCTTTAGGTATAAGGGAGAGGTAGGTAGAATTGGTAAATCCCCCAATATTCTTCTTCCTTTGAGCCCACTGAATCATTTTGATTAAATCCTTTTTAAATAATTCCCAATAGGTCCTAAAAAATATGATGGAGAAGCCATCCAGACCTGGTGACTTATCTAGATTCGAAGACCATATAGCATTATGAATTTAGGCCTCCTCTATATCTCTTTTAAGGGTGTTGTTTATCTCCTCCATGATTAGCTTTTGCAAGTGACTTAAGAGGTCTGAATAATCCTTAGGCACAACTGGTTCAGTGAGCAGGTCCTTATAGTGATTAAAAGCAGCAACCTTTATACATTCATGGTCTGTCTGAACTATTCCTTCATTATCTATGATGGATGAGATGTTTTTCCTTCTCTTTCGAACCATAGCTTGTTTGTGAAATAAATAAGTGTTTTTGTCACCTACCTGGAGCCACAGGTTTTTATATTTTATCCTCCACTTCTCCTCTTCTTTCTTATTGACTTTATACAAATTCTAGTAAAGAGATTTCTCTTGTTCTGAATTTTCTTGGTTCGCTCCATGTGTATCAATTTCATTATGAATACTTCCATCTTTACTTTGATTTCTATTTTGTCTTTGTCGAGTTCCTTGTAGTGAAGCTTGGCCCAATATTTAAGAGCCATTTGAACATTCTTCAACCTTGTTTCCCAAATTTACGAAGGAGACCCCTCGACATGCTGTTGCCAAGTATAATACACAATCTGTCTTGCATCAGGGATATCACTCCAAAGGTTGGTTGTGTTTAAAAGGGAGGGGGCCGAGGGAGGGCTAGTCACCAAGGGAGAGGGTGATAGGGTAGTGATATGAGGCTAAGAAGGAGAGGATACACGAGGAGGCTACAGAGAAGAAAGAAAGGAGAGGTACAACCACTATGAATCGATCAAGTCGTTCCATAATGTTTCCCACTCCAATTCTGCAATTACTCTAGGTTAATTTGTGGATTTTTGGGATGACATCAACCAAATCATCATCTTGGATGATGATTTCAAGCTGGTCTCTAGATGGATCTGAGTTGAAGCTTCCACCTCTTTTTTCATTAGCATGTAAGATCAAGTTAAGATCCCCGCCAATGATGATATTTCTATTGTCCTCATTTTCTATATCAGTTTTCCTTGTGCTCCAACAAGCTTCTTTATCCCTGTAATGATTAGTCCCATATATATTCTATACAATGATCTCAATGTTCTCTTTAGTACTCTTAAGGTTTACTTTGATCCAGTTTTGAGTTTTGACACCTCTATTTTTCTCCCAAGCGTTCTGATTCCAAATAGTGGATATTCCTCCCGAGGCACCCCTGGATTCCATGTGAGTGCCTGTATAATTCTTCATTCTGTTTATAATGTTTTCCATATCTTGATCTCCTTGTTTAGTTTCTTGAAGGAGAATGATGTCAGGTTTTTCTTGATTCATAAGGTCTCTTAGAGCTGAGTTTTTTGAGGGGTGCCCTAAACCCATGCACTTCCCTCCTTGCTCATTATGACTTACTTCTTTGTTATTTTTCCCTAGAATGAAGGATTCTATAGGGTCCTGAGTTCCAAGGGCTATATCTTTTTGGGCTGCTTCATCTCTGTGATGTTTGGAGGACTTCCTTCTGGGGCTAGTTTTCTTAAGAAATTCCAAGGTGACCCCATGTTATTTTGTTGTGTTTCTAGTGATCCAGGTAGAAGAAGGTTCTGAAGAAGAGGTGGGGAGAAAGATTTGGAAGGGGAGAACTGAGGAGATGAAAGATGAGTGGGGATGGAGGGTTTAGGAGGGTCATCTTCATAGAGGGCAAGGGAGGAAAAGGGGTTGGTGGAGGCAAGGGAGGGGATGAAGGGAGGGTTAAGGGGGGGGTCAGAGGGTTGCTGAGGGGAAGGGGAGGGATTGGATAAGGATTCTTTGAGAGGAGGGGCAGAATGCGCTGAAGGATTACCGATGTTTCTAGGGTTCGGAGCAGTATTTTTTATATAGTTTCCCATTTGGTTTCTAGATCCGGGTTTTCAATATCAATGACTTTGGAAAATCTATTAGCAAAGTGACCATATTTCTGACATACCTTGCACTTGAATTGGATTTGCTCGTAGTCTAGCTACTGTATGTGATTCCAGTTATCAACTTTAAGCTTGATCGCTTCAGGAAGGCCTTTACCCAGATCCACTTCAACGCAGATCCTGGCACACACTTGCATGTTATCCTTCGGCTCACTTTGGTCAATGAATTTTCCTACTGCGTTTCCAATAGCTCAAACAGAGTCATCACCCCAAAAGTGCAAGGGGAGATTAGGAAGCCAAACCCAAACTAGAACAACATTGGGCACATCAAGTTCAGGATCAAAGTTTGGAGTCCATTTGTTGAGGTATAGCCCTCTGGTGTCCATGAAGTATTGTCCATTCCTAAATATCAAATCCTTTTCTTCTTTAGTTTCAAAATTAAAAGTGAAATAGCCTTTGCTATAGAATCTAATTGAAATTTTTCCACTGATCTTGTCTACCTAGTTTCGCTCGAACCATTTTTTAACAGTATTCTGAGAGGGCCACAGGCCAGTGAACTGCCCAATGAGACCCTTCTCAGCAAGAGAGAGAGCAACCATACGCGAGATAGCTGGAGGAAGAGAGACTTCCTAAATTCCTTCAAGTTTCTTGACAAACTTTAAGATTGATGGTCTAGAGCGATGAGGATTTAATGAACTGATCAAAGCCGAAAAAGCTTGGGCATGATCAGGCAGATGGGCCACCACCAGGATGGCCTCTGGAGGGGCCATGACCACAGGAGCATGCAGCAGCAGGGCAGGTCTGTGTCAACTTCAGCTAGGTCGCGACCGCGACACCTGCAAAGCGAAAAATAAATGTTTTTTTAGATCTTTTATAACTAGTATAATACTACAAATTTGTGGGTTTGCTAAGATTTTATTATTTTTGACACTTTCCAATCAATTCATAAATCCTTTGTGTTAGAAAATTAAATAACAGAAAAATGGAACACATAAACTATTGTGGAAAGAAAATACACAGAAACACATAAAACAAGAGAGACACAAATATACATGGTTCACTCAATTTGGGCTACGTCCATGAATAAACAACCAATCCTTCCTTTTATAGGATCCAAAAAAATGAAAAGATACAACCTACAACAGACCCATTGCAATTTCCTCTTCGCTCTCATACAATCTTCTCTCTCTTTCTTGATCATAATAATAATACAGAACCACAATAAAATTCCCTCATATAAACTTAGGGTTTCCTCATAGGGAAAAAAACCTAAATTAACATAACTTCTACCGTCAGATCATCCACCTAATGAACGGCCTAGATTGACTCTCAAATTACAATATTTTACAAGGCAATTTTTCATCCATTTTTTGGAGGGGTGTACAGTCTTTTTGGGGTATATGCACAGCTGAAACAAGACCTCTGAATCAGGAAGATAATCAGGCTCCACACCAAACACTTTGACATCATATCCAATTTCCAAGACACCTAACTATTGAAATCATCCGTTGTAGCTCAAATTTACATACTTATTTTAAAAAATAAAATATGTACATGTAACAAACAAACAAAAAAAAGACACAAAAAAATGAAGAAATTTGGATACATGGACAATATATATATTTTTTAATATATATGTCTTCTATAAATATTTTATTCATATTTGTATTAAAGCCTAACATTTCAACATGAAGAACAATGGCCTCAACTATATTAAAGTGGGTCCGCACTTTACAAAAATAAAAGGGATTAAAGGTACACAAGTCTGAAGCGAATCATTGTACATTGGAACTATGCTGAAATCGTAATGGAATTCCTACAAGGTGAGTGCTCAAAAGACAAGGAGAGGAGACCCCCAGGAAGGCGAAATGACCAAACAACTTATCATATGATCATGTTGAAATGTGTAACTAGGCTTGGTCTTCATCATGACATGTGTAATTGTGATTTTATGTAATTGATGTAAAGAAGACTAAAATTATTATTGTAATGCTTGTCTCATGGCTTTCATGAGCAAGGAATTTTATTTTTAGTAATGGATCACATTGTGAGCCCTTAGGATTGGTCATAAAGTCAAATTGAATCAATTTCATGTATGAAGGGCCCTTCTTGGGCATGTTACATATTTGTATAATTCATTAACAGAGTCTAAAGACCCTCCAAGACAATCACACACATCTCCTAGCAAGTCAGCCTTAAATAAAGTGATGAAACCTCTCCAAAAGCACGTCAGCCTTAAATAAAGAGATGAAACCTATCCAAAAGCACGTCAGCCTATCTCACTGTCAAGTCAACTTATTATCATGGGAAACCACTATAAATAGGAAGCTCAACCTCATTTCAGAAGGCAAAATTTCGGTGATGCAATTCGGTCAAGGTCCGAGATAAGGAGAAGTGTGAAGGGTCAAGAAGGGAAGCCTCACATCCAACGAAAGGAAGGAGGGGAAGGAAAAAGTATTTTGGAATTGTTTTTAGGGTGAATTTACCTCACTTGTGTGGCATAAACTAGGTTTTATTCAGGTTGACACTAGTACATATAAAAGTCACATGAAGGGCCTCTCTACCATCAGTTTTTCTGGTCGAAGTTACAAGTGAAAGATCTCAAGATCAGAAAAGGAGAGAAACACGAAGAAATACCATATCTCAGTATACACGTATGTCTATACAATGATTTCAGGTAGCCGAAATTGCAGACCTGTGGAGAAACACTGAAATATTCAGGGTGACCAAAAAGTGCAGTGCTAGTAGAAGCTTTGACTAATATTGACTTAGTCAAGAAGAAGGTAGAAAAGTAAGGATATTTGTGTCTTGGTATTGATGTGGAAAATAGGTAAAGGGTCTTGGTATTGGTATTCATGAATTGAAGTCTCTATAGGAAGAAGAATTTTTTCGGGTTTTCCTCTCAAGTGGGAGAGGTTTTGGCCCTGGATGATCACATATATTTTGTGTTTATTTCCTCTTTATTGCTTATGCATCAGTAGCTTTTAGATGAAGAATAACTCATCTGCAAGATCTAGAAGATATGACATCAAATAAAGAAATGGTATCCATTGTTTTAAATGTATTAACTGATGAACAAGGTAACCTTGTATCAAATGCCCGAAAGGAGAAGAATGTTATCCCATTCAACAACTTGTGGTTTCTTTGCAAAATAGAAGAAGACATGTTGAAGGAAAAAAGTGATGAAGGACGAAGTGAAAGGGGTCAAACATTTACTATAAGGAAAGGGAAGTTAGGGAAGCATAGTTCTCAAGAAAACATGGCTAAGATTCAATGTTATGGGTGTCAATAATATGGGCACTACAAAACAGATTGTCCCATGGTCAAGATGGAAAATAACAAAAGAGAAAGAGAAGAAGTCCATATCACCGAAGAAGTGGAGGAAGTTGAAAAGAAGAAGTCCAAGAAATAGGAAGTAAGAGATCTCTACTATGACTGAGATAGTATTCATCACCTAAGTTCTTTTCAAGTTCCTAAGTCTTCTGTTGTAAGATATGCCTATCATAATTCACTAAGAAAAATGATGTGATGCAACATGGCATCATAGAAGCATTGAAATCAAGAGCTTGTGACATCATCATAGAGAAGCATGGAAGTCAACTATGGAAGGATATAGCTCTTGGAAACCTCATTTGTAACATAGGTGGCACTTATGGAAAAAGAAAGAAAAGAAAGGTTATCTAGTACAAGGCTCATCATAAATTCTTCAAAAGGAAACATCTACTATATGGGGATATTGTCAAAATTTGAAATTTCTATGCAGAAAACTAAATGTACTTGTAGAAAATTGAATGTACTTTTCTGAAAAATGAATGGAATTGAATGTACTTTACAGAAAACTGAATGTATTTTTCAGAAATTTGAATTTAACTGTATAAAATTGAATGTAGTTTGCAGAAATTTGAATGTACTTTGAAAAACAATGATTTTTCTTTGCAGAAAATTAAATGTACTATGTTGTTACAATTACTTAGAATGAAAATTTCTTCACAACTTTTCAGATCAACAATTGTAGATAGAACATAAACTTAAGGATCATATGAATACAACCAAGCACAAATATGAGACACTAAGAGTTAGGTCTAATGGCCACGACAAAACCCACAAGGGGAAAACCCAATGATTCTTATTCTATTAGATTTCTTTAATTGTTCACCAGAGTACAAAGAGAGAGAAAAATGAGAATGGATAAAGTCCCAATGTTTGATCAACTTATAGCTAAAGTGTTATTTCTCTTTTCTTGAAGATCTCCTCTGCTTTTTATTTAATATTATCCTACACACTTGATCCATCTCTTCCCTTGTTCTTACTCTTCACTTGCTCTCACACTTCTCTTGCACACACTCAACTCTATCTCTCCTTCTTCACAATGAACATGTTACTCTCAACTCGCACCTATTCTTGCTTAAATAGATGAGAAAGAAGAGGAGTTGGAAAATGAATTCATCCCTTGAGCCAATAATAGGATAATTGAATTCCATGAGGGACGATTTAATTGAGGAGAAGTGTAATGTGTCCCAAGAATAGAGAGAGAGGTACACTTGTATTAAGGAGTTACAATTCGAATTAGGGAGAGAGAGAGTTACACATACATGAGAGAATATTTGGTGAGAGTTACAAATCGAATTGAATGAGGGAGTTACAAGTGCATTTAATGAGGAGGAGTTACAATTTTTTCATACATTGATTTAGTGAGGGAGAGTTACAATCTCTTAAGTGTGGAGTTACTATTATATTCCAAGAGAGAGGTTCAATTTTCCAAGTGAGAGATTTTTTATACAATATTTTGTCACACTCCACTTTGTGTCTTCATACCAAAAATGTCGAAAAATATGTTCTCCATGAAACATGTCCAAAAAATCCCTTAAGAAGTGGAAGAATACTTGGCTTGAGAATATTCTAAAAATCTTGTCAAGAACCTTGTTTTAGAATCCCATCACATTCTGTATAGTTGATGATTCGCGCTTGTCACCTTTTTCACTACTTATGTCTAGCGCTAGCATCACGACTTTTGTCAGGAAAATGTGTGTTGGACCTCTTCAGGAAGTTCTTCCCAAAATGGAGGAGAAGCTTCCCTTACTAGAACGCTTGAGAATGACGATGTGGTTTCAAGTAGTTTATGATAGGAAGGAGACCTCCCATTCATGGTCATGGATCCTTTCCATGGATCTTTCCCTTAATATGTGAAACTCCTACCACCTTTTATGGATCCTCAACTCCCTCTCCTTCCCTATAAATTAAACCCCTACCATCCACTAATGGTTGGTTTCCATCCTTTGAGATGAAGCATGCCCAATTAATTTCCATTTGTGGAGGAAGATGTTTGAAGAGTTGAGACTAGGACTTGGATTTTTCCTAGTGGATTCACCATTTTTTTGTGCAGGTAATCATTTTTGTGGATAGAAACGATCCCTCTAGTCCTATGGGAGGATCTAACAACAAACAAGATAAATATATGCAACCTTTCCTACTTATACTATAAAAACACGAAGCAAGATAGAATTCCTACCTCTTTTTGATGCTAGTGATTTTGGTGTCAGCCTTGATTCTTTCGCTTCCACGCTCGAGATCACAATATCCTCTCTGTTGGCATAGATGGGTGCATGCAAGGAAATACAAGTGGAGACAACAAACATATACAAAGCACAATAGTTTCTAGTGCAAGTTATGCAACAAATCAAGGAACACTACAATAAATAGACAATAATTGACATATTCATGTACCTCGAATTCAGTCATTATGTTTGGGGCATGAAAACTCATTCCAAGCATAGTTTGTCTCTTTTTTAAGCTTGTGTAAAAATGAAACCACTCTTAAGCATAGTTTGTCTCTATTTCAAGATTGTGAAAAAATTAAACCAATTTCAAGCATAGTTTCTCCATTTCAAGCTTGTGTAAAAATGAAACCATCTTCAAGGGTTCTCAAGCATAGTTTCCCATGTTTCAAGTTTGTGTAAAAAATGAAACCATTCTTATACACCTCTTGTGATTACCTTTTTATCTGCCTCTTTTTCCAGATGAGCCTTGGTTTCTTATTCCATCATCACCATTTGCTTGGCCGATCATACGCTCTCACTTGGTTGCTTTACCCTTTCCCAGGAACTACTGTGATGATCAGTCTTGTTAGACAACCTCTTGAAATTTTCATTTTTGGAGAAGTTCCATCATGACCGGAACCGGTCGCTACCCTTTATACCACGCGTTCCTCCAGGAAGAGTCCTCTTTCAACTCTTTTACGACTCCCAAAATATGAAAATATTGTCGAGCACTTGTCCTTTCGAGCTCGTAAAAGTAAATGAAAATATGTTTACTCAATATAAGTTTAACCCTTTTCCATACTGAGATAGACTAGTTACAAAAAAGGAATACCTTAGTCAAACATGGCTAAGAGATTCTCTTGTATATTGTTTTCTACCTTTTCAGATTTGAGAGACTATTTACGAAAATATGCATCTTGAATTTTCTTTTACACCTCTTTTTCAAACCCTCTAAACATGAGAAATATGTCGACTTACCCCTCTGTCAGACTCGTAAAACTGAAACGACAAAGGACTTGTCTTCATGAGGAGACCAAGTTACTCCTTCCTAGGGCTCGTTAAACTTACTAGGATAGATTAATTCGAAGGATGAAATTATATGCTAAGAATATGGCATCCTCTTCAAGCTTGCGTTAAAAAATAAAGAGGCACTGGCTAGAAATAGTGGGGGGGGAATGGATGAAACATATATCATGTATTTTGTGTGAAAGGTAGTATGTCGCTCTTGAACATGACACTTATCTGTATCTCGTGTAGGGTTTGGAACATCCTCACTTTTTCATTTTTCTTACTGGGTTTGGGAAAACCATTTTCCTGTCATTTGATTATATATTGTCACGATGACCTCTGATCCTATTGTGAGTCTAATGCGGCGAAATTTCAGATTCATGTCGCCGATATGTTCAAGAGAATTCCCACCTGCAAATTCAAACCACTTATACCCTGCTTGAATTTCTCTGCATCAATCCTGGATCACTCTTACCAACTTTGAAAAATCCTACGTTTCGTGTCGATGATGTGGGAAACATTATGACCCTCCTTTGACAGATCAATTTCCGTCAAGTCTGACTCATTATCTAGGAATATTATATAGAAATCCCCTTTGAGTACCTTGGATCTTGCATGCTTCAATGGAAGGTTCTTCACATTCAACGATAGGATCACATCACTGGCCTTGAAGATAGGTTCTTCAAGAATGATATCTACTCTTGCTATTCATATACCAAAGCTTGAAGCATCATTAAAATTCTCCTCTATCTTGAAGTAGGAAAAAGTTATCCTATTCAGAAAAAATTGGCAGCAAGTGGGGTCTATTTAGGTGATATTTGATCTCCTTGGACTTGTCTTCACCAAGGCTTTGATACCATGTTAAAATTTGCAAGTTCAATGCAAAAATTTAAAATTCTTTGCAAAAACTTGAAATTTCTATGCATAAATGAATGTACTTGTAGAAAATTGATTGTAGTTTGCAAAAAGCTTAATGTACTTTGCAGAAAACTGAATATATTTTGCATAAAGTTGAATGTACTTTTCAGAAAAATGAATGTAATTTACAAAAAAATGAATGTAATTTGCAAAATTTTGAATGTACTTTGCAAAAAACTGAATGTACTTTGCAGAAAATTGAATGTACTATGTTGTTACAATTACTTAGAATGAAAATTTATTCTTCACAACTTTTCATATCAGAAATTGTAGATAGAACTTAAACTTAAGGATCATATGAAAACAACAAAGCACAAATATGAGACACTGGGAGTTAGGTCCAATGACCAGGGAAAAACCCACAAGGGGAAAATTCAAATGATTCTTCTTCTATTATATTTCTTCAATTCTTCAACATAATATATATATAGCGAGAGAATGAGAATGAATAAAGTCACCAATGTTTGATCAACTTGCAACTGGAGTTCTCTTTATCTGTGCTTGAATATATCTTCCTTATCTTGATTATATCTTGTCTTACACACTTGCTCTGTTGTGAAACCGGCTCCAAAAATAGAATAAAATAGATATCAACGCCTTAGAAATAAGCCACCTCAAGGGGGGAACCCCCAATACAATACATGAATGAACAATTCTTGGATGATACAAATGAAAAAACCTCCTTTCTATATATAGGTGTCCATGGGGCCACAATGTAATCCTAGCTGACCTAACAATAATAATGTAAGGGCACAATAATAACAATATTGGGGTTACAGGGGTACAACAATAACAATAAGGGGGTTACACTAACAATAACAAGGGACTATACTAGTAATATAGGGACCTAACATGCTCCTCTCCTTCAAAAAAGTTTTTTCCTCAATGCTTGAGTAGTTTCGGGTGCTTTTGTATAAAATTCTCATCCTCCCATGTAGAATATTCAGTGGGTAAGTTCTTCCATTTGATGAGATACTCTGAAATTGATCGATTTCGTAGCTTTCGAGTTATTGTTTCCATGACCACTTCAAGTTCCAACATAGTTTTTCCTTCCTCATCAAGTTCTAGAAATATTGTTTGAACTAGAAGTTTGTCCCCTATAACCTTTTTTAAGCAAGAAACATGGAAAATTGGATGCACTCGCGAAGAAGCAGGAAGCTCCAATTTGTATGTCATAGTAACAATCTTTTGCAACACCTTGTAATGACCATAGTAATTTGGAAATAATTTATTATCCTTCTTAGCTTGCTTGAGGGACATTTGTTTTTATGGTTTTAGCCGTAAAAATACCCAGTCTCCCACATCAAAACTTCTCTCACTGCGATGTTGATCTGCCTGTTCTTTCATTTGATTTTGTGCCAAATTTAGGTTATCCTTTAAGAGTAGAAGAACTTCTTGTTGATGCTTGATGTGATCCTCCACTGCTTGAACCCTAGAATTTTCCCTTAAATAAGATGTGATGGATGGTGACTAATTATCTCCAATTATATAAATAGGTCATTTTTATTCATGATACAAGGAAAGTGTATATATATAGAAGCTGAAGTGCTTATATTATTTACTAACCTGGATACAAAACAACGAAGATCTCCTTCCAAACATTTATTTACTATCTCAGTTTGACCATCAGATTGAGGATGATAAGATGAGCTATGACTAGTTAATTTTTAAATAAGAAAATGTTCATCCAAATTTCTGTAAAATGAGATCCATTCATACAATAAACTTCGAGGTTTCCATCTTTTAGCTTTTAGATTGTTTACACCTAATTTAGCAACTATACTTGCTTTAAATGGATGAGATAATGCACAAAAGTGTGCATACTTGGTAAGTCTATCAACTACCACCATGATGACACTCTTTCCTTCAGACTTAGGTAAACCTGTGATAAAATCCATTGAAATCTCCTCCCAACGTTGACTTGGAATGGATAAAGGTTGTAGAAGACCCGAGGTCTTAATTGTCTCGACTTTATTTTGCTGGCAAACCAAACATTCCACCACAAACTTTTGAATATCAGATTTAAGGCCATCCCAAAAAAAATATTTCTTCACCCTGTGGTAAGTTTTTAAAAATCTCAAATTGTCCTCTAAAGAAATGCTTGTTCAACACAATATTTTAACAGTTTGGAATTATTTAAATATGTCGTCTTTACCTTTTTATAGAATCATTTTTCCAACTAAGTAATATGAAGATGCTGGATCTTTCTAGTTGAATGGAGTTTACTTCTTGATCCTTCTTCCATTCTTCACTTAAGCAGGTTATCCAATCTAGTTGGATAATAGAAATGGCACAAAGCAATGCTTCCACCTCTTCATCCTTTCTTGAGAGTGCATCTACAACAAAATTTAGCTTCCATTTTTTGTAGATGATTTAAAAGTCATAACCCAACATCTTTGTGACCCATTTTTGCTGCTCTTTTGAAAATAGTCTTTGTTCCAAAATGTGTTTAAGACTATCACAATCAGTCTTTACCTTGAAGTGTCTTCCCATTAGGTAATCTCTCCATTTATTTAGTGCATGTATTATTTCCAACATTTCCTTCTCATAAATATCCTTTTTTAATTACTTTCCTTTGATTGAACGACTTTCAAAAGTACTAGGTCTCCCTTCTTGCATTAAAACAACACCAATTCCATTTCCTGAGGCATCACATTCCACAATAAAGGTTTTTGTGAAGTCTGGCATAGCTAAGACTGGTGCTAGGCACATTGCCTCTTTAATATGTTCAAAGGCCTTACTTTCTTCAGGAGTCCATGAAAATGCATCTTTCTTTAATAATGTTGTTAGAGGTGATGCTATTCTCCCATTATTCTTAACAAAATTGTGATAATATCCTGTTAACCCGAGAAATATGCGCAACTACTTTCTGGTTGTGGGGACTTTCCATTCCTTAATGGCTTTAATTTTGTTAGGGTCTAACTTAACACCCTCATGAGATACAATATGACCCAGATATTCCACCTCTTGCACCCTATCAACATGTTGAACATGATCCTTGCAAGACCTGCTATAGATTAGTGTATCATCAAAAAATACTAGCACAAATTTTCTAAGGAAGGGTTTGAAAATGGAATTCATCAACCCTTGAAATGTATAAGGTGCATTGGTAAGGCCAAAATTCATGACCAAAAATTCATAGTGACCCTCATGAGTTTGAAATGTTGTTTTCGGAATATCTTCTGTCTTCATTCTAATTTGATGATATCATGAATGAAGATCCAACTTTGTAAAATAAATTGCTCCATGTAATTCATCCAATAATTCATCAATCACAGGAATGGGAAATTTATATTTAATAGTGATCTTATTGAGCTCCCTATAATCCGGACACATACATCATGATCCATCTTTCTTGTGCACCAATACTACTGGGGCAGAGAAAGAACTTTGACTAGGTTGAATTATACCAACCTCTAACATTTTTGCAATCATACGTTCAATTTCACTCTTTTGGACATAAGGATATCTATAAGGCCTGATGTTTGGAGGATCACTTCCTGGAATCAAATGAATACCATGATCATGAGCACGAATAGGTGGGAGTCCTTTGGGAGTATCAAACACCTTGGAATGATTTTCCAAGACTTTTTGGAGATCTGGAAAAATAGATGATTTGATGTTGGAACTTCTAGTGAGAATAATTGTGAAATTACGCCTCATTGTTCTTTATTCAGAATATTTTTCATGACATTAGAGCTTATTATATTTCCTGGCTTCCTTGTGATACCCCATAATTCGATTTCCTTTCCTTCCTAAAAAAATTTCAAGAAAATTTCTTGAAATTAAAACCTACCGTCCCAAAGATTGCAACCATTGTACTCCTAGTACAACATTAGCACCTCCCATTGGGATGGAAAGCATTGGACTATTAAATAAATATTCCCCCATGGATAGCTTGATATTATGGCATTTTCCCGAGCAATTTATAGTTCCTCCATTTGCAACCATCACTTGACATTTTGGTGTTAGGTATAGGAAACAATTCAATTCCTTGGCTACCTTACAATGAATACAATTATGGTTACTACCTGAATCAATCAACATTGTTACCTTTTTCTTCTTGATATGTCCTATCTTGAGAGTTTGAGGAGTGGTAATTCCTGCCAATGCATTACATGATATGGTCGGACTCATTTCTTCTTCTTCTAGGGTTTCTTCCTGGTGTATATCCTCTTCTTTTGAAGTTTCTTGTTCATTTTCGTCTTCCTCTGTACAATCTATGTTAAATAATTTCTTCTCAGCACACTTATGACCTTTAGTGTATTTTCTATCAGAACTGTAGCAAAGCCCTTTTGCTCTTTTTTCTTCCAATTGTTGTGGTGTCAACCTTGTAGGTTGTGGAAGTTTAGGAGTAGCAAAACTTGCATCTTTATAGATGTGAGTGGTAAGCTTCCTTGTCGCCATAATTTTACATTCAATTTTTCTTGCCAACCTGAATGCCTTCTCCAATGAATCAGGTTCCCAAACGCGAACTTCATGTTGGATGTTATCCTTTAAATTCCCTATGAAGACATAAATCCTATGTTCCTTTGGAATATCAGTTACCCTTATATTCAATTTTTTGAAGTCCTCAATGTGCTCCACCACTAAACCCTTTTGTTTGAGATTTATCAATTGGCTAAAGAAGGTGTTTCTCTTTGTATCCTCATAATGTGCTATCTGTTCCTGGTAAAAATTGACCAAGTGATAATTTTTTTACGGGAAACAAAGCCATCGATACCATACAAATGTATTTTGTTTCACAATGCAAAGTGCCAATGCATAACTTTTGTGTGTTTTTCGCATTATTGAGATAAAAATATTGCTCCATATGTAGTAAAATTATTGAGATAAAATTATGCCTTTTGAAATGAGAGGTAAAATTTCCTATTTATATTGGTTTCCCATGATTATTTTAATAAGCCGAAAGATTTATAGGCATGTTACCCTCAAGGAAAGCATAGTCATCTCCTAAAAAGCTAGCCTTAAATACAATGACAAACCCTCTCCAAAAGACACATCGACCTAGCTCACTGTCAATTTGGCTTATTATCATGGGAAACCAATATAAATAGGAAATTTTACCTCATTTCAAAAGGCATGATTTCATCTCAATAATGCGAAAAACACATAATTTTCGCAATTAGTGGGAACAGAATATGAAAATTTTATATTTTTTGTTTGGAATATGAAGGTTGATGGAGGATAGACACCAATAATAATCAGATTTACTGTTATTGGCCCATTGTACTTGCGGCATGTAACATACAAAATCATTTACAAAGGCTTATCAAGTATGTACTTTGGATAATGAAATAAAATTGTATTATAGAGGAGAAACAAACAAATCATCTTCCTTTTTACAAATAACAGAAAAACAGGGACTCCATGTACTGCATATATGTGAGAAAGAGATCAGGAAGAAGAAACAAAGTGTATAGGTATATGATATTCCTTTTTCAACTAAAATACATGACACAGTTGACTTAGATCAATGTTGAACTGAAACCTAACACAACTAAAATCATAATACCCATAAAATAAGTAAATTACAAAGAGGAAATAATAGAATGACTAATAAACATAGAGAAACACATCTCCAAAGCATCATGCCATAAGAATCCTTGCAAATACTAATTGGGAAACCTCAACCATAATTATTTTATTCATAAAATATCAATCACAGTGACTTAGATCTCAAAACAATTCACAATACTCTCCAACCATTCTTACTTCCAACTTCTGGCATTAAATAGCCATACACTAGAAGAAAAGACAAGTCTAGATGCCCTGCATCTTTGATCCGTGGAGTGGATCGAATCAAACTGAAAAGAGGAAACTTAATCATGTTACAGTCTTTTTCCTTAAATGTAAAAGACAAAAACATTTCGATCATCATCAACTTATCCTAAATACAAAGTGTCTAAATGTTAGGTCCCTATATTACTAATATAGTCCCTTATTGTTGTTAGTGTAACCCCCTTACTGTTATTATTGTACCCCTGTAACCCCTATATTGTTATTATTGTGCCCTTACATTATTATTGTTAGGTTAGCTAGGATTACATTGTGGCCCCATGGACTCCTATATAGAGAAAGGAGGTTTTTTCAAATGTATCGTCCAAGAATTTTTCATTCATGTAATGTATTGAAGGTTTCCCCCTTGAAGTGGCTTATTTATAAGGCGTTGATATCTCATTCCTTCTATTTTTTGAGCTGGTTACACAACATTTGGTATCAGAGCTTTGGATTCTAGGGTTTTGCTGCACCAAACAGGTCATCGTGGAATTTTCACTATAATTTTTTTTCTATGAAGGTTCAGAAGCTGAAATTTTTAGAGAGCGAAGTTGAACTCCTGAGGAAGTTCTTCAAAAAATTTCAGAGCTTTTTTCGCAATATTTTCAGAGATATGATATGTGGAAGTTAGGTCTTTTTCAAGCTCCCGAATTTCATCGCAAAGAGGTGATCATGGGAAAATATTCATAACTCTCTCTCTCTCTGAGCATCGGATTGGAATTCTGTAAGTGCCTAGAAGTACACAGACTGTAGTTTCTTTTCTATCAATTTCAGAGCCGAAGGAGCAAACAATGACACATGGCAAGTCGTACAAGTTCGCTCTACTGAACTAGTCCATAATTAGGTCATTGTGGGAGATTGGAGATAACTTTGTCTTGAAGAATCCAAATCAGGTCAGACCTGTGGCATTAGAAAGAGGATTCAGACGGCTACCATAGGGTAAAATTTCAGATATTTAAGATCTGTAATCACAGAGATAATTCAATTTCAATATTGAGCTCCTCAAAAGCAAGAAAAAGGTGTGTATTTTTTTTCCGAATTGCATAAGTTTTGTTTGAAGAATCAATTTGAATTGATTCCAAGGGCATATTGTAGAATAGATATCATTATTGGGTTCTAAAATGCCCCCTAAAAAGAATTCAACACCCATTAAGCCTTCAGAAGGCTCTACTATGGCTCATGAAGATGAAGAAATGCAACATGACATAACAAAATTACAAGAGAAAATGCACCAAATTTCGCTCTCGCAAAGAGCAACAAAAAATGAAATGGATGTTTTGAAGAAAAGCGTGGAAGCTAAGATGGATGGTTTGAAGAAAGGTATGGAAGCTATGATGGAAGGTTTGAAAGATGGTATGGAAGAAAAAATGGAAGGTTTGAAGGATGGTATGGAAGAAAAAATGGAAGGCTTGAAGGAAGGTTTATCAAAGTTGATACAAGAAATGATTCCTAATGGCGAAAATATAGTAGAAGAAACTCATAATGAGGACAAAACAAATGTTAATCGTGATTTCATAAACTCTAATGCTGGATTGAAGAACCACCATATTCCAAATATGGATATGAGGAAAATTGATGGCAAGAATCCTGTAACATGGATACTACAGATGGAGCAATATTTTGATCTTAATAATGTGCAAAACACACAAAACGTACGCATTGCAACTTTACATTTATAACAAAATACATTTGTATGGTATTGATGGCTTTTCTCCTGTAAAAAAATTGTCACTTGGTCAATTTTTACGGAGGAAATGATAGCACATTATGAAGATACAAAGAGCAACACCTTCTTTAGGCAATTGATAAATCTCAAACAAAAGGGTTTAGTAGCGGAGCACATTGAGGACTTCCAAAAATTGAATATAAGGGTAACTGATATTCCAGAGGAACACAGGATTGATTTCTTCATAGGGACTTTAAAGGATAACATCCAATGTGAAGTTCGCGTTTGGGAACTTAATTCATTGGAGAAAGCATTCAAGTTGGCAAGAAAATTTGAATGTAAAATTATGGCGACAAGGAAGCCTACCACTCACATCTATAAATATGGAAGTGTTGCTACTCCTAGACTTCCACAACCTACAGGTTGACACCACAACAATTGGAAGAAAAAAGAGCAAAAGGGCTTTGCTACAGTTGTGATAGCAAATACACTAAATGTCATAAGTGTGCTAAGAAGAAATTATTTTACATAGATTGTGAAGAGGAGGAAGAAAATGAAGAAGAAACTTCAAAAGTAGAGGATATACACCAGGAAGAAACCCTAGAAGAAGAAGAAACGAGTATGACCATATCATGTAATGCATTGGCAGAAATTACCACTCCTCAAACTCTCAAGATAGAAGGACATATCAAGAAGAAAAAGGTAATAGTATTGATTGATTCGGGTAGTACCCATAATTTTATTCATTGTAAGGTAGCCAAGGAATTGAATTGTTTCCTATACCGAGCACTAGAATGTCAAGTGATGGTTGCAAATGGAGGAACTATAAATTGCTCTAGAAAATACCATAATATCAAGCTAACCATGGGGGAATATGTATTGAATAGTCCAATGCTTTCCATTCCTATGGGAGGTGTTGATGTTGTACTAGAAGTACAATGGTTACAATCTTTGGGGACGGTAGCTTTTAATTTTCAAGAACTTTTCTTGAAATTTTTTTCAGAAGGAAAGGAAGTTGAATTACAAGGTATTTCAGGGAAGCCAGGAAGGATAATAAGCTCTAATGTCATGACAAAGCTTCTAAAGAAAGAACAACGAGGCGTAATTGCACAATTATGCTCACTAGAAATTCCAACATCAAAATCATCTATTTCTGCAGATCTCCAACAAGTCTTGGACAATCATTCCAAGTTTTGAAACTCCCAAAGGACTCCCACCTATTCGTGATCATGATCATGCTATTCATTTGATTCCAGGAAGTGTTCCTCCAAACATCAGGCCTTATAGATATCCTTATGTCCAAAAGAGCGAAATTGAATGTATGATTGCGAAAATGTTAGAGGCGGGTATAATTCAACCTAGTCAAAGTTCTTTCTCTGATCCTGTAGTATTGGTACACAAGAAGGATGGATCATGGCGCATGTGTCCGGATTATAGGGAGCTCAATAAGCTCACCATTAAAGATAAATTTCCCATTCCTGTGATTGATGAATTATTGGATGAATTACATGGAGAAATTTGTTTTACCAAGTTGGATCTTCGTTCAGGATATCATCAAATTAGAATGAAGACTGAAGATATTCCAAAAACAGCATTTCGAACTCATGAGGGTCTTTATGAATTTTTGGTCATGCCTTTTGGCCTTACCAATGCACCTTCTACATTTCAAGGGTTGATGAATTCCATTTTCAAACCCTTCCTTAGAAAATTTGTGCTGGTATTCTTTGATGATATACTAATCTATAGCAGGTCTTGGAAGGATCATGTTGAACATGTTGACAGGGTGCTCAAACTATTGCAGGAGAAACAATTATATGCAAAAATATCCAAATGTTTCTTTGGAGTACAAGAGGTGGAATATCTGGGTCATATTGTATCTAACGAGGGTGTTAAAGTAGACCCTAACAAAATTAAAGCCATTAAGGAATGGAAAGTCCCCACAACCATAAAGAAGTTGCGAGGATTTCTCGGGTTAACAGGGTATTATCGCAAGTTTGTTAAGAATTATGAGAGAATAGCAGCACCTCTAACAACATTATTGAAGAAAGATGCATTTTCATGGACTCTTGAAGCAACTAAGGCCTTTGAACATCTTAAAGAGGCAATGTGCCTAGCACCAATCTTAGCTACGCCAGACTTCACAAAAACCTTTATCATGGAATGTGATGCCTTGGGAAATGGAATTGGTGTTGTTTTAATTGAAGAAGGAAGACCCACTGCTTTTCAAAGTCGTTCAATCAAAGGAAATTATTTACAAAAGGCTATTTATGAGAAGGAAATGTTGGCAATACTACATGCACTAAAGAAATGGCGACTTTACCTAATGGGAAGACACTTTAAGGTAAAAACTGATCATGATAGTCTTAAACACTTTTTGGAACAAATACTATCTTCAGAAGAGTAGCAAATTGGGTCACAAAGATGTTGGGTTATGACTTTGAAATCATCTACAAAAAAGGGAAGCTAAATGTTGTTGTAGATGCACTCTCAAGAAAGGATGAAGAGGTGGAAGCATTGCTTTGTGCCATTTATATTATCCAAACAGATTAGATAACCGAAGCAAGGGATGAATGGAAGAAGGATGAAGAAGTGTGGACACTCATCCAAAATTTGCAGCAAGATCCTAGTACATCTGATACATTTAGTTGGAAAAATGATTCCTTATGGTACAAAGATTGCTTATATATTTGAAAGAATTCCCAACTAAAACAAAAGATTCTTTTGGAATTGCACACTTCTCCTTTAGGAGGACACTCGGGATTTTTAAAAACTTACCATAGGGTGAAGAAAGCTTTTTGTTGGGATGGCCTTAAATCTGATATTCAAAATTTTGTGGCGGAATGTTTGGTTTGCCAACAAAATAAAATTGAGACAATTAAGACCCCAGGTCTTCTACAACCTTTATCCATTCCAAGCCAACGTTGGGAAGATATTTCAATAGATTTTATCACAGGTTTACCTAAGTCCGAAGGAAGGAGTGTCATCATGGTGGTAGTTGATAGACTTACCAAGTATGCACACTTTTGTGCATTATCTCGTCCATTTAAATCAAGTACAGTTGCTACGGCATTTATGGAAACAATTCAAAAGCTACATGGAAACCCGAAGATTATTGTAAGCGGCAGAGATCCCATTTTTATAGGAAATTTTTGGACGGAATTATTTTCTTGTTTGGGTACTCAACTAGCTCATAGCTCATCTTATCATCCTCAATCCGATGGTCAAACAGAGATAGTGAATAAATGTTTGGAAGGATATCTTCGTTGTTTTGTATCTAATAAAAAAGCACAATGGGTCAAGTGGTTACCTCTCGCTGAATGGTGATATAACACTTCCTTCAATACTGCAGCAAAAAATACCCCATTTATGGCACTTTATGGATATCATCCACCGTCCATCACATCTTCTTTAAGGGAAAATTCTAGGGTTCAAGCAGTGGAGGATCAGATCGATCATCAACAAGAATTTCTCCAACTCTTAAAGGATAACCTAAATTTGGCACAAAATTGAATGAAACAATAGGCAGATCAACATCGCAGTGAGAGAATTTTTGATGTGGGAGACTGGGTATTTTTACGGCTACAACCATACAAACAAAAGTCCCTCAAGAAAGCTAAGGATAATAAATTATCGCCAAAGTACTATGGTCCTTACAAGGTGTTGCAAAAGATTGGTACTATGGCATACAAATTGGAGCTTCATGCTTCTTTGCGAGTGCATCTAATTTTCCATGTTTCATGCTTAAAAATGGTTATAGGGGACAAACTTCCAATTCAAACAATATTTCCAGAACTTGATGAGGAAGGAAAAACCATATTGGAACCTGAAGCAGTCACGGAAACAAGAAGAACTCGACAGCTACGAAATCGATCAATTTCAGAGTATCTCATCAAATGGAAGAACTTACCCACTGAAGATTCTACATGGGAGGATGAGAATTTTATACAAAAGCACCCGAAGCTACTCAAAAGTTGAGGACAACACTTTTTTGAAGGAGAGGAGCATGTTAGGTCCCTATATTACTAGTATAGTCCCTTATTGTTGTTAGTGTAACCCCCTTACTGTTATTATTATACCCCTGTAACCCCCATATTGTTATTATTGTGCCCTTACATTATTATTGTTAGGTCGGCTAGGATTACAATGTGCCCCAACAGGATTACATTGTGGCCCCATGGACTCCTATATATAGAAAGGAGGTTTTGTCAATTGTATCATCCAAGAATTGTTCATTCATGTAATGTATTGGAGGTTGCCCCCTCGAAGTGGCTTATTTCTAAGGTGTTGATATCTCATTTCTTCTATTTTTGGAGCTGGTTACACAACACTAAATCCTTGAAATGTTGTCCATACCCATATCCTTCAGCACAAAAGTAGCAACAAAAGTGAACTTGCAATGAACTCAGTCTGTGTTGCGCAGCAGCTAGGTAGAATGCCTCATTGTCATGTTTTTTCCCAAAATTATGACACTTGGCTCATGATTCACTACCTGACCCAAATTCAAACTCAGCAGCACCTCCAACCACTCAAATTATAACTGTTGGCACCCTCGAAAACATGAGAAGACCTATGCGCAGCAGCTGCGCAACGTATTTACAACAGACCTGTGTTTTGGGTATATCTCCCAAACAATAACACCTGTGTAAAAACTGAAGGAGGCTATTGTAAATGATATTTGTTTGAAAGAGCCTTCAAAATTTCTATAGATACCCACCAATACATACAAGACAAAGTCTCTTAGGAGGGCCTATTAGCTCTTGGTTATCCTTTCTTGTATAATCTATTGTCAACAGAGCACAGAGACCTTTCCTAAAAGGTGGGAAGTCTTATTAAACCAGGTTGTGAACGAGGGGAAGGTGTTCAACTGGTTAGATCTATTCGCTCAAGAGTTGAGAATCCATGTAGAAAATTCTTGGAATCCTCCCAATGGTAGGCAAGAAATATTCTATATGTCTGCATATTTACTGGATGTGTTATGTGCAAAAAATGCAATCCCTGGCATAAGTTGTATTTGGATACCTCGAGCCCCTACTATGTACATTCACTGTAGATTTATCTCGAATTGCAGCCATCGAGGAGTAATGGAGAAGCTAACTGACCACTTCCTCATTCCAATGTAGAAGATGATATTTCAGGAAGAACCACCTTGCATGTCACAAGGAGAAATGGAGGATATAGCAGAGATCGCAGATTGGTTTACCTAATGCAATGGAACCTTCCTTAGAATGTTCGGTGCTCATAATTCACCACATATTTGCCAATGTTTGCCACCAACAAGCTTGTCATGCAAGAAGTTTCATATCACCTCTCCATAGGGTTGTCAGCAGCCTTTCATGGGAAGAAGAAAGTAGCATGGCCAACTCTTCCTATGAAAATTGGATTGTATGAGATGAATAACCTGAAGGTCGCGGATACTGAAGGAAAGGTGATAGAGAAACTTTCATTCGGTACTCGAGACTTTAATTTGTACAATCCCCGTAGTATTTACAAACACCACTATGCGATATATACTTCCAATGGCTCAGTGGGACATTTCATTGGTCGGAGGAGGATCCATGGAAGAATTACTATAATTCCTTTAGAACCGGCAAACCGGTCAGTTTTGCAGGAACTTCACAAGTAACTCTGCAGAAGGAAGCTTCTCCAAAAGAAAAACTAGTAGAAGGGAGAAACCTCACGCAAGATAAGGGAAAGAGAAAGGTGTAGCAACAACAGAAGATTTATATCTGAGGAAAATAAACGAGCATAACAAGGATATTTCGATGGTTATTTTCCGTGGGATTGATACTATAGACTTGAGCTTCATTTTTGTGGATTTTTCATGGCACCTTTAACAAATTTATTTTATTTTCGTTGCACCTGAAGCAGAACCTTATTCGGCCTTTTTTTTAACATACCTATTGTTCTTGGAGCAGAATTTTATGCCCTCATCTAGCAACAGACCTCGATACCTTACTAGCTCACATTACACAAATATTATAGTCCTTTTGTAGCTCACATTTTTCATAGAAATTATGGTTCTTTTATAGCTCGCATTTTCCACAGAGATTATGGTTCTCCTATAGCTCGCATTTCACAAAGACTATAATTCTTTTGTAGCTCGCATTTTTCATAGAGATTATGGTTCTCCTGTAGCTTGCATTCATTCAAACAAGTAGTCCTTTAGGAAGCTTGTATATCACAGAAATATACCACATAGCTCTGAACTCTTCTTCCAAAGATAAGCCTGAACTTGTAAGCTCAAGTAATTACGAAAACAAGAGCATTAGAAACATGTTCCTAAGTTTTGAATATATTGAAATAGGTTCCTAATTTTTGAATATATTGATCTTTAGTCCTTTGTAAAACAATCCTTACAAACTACAATCCTCGCAAACTGCCACATAATGGGCTGGAAATTTGAAAGTGACAAGTTCTTGTTTGGTGGAGCCTTCTCATTCGTAAGAATTGGGTTGCAAGGCTAGTTCATTTTTTGTTGCATGCGGGTCAACTACTTGCACACTTAAGGCAGGGACTTGCTGCCCAGCAACCCCCCCTTGTTTTAGCTTAGAACTAGTTCTGCTTTTGTTTAAAAATAAATTGCCCAATATTTGTTTTATTTACCACAACGGTCTCCCTTTGCATTTTGTTTGTAACTTAGTTAGCTACCATTTTGATACTCTTTATGCAAACCATATGTTTCATTTATATTTGCAATATAGGAAGTAGCCTTAAGATCTCATGGAGATGTAGAGAAGGCCCAATATTTTATTGACTAAAGGAATTGGAAAAAATTTAAGAAAAAATATAAGAAAATGTATATAAATCTTCTCATCATAATTATGGTAAAGGTTATAAATTTACAATAATAATATTGGTTATTGAAAAAAACACAAATGTATAAAGAAAGTTATATTTTATGAAAAATATAATTAATTTAAGAATATAATTACTTGCAGGTTTATTATTGAAAAAAACACAGATGTATAAGGAAGATTATATTTTATAAAAAAAATATAATTAACTTAATAATCTAATCATTTTAATAGGAAGATTTATTTTGAGAAGAGAGTGCTAAATTTTAATATTTTTTATTATAAATATCACATATATACTCAAAATTTAATAAGAAATAATATCCTTTATCATTGTGGCAGTAACTTAATTTAACAATCTAGCTTTGTCTATCAACATTCATGAGCTACAATTATATAGCTTGTGACAGTCCTAGTCTACTATAATTTCAGAAAATTTTAATGAAAAAATGAATTTAAAATTATATATAATTTTATGCAAATGTTTAATGAAATTATCATGAAAATTGTGTTTAATATGATATTAACAAGCAATTTTATGTAACTGTGCTTATGAAAGAGATGACTTAGTGTAATGTTGATGTTGTATTGTTAAACAATTTGACTCACTAAAATTACATAAAAATGAAATTTAAAAAATTAGAATAATATAAAATATTAATAACTAATAATTATATTGATAATTTTAATTTTAATTAATAACTAAACTAGCTTAGATCCATCTTAACTCTAGTTCTATCAAGTGTCAAGAAGGATAAAATCTGTTGAAGTGCAAACCTTTTTTAAAGTGAAAAGATATTTGGTCCTTGGTGCTTAGTAGATTATGATTTAAAATGAAATCTAAATTGATTTAATTATTAATAATAATAATAACTATAATAATAATAATAATTATTATTATTATTATTATTATTATTATTATTATTATTATCCATGAAGTATACATCAATGGATTTGAGGGGTTTAATCTAGGTTCCAAGTTCAAATTTTATAGAAAAAGGTTGAGGATGAAAGCTACTTTGAAAGAGTGTATAAAGAATTAAACTATTCTCACGTGTATAGGCTCAATCTATCACACAATCTTGGATACATTATCTCAATGTGAACTGATCATTCTTTTTCTATCCAACAAATTAGCTAGGCCTAACTTAAACTCAACATAATCATTTTAACACAAATTTATAAATATTTTAAAATATAAATTATAAAAATATATAAATATTAAAAAACTTTTGATTTAGTAAAATCTGATCGTGAGTGGTTAAATTTTGATTATTTAAATGAAACTGAAAATCAAATAACTAAGTAGAAGCCGACCTCCTTGAAAACCTTGAGAGTGCTCTTGACGCATAACCCATCTACATCATTTATATATGTAATGGAGTAGAACAAAACACGTACAGAGATCGATTATAGACACTCTTTGAAAGAAGAGGTAGAAATCTGTAGTGTGCGAGACTCGTTGGATTTGTTATCTAATTAATAGTATTCGATATGACAGGAGGTAATACCATGGAGAGTAATTCTATGCAATCGGTGCAGAATGAAGTCATACAAGAGGAAGAGATGATATCATCATCAATTCCACCTGAATTAGAAAACCAAATGGGTGACCTGTGTATTGAGAACAGCATTCAGCCAAATATTACAAATACAAGCACAAATCCTGATGACACATTAAATAGAAGTAGAGTTCCCGAAGAAACGCTGCAACAACAACATCAACTCCACTTTCATCCGATCATGC
This sequence comes from Pinus albicaulis, assembly GCA_034641835.2. Taxonomy (NCBI): domain Eukaryota; kingdom Viridiplantae; phylum Streptophyta; class Pinopsida; order Pinales; family Pinaceae; genus Pinus; species Pinus albicaulis. The sequence goes on along the minus strand of CM076579.1, from coordinate 11,598,183 downwards.
AGCTGCGGCGGCAACAGAGTCAACAACGCCACTGTCGCCGTCACCGTCACGGCCACCTTCACCTGCGGGGTGGTCACCTTCTTCGGCTGCGGGGTCCACAGTATCTTATGGCACGGGAACGTCGCGGCCGCTTTAATATTCAGCAACTCAATCATCATCGCTATGATCTTCATCCACATCCGCGACGACGGTATCTAATTCATCCACAATCGCACCTGCAACACCCTTCTCTTGCCAGGAATCAAAATGAAAGTAACCGCATTCAGGCGCTCGCCATGAGCGACCACAACCGCATTAATTAAACTTGGGAAGTGTTTCATTCTCGAGGCTGGTGATGAATCTGTGCTTGGTTGATGTTGATCAAAATTTGTGAGTGTTGTTACATTGTTTCATTGAGCGATTAGAATTGAGACATGAGACTTTTCACTTTCCTTTTTTTAATAGACATTTTAAAGGAAAAGCCTAGCATCACCTTAAAAAGAGATATTTTGTGTTTATTTGATGGTTGGGAAAAGCTTTGTATAACCTTAAAAAGAGATGTTTTATGCTTATTTGATTATTAAATTTATTTGAGTGTATTGGGTCATATTAGGGGTCTACCAATATGATAAAGTCTACTCCTCTAGATTATGTGTCTTTCTAAGTCAAATTTCTCTTGTCTATGTCATTTTCACTTACCTAGAATATCTTACAAGTCCTTGAGAATTTTTCACATTGTGAGTCATTTTCCATTTTTTTTGGGACAATATCTACTTGCCTAGAATATTTTGCAAGTCTTCAATATGTTTTCCCACTTGATTAGGAAGATTCCCACTTGCATGTACTATGACATCATCCCCTAGATATTTTAAAGTTTGGATGACCATATAACCATTTGATGGCATTTTAATTAGTGGCTAAACATTTTATTTCATACTTGGACAAATTTACATTTCTCCTTAGCCATTCTTCTCCTTGTTAGGTATTTTTATTTGATCCATAAGATACATGGTGGCCATAAAAGAGACACACACCCTATAGATAAATAGGCTCTCTCCATGAATGACCTTAGGCATTTCATTTAATTAGGAAAATTTATAGACCCTTAGGATTTTTTCTACATTGTTGGTTTCCTAATCTATATCCTAGGGAGCTTTTTAACATTCACGAATGTTTAAATCATCCCTCTAAACATTTCATTCATGGATTTTTTATTTAACTTCTCCACTAGGAATTTCATTCACCTATAAGTTAATTATTTTCATCTTGTAATCCACAAATCCATTTTTTCACAGCCAACACGTGATTACCTTGGTTATCAATTTTGTGGCTATCTTGGTATGATTGGAAATTTTTAAGTGAAGAATGGTAAAAAAAAATGTAACTTAGATTTGGAAATCAGAATATGTTTTTTTAAAGGAAGTTGTTTCTTCATAATATATTTTAAACTTTGTTGTTTCTATCAAATTATATCATAGTAGTTTCCTCATTAAGTGAGACACCATTGTTAAAAATTTGAAAAGAACATTGTAAACCTCAACATGGATAAATAAAACAAAGAAATGTTGGAGACTTAACAGATATCAATGCTCAACTTCAAGAAGAGAATGAAATATTGAAGGAGAAGCTCCAAATGTTCAAAAAGAGGATGCCAAAAATGGAGAAGTACCTTCATACCTTTTCCAAACTATTGTGATTGATGAAGAAGAAATTTAATGAATTCATAGACTTCCTTACAATAGTCAACACATATTTGGACAATAAAAAAATGTAGCTTGTACACAGGGGAGAATGTGATTTAGTTGGTTCGGTAGTGTATTCGGCGCATGTGCATATGAAATACACTTTTCTTAGTAGATAGGCTACTCACCTACATAAGAGTCACGAGCCAAAATGGTTTGATAAACGTTAGTGGAACAAGTTCAACATGTAATAATCTAAGTTATAAAGGAAACATATCATGCTACATAAACAATAAAAGAAAAACAAAACAACATGCACAAGATACATGCTAGATAGAGAAAACACACTAATAACTCAAAAATGGAGAGCTTCTCCCTTTATTAGGTGTTGGTGGTAGTAGAAGATAGAATTCTAAATCCCTTTTAGTGGATCCTTCGAGCTACAGAGCTCCAATATCCAAGACAAGAGGATCTCTTCCCCTCAAGTTTTCAGCAAGCCTCTCTTTCCTCTCAAAGGATGGTAGATTGACGAACATGTGGTGAACTCCTCTCTCTTGGACTGAGATGTTGGATGGCCAACAACTGAGTCCTTGCAATCCTCCTACTGCTGGACAACACAAGCTGGTTTTTTATGGAAAAAGTTGGCCAGCATAACAATGTGTCTCCCATTCTTCTTCCAAAGGTTGGCTTTGATAGACCACTTTCAAATTTTCCCTCCTTCTCTTGGCCTAAGATGGATGTTGACACAAGAGTGGAGGTATGATTCATTTGTGTGCTGCAAAAGGCCTCAAGGTGGCTCAAACGCAACTGTACTTGATTAGGTTGAGTGGGAACCTTTTTAAACAAGTTTTCCAAGTGGTCCCAAATAGTGGCATTACCCCATCCTCAGGACCATGCAACTGCACTTTGCGTAAAAAACCCTTTTTGCCTACGCGTTGTCCATAAATTTGTCCTTTGACATTAGGAAGAATTAAATTTTTGGCTCTTCCTAATGTATTCCTTCTCTGGAAACTTTTATATGTACCTTCTACTTGACATTCTCAATGTCTTTTTCCCATATGATTTTCTAGTGTTAACAGTTTCCCCTCAATGTATGAGGTCTAGGAAGAACTGTATAGCCGAAATACATTATGGTTTCTTTTTTCTGTGATTCTTTTGAGAAAGAGAGAGAGAGAAACTTGCTTTGGAAATGAGTTGAGAGACCCCTTGCCCTGAGTAAAAGAGAAACCATGCTCTGTTGGAAACCCACAAGAGATATAATGAATAAAATATTTCTACGAGGTGGGCATTTCCCATGCTTGTGATGTTTTGAATAGTTAATCTTATCTGACCGATAGTGGTTATGTTTATGCCACTTTTGGTAGTGACCTGCTTTTGGTTGATGACGTCCATTGTTGACACCCTCGGGGGCGTTTTGCTTTGAAATAATGTTGACTGTGGTGCCCACGTGCATAATCTTGGTATGGCACATTTTTTTATAATGAGTTTTCATTTTATGCATGGGTTTTTTACTGTTGGGGACCTTCCCATGTAAGCATTGCTGAAAGAGGTGCTTATCAAGTCACAGTTCTTCAAGGAATTCTGAAAGAGTGCAACAGTTATGAAGTATGACACCATTTTGACATGAAAGCTTATCTTGAAGTCGAATGTCAAGAGGATCGATGACATCAATGGGCAATGATGATTCCCATAGTGCCATCCAGGGATGCCCCTATTGAATTTAGGATTCATCTAAGCTACTACCTCCTTCTTGGAAAATGGTTGTTGAAGTCGAGAAGAAGGAAGTATCAACCAATCAAAATGAGTACTGATGCAAGGGACCAGGGTTTCTGATGTAGCAAGACATGGTGTGATGGGTTAACTATGAAATATGACGAGAAATTATTTTAACTGATGATGGTAGTTAAGTGGACCGAGGTCGGAGCTATAAATGCGAGTGGCGGTAGTCATAAAATTTCTGGTGAGGAAATCCATGGGGTCGGTAGGACATCCAGGATGGGTGTATGGTTGCTATGAGTATCATGGTTGGGTGCGGTAAAAGGATGTGTAGCTCTGACCAAGAGTGATTAGGGACTGCTGCCAAGTGAGAAATGTAAATGGATGGGTGGGAGTGCTCTCCTAAGAAATTTCTTTGTACACTTTCCAAGAGAATATAAAATGGGTTTGGATGTACAAGCATGGAGACAGGTGGCCCATAAACATGAATAATCCTTCATTATGGTGAGTGTGTTTTGTTGAGGGTGGGGACCCCATTGGTTGGTCTCGGTGCGGGGGTGATGAAACGGATGAAAATTTCGCAGATGGGCTATGCTGATGGTGGTGTGATAGGCCAAATGTGAAACGCGGTGGTGCTTTTTTGTTGATCCACTTATGGATAATGGTGGCATGGGAGAGGGGATTTATCATGTAATGGGTAAAACTTGGCTTGATGTATGATGGATGAATGTACATGAAGTGCTTCTCGGGCTTGGGGTTTTATGACGATGGCTCCAAACCTTTGGTGTATGGTCTACATGAGTGATGGAGGCCATGGAGGGTAAATCTCTACCAACCTGCAAAGGTGTTTATCATGTGCAAGGTGGGTTGATGATAAACATGGTCAGGTGAATGAAACTTATGGTTGATTTCTTTGAAGAAATGATGTCAGGATATGCAAAGATTTTTGGGGAGCCTATCATGCTATGGGTAGAATGATACCTACTCTTGTACCTTTGTTGGATGGGAGATATGGTGATTTGGCATGTTTGCAATACCTACAACCAATACCCCAAGTAAAAGCATCTTTTTCATACAAACATATTTGAAATAATTTGAATGTAAAGAAATAAGAGAGTGCATACATGTTGTGACTGAAAATGACCTTTTTCTTAGGTGTGGATTTATGGGGCTTGGTTTGAACATGATGAAGTGTTGATCACTGTGTTTCTCACAGTTTTGCGATCAGGTATTCTAAGCTCCATTTATGGTTTGTCGAATAATGAGAAAAGGGTGATATATGGCTCAATATGGCTCTTTTCAACTCATTTGTGTCTTTTGAGGGTCTAAGGTCAGAGTTGAGCCCCTGTTCCCGAGATTTTATTGTCGTTGCGGTCAACCTGAGTACCTTGGATTTGTGCCATCAGTGTTAGGTAGGACCTTAAACGTCCTGCTTTTCAGTTTTGTCATTTTCTTGAATGGGGAGTCTGTACAAATATGGATTTTTACGGACTTTATACCCATTTTTGGGTCAGGCCACATGGGCACAGAAGGTAACTTTTGCATGAGGTCCTCGCGGTCGAGAAAAATTATGCACGATAGATCAGGCGTTTGTATCTCATACAGACGTGCGGTCATCGCGCCTAAGCTTTTCACAAGCACGACGAAGTTCATTTTTGAAAAACAAATAATCTTTTTTGGTTTAAAGACTAATTTTTGGTTTTTTCTCTGGTGACAAGATGTTGTGGCAGGAGAGAGATTGGCCTGATCTACGTGCAGTTGTGGCCCAAGACCTCGATGCTCAGGGGGTCCTAGCTCAATACGCTTTACTAAATTTCTTGGAGAACAACCTACTGAGATCTCATGATGAGTTACTGCGATACCTAGTGCGATGTTGGAACAGGAGACGATGCGTTATGGTCTTGCAACGCAGGGACGTCGTGATCCAGCCGGAGACCAACGTTTATTTTGTGATTGTTCTGCTTCCGTAGGGGGAGGCTCTTCCCTATCCACTCCCGGCTACGGGAGTGGACATCCATCGCTGGGCCAAGGAGCACTGTGGTCCTGACGTGATCACCCAGGGATGTGTATGTTTGAGCTCTATGATGGAACTAGCTGAGAGAGTTGCCTTGCTGATGATAGTTCGCATACATGGGTCGACAACACCTCATTGAGTGTTGAGTCCGCATAATGCGGTTTTGCGTCGATTTCGGTCTGGTCACTTCTTCGATTAGGCTTGCGATGTTTACCAGGGCATGGTTACATAGCTGGGCAAGGCCCAGAGAGGGGCCATTAATGCCTTCTCTTATGCGAGCATCCTCTACAACATCATGTACGATAGGGTTGTGATGCTTCGGCCTTTTGTGCCAGTGCCCCTGGGTCCTCCGAGGGACCCTAGGATGCATCGGTGGGCACCTGTGATGCACCGTGGTGGAGGAGGAGAGGCGAGTCGCTACTAGGATGCGACGATTAAGGCGTGGTTCTAGTCGAACCCACAGATGTTTCTTGACTACCCGTATTCAGGGATGGACTTCCGGGGGGATCTAGATATGGGTCTTCTAGTAGGCATGAATTTTTATGTTTTCTGCATTTTGAGGTTTTTTATTGTGTATAGATTTATATGTCTTTGATGGTGACACTAATACTATTATTTGTTTCTCTTGCATATGTGGGTTAGACAAGGTGTCCTACCACTCGTTTGGTGGGTCACCAGCCTTGGAGGAGGGTCCCTCTTGGGGTTGATCAGGCCCTGGTTGGGGGGCAAGTTGGTGCAGGAGGTCCCTCTGGAGAGGGTAATAGTGCGGAAACTGCCAGTGGGGATGTTTCTCTTCTTGCCTATAATGAGTCTGCCAAGGCATGGATGGCAGCGATCAAGGAGCAGTTGGTTGTTGCAGACATTAGAGTGTTGGTTGCAAAGGCTCGGGTTGACGTTGCTAACATTCGTGCTACAAGTCTATCTGATTCGTGGATTCGGTTAGAGAGATTGCCCTGAGGCATGCCGACTAGGGGATTTTTTGATGACCTGGATGATGTCTGGCTGGAGACGGTGATGGATCGAGAGAGGGCGCATCGTTCGACTTTATGCAGGGTGGCACTTGCAGTTGTGGTTGTTTCACTTATACTAGCACCTAGTGCCTCTATGGGTCCATAGGACCCACCAAGCGGGGCTCAACCCTAGATATTTTTGTATGGTTAGAGAAAGCACCCATTATGAGGATGCTTCTCTATTTTTATGACATGTATCTTTTTTATTGACATGATGGTCAGGGACCTGTTTTGTATACTGGGACTCATATTTTTTTATGTATATATGCGATATGTATATTTTTGCGGCCCTTATGATGTATCTATGTTTATTATTTGGTTTATGTTTACATGTGTTTATGATGGTTGTTATGTACCTATGATGGATATTTATTCCTTACGCCTTTTCTCTTTATGGATGATGGTATATATGAGATGCATTCCAGTCTCGGATATGGTTAGCTATGTGATTGGTTGTCTCTTTTTATTTTTTGGTATATGTGTCACTGTAATGTGATCAAAATGACGACTCAATCGTCATGCATGCAAGTATTTCCTAAATAGGTCTGAATATCGTACTTAAAAAGCTTGGTTTAACTGCGATACCACTAACTTGGAATCAATAAAGACATGTAGATTGTGAATGCCCTTGTTGGAGGCATTGCTCAATAGCCCGATGACTACATCATATTCTGCTTGATTATTGGTGGTTGATCTGATACATACTCCGTTGGTGAAGAATGGTGACCGGTCAGGAGATTATATGACCCAGGAGCACTATTGAAGGAAGTCTTGAAAGCATTTTTGAAGGCTTACTACAACAAGGTTAACAACAATTGTAGAGTTGTACCTTGATGAAAATCTCGAAGGCAACCTTGGGGCATAGTTGTAGCATCAATTAATACAAGTTGAAGGCAACTTTAAAAGAATTATAGAAAACAATTTTGGAAGCAACTTGGAGAAGTATTGAAGATGTTTTGGGACTACTATTGATGACTATTTTGAAGCGCGGTTGAATTTATTTTTGGAGTTGATACTATAGCAGTGAGTGAAGACACTTAAATATTCCTTGTGCATAAATGAAGAGTCTTGGAGAAAACTTATATGAGTCTTGAAGTCTTGTTGGAGTTAATATTGTAATCAAATAAACCCTAACATATGTTGGAAACCATTTGAAGCATTTTCTTAAGTAGATCTGGGAGAAATTTGTAAGACATTGTTGGAGTAGTAGAATTGTTGAAGAAATCCTTCAAGGCTTGTTGAAGAAGCTTTTGGAAGTCTTGAGGAAGAATTGAAGCCACTTGAAGAACTAAAGTGAATTGAGAGGATTAGAGATCTAGAGGATTTGAATCCTCACACAATGTTGGAGGCTTGTGAATAACCAGGTGTTGTAGTTGCTACAACCACCCTCCAAAATTTTGCGTATGCTTTGATTTTGGAGCCTTCCTTTCTGTCCAATGGAGCTTATCTTGTACTATCATCAAGTATTCATGATTTTCTCCAGACTTATTATTTTCATCTGTGCTTGTGATTTCTTGTTTTGATACCTATCAGATGTATTGAATCACAAGCTAACCTTTGGACATGGCCTTACATCAACTCTAAGCTTGCCTCCAGAAATTATGCAATCCATGAGAGCAAGAAAACATTGTTGATGGAAACTGCACAATCAAGACAGCATCTCAGCCTTCAGCTTGAGAACTGCACAGTCATGGATGGTAGCCCAGCACTAAGCTTAGAAACTGTGCAATCCATTCCTTAAGCTCAGAAACTGCACAATGCATTAAGCCAGGAAGATTCCTAGTTCCTCAGTATTGCGCAATCATCCTTGGCAGTGTGCATGGCAAGTTTCCCGGATAATTAAAAAAAAAAGGGAATCCCTAGAAAATAGGGATTCTTTATTAGTTTCAAGAAGGTGGCACAGTGGTTACTTTTAGAAATTTCTACCAAGTGTCGTTTTTCCCTTGATTTTAAGTATGCTCGTCATAAACCCTAATCTGCTCAAATCTATTTAATTAACGCCTCTAGAGCTCATTTGTGCATTCAATCTTAGAGCTCTAGCATGCCCAAGGAGATCAAGGAACCTTCGGTGGAGTTTTCATCGCTTTTCTAGGTGAGTTTTTCTTTTGTCGTCTTTTGTCACTTTTTTTTCTTTTTTCTTTTTCTTTTTTCTTTTCTTTTTCTTTTTTCTTTTTTTTTTCTTTGAGTATCGTTTCACTTGTTTCTCTTCATCGCTACTCGCATTTTAACTTGTATTATTTGTAGAAATGTTGATTCAATTTTTCGTTCGCCTTTCATAACCGTCACACTTTGTTTCTCTTCATCGCTACTCGCATTTTAACTTGTATTATTTGTAGAAATGTTGATTCAATTTTTCGTTCGCCTTTCATAATTGTCACACTAGTTTTCTTGTTTTTGTGCATCGGTGATCGTCGTTTCAGGGACTCTCCTCACATACTTGATTTTACTTCTGTTTGTCGAGTTTCTGCAATTGATTCACACTGATCCATCCATACTTAGTTAGATATACACTTGAACTTGCATTATGACTTAGATCTACTTGTTTCCCACAACTTCACTAGGCATATTTTCACTTCAATTGGCCATGCACTGATTTGCCCAGCTCGGAATTACGTAAGTCGAAGGCTCAAGCTGAGAGTTTGGCCTCTGAGATTGTACAATACGCAGTATAGGCTGGCCTAACTGCGAATTGCATAGTTCCAAGGCTCGGATTGCCTCCTTGGCCACTGAGACTATGCAATGCATAGTCTCTCTCAGTCACTCCTCTAGTAAACAGCGCATTGCACAATCTCAAGCCTCTGACTGCATATATGGCTGCTGGGATTGTGCAATGCATAGTTCCCTCAGCCATTCTGTTGATATTTTGAGGTAGCATCATGTGTGTTGTAGCCCTAAAATTTTGTGCAAGGGATAAGGCACACGAGACCTCCAAAACCAAGAAAGTGTTTGGATAAATTTCATCTTGTGTATGAGATATTCAAATAATTAATTTTTTTAATGAAGACCCTAAGTCTAACTTAGGGAATTAGAAAAATTAAAGTGAATTAATTAAACACATGTGATGAAATGTTCTAAGTGACGCAGATCAATCAGTCTTTTAATCTGAGTCGTCGATTAGAGATTAGATCACGGCCATTGATGTGTCAACGAGAAAAGTATAAGAGAAGGCTTGGGGTCAGTTGGAGACACACACACATTGGCAGAACACTGAAGCTAATTCGAATTTCTGGGGCAGGGTTTTGTTGAGAAATTCAAAACGAGTTGCAGTGCAGTGAGGGGCAAAGATCGGCGAGGGATGAGTTGATCCAAGGCCGAGAATACAGAAATACGGAGAGGCAGTGAGTACCAACCAGCAAAGAGCCAGCCAGGAGGACGTAATTCAGCTAGCTTCATGCAAAGACTACGCAGAGGTTGTGTAAGCCTAGCCAGGGTGATGCAGACCTATCCAATGCGGTGCAGGGGCAACGCAGCACTAGCCATGGTGACGTAGTCCTAACCGGGGCAGCGCAGCACCAGTCAGGGTGACGTAGTGGGGATGCTAGCCAGTTAAGGGTTGATGCAAAGGCTGCAAAGGAAGCATTGAGGGTTCCATTGGGCTAGAATGGGCTCGTGATCTGTAAATCCCATTTGAGGGTGTGATACAGCCATATCTTCTGTCTCTGAGTGAAAGGTACTTATTTCCGTGTAATTTCTCTGCAGGGCCAACCATGTCTGGTGCCCGGATTGTTGTATTCAGATTCTGCATAATAATATAAACCCTCTAGAGTTGTTGCATCGGTTTTCTCGCATTGGGTTTTTTAGGGGACATTTTTCCGAAATTTCGTGTGTAATCTTGTCGCACGTTTGTACTATTCAGTGAATGATCTATAGATGTGTAGGCTGCAGCTAGTGTCTACTTTAGTGTTTTTCTGAATATTTCAATTAAATTACTTGTTAAATGTTAATTAAAGAAGTAGGTGAAGTAGATCTACATACTTCAGTAGGGTTCATGTTTTAAAACTTTCACATGGTATCAGAGCATTCCAAATCCAGCTGATCCACTAGCAAAGCGGCTGAAGAAGATTGTTACAGAGAAGGCAATTGAAGCAGTAGAGTTCCAGAGAGGGCAGTGCAACACTAGGAGGACGCAGTCCCAGCGAAGGCCACGGAGGCGCTGACGCAGTCCCAGTTGAGCGATGCAGAGGCAGCGCGGAGCTTTCGAGAGTGACGCAGCAGCAGCTTGCGTTGCGTAGTGGCTACGTTGAGCCAGTCTATTAACGCAGAGGCCAGCCAGAGGGATGAAGTCTTGTTTTGAGGTTGTGCATATTTTCCGTAGTTCGGAAGCGGAGCTTCGGATCTTCAGAGGTTTTTGGTGGGGTAAAGATTTTGTCGATGCATAATCGTGCCTAACAAAGGTGACAAGAACGGGAGGAGAACAGTTTCTCAGCAGATCTGCGCCAAACAGATCTGAGATTCGATTAGAAGGTTGATTGTAGAGAACTGATTTAGTTGTTTTTGGTTAAGGATTTCCGAGGAGGGAAATCAGTTGTCGAAGGGAGAAACTACTATAGAGGGTTTCTAATCGCCAAGAAACCCAGATCTAGTATTTTTGTTGAGTGTTGCAGTAGAAAGAGGGAGAGGAGTATATGTTCTGACAGATTTGAGCAGAGATGGTGTCTCATGGACCGAGAGATAAGAACAGGTTGGACAGCATGTCCAACTTCGTTATCTGGATGAGTACGTCATCAAGGACCATGCTGAGAGAGTCTAAGTTGTGCCTATTGATGCAAATCCTCTAAATAAATTCAAGGAGAATCAAGCACGAGTAAAGCGCTTGATCATGGACGGTTTCAAAGATCACGTCGTGCCACATATTGTCAGGAAGGCCACGACAAATGAAAGAAGGATGCTTCTATTGAATCAGATGTGGTTGTTCCAGATGCAGAAGGGTGAGGAGGTAGATCCCTTCCTCTTTAGACTTCAAACTATCCGGGATCAACCGATTGCCATGGTACGAATTTGGATGAGGGGATCTTGGTGAAGATAGCCCTGAATGCAGTCACCAAAGGTCGAGATCAGTTGTGGCTCTGATACTAATGTAACGAACAAAGTTCTTATATGCAGTAGAATAATATTCAAAAGACTTTGAAGACAAATACATCCATTGTGAGGATTGCCCTGAATGCAGTCACCAAAGGTAGGGATCAGACGTGGCTCTGATACCAATGTAATGAACAAGGTTCTTATACGCAGTAGAATAATCTTCAAAAGACTTTGAAGACAAAGACCTCCATTGTAGGATGATAATTGTATATTGCATATTATAAAAGAATTGATGTGAGGTATGAGATAATTACAATGAGGGTGAAGGTTTGCTTATATATCCTAGGCAGGTACCTCCTCACCAATAGTCATGTCCTTAGGGGCATACCTTTTCATTAACTAGTTACGAATTAATCATTATTTATTAGTATTGTTGTTTTAAATTATTTGTATTATGATTATTATTATTATTATTATTATTATTATAGCATAATCCATCTATAAATATTGGCATAGACTAACAGAGTGCGCGGGACTGGAATCTTTCCATTATTCGACATGAAAGTTCACTCTGTATTGTGCCCAGTGTGGCTAAGGGCCTTGAAGTGTTATAGTGTTGTAGTGTAGCGGCAAGACAGGAAATATTTGTCTCGAGAGACGGCGAAGGGAAGTGGCAAGAAACAGTGAAATCCCACCTTGAAAACAAATTTCCATATAACATAGAATTGTTGATGTGCACGAAGGCTCGAGATCCGGTGGGACCTAGTGAGACACTTCCCTTATAACATAAAATCATCGAAAATCTCTTGACGAGCTCGATGCAATGGTGTTGTCCAAATTTAATTTCGCTAACTTTAAGAAAGAAGAAATTTTGTGACCTCGTTTCCATAATGAGACCATGGAGGTTTGGTTATTTAAAAGTAACAACTCTTATTCAACTAGAAACTCCAAGGGGGTGGGAAGGAGTGTTACAGAAGGACGAGACATAAATAATCTAAAGAGATCTTTAGATCAAGTCTCTTGTAGTTTGAAACCTATGGATGAATGAGACAAGTCTAAAAATGGCCATGAAACACAAAGGAAGGGCCTTGAACTCTACAGAAATGAAAAACAAAGGAAATATCTAATTGCAATAAATTATGCAAAGTAAAAGAAAGCTTTGGAATCTTTGTTCTAGCCCAACAAATCTAAAGTAAACTAACCACTTAGACCTAATAATCATAAGGGAAGTGTATGATAATCAAGTCCAAGTGGTACATCTTAAACAAGATATGCTCACAGTGACTTTGAAAACATTGTCTCAAGAAAGGCAAGGTACCCATATCCCTTGTTATGTTGACATTGGAAATCACGTCTCATACCAAAATGAGGTCATAAGCACTAAACCCCCAAGTAGGTGTAAGTCACAATGATCTCCATCTACCCCTCAAAATTGGAAGTGGAAATCAAGGAGACCACAATTTGTGTCACAATGATCTCAATCTACCCCTCAAAAGTTGAAGCAATGATCAAAGTGTAACAACCGAATGTCATATATGTAGCAGAAATCTTTAAAATACTTCAAAGACATAAATGTTCATTGTAAGACATGAACTGTATATTGATTATTGTATAAAATAATTGATGTGAGAATATTACAATGAGGATAAGGGCATGCTTATACACACTAGGCAGGTACCTCTTCACCAACAGTTACGTCCTTAGGAACATACCTTTTCATTAGTTACTAATTAATTAATCATTAATAATTATTATTGTCATTTACATTATTTGTGATATATATATATATATATATATATATATATATATATATATATATATATATAACTCGTAACAGTGTCTTCTCTTCAAAACGCTTTGTCCTCAAAGCTTACTGATGAAGGATCGGATCTCTTTTGTCATACGGACTATCTTTTTGTTTCCAAACTTTCATCTTCACTGATATAAGACCCTTTTTTTTTTCTTTTTCTTTTTGAACAGTGGTATTGGCAACTGGGGCAGCGTCACGACTCGCGTTACACGGGGTATACCCACTAGGAACATGCGCCCGCCCCTCTCCACATGCTCCGCTTTAGTCCGGGGGATTTGAACTCGTGACCTCATGTACGGGCTCGCCTTGCAAACGAACTTCACTGCATTTCAATTACCAACTCGCTTACCCCCGTGGGGCTGATACAAGACGATATGATGCTCTGAGTGATAGACAGAATTTTCGTATTGAGAATGGATTAGACCATCCTAGACTAACCTTTTGTGGAATCTTCTGATCACTGGAATTTTGTGATGAATTGTTATCATAAGACTGGATTTTGCAAACTTCAGAATTATTTGCAACAAAAATTTGTTGTTTGTGCTATGAGTGATATTGGTAGGTAGATTGATTGAAAAATTTGTTCTTGTGATTCGGATGTTGATAAAAATTTCTTCTGGTTAGACTCTCCCTTATTATGTTAGTGGTAGTTTCTTGAATTCCTTCAAGTGTTGTTGTTGTTGAGTTGGTTACTAAATCATCATTTGGAAGGTCCATTGTCTGAACAACAATTTCTGAATATGTCTTCACTTTGGTAGGTTTATTCTCTGCGTGGGTTATGATTTTCACTGGATCAATATTGTTTCTTTATCTTCAACTTGGACTGAAACGACTGGAGACTTCGATACTACTTGAAGTTGTTATAACTTGTCATTTAGTGACTTCTTATCACTTTTAATCTTCTTTATTTGCATAAGTAAGGCTTGGTTATGATTCCTTATACATGAAAGCTATTTGTTTTATGAACGGTTATTTGTTCTAATATTTTTTATTAAGGGTTTTTAGACACAAGTTTTTGTTTTCTTTTTTCTGATAGAATCAATTTTAATCCCTTGTCAAAACTTTCATTTTCTTCATTTAGTCTTTGTTTCTTAACCTTGAATTTTTGTATCTGTGAAATTAATTTCTCATTGTGGTCCCTTAGACACCAAATTTCTTTGTTACTTTCTGTTGATTTTTCATGAAACCGATCTTCTAGATCTTTATATTTCTTTTCTAATGCTTCGTTATTTTGTTGAAGTTTTGTGATTTCTTCCGTTAATCATTTTATTTACATCTGCTCATTGTCTTTACGCTCTTCTGTACTAAATAATCTTCGACACCTTGGACAACTTAGTTTGCAACTTTTTTGAATATGTGTATATCTAATTGCGTCTAGACAAATGGGCATTTCGTCCAAAATAGTGATTGTTGTGTGGGACTCATCTTTTATTCCTTCACACCTAGGTTATTCATTTTTTTTTCAACAGTTGTCTCCACCTTCTTTTTCTTTTCTTTTTTTCTTTTTTTTAAAGAAGTTTAGGACTTAATAATAAGCATTTCTCTCCTTAACTTTACACCTTAAGGCTTTTATTTTTACTGAGGTCACCTTTCAAAATGTAAATAATATATATATATATATATATATATATATATATATATATATATATATATATAATTAATTCAATCTTGTATATATATTTATGAAAGTATGAATTAAGGTTACGAAACAGTTCGCTTCGGACATACGTGATGGCTTGGTGTCGGTCAGGGTCCACACGAAGACAACGGAGGTCACGTTGGTCGGCACGGTAGAGACAAGGTCAAAACTATGTCGAAGTTGTTGAATTATGAAACGGCGATGACATTTTGTTAATTTTGGACAACTAGGTCCAAACTCCATGTTGTGATACTCAAATGAAGATACCAATATGTTTATTGGGTTCCTCTTTCGGAGAGGTGCAAGATCAATCTAAAGATCATCTTGATCCGATGAACAGAACATTTATTTTGAATTTATTTTTAATCTATTCAAAATATGTGCAGGTCGGCCTTAAGGTTTTACACCCCCAGCGAATGTGTCACACACCCTCACTGATGGATATAAATAAGGTCAACGTTGGAGGACATTTCACTCATCTCATCACACACATTTCTCTCTCCTCTTCTAATTGGTTCGAGCTATTTGGAATCAATCTTCTGTTCACACGTGGGAGAACGACATTGACTTTTCTGCTATAGCTAGGGCTTCCACCGCAGGTTTGACCAGCATTGACTTTGGTCAACACATAGTCAAACGACGCTGAATTTTGGCACACACTTCGATTTCTGCAATCTGTACTATTTAGCACAAGAACCGAGGTCAAAGGTTGATCGTAGACTGTGATGCGTTGACTTTGACTTGATGTTGTTCTATGTTGACTTTTTGACACTATTGACTTTCTAGATAGCGTTGACTTTTTGGGTTGTGTTGACTTTGGTTGACTTGGAGGGTGATGTGACACAAACTGGGTTGGCTGACTGATAAGGCTTTGCTGGTTGAAGCATCCTATTGATCGTCATAGCGCACCAACACAAATATATATTTCTGGCTTGTCTTCTATCGATCTACAGGTATGTTCTCTCAGCATTTTACTTTATGGTTTATGTGATTGATATCTGATATTGAAGAAAAGTAAAGTTGCATCAAGCATAAAACATCTGCAAAAATTTACATGGTATCGGAGCTGAGGTGAAGACAAAGCCCTAATTTGTAGCAATCATCGAAGAAGAGAATGGGTTCCTCAAACTACATTGCCTTCAAGGCTAATGACAAATTGACTGGGAAGGATGACTTCCATGCTTGGAAGATGACATTGGATCTTATGTTGGAAGACCAAGATGTCATGGACTATGTGCAGGGTAAAATCCAAGAACCTCCATCCACTGCAATTGTTGCTGCCAAAACAAAGTATAAGAAGGGAGAGATCAAAGCAAAGCTGATGATCAGGGACTCAATTCACAAGACTCTGGTTGCCTACATCTCTGAGCTAGGCACATCCCAAAGATATGTATGACAAGTTGGTCCACATGTTCAAGGCCAACAATGCAAATCAAGTACTATTTTTCAATAATCAATTGAAGAATCTGAAGAAAAGCAAGGATGAGTCTATTCAATCATATTTTCTGAAGCTGACTGAGATCAGGAACAATCTGTTGGCTATTGGGGAGACAATAGCTGATCAAGAGATGGTACTCACCACACTTGGAGGGCTCCCATCCGAATGGCATGTGTTCAACACTACCATTCTCAATAATAATGTGATACATGACTTTGACGAAGTACTATCAAGATGTGTTCAAGAGGAGACAAGAATGAAAGAGTATGAAAATGAGGGAAAGGATGCCTACGTTGCTCATTCTAGAAAGAAGAACTTTGGTGGTCCAAAGAACAAAGGAAGAGCAGGGGCCCAAGGAAAGAATGGCAAGTGTTACACTTGTCATAGGCTAGGTCACTATGCTAGAGAATGCCCTTTCAAGAAGGATTCTCCCGATGCCGATGACAACAACAACAACCGAAGGAATGGCAATCAAAGGAACAACAACTTCAAGGGAAAGAGGAAGGCTCCCTCCGGCGGAAATGGTCAACCTTTCAAAAGGTCGAGAAATTCCAGGTATGAGGAATCAAATGTTGTTGATAAAAGAAATGAATTCATTCTTGTATCCGCCCTCTTTGCTGCATCTCCACCTGACACTATGGATCTTTGGTTGAGAGATAGTGGTGTCTCAAGGCACATCACTGGGTTCAAGGAAGCACTCTCTGATATGGTTGAGAAGGATACTAATCTGGAAATTATCCTTGGAGATAATGCCACATATCTCGTGAAATTCCAAGTATGAGGAATCAAATGTTGTTGATAAAAGAAATGAATTCATTCTTGTATCTACCCTCTCCGCTGCATCTCCACCCGACACTATGGATCTCTGGTTAATAGATAGTGGTGTCTCAAGGCACATCATTGGGTTCAAGGAAGCACTCTCTGATATGGTTGAGAAGGATACTAATCTGGAAATTATCCTTAGAGATAATGCCACATATATCGTGAAAGGGACGGGGAATGTGACCCTCCATTTGTCTCACGGTCAAGTCCTCCGCTTGCAGGATGTACTCTATGTACGTAATTTGAAGAAGAACCTTGTGTCTATATCGGCCATGGAAGACAAAGGTTTCAATGTGGCATTCATTGATGGAAAGGTGTGCATGTGGAAGAAGAGCTTCAAGGAAGCTATCACGATTGGGTTTAGAGTTAATACACTCTACCAGGTTGGAGGAAGTCCACTGGAAGCGATGACATGTGATATTATCTGACACACTGAACTATGGCACCGGAGGTTTGGACACCTTCACTACAAGGCCCTTCCCGAAACAAGGAAGGTGGTGACAGGGATGCCCAAGTTCTCAAATGATCATGAAGGTGTGTGTCAGGGTTGTGCCAAAGGAAAGCATACAAGGAGATCTTTTCCCTCAAGCGTCACAAAGACATTCGATGTCTTACAATTGATCCATTCTGATCTATCTGGTATGCTCCCTATGACATCCTTGGGAGGATGTTCTTATTATATGACGTTCATAGATGACTTCTCTCGCAAAACCTGGATATACTTCTTAAAGAAGAAGGATGAGGCTTTCATGTGGTTTTGTATCTTCAAAGCCTTCGTGGAAAATCTGACAGGGAAGATGATCAAGATTTTGAGGACTGATAATGGCATTGAATATGAGACGAACGAGTTCAAGAAATTTTGCTGAGAAGCTAGCATCAAGAGGGAGACCATAATTGTTTATACTCCTAAGAAGAATGGCGTTGTTGAACGAAAGAACAGGACCATTGTGGAAGTTGCCCATGCCATGCTATGTGACCAGGGTCTACCGAAGTTTCTGTGGGGAGAAGCCGCGAACACTGCTGTGTACATACAAAACCGATGCCCGCATTCCGCTCTGGACTCCAAAACTCCCGAAGAGGTTTTCATTGGTAAGAAACCTGATGTCTCATATTTTAGAGTTTTTGGATGTCCTGTTTATTTTCAAGTGCCAAAAGAGAAGAGGAGCAAGCTGGATATTTCTGGGAAGAAAGGAATATTTGTGGGCTACAACGAAACTTCGAAGGCCTATAGAGTCTATGTGCCTGGTCAAAGGGAAGTGGAGATATGCAACAATGTCACTTTTGGGGAAGATGCTTCCCTGAAGAAAGTAGTCAATCTTCCGAGATCCAAGGAAAAACATGAAGCAAGGCCTAGAAATCAAGAAGAACCAAAGGATGAGATGATGCCCGATACTGAAGGACTGATGGACTCGATTGATCCACCTCCTTCACTGGGGAAGAGACCATCATGGCTCAGGGACACTCTCGAGGATGCCGAGGGACATATGGCCCCAAGGGGGGCATTCCGTGAAAGCAAGAAGTTGAGTAGACACCAAGGGTATCTAGCAGCCATGAGTACTATTGTACAATTTGAGCCTGGATCTTTTGAGGAAGTTGTAAAGCATCAAGTATGGAAGGATGGTATGCACGAAGAGTAGTAGTCCATATTGAAGAATGATGTCTGAGATGTGGTTCCAAGACAGAAGGACAAAGCAGTTGTCACCTTGAAATGGCTCTACAAGATCAAGCATGGATCTAATGAAGCGCTGAAAAGTTCAAGGCAAGATTCATTGCCTGTGGCTTCTCTCAAAAGGAAGGCATAGACTATGATGACATATTTGCACCTGTGGCCCAATATACCACCATTCGATCTATCATAGCCCTTGCTGCTACGCAAGGATGGAGTCTTCATCAGATGGATGTGAAGACCGCATTTCTGCATGGTGCGATAAAGGAAGAGGTGTATATAGAGCAACCTCTGGGGTTCGAAGTCCAGGATCGGGACACCCATGTCTGCAGGTTGAAGAAAGCCCTATATGGGCTGAAGCAAGCACCCATAGCTTGGTACGAGAGGATAGATAGCTACCTAATGAAGTTAGGCTTCACTCATAGTAATGTTGATCCAAACCTTTACTTCAAGGTTGATAGAGAGAAGCCTCTCATTCTGGTGTTGTATGTGAACGACCTCTTCCTGACAGGTGTTGACCCTCTCATTCATCAGTGCAAGAGGGAGCTCGTTGTTGAGTTTGAGATTAAGGACCTAGGACTGATGCACTACTTCCTAGGCCTGGAGACCTGGCAAAGACTTGGCGAGATTTTCCTTTCTCAAGGAAAATACATTGTGAATCTTTTGGAAAGATTTAGTATGGTGGACTAAAAGTCTATGTCGACACCGATGGAGCTCAACTTCAAAAAGTTGAGTGGCAGCATTGTTGGGCCCGTGTTAGCAAATCCTACTGAGTATCGTCAACTCGTAGGGGCCCTGGTGCTCTTAGTGAACACACGTCCAGATATATGTTTTGCAGTGAACACTTTGAGTCAACGGATGGTTGAGCCTCATCACACTCACTGGGTTGGTGCCAAGAATCTTCTGAGATATCCTCGAGGCACAATAAACCATGGGCTGAGATACACTACTGGGAGCATGACACTCCTTGGATATACTTATGTTGATTGGGTTGGTAGTGTGGTGGATTGTAAAATCACATTGGGATGTTGCTTCACACTTGGATCTGCTTCGATATCATGGATGAGTAGGATGCAGAAGTCGGTGGCTTTGAGCATCGCGGAGGCTGAATACATTGCAGCGAGTATGGCCTGTTAGGAAACAATTTGGTTGCGAAAAGATCTTCAATGAGCTATTTGGGCATGTGCTAGATACCACCATGATACTCTGTGATAACCAGAGTGGGATTTGCTTGTCCGAGAATCTCGTGTTCCACGATCGATCCAAGCATATTGATATCAGGTACCACTTTATCCGAGATATGGTACAGTGAGGTGTCGTAAGGCTCGATCATATATGAACTAATGTGCAGGTCGCGGATATTCTCACTAAACCCCTGGGGAATGTCAAGTTCCTAACCATCCGTGAGAGTCTTGGTATCGTGGAACAACCCTATGATGAGGGTCCTGTTGGACAATGAGCTTTGAGAGCTCCGGGGGGCTTTGGGGATAGCTTCTCGGAGCTATAAGCAACCACAGGGCTAGGCTTCCCAAACCTTGTTGGTGTGCTTCGGCCCCACCATTGTGATGAATGAGTTGGTTCACCTCTCATTATCTGTGCCCTGAATGCATCCTACCCATTGAGTTCAGGGCCCATGGGAAGCACCTCTCATTTGGCCAGTGAGGTGGGAAAAGCTAGAGACTAGTAGCAAAGACTGATAGACGCATCAGAGATTTTCGTACTCTCTATCTAGGATGGCATGGTCCAACCACTTGATCTGGGATCAAGTTTAGTGAGGTTTCGAACCTCCTACTAACTTCGGGTTGGTATGAGACTCTTTGTGAGTCCTATAGAGGTTTCGAACCTATGGGTTGAATCTGTCAGTCGGGAATGATGTCTTTGTGACTGACCCACTTCTGTTTTCAAATAAAGAGCCAGCAAAGCAAGTTACGGCGGGATGATGCACGATGTTTGATTGCACAGGTGCATGGAATTCTCCCTAGTTGAGAGAGAGTGTTAATTTTGGACAACTAGGTCCAAACTCCATGTTGTAATATTCAAATGAAGATACCAATATTTTTATTGGGTTCCTCTTTCGGAGAGGTGCAAGATCGATCTAAAGAGCATCTTGATCCGATGAGCATAACATTTATTTTGAATTTATTTTTAATCTATTCAAAATACGTGCAGGTCGGCCTTAAGGATTTACACCCCCAACAAATGTGTCACACACCCTCACTGATGGATAAATAAGGTCAACGTTGGAGGACATTTCAATCATCTCATCACACACATTTCTCTCTCCTCTTCTGATTGGTTCGAGCTACTTGGAGGCAATCTTATGTTCACACATGGGAGAAGGAAGTTGACTTTTCTGTTGCAGTTAAGGCTTCCACCATAGTTTTGACCAATGTTGACTTTTGTCAACGCATAGTCAAACAGAGCTGAATTTTGGCACACACTTCGATTTTTGCAGTCCATACTATTTGGCATAAGAACCGAGGTCAACAGTTGACCATAGATTGTGTTGCATTAACTTTGACTTGTTGTTGTACTGCATTGACTTTATGGATAGAATTGATTTTTTGGCCTGTGTTGACTTTGGTTGACTTGGAGGGTGATGTGACACATACTGGGTTGGCTGACTAATAAGACTTTGTTGGTTGAAACATTTTGTTGACTGTTGTAACGCACCAACACAAATATATATTTCTGGCTTATCTTCTATCGATCTACTGGTATGTTCTATCAGCATTTTACTTTATGGTTTATGTGAATGCTATATGATATTGAAGAAAAGTAAAGTTGCATCAAGAATAGAACATCTACAAAAATTTACACGTTTGATGTGGTGAGGTTGTACAGTGATCTCAATATGACCAAGCGGCGAAGGAGAAGGTTGTTGCGAAGGCAATCGCCTGTCGTTTTCGAATGCTAATGGTTGTGGGCGTCAGAGCAGACAAGGACAATGTGATCGTGGGCGGCACAAGGAGAGTGAACAGAGCAAAAAAGGGCTCTGACTATGGCATGAGAGTCCAACGAGGGACGTAGTGATAAGAGTAGACAATAGTGGTATTATCAGGTGTTCTCGACAAGGAACACAATGGACAAAAGAAGAGATTCGAGTGGTTGGGTGGTGATGTGATTAGAGAGGGCGGAGTGGGAGCAGAAGTGAAAACAGCGAAAATTGCAACGATGGCATAGTTTGAAACTGCTTGGTCGTGTTTGGCTGTAGTGGAAGGCATGACAAGGTCGATGATGGACTAATATATTTACGAATGCTAATTAGTGAAAACGAGCAGTAAGTCAACCATTGAAAGAGGCTTGATAGTGGTGGCTATGGTGTCCCGACTACGGCAACAGAGAGAATGGTGGTGGCCTCGACGTTAGTTTGTGGCGAGACTTCGGTTGTTGTTTTCGAGTGGCTGCGACCTCATTATTTTTTTTGTTTCTATCTTTATTCTTTTTTTTATATAAATTTATTTTTTAGTATTTTTTTTCTTTCCTTGAGCCTTTTTTGTATAATTATTTTCTTGAATTCCAACGGTAATGGACCAAGTGTTGATGACCAAAGGCCGAATCATACGTGGCTCTGATACCCATGTAACGACCAAAAGTCGTACACGCAACAAAAATCTTTAAGACATAAATGCCCACTGTAAGACATGAACCGTATATTGATTATTTGTATAAAATAATTGATGTGAGATTATTACAATGAAGGTGAGGGCTAATTGATGTGAGATTATTACAATGAAGGTGAGGGCATGCATATACACCCTAGGTAGGTACCTCTTCACTAACGACTATGTCCTTAGGGACATACCTTTTCATTAATAACTAATTAATTAATCATTAATAATTATTATTGTCATTTACATTATTTGTGTTATTTTAATATATATTTAATTCGTAATATGATTTTATATATATTTAATTCGTAACACAGAGATCACAGTTTAGGTCACAATGATCTCAATATACCCCTTAAATGTGCAAGTGATAATCAAAAGAGAACACATTTTGATGCACTGAAGATCATAACCTTGGTCTTACTCAAATTAACCATTTTCTATCAAAAGTCACAAAAGTTATGTGGCATCACTCTGCCAGTGTAGCCCATCAATTAAGGAGGTCTACAAGATTACATCATTAACAAATAAAAACAAGGATATGAAGATGTGTAGAAAATAATCATGCCTTCCATATACATGCTCCTTGAGAAAAGACTCTAACTCATCAATATAATTCTCAAAAAGGGTTTGCGAGAGAGGTGACCCCATTCAATGCCTATGTTCTCCTAATAAAGTGCAAGAGGTCATGGACTGCATATAGACAACCAAGATCTTCCTCATAATGTTTTGCGATGAGGACCAAAAAGGTCCTCTCGATACAAAAAAAATGACAAAAGATCAAATTAGTCTCAACCTCATCATTTTTTGTATTAGTGGTTGGAGTATATCTCTGATATATCACTATGGTAGTATATCACCATGGTAGTTGTAATTTTTATCTGCGTTGACCAAATGGAAACAATTACACGAGAAACATTGTCTTTGAGAGGTGAGATTGCTAGGTATTATTCCATAGGTGTAAAACAATACTACATAGAAACGTCCATAAAAGAGAATATCATGTGCAATAGCCTATTATGAGGTTAAGACAATCTAGTAAGGTGTAACGTAGTTAACACTTTGACGTATATTATTTATGGCATGTGATTTTTTTTATTTTATGACTTAATAGGTTAGGACAACCTAACAAAGTGTAACCTAATTAACACTTTGACTTAATATTATTTATGGCATGTGATTTTATTATGTCGTGACCTAAAATTATTTATGGCAGAGATTTTATTAACTTAAAGTCACTTTCATTCAGTGGAAGAAAACGCTTAGTCCCTTAACTATTATTTACCGCCAAACTATTAGCATCATAGATAGCAGTTGATGACATTCTCAAATAATTATGTGACACCGCCACACGATCACACTAACACTATAAAATTAGATATAGGGAGAATTGAAAACGGTGAGGGGAATATCAACCACCTCACTTTACCAACTAGCCAATTCCCATTGAAACTCACTTTAATTTACTAAATCTTCTAAAATTAAATAACTAATATAATCATACAATATGATATGGCCATTATACAAGGTTGCAGTAGCTCACATCTCTGGTCGTATATCAAAGACATTAAAATACTCTTAATTCAGAGAGACTGTAAGCTCTCAAATTGATGGTGATATAAGGTATCGACATGTTCTATTTATTAGAAAAAAGAAACAACAACATGGGCTGTTATAGGGAACTTAAAAACGTTGCATTGGCATTCTTTTTTTTCAATTCCTCTGCCCTCACATAGGCTTGACATATGCTTTTGCAAATTCGTAATCCTGTTTTCATAATATGCTCTCTCACAATGAGACCATTAAAATCTTTTAGACAACCTTATCTTACAAGTTACAACATATACTCATCTTGGAGACTAAGCAAAATCAACATCTTTAATGAATCGAAGTTGTCAAGTATACTCTGAGATAAATCAAAATCAATATCTATGATTATGAACATGGAAAACAATTGCTTTAAATTCCAACTCTGTAAATAGCAAGATATTGACATTGAATTAAATATGTGAAGAAGCATTTCAATTTTTCCATTGAGCAAGAGGAATAGCCCATAGGCAATACCTTTATTGCATGCTCCAACCATTCATCACAACACCAACGCATGTAGGACAAACCGTGTCATAATAATTCTTTATAAACACTCTAGCTGAGATCTCTCAGTAGATGTCAGTTGATCTTCAACTTAAAATTATATCCTTCAACTTCCAAATTTATCCTCTAAGATGATTAACGTAATCCTCTCACTTCTAGATGCTCTTCTTGACAATTCTTTCAAATGTACTCTAAACAGCAAAAAAAATCGCTTATTGGGGGTGCTTTCAACCAGGAAATCTTTATCTAATCTTGCCTGTTTATCTTTAAATTTGAGTATTTTTTTATCAGTCGCTACCCCATTACGTACTTCTTTAACAGAGATCGGCTGAAATGGAGGGATCCATCCCCTCTTAGCCTGCAGAATGAGACAACTCAATCTCTGTAATCTTTTAAACCCAGCTGCCCAAAGGTTGGATCCAATGGTGAAAAGCAAGGAGTACTTCACCATTGAGCAAGTTCAATTCTCACAAGGCCTGCTTACCCTGGAAGCCATGTCAAAACCTTGCGGTAATGGTCGAATCTGTGGTTGCACCCAGAGATTATATTGATGATCTTGTTTCCCATGCACATATAAGTGATCAAAGCCCACACCGATGTCCTTTATTAAAAGAAGTCTACAGTGTGTAGAACAAATGGTGACAGCGTGCACAGTTAAGGCACTCCTTGTGTTAATGTCCTATGTTCAAAACCCCATAGGCATAGATCCAACTATGTTAAGGGTTGGTGTGGCCCAGACCAGGTGTGATCACATGTAATTTTTGACAGCTGAGATGCCCCTGGGTCATTGCTTTTTAGCCACAAGCTAGTCCTACAGGTCACAGACAAACTAGCAAAAGAAAAAAAATAAAAAGTAGAGACAGCTTTTACTAACATAACCTCATGTCATTTTTGACAGCTGAGATGCCCCTGGGTCATGGCTTTTTGGCCACAAGCTAGTCCTACAGGTCACAGACAAACCAGCAAAAGAAAAAAAAAAGTAGAGACAGCTTTTACTAACATATTCAGACTACCAGATTGTAGGTTGAGATGATTTCGATCCCCCTATACGCGTCATCAATATGTAAGAGCCATTGTCATTGTATTAAATTTAAAATAAAAATCCAGCTTTTTACAGCACAATCATTAATTAGCAAGTACAACATCCTAAATTGCAAAATCAAGCATGCTACCCACTGAACTGATATACCTTGGCTAGAATTTTTGCATGAAAGGCCATTAAATTCTGGCAAATTCAACAAAATAAAAAAGCTAAAGGTGTCCAAAGAATCGAAATGACTCAAATGAAATCAAACATATTACAGCATCAAATATCACAGTACATGTGACGCCCCATTACCTTGACTTGGGATGTTTAGAAAGCATATTATCTCCTTCACTCGTAACTAAATTTGACTTTATTCATGATGTTTGATACAATATCAACACCCATTGCAAACTTACCAAATCATGGATGCAAAAAGAAAATTCAAGATGGATTTCTCCACTCATGAAAAAATGACCGAGAGACAGAACAGGCTCTAGAAAAGAAAAGTACTAAGTTCTGCTTTCTGCAGAATCAGTATCAAGTTTCTGAAATAACTTAAGGATGTGTGTTAATAAAAAGGCATAGATTTTGGAAAACAGTCTTTGCACATCGTTTGCTTTTTCACCTGCAGTTGAAAGTACAATTTTTTGAAGATCCTGAGCTCTATCCTCGAGTCCTTTCAATGACTTTACAGCATATTGTCGCAAGGTAGCACAAGTCATGGATTCACGTGAAGGACAAAATTGGATAGAACTTACATTGGCAGATTTCTCTATTTCCTGTACTGTATCTCCGTTGATCTTTTCCTGATGGTGACACCAACAAGAGCATTTCTTACAAGATTCAGTAAACTTCCATCTTTTCGCAGCTTCTGCCAACATTTCACCCCGGTCTTGAGTTCGCTTTGCCTCTTCCTCTACCCACAACCTGGTTTTAATTGGCACAAGGAATTCAAGCTTGATGTTCAGACAACATAATAACCTCAATGCTATTAACAAAGAACATTTTATACCACTCTAGAGTCTATATAACTCTCTTACTTCAAAACTGCAATAATCGATGCAAGAACAATGATAGAAATCTCACCTGGAGAGTACTAGGGCCCTTTTCTCTGCCTCTATTAATGACTTAGCTTTGGACAAGGATTCACTTTCCACCTCACCCTCCAGCCGCAGTTGTTCAAGCTGCTGCTTCTCAAAAAGAAGTTCTGTTTCCTCTTTTAATATTGTCTTCTTTAGTTCATCAACCTCAACCTTCAAACTTGATAAAAACTTTTGCTCAAATTCCAGCATTGCCCTTTCCTTGAGGAATGAAGGCAAGCTCCTCTCCTTATCATCATTCTCTTTTTCCAGCTCAGATACTGTCAATTTCAAAATTTTCTCTGCTTCTATTCTTCGAAGTTTCATCTGATCTAGATCTTTTTCCCAAAGAGATTTTATTGCTCCTCTAGATATCATCTCTGACAAAATTTCCTGCATAACTGCTTCCTTCGCCGAATTTTCAGCTTCAAGTCTAGACAATTCCTCTGAAACAGTAGCTGCCATTTGTCCACTTATGATTGCCACTGCCACCTGTCCTTTAGTAACAGGTTTATCTGGCTGGAATCGCCTGCTATACCCTGGATACTAAAGTTGAAAATTAACAGACTATCTAACAGCAACTGTCCATTTTTAACTGTTTACAGATAAGATCCCTATTGATTTAACAAGTGAAAGTTGACTCACCAAATGCTCTTTGTGTAATACTTTTATCTCCAGCAGAAGCATCAATAAAAATAGCAGGCCATGCATCTGTGCTAATTCGCTGAACATCAAGAAACCCAGATTTCTTCTCTAATGTCTGGACTGCAAACAGGTCATTCTTTTAAAGTGCTGCTTAAAATGCATGAATATTTGTAATCATTGATATTGACAATTGTTTTTAATCTGTGGAGAATTTTAACATACAAGTGCATGCTAGAACCACTTTTTTGGCTGTTTGTCATTATAGTCATACCCTTTTATCAATATGTGGTAAATGATTG
Organism: Pinus albicaulis; assembly: GCA_034641835.2. Taxonomy (NCBI): domain Eukaryota; kingdom Viridiplantae; phylum Streptophyta; class Pinopsida; order Pinales; family Pinaceae; genus Pinus; species Pinus albicaulis. The sequence continues at coordinate 11,570,630 of CM076579.1, read as the reverse complement.
TGTTCTACAACAATTTTCCAGGTCACCAGGTCCACTCGTGATAAAGGGCTGTATGAAAGAACAACAAATAGCAGTGGGTAAGAAATGAATGCAGATATTACATTTATCTGACTGACTAGCTCACAAAAATAGACAAGAAAGCTTGGCAAAATTATAAATTACCTATCAGGGTAAAACATGGTACAACTGTGACTCTGTGTTCTGTCATTAGTGCTACGTGCTTCATTGTTAGATAACTTACTAGGTATAATCCCTGCTTCTGCCAGACCTGACTCAATCAAGCTTTCATAAAAGTCAATGCAGTTTCCATATACCTATTAGAAATTTATCACCAACACTGGAATCAAAATCATAAATGACTTATCGAAGTAAAATTAGAAAAGGAAAACTCAAACCTTGAATATAAGGGAAATCTGGATCTTGTGGTGTTATATCATCAAAGGCAAGTTGGGTAACACCTTCAATGTATACTAAAGGAAACACCTTGTTGTTTGGCCTTCTGTGAATGTAATATCTAGAAAATTATACAGTACTCTTGAAAATCTATTTGGCAAAATGGGTTGAAGCTTTGTACATTCACTTCTGCTATGAAAACCAGATTTTTTTCTCATTGACTTTTACCTTGACAACAGTGAATTTGAAGAAAGAAACCATCGGGCATATTCCCGCCTAGTACACAATTCTCCAGGCTGAATATGTGATTCTACAATCTGTCCATACAATGCAAAAGAATGTTGAATATTAGACATCGTTCTTTTCAATGTCTTCCAGATATGACAAAAAACATATGAAAATTGCAGTTCTTATGATAAATAGCCAGGACAGATGGTTTAAATTGTAAGAATCAAGGATGATAACTTAAAAGTAATCAAAGCAACATAGAAACTTCTGCAAACACAAGCAGAAAGTATCGAAGAAAGAAGAAAAATCTGTAGTTGGGTCGGAGAATAACTAACCTTGAAGAACACTTGAAAAGCTGGCCAAAACTAACTTACCAAATTGGAACTTGACAAAAGCTACTGTAAATAAGAATGCAGGTCCTATAAGTCTTGTTACCACCTGAAAATAAAAGATTCATTTTTGCATTTTCGAGGCATTTCTCAGATGTAGTGTGAAGCGGATGTGAGCTTTGGGAGTTTGTTACGGGTCATGAATGCTAGGATAGTCTTGTTCATCAGGCTTGGGAGAGATGGAGATCTTCACATTTTCCCTTTTCTTTCATATGTTATGGTACTCAAATCTTTTGAGACATGTTCTATGGTTGAATTCACATATTTGGAGGGGGGGTTGCACATGTAGTAATTCACCTTTTGGGTGCCTACTACATAGAAAATAAAAAGCATTTCACATATCCAAAGGCATATGCTACATATCTGTTTTGAAAATGGGGTAGCAAGCTAAGTGGGCTTTATTGTGGGGAAAACTCCACACTTAAGCACACTTGAGCCAGAGGCGATATGGGATGAGTGACATCCTAGGAAGTCCTAGTTACTGGGTGCAAGCCCCAGAAGTGATGATTGACGCTCACTAGTTTCAATCCCACTTCTTCACCCTTGTGAGCATCACCCAATGCAATGAGTGCTAAGTGGACTATTCAAAAATCATGAGATATTAGTCAGTTACGACTACCTCTCATGGAAATGGTCATAGATGAATGACTTACTCAACGCAGTTGAATCCCAAAAATAATTATATTTAATATAATGCGCTACGAAAACCCCTCAACACTTAAATATCCAAAGGCATCTGCTACATATCTGGACGCATTTCACACCAATGAAGCTTTTAGGAGAGCACCATGCACTGCATGTAGACATTTGACATCTTTTTGTTATCCGAAAGGAAAAGTGAAACCACATCTTGAGAATTGCTCCATTGAATTAGTCCTTTATTGTTATTTTAATGTACATCATTGAAGATGAGCTTCTTGAAGGGTGCACCAAGGAAGGAAGTTACAATTGCCATGTACTTACACTTATCCTTGCATGTTATGGAGAGGAACACCCATTCTGGCATGTCATTCCATGATGTCCTCATTGTAGGGGCACATAAGTCCATATGATACACTTATAAGGAGTTTGTTAGCAATGCCCACCGTGCCAAGAAAATAGCTTTTGGCTGAGTGCCAAGATTGTTTCCAAATCAGTGCCACCTATGAAAATTCCTTGAAATGCAACAACTGGAATTAATTCTCCTAACTGATTATTTAGTTTATTAATTTTTTAATTAATCACGTTGCAATTTCTTCACAAATAAAAATAAATGTTGTGGAAATAAAAATGCTAGAAATTGGGAAATGCCCACGCGCACAAAAATTATGACACTATTGTTTTTGGACAAATGTCCTTGGAAAAACCCAATGTGGGAAAACAGGTGCATCACTGAGGGTTTTTATTATTATCTAGCAGTGGAAATTTTGAGTACAATATAATGTCGCCAAATTGGTGATTCTACCATAAAGAATATTGACAAAAATATACTAAGGGATTTTACCCTCTCTCCGACCAATCCCGACACTTGACTGCCTCTGAAAAGCAAGTCGTCTAACCTGCTCTACACAGGCCCTGCATCACCCTTGCGCAAACCCTCTTACACTCAGCCTGGAACTGTTTCCAATCAAGTCTCCTTGTCTGTTGCTAACAAGGAAACTATCTCTCTCGCACTCTAGAAAACCTTCCCAGCCTCTGGAACTGAAAACGAGCTTCTCCTCAGCAAAATTGAACTGCTCAATTGAGACTTTGCGTTGCACCTGACAGCCTCCTGGAGATCTCGGCCTCCTCTTTCTGACTCTTTGGAACTGGAATCTCCTTCGAAATATTTCTCTATTGCCCCTCTTCCACCTGATACTCACACACTAAATCAATCTCCATTGTTGAATCACTCCTGCTACTGGGAATTCAAATTGCCTAGGCAACTGAGTATATGCACTAGTGTGTTCTCCATCTACCCATCGACCTCTTCTTATAATCCTCAGTTGGGACTCCAACAACAACGATTAAAACTTAATCGATGATTGAGATCATCTCCAAGTGGAGTCGTGTGAGTTTCTAGAGAATTCTCACCTTTCTCAATTAATTACTATTAATTAACCATTTTACCTAAGTTAGACTTAGGAAATTTTTAATTATGCTCAATTAATTTAATTAAGTCATATCTAGGTGGAATTTTTAGAAACGATTTCTGGGTTTTGGAGAACTCATGTGTTTTAGCCTCTCCACAAAGTTTCGATACTAAAACACCATCCGATGCTAGAAAAACTAGCACTCCCTCTTAGCGAGGAAGGTGTTCTCTCCAACTAGTGTTGCACAACTGTCACAACACCCTGTCTCTGCAACATCCTCCAACCATGTTGTTGATGTCTGACAACTGAAGCTAACTGCCCCTATCCACCAACTATTGTGCTAACTCTGATTCATCTTCCATTGACTGTAGCCGAACCAAACTATTGCATTTGTGTTGCTACTGAAATTGCATTGTACATCTTGTACTACTGCCAACTCTGCATCTGCACTGCAACTCAACTCCCTCTCAAGTTGTTGGTGTTGTTTTTGTTGTTGCAATGACTGCAACTCAGAAGCATCCAAAATATTAAATCAATTGTCTCCTAAGCATCTGACGGCTACTAGCTTCTGCACTGTCCACTGAAAAATATGCATTGCTACTGACTCTGCACTAAGCCTTTTGCTCTGCTACCAACACTACTCTGCACTTCTTAGCATCTGACTGCCACTAGTCTACAACTATCACTCTAGAATCTGACTACATCAACTAACATTGATCCTCCTGATGTTGAATACTGTGGGCCCTTGTAGCAAGGTAATGATCCATGAGGAAACACCATGATGCAAACAACCTCTGATGCTCGCCTCCCTAGACCCTACCCAAATCCTTGTGCAACTTTGGGACTAAAGCTCCATATAACACCACTCACTCTTGGAGGTATAGCTACGAACATGGCAAAATCTTCCTCCAGCCTAGAAGATAACTTGTTTATCTTTGCGAACGTTGTCGCATGATCTTGCTTCTCCTGCTTGTCCTTCTTCCTTTGAGGACACTAGCATTGTAGTGGCCAAACTCGCCACACCTGAAGCACTTGATCTTAGATAGATCCTTGTTCTTTTCCTTTTCTCCCTACAAGCCTTGTCCCTGACTGGGACCTTTTTCTTTCCCCTTTCATGGAAGGGCCACATTATCGCATGATCCTGCTTGTCCTACTTGTCCTTATTCCTTTGAGGACACTGAGCATTGTAGTGGCCAAACTCGCCACACCTGAAGCACTTGATCTTAGATGCATCCTTGTTCTTTTTCTTTTCTCCCTACAAGCCTTGTCCCTAACTGGGACCTTTTTCTTTCCCTTTTGATGCAAGGGCCATGTTGTCTTCCTCCTTCACACCTTTCAATCCCTTGCTACTGTTGTCGTTGATGAAGACCTTCTCTAAAGTTCGCCTCATCTCCTCCTGTTGTAGGTCTAACCACATCTTGTCCCACCCTTGTAACGTAACTCGTCCCAAAATATCTTGGACAAAAACTTCCCATTCCTCAGAGACACTGTTCAGGGCTAAACGCACAAGCTCTGTATCTTGAGGTGCTTCTCCTACGGCTGCAAGCTCAGCCCAGATATCCTGAGCTCTGGTGACAAAGGGATCAATGCCTTCACTCTTATGCATCCTAGTGTTTCTCAGCTTTTCCTTCACGAACATCTTCTGTTACTCGAAAGGATTCTGATACAACCCTATGAGAGCATCCCACATCTCTTTGATCGTATTCTTGGACGATATGTGCGATATTATATGGTCCTGAACTCCATCCAGGACCATCTGCTTCAACTTGGCCATTTCTTTCCTGTATTCTTTCAACTGATCTGCATCAGTAGGTATTGCCGCAATGTTATGTGCAGAGGTTTTCATACCTTGCTCGTCTAGAAAGAAGGACATCCTAGCCTTTTGAATGATATAGTTGGAAGCTCCTTCCAACCTTCCCTGATCTCTAAGCCCGACTATGGCCATCTCTGCAAAAACTCGAACTGGGATGGAAAACTCCCTCTTTCTCCTGCTCGGTTGCTAGCTCTGCTATTCGCACCGTCTTCTGGAGTGAGGAAATTTGTCTGCTGCAACTAGAAATATTGGATTTCTCAACAAGAAACCTTCTGAGAGAAATCCCTTATGTGTGTGCACTTTCTCTTCCACCCGACGCTGATTTTACTCTAGCAATCTGCTGCAAAACACTTTTGCGCCCAAACAAGAAATTTGCTCGGCAAAAACACTGATCTGCTTAACCAAAATTGCTTCTTGGCTTCACCAAGGTCTGTTAGAACTCCCGCTAGGCTCTACGAATACTTCATGCCACATGCACTAGAAAAATCAAACCTTTTGAATCTAGACGATTTATTCCTTCTGCCTCTGAGCTTCCTGTCTGATCAAATTTAATCTGATACCATGTGAAAATTCCTTGAAATGCAACAACTGGAATTAATTCTCCTAACTGATTATTCAGTTTATTAACTTTTTGATTAATATCAAAATTAATCATACTACAATTTCTTCACAAATAAAAATAAACAAGGCGGAAATAAAAATGTTGGAAACTGAAAAATGCAAACACACACGAAAATTATGACACCGTTGTTTTTGGACAAATGTCCCCAGAAAAACCCATGTGGGAAAATCGATGCATCAAGGGGTGTTTTATTATTATGCAGCGGCAAAAATTCTAACTACAACAAAATGTCACCAAACTGGCGATTCTACCATAGAGAAATACTGGCAAAAATATACTAAGGGATTTTACCCTCTCCGAACAATCTCGACACCTAACTGCCTCTAAAAAGCAAGTCGTCCAACTTGCTCTGCACATGCCCTGCATCACCCTTGTGTAAACCCTATCACCCTCAGCCTGGAACTGCTGCCAATCAAGTTGGCATATCTGTTGCTGACTGGGAAACTATCTCTCTGACACTCTAGAAAATCTTCTAGACCTATGGAACTAAAAATGAGCTTCTCCTCAACTAAATCGAACTGTTGAATTAAGACTCTGCGCTACACCTGTGCAACCTCTTGGAGATAAATTTCGGCCTCCTCTTTCTGACTCTCCGGAACTGGAATCTCCTTCGAAATATTGCTCTATTGCCCCTCTACCACATGCTATTCACCCCCTGGCTCGATCTCCACTATTGAATCAATCCTGCTACTGGGAATTCGAACTGTCTAGGCAACTAAGTATTTGCACTAGTGTTTTCTCCATCTACCCATTGACCTCTTCTTATAATCTCCAGTTGGGGCTCCAACGGCCACGATTAAAACTTAATTGATGGTTGAGATCATCTCCAAGTCGATCGTTGTAATTTAGAGAATTCTCACTTTTCTCAACTAATTACTATTAATCAACCATATTTCCAAAGTTAGACTAAGGAAATTTTTAATTATGGTCAATTTATTTAATAGAGCCATCTCTAGGTGGAATTTCCAGAAACGATTTCTTGGTTTCAGAGAACTCATTTGTTTTAGCATCTCCACAAAGTTTCAAGACTAGAACACCATCCAATGCTACAAAAACCAACAACAGTTGGTGCAGAGAGGCTGTAGCATTTGATGATTGTGGTCATAATAGAAGATCCCACCACTATAGACGGGTTTATGGTAATTTCAAATTTGTTGCAAACCCCATTTGTATTTGAAACAGCCGACTTGAAGGAGGCTTTCAAGGAACACCCTAGTGTTGAATTTCCACAACACTAGAGAAACTAGGTTTGGGTCTTACAATCTCTGACACAACCAACTCAAATGCCACAACAAGATTACTTTGCATAGCAAAATAAACAACGCAGTGAATAAACTAGTGCATAATAGACAACTTTTTCCTTTTTTCAACCCAACTTCGTTATATAAACAATCTTTAATACAATTGTGTAAGGCTCCCGTACCAAGGATCATGACCCTCATATAATCACTGATACAAGAATACAACTAGGGTTTTATGTTAGACCTTTGACAAGAAATCTACCCTGAATAAGATACAACTCACTTAGTTATTGATGTAGTCGGCTTCAATCCACGTACCCTAAACACAATTGTTGGTCCTTGTGCCTCCCATCTGTAGCTCTTCCAATTTTCCTCTATCAATGATCACACGTCCTTTAGGTTACTGAACATGGTTCCAATAACTTTTCCCTCTAATTGCTCCTTTGACCACCAAGGATGTCAACACATATGAACTTCTATTGGTTGTTCACAACTTCGTTTATCAACAGCTCTTTGGTTGACCACTTCTGCCTTCCGATGTAGCTACCAATTTCACATGGTTCGGGTTCGAATTCGAATTCGACAACCATTAAATTCAATTCGAGTTCGAAACGTTTCATAAGGTTCGAATGAGGTTCGCCATCGAGTTCCGCTATATATATATATATATAAACTAAATTATTAACTCATAATATATATTAATTATAATTTTATATATATAAACCTTTTTTTAAATTATTAACTCAATATATATTAATATACATTATAACTAAAAGCAACGAAATTTATAATTTATATTAGAATTTTATACATAACCCCTAACTCATCTAATCTTTTTTCGTAAATTTGAAAATATTTAAAAAAATTATCATATAACCTAGGTAATGTCGTCCATAGCAATTAAAGTCAAATCGTAAAGGATTGTTACCCAGTGCTCTTCTTCACATAATTTTTGTCAAACCGAGAGTGACTGTAACCCTACCAAAGCGATCTAGATGGTCACGAAGAGCATATTTAACCATTGTATAGAGCTTCAAAGGTTTGAGGGTACATTTTAGAAGTGATCATTACCCAGCGTATCAATCCATCACTGACTATAACCCTACAAACACAGTTCATTATTTTTCGTCATTAGACGCCTTTCTAATGGAGCACATGCTCCCAAGTCATGCCAATTTTATGCCCTCACACCAGATTTTCGAATTCGCACAAATTGTGAATCTACTAGGTCGTCACGAAGGGCATATTTAACCACTGTATAGAGCTTTGAATTCTAACAGTGCATTTTATTGGTTGAACTAAACAAAGCAAACCTAAATCTAACCATTCGCACCTTAGGCGAACTTAATTTATTTTTTAATGTTCGTCAAAATTCAAACTTCAAAGTTCAATTTCGGCAAACACTGTGACTTAGGCTACTACAATGATGACAAATCTAGGGCACGGAGGTTTCCCTTCTTCTCACTGAGATGTCCTTCTCCAATAGTGAACTAGGGTTGATACACTAGCCCACTTGGTTGTCTTCTTTTGTCCTTCAAAGAGGGAACCCTTAGGCCAATACCGCAATTTCGGCAAACCCTGTGACTTAGGCTACTACAATGATGACAAATCTAGGGCACAAAGGTTGCCCTTCTTCTCACTAAAGATGTCCTTCTCCAATAGTGAACTAGGGCTGATACACTAGCCCACTTGGTTGTCTTCTTTTGTCCTTCAAAGAGGGAACCCTTAGGCCAATACCGTTGCCACTCCTAACAAACTTGTTGTCCTTCATAGGTCTACACTCCTAGCAAACTTGTTGCCCTTCACAGGTCTACACTTAGGGCACCAAAGACACCTTCTAACTAGTCTTTAAACAACTCCTTAAGCTTCCCTCAAAATTGTCACAAACTGAACCACCAAACACCTAGCAAAATCATCAACAAGGGAGATGCATACCTCTGAATTAAGACACTTTCTCTACCACTAAACTCAGCCTTGTACAAGCTACAGTCCTAAAGTTTTTCAGCCTGGTTAGGGCACCAGACCAACCCACAACCAAACCTCAAAATTACCTCCAATCTCAACACTAACCACTCCTAACAGACCTTTCTTCCTACGCTGGTACACAACCACCTTACACGGTTATTCTAGCCCTTGTGACCTCGAACCAGCCATAATCTAGGGCTCGGTCCCACCTACAACAGAACAGAAAATCCCCGGCCCATGTTTCCCAAGCAGATCAGCCTCCAATGCATGCACAGTCTAGTCCTCCAACCACTTGGCTAGCCTCCTACTCCACTCGGCCTTTACCATTCACAAAGAGAGACTCAAATACTCTTCTCCTTCACTTCAGATGGACCTTCTTTGGATTAAGCTACCACAGAAATTTAGATTGCTTGGATGCCTTGATCGAATGGTAGCCTCCTCTATTTATATGATCTCATGGGTGTAACAAATAGCCCTTGAAGGGCACCCCTACGAGCCTAGCCAACTTGCAATTCTTGGCACAAGCCCAACTCACACAAATAAAATTATTCTTGCTCATTCAATCAACCTTTTCATAGCTTCCCTAGTAGCCCCTTGCTCCATTAAGGGTGTTACACACGTAGCCATGATTAAATCTTCAAAATACCTTCTGGATTCATATCCACAACTTGGATACTCTTTCATACAAAGCCCATGTAGGTCAAATTCCTCAACAACCCTATACCCTAGGGTTTGGAATACCTCTCAAGCTACCAATCTCAAAACTGCCTCTTCTTGGAAAATGGAACTAGTTTTGGTCTTCATAATTATCATTGTACTTATGCCATTGTATATCTTATGTAAAACAAAAAGAAGAGAAAGGAATTTTATTTTCCAAGCATGCCCAAGTCAAATTATTATTTTATTTAAGCATGTTTTTCATGCTCATTATTATTTGTATTGGTCAAAGTTAAAGACTTATCTATAGCCTGGAAAAAAAAAATTTGAAATATGTATTTTGGGTCAAAATTGCCTCTAGATGCAAAGTCGGCCATACCCCAGAAGACGTGTCTATTCGAACCCCTCCAAACAATATAAATAGAGGGAGAATTGAACTCATTTGGACACACACAATTCACATGATTTGTTTTGAAATATCACAGAAGGAAGAAGGGTCAAAGTCTAAAATTGACAAGTAAAGAAGGGTTTTCTCTCAAGCTTAGATTTGTGGAAGTTCTGCCTTGACACATCTCTTGTTGAAGATTTGTTCCTAATGTTGTACATGTTGATGATCTCTTGTTGTTGATGGATTTGTTATGTGGAAGTAGGGTTTGACTTGGAATATTGAAGGTTCGAGTCTTTCTATGGGTCTTGGATATCTCACTTTGATATGATTCTATAAGAAGAGAATTTTTTTGGGTTTCCCCTTTGTGGGGTTTTCGCCCTGGCTTGGAGCCTATATCTTGTGTTCATTATATTTTTGTGATCTTCTTGGATTTATTTTGGTAATTGTTTGATGGAAAGAACATCATAAAAATTAATAAGAAGCCAACAACTTTCACAAACAATTATCAAAGAAAGAGAAATCTACCCTAATATCCAGACATCATGATTTCTCAACATGGTATCAAAGTTAAGGTTAGAAGAAAGATGTTTGAAGATGACATTCTGTTGGCATTATCATAGATTCAAAGTCTGAATCTGATGATCAACCCAATGTCTACACTATGCCTGGTATCTGAGCTAAAGAAAAAGAGATGATATTGCAGTAACCCTAGAAACTTGAAAGTATTGCAGATTCGAACTAGTGACAACACTTGAAGATCCCAGCTCAAAAAAAAAAGGTTTAACATATAAGCACTTGATCAAGTTTGGAAAGGAGGACTTTGTAATGCCTGCAATCACAATAGCTCGTAAAATCGTTACCTGCGGCTCACTTGACAAGTTTGTAGGGAATCGATTCGGTATTTTCTGAATCTCACATTTCTTATGTTAGTGGCTCACATTTGTTTGACTCAGATATCTTTGAGGCTTGCATCCTACTCCTGTGGCTCGCTCATGATTCCAGAGGCTCAAATTATAATCTGAAGCTTGCACTTCTCTATTTACAACAAGTTGAAGAATCAATGCAATTATATTAGGGTTTGATTCTTCGATCTTGATAATTACATGTGAGTGTGTTACCTTCTTTTACTTCTTTATTATCTTATCTTTCATCAAGCAATTACCATATTATGTGTGTATGAAGATCAAAAACAAGAGACACAAGATATAGGCACTATGCCAAGGCAGAGGCTCACATTATAATCTGAAGCTTGCACTTCTCATAGATTCAAAGTCTGAATCTGATGATCAACCCAATGTCTACACTCTGCCTGGTATCTGAGCTAAAGAAAAAGAGATGATATTGCAGTAACCCTAGAAACTTGAAAGTATTGTAGATTCGAACTAGTGACAACACTTGAAGATCCCAGCTCAAAAAAAAGGTTTAACATATAAGCACTTGATGGAGTTTGGAAAGGAGGACTTTGTAATGCCTGCAATCACAATAGCTCGTAAAATCGTTACCTGCGACTCACTTGACAAGTTTGTAGGTAATCGATTCGGTATTTTCTGAATCTCACATTTCTTATGTTAGTGGCTCACATTTGTTTGACTCGGATATCTTTGAGGCTTGCATCCTACTCCTGTGGCTCGCTCATGATTCCAGAGGCTCACATTATAATCTGAAGCCCGCACTTCTCTATCTACAACAAGTTGAAGAATCAATGCAGTTATATTAGGGTTTGATTCTTCGATCTTAATAATTACATGTGAGTGTGTTACCTTCTTTTACTTCTTTATTATCTTATCTTTCATCAAGCAATTACCATATTATGTGTGTATGAAGATCAAAAACAAGAGACACAAGATATAAGCACTATGCCAGGGCAAAGGCTCACATTATAATTTGAAGCTTGCACTTCTCTATCTACAAGTAGTTGAAGAATCAATGCAGTTATATTAGGGTTTGATTCTTCGATCTTGATAATTACATGTGTGTTACCTTCTTTTACTTCTTTATTATCTTATCTTTCATCAAGCAATTACCATATTATGTGTGTATGAAGATAAAAAAACAAGAGACACAAGATATAGGCACTATGCCAGGGCAAAACCCCCTCGAGGGGAAAACCCAGTCAAGATAATTCTTCCTTTCAATAATATTCTTTGAAACTTTTCACCCTAGACAGGAGCCAAGCTTTCCCTCCACACCAAGTCAACCTTCCAGATCTTCGACCCAGCAACAGCAGCAACTTGTCCTCCAGCAACTTCGACTAGGCAGCAGATTCCGCAACAGCAGCAGCATCAAACACTAGAAGACTTCGATCTCCCAAGAGAGGCACGAAACGCAGAGATTCCCTCACCAAAATTTTGATTTTCTCTTCCTCTTGCTTCTATACCCAACTCGCACTCTTTTCTGCCTCTTCCTTCCACTTCGCACTTTTTCCCTTGATGCAATAAATATCAAACTGACTTGAGAAGTCATGCTCCAAATGAATTCGATCTCCTTGATTTTAGGCTTCAGGCGAGTTTGAATTTGTGCCTTTGAGGCCGACTTGATGTGGAGGGCTTCTAAACCATTGTTTACTCTAAAATAAATATAATTACATGATTCAAAAGCCCAAGAAGGGTCAATATAAATTTGTAATTACTAACCTAAAAGTCCACAATGGGGACCTTATACCAAATATGACCCAAGCATGAAACCCATGCTTTAATAAGTCATTTAATAATAAAATAAATGTCAAATGATAATATTTTTTTTTTTTCTTTAATTCTTTTGATAAGTAGAATAAATATAAATTATGAAGACTAGACCTAGTTACAATCTTAAACACTCCCTCTTAACTAGGGACGTATTCACAATATACAATGGGAAGATCTCAAACCATGTGAAACTATGAAGAACTTTAGGCACCGCAATGCCATGGACTAGATTCCTGACCAAGGCAATTTATCCAATTGGGAGTAAGGTGGACTAAAGTTTTCAACGTCTATAGGTGTACCATCAGGCTAACTTACTAACCACTGACCCAGGGAATTAGGTGCACATGCACCCAATGCCACCCTCCCTACCAGACATCAACATAAAGTGTCGGCCTGATGTCTTTCCAAGAAATGCTTCACTCGAAAATCCTCAACATATCTTTTCCAAACCATTATCATCAATAAAATTAGCAATATTTACCAAACCAAGCTTGTCCCTTAGATATTCAAACTTCTTGTTAGGAAGATCCTTCGTCAATATGTCTCCTCCTATTCATCTTTACGGCCCCATCTTGTACCAAGTTTCTATTGAAGTGGAACTTATTGTTGATGTGCTTCGTCCTAGAATGAAACACAGGATCTCCAGACATCTTGATGCAGCTTTGATTATTACAGTTGATTATAGTCTCGAACAAATCTGTCAAAAGCTTCCTTAAGCATACATCCTCCTTTCCTACTTCACATGCAGCTACATATTCAACTTCAACACTACTTACGGCAATGAGACCTTGCTTTCTACTTATCCATGATACCAGAGCAAACCCCAGGTTGAAGCATCCACCATAGTACTTCTTCCATCGGACTCACTGCCACCCCAGTTAGTATCTGAGTAGCCAATTAGATTAACTTCCTTACTCTTGTATCTTAGGCAGTGGTGTATAGTACCACGAAGATATCTTAATATGTGTTTGGCAGCTATCCAGTGTTCATGACGAGGTTCCAACTAAAATTCACTAAGGACGTTCACTGCATAACATATAACTGGCCTAGTGTTTACCGAATACATTAGGGAGCCCACCAATTGTTGATAGGAGGTAGGATCCACGAGACTTGAGTCAGAATCTTGCAACTTCTTGAGATTGGTGATCATAAGAATAGTCATGGCCTTGGAGTCCATCATTCCAAATTTCTGCAACATGTTTATGATGTATTTTCCTTGCCCCAAGTATATTTCCCCGGGTTTGTACCATACTTCGAGACCCAGGTAGTAATGCATGAGTCCTAGATCCTTCATCTCAAATTCGACTGCCGACATATTCTTACATTCTTCAATTCTTTGCTTCACACTAGTGATGAATAGATCATCCACATATAGTAGAATAATGACAAGTTCATTATTCACGACCTTGATCTAGAGATTTGGATCAGCAGTACCCTTTATGAACCCATTTCTTAGGAGATATGCATCCATTCTCGTGTACCATGCCCTAGGACCTTGCTTCAAGCCATATAGGGCTTTATTGAGTTTGCAGACATGAGTCCCTGATATTTACTTCGAAACCTTTGGGTTGTTCAATGTATGCTTCCTCATCAATGGTCCCATTTAGAAATGTGGTCTTCACATCCATTTAATGGATTCCAACCCATTGTAGCAGCCAATAAAACCAAAGATCTAATGGTAGTATACCTTGTTGTAGGTGCAAAGGTTTCTTCATAATCTATTCCTTCCTTTTGGGAGAAGCCCCTTGCAACGAACCTTGATTTGTACTTGTCTATGCTTCCATCTGCAACATGCATGATTTTGTAGAACTATTTAGATGTGACAACTAATTTGCACTAGGTCTAGGAATGATTTCCCAAACCCCATTCTTCATATTGGATTGATATTCTTCTTGCATCACCTTCTTCCAGACATCTTGTTGAACAGCCTCTTCAAATGTAGATGGTTCGGCTTGAATTAGATTCGTCACATATGCATCATAGCCAGAGTATCTCTTCGGCCTTTTTCTTTCTCTGAAGGTTCCTATTGGAGCTTCATATACTTCGGCATCTTGTAGTGTAGATTTTAACCAATTTGGCCTTTTCCTTGTGGTCGAGATGATCAAAAGTTCAATACGCTAACTTGGTCCTACTTCTTCTTCTTGATTTGTAGTAGGATGTTCATGGTGTGGTTATTCTTCTTCGAATATAGGAGATTCTTCATGATCAAAATCTATGGGAATATCTTTGGACTTCTTGTAGGCTTGGCTCTCATCAAATATGATATCTCTGCTTACTTCAATTTGCCTTCTTTCTTTGGTGTAGATTCTATATGCCTTTGAGGAGAGACTATATCCAACGAATATTCCTTTGATGCTTATAGAATCCAGCTTCTTTTGCTTATCCTTTGGAACATGGATGTAGGCAGGGCTTCCAAAGATTCGAAGGTGATCCAGGCTCGACTTCTTTCCTGTAAATGCTTCTTCGGGAGATATGTTCTTAAGACTCCTATGGGGACTTCTATTTTGTATATACACGGTTTTCATGGCTGCTTCTCCCCATAAGAATATTGGTAGGTCTTGGTCAAGGAGCATTGTCTTAATGCTTTCTTCAATAGACCTATTATTTCTTTCAGCAACTCCATTTTGTCTGGGATAGTAGGGAACAATGAGCTCCCTCTTAATTCATGCTTCCTTACAATATGCAATCAGTTGCTTGGAAGTGTATTCCCCACCATTATCGAATCTTAGAGTCCTTATCTTTCTTTCGGTGAGATTTTCCATTCAACTCGAAGCTCCTTGAATTTCTCAAATACTTCGTCCTTTTTCTTGAAAAGATAGATCCATGTCTTTCTAGAATAATCGTCTATGAAAGTCACATAATAGAGATGACCGCCAAGAGACTTATTAGACATGGGCCCACACACATTAGAGTGAATAAAGTCCAAAATTTCTTTGGCCTTAGATTCACTATTTGGAAATGGCTTTCTTGTATGCTTTCCCAAAGAGCATCCCTTGCACACACCTTCATGATCTTCCTTTATATTGGGGATGCCATTAACCAATTGGTTAAGGGTGGGAATAAGCCTCTAGTGTAGATGACCATATCTTCTATGCCATAGCTCAATAGGACTAATTTCCATATGAACTAAAGCTTAGGGAGATGGTGTAGTAACCCTATACAAACTTCCTTCACGAACTCCAATAACTCTAGCTTTGTCAATAATAGAGTCTTTGCCCCAAACCAATACTTCTCCATCACCAAAAGAAATTCTTTCTCCTTTATCTTCTAAACAAGAAATAGAAAGCAAATTCTTTTTCAAACCTGGAACATATAGTATGTTGTTGAGGTGCAACTTCCATCCACTTTCTAATTCTAGCGAGGTTGATACCAAGCCTTTCACATCATAGCTTTTGTTGTCACCTAATTCCACTGCATGAGAAGATGCTTCCCTTGATAGTGTATACAATTGTTTACTTTCTCATGTCATGTGCCATGATGCTCCACTATCAATGATCCATGCATTCTCATCATGGAGAGATCCTATAAGGGCAGCCAAAAGTCCTTGACTTTTGACTTTGATGAATAAGTAATGGATGAACTTCTTGATCCAGCTACCAACAGTGTTGATACCCCTCCTTATGTAGTCCATCAAAGAGGGAGAATTCATGCCAACAAAGTGATCTTCAATCCTTCCTGACCTTAGCTTTGATATCATGTTGAAGAATCAATGCAGTTATATTAGGGTTTGATTCTTCGATCTTGATAATTACTTGTGAGTGTGTTAACTGCTTTTACTTCTCTGCTATCTTATCTTTCATCAAGCAATTACCATATTTTATGTGTATGAAGATCAAAAACAAGAGATACAAGATATAGGCACTATGCCAGGGAAAAACCCCCCTCGAGGGGAAAACCCGATCAAGATAATTCTTCCTTTCAATAGTATTCTTTGAGACTCTTCACCCTAGACATGAGCCAAAGCTTTCCCTCCATGCCAAGTCAACCTTCCAAATATTCGATTTAGTAGCAGCAAGAACTTGTCCTCCAACAACTTCGACTATGTTGGAAATATTGAGAAGGGGAGG
Organism: Pinus albicaulis; assembly: GCA_034641835.2. Lineage (NCBI taxonomy): Eukaryota > Viridiplantae > Streptophyta > Pinopsida > Pinales > Pinaceae > Pinus > Pinus albicaulis. The sequence continues at coordinate 11,554,132 of CM076579.1, read as the reverse complement.
TGAATCGGTATTTCTTATCAAATAACACTTTTAAATCTTTTCAGAGCATTAGTTAATCTTCAATTATTCTTGATGTTTATCCAGTAACAACAGTGAACAACAGAACGCAATAGGCACACGAATTTTAGGTGGAAAACCCACTCCGGGTCAAAAACCACTAAACGTTTTTCTAATAAATTCTTTAATCTCCAGTGTCCACTGAAATGAAAGATACAACTTCCTAGAATTCTAGAAAAGCATTATTTTCCAGCTCCCACTGCAAGGACGCCCCAATGCCCTGGTTTCTTCAGTAGTCAACTGAATGGATGCCCCGACATCCTAGACCGACCTACCACTCTGAAGTGTTCATAGGCTCCAACCTGTAGGTGACTTCATGCACCAACCTAGCACCTCCCTGCCACCCTATAATGATCAGAAATAAGACAAGAGTGTGGACTCCCATACCATGGACAATGATCCACAATACAATATGATTCACAATGATTTTCTTGATCTAGACCAATCACCCAATCACACTATGCCCTGCAACCCAACCATAACATTATCCAACAATGACACTTATACCTCCCAACAATGCCTCTCCAACTCTAGGCAGATTGACTCTTTTACAATAATGAATCTTTTACAATAATAACTCTTTTACAATTTTATAATGATGACTTTTACAATATTGACTTTCGCCATGACCTAATACTTGACTTGACACTACTTCTTTGAACACTAGTAGCTGCTGAAATATAGTTGTGCTTGCTTCAAGTAATGGTACTTTGGCGTTGCATTGTCCTTATGATATGTGTCTGAGTTGTCCTATTGTGTCCTCCTTCCTGCACTTGCATTAATGAACAAGACACAAACCAATATACAAACAAAATATTTACACTGTCCTGCAAACCATATGTCAGAGAAATATTCAAAATTCAACTGTAAATACATTCAACATTTATGAACAAAACCCAATCAAACATACGTACAAAATAATTACACTATCCTGCAAAAACACATGTTGGAGATGATATTCAAATTAAAATTCAAGCACTAATCATACATACCTTGTTGTGGCAGACTTACCCTTGACTGTTGATGTGTTGTCCTTACTGCACTGATCCTTAAATGCATATTTTTTCTTTCCTTCTAGAAGCTCGATATTGAATCTGTTTTGGATCTCCAAGGTCCGAAATTGTGCCTCGTGGTAGCCCTCTAAGTCCTCTTTCCAACCCCGTAGGTCTGATCAATATTGGATTCTTCAAGAAATAGTTATGCACAATCTCCTACGATGACCTAATTATAAACTAGTTCAATAGAGCAAACTTGTACGAAATGCCACGTGTCACTCTTTCAACCTTCGGTCCTGCAAATAATATCCAACAAACTACAGACCGCCCTCTTTCTGTCACATTTTACTAAATTTGAATCCAATACTCGGAGAGAAAGTTATGATGATTTTTCCAAGGTCACCTGTTTGACATGAAATTCGGGAGCCTGCAAAAACCCTAACTTCCTCATGTTAAAATTTGGGTACCAAAAGACAAGTGGTTCCCTAAGGCTTTTGATCTTTGGCGTATGGAAAAGTGTCCAAATGTATTTGTACTTTTCTCCTAATGTGACTTTATAAGTGGTAAAGTTAAATCTGATTTAAAAATGACTTTATAAGTGATAAAGTTACATGTCTAATTTTAAAGTGACTTTATTAAAGTCAATGTAAAATTAGAAAGTGAAAAAGTGACTATGGAAATAAAAGACTAAGTGAGTCGTTATTTAAGTGGAGTGAATTAAAAATTAGAAAGTGAGAATTAAATGCACATTTAATCTCAGCCCTTGATCTAAAGCTATCTCAGACATTGGATTTAGGGATTCCCAAAAAGTCACTTGGGGTTAGGTTAAAGGAGAAAAGAAGAGAAAAGGTCATTCAAATCTTTTCATGAGCAGATTGAGAGAAGGAGCAAGAGAAAGCAAGGAGAATTTCTGAGCAACGAAGAAGAACAGAACAGAACCTTGGCACACATACCGAGGCAGCACTCAACAAATTCGTACAGCAGGTTTACAAGCATCTCAACACAGATTTTGGGCACGTTTTTCAAGGCAGAACCGTACAACACCTTTGGCACACATTCCTAGGCAATCATACAACATTTCTGGCACTGAATTTATTGTTGTTTTGTGGCACAAAAATCGAGGCAGATCGTACAACATACTATTGTTCTTGTGCACAAAAATCGAGGCAAAAACTATGCAGCATTTATTGTTGTCGTTGGGCACGCATTTCGAGGAGGTCATACAACAGCATTTAATGTTTTTTTCTGGGCATGAAAAACAAGGAATCTGTACAACATTTAAGGTTGTTTATGTTTTGACTGTTGGCACATTTTCTGAGGCGGAGGCTAAGCATGGAAAACGAGATAAGTTATATTTTCGTGGTTGCTGGAATTTTCTGTGTATTTTTGTTTCACTGTAAAAGAATTTTCAGAAATAAAGAAGAGCTCTCAAACTGGTTTTCCCCAAGAGTTGTAGGGGGTTTTTCCAAAGTCACATTGACCAAAAATCAACGTGTTACTTTTCTGTGTGTGGCTGTTATAATTTTTTGAGTTTTATTTGTGCATTTTCCAGCACTGTGAAATTCCTAAATTTGTGTTTTCAGAAAATAATTTCATTTCCAGAATTTTGAATGTATGATTATGGGAATGGGCATTTAACTATATGGGAGTGATAAGGTGATACTAAAAACTGGAGTGGGGTCTATATTTCTATGCCTCAGATCATATATCTGAAAATATATCGAACCAATATCTAAAATTTGGTCACGCGCTTCATTAGGATATCAGCTCAAATGGGTTTTTTCAGCATCTGAAGCTTCACAAAAAAAAAGTAATAGCGATAATGCCACGACGACCTGTTTTAAGTAGCGAAATCCTTGCATCAGGAGGATATGAGGGTCACAATTTATATAAATGCTTCGGTTAAGAGGGTCTTCAACAAGTGAACATTCGACGGATTTTAGGAGTTTAAAAAATTATTAATTATTGACTATTCAATGACCACAACCAAAGCTTAGTGTCATGCCACAACCCCTTGGGGTTTTAGCCTACTAACAGGGGTTACAAACTTCAAACATGAATATCTCTCAAACCGTGAAGAATTACATGGTCTGCCATATATCAACAGAAACATCTCGACAAGTAGAAACCATTCAAAATACCCTTCACTCAGAATAGAGTAAGTTGTCAAGTCAAAATTCCCATGCAAGATTGAGGTAGCCAATGGTAATGCTTGGGTTGACATCAATGACAACCACTGATCAACAATCTCCCCCTTTGGCATTGATGGCAACACAAGCACTCCCCATGCGATCATGACACCTCTTCCTACAGCATTCTCTCCCCCTTTGTCATCAATGGCAACGGGTAACTCACCCTGACAAACATCATCCTGCGAACTTGTACACACCTCAACTCCCCCTTTTTTACTTAGTTAGATAAGAGAAAGAGTCTAATGATAACTTGGGAGAATCCCAAGCTTTAGGCAAAGATACTCAAATGCTTCACGAGGTAATGGTTTGGTAAAGATGTCAACAATTTGTTCCTTTGTGCCAACATATTCAAGCTTGATATTCTTTTTGGTAACCTACTCTCTAATGAAATGATATTTGATCGAAATGTGCTTTATTTTGGAACGCATCACAAGATTCTTGGAGACACTGATGGCACTAGTGTTATCGCAAAAGATGGGAATAGGCTTATCAAACTTGACTTCAAGATCTTGCAAAGTTTGCTTCATCCAGAGAACTTGAGTACAACAAGTTGATGTCGTGATATATTCTGCCTCTGCTGTGGATAGCGAGATTGAAGATTGTTTTTTACTTAACAATGAAACAAGGCAATCACCTAGATAGAATGCTACTCCACTGGTACTCTCTCGATCATAAACACTTCCTGCCAAATCTACATTTGTATAAGCTTGGATAACTAGATTATTTACTTTGGGATATCATAAACCATATTCTGTTGTGCCCTTAAGATATCGGAGAATTATTTTGACAGCAACAATATGAGATTCTTTTGGTGCTGCTTGGAATCTTGCTACTTGTCCAACTGCCTGCATTACGTCTGGCCGAGAAGCTGTCACATATAGAAGACTACCAATCATAGATCTATACAACCTCTGATCCACATCCTTTGACGAATCTTCTAAACTTACTTGCAACCTGTTACCATTAGGGTAAGGACAGGCTTGCAATCTTCCATCTTGAATTTCTTGAGCATTTTCTTGATGTACTTGGTTTGATATATAAATATTCCTTTATCCTGCTAAGATATCTGAAGCCCTAAAAGGTATGTCAGCTCGCCAAGCAGAGACATTTCAAACTCACCTTGCATCTTTGTGCAAAGTTTTTACTTAATCTGTCATCATTGCTTCCAAAAATTATATCGTCCACATATACCTCAATAATTGTTAGGTTATCTTGATCTACTTTCACATAGAGATTGTTGTCAACGCTTCTTTTCTTGAATCCTTGTCGATGTAGATATCCATCAAGACAAGCATACCAAGCTCTACGAGCTTACTTGAGACCATATAGTGCCTTCTTTAATCTGCAGACATAGTCTTCCTTTTCAGAGAGCAGAAAACCATCAGGTTGTTCAATGTAAACTTCTTCTTCCAATTCACCATTTAGAAAGGTCAACTTAACATCCATTTGGTAGACCTTGATTTTTCTCGACCATGCATAAGCGAGAAACATTCTGATAGCCTCTATTCTGGCAACGGGAGCAAATGTCTCTTCAAAATCAATTCCTTCAACTTGTGCATACCCTTTGCAGACTAATCTTGCCTTATTCCTGGTAACCTGTCCATCCTCATTCAATTTGTTTCTGAAGACCCATTTAGTTCCAATAACATTTTTATCCTTTGGTCGTGGAACCAATTCCCAAGTGTCATTCTTCTCAATTTGATCCAGTTCTTCATTCATAGCTGCTACCCAATGTTCATCTTGACTAGCTTCCTCAAAATTACCAGGCTCAAAAGTTGCTAAAAAAGCAAAGTGGGCTTGTTGTGATGAACGAAGTTGTCGACTTCTTCTGGTTCCAATTCCTTCATTTATGTTGTCGATGATTTGAATTGATGAATGATTCTTTTGACACCATTCTTTTAAAGCTTTTGGAGAATTTTCTTGTACATCCTGCTGATCATTTCTTATTTCCTCTTGGTTGATAGTTGTTTCCTTATTTGATTGGTCTTGTTCTGGAGCTTCTTCTTCATCCTTCACAGATTCTCCCTCATATCCCTCAAATTTTCTTGAAGGGACAATCTCATCGCCATCCTTTGTAACACAATCTTCATCAAAAGTAACATTTATGCTTTCAACTATTTGTTCGCCTCAGATTGTAGCATCTATAAGCCTTCCTTTTGCGTGAATAACCAACGAAAATATCTTCATCAACAGAGGAATCAAACTTGCCCAATTTTTTATCTTCTCTTTTGATGTAGCATTTGCTTCCAAAAATTTTGAAGTATTTGACGTTAGTCGGTCTTCCTTTCGATCATTCTTATGGAGTCATGTTACAATTGTTCCTTAGTAAACCTCTGTTTATAATGAATATAGTTGTATCGATTGCTTGAACCCAGAATTTATCATCTAACTTTGAGTCATTTAACATTGTTCTGGCCATTTCCTGTACGGTTCTGTTTTTTCTTTCAGCAACTCAATTTTGCTGCGATGTTCTGGTTGTTGAGGATTTCCTTTTTATTCCACTTTCATCACAATACTGCTGAAATACCTTGGAAGTGAATTCTCCACCATTATCTGATCTCAGACATTTGATCTTCAAATTAGTTCCATTTTCGACCAATTCCTTGTATATTCTAAAACACTCAAATGCCTCCGTCTTTTTCTTTAAGAAGCTAATGGTTGTCATTCTGGTGTAATCATCTATCATTAGCATAAAATATAATTCTCCATCTAAACTTTTTATTCTCATAGGACCACACAGATCAGTGTGTACTAATTCTAATGGACGTGATGCAAAGTGTTCTTTTGTCTTGAACTCAACTTTTGTCTGCTTGTGCCGACAAGATTGACATATTGTATATGTAAGTTTTGAAATTTTAAGCATTTCTCTTAGTGCTTCCTTCTTGCTAATCCTAAGAATATCCCATTCTTTTCTGCCATAACCAACTTTTGTCTTCTTTCGCCAAAAAGCACCCTTTAGGCGTCTCATTCAAAAAATATATGTCATTTGGAGCTCTGCTTGGTGTAGCCACGATTTTACCGAACTTGCCCTTCCTGATTTCACATTTCTTAGAGTTAAATAGCATTGTGTATCCTTGATCTCACATTTGTCCAACACTGAGCAGATTGCGATTCATAGTTTCAACCAACAACACATCTTTCGCTAATGCATTCTTGCTTCCAAGTGTGACTGTACCTACTCCTATGACGTTTGAAGACCCGTCATTTCCAAAAGACATTGTTCCATCCTTCTTTTCCTTCAGGGGGATGAACTTATTCCTATCTCTAGTCATATGAGTTGAGCAACCACTATCAACATACCAAACGTTTATGTTGCTTTGAGCCTTGAGAGCAATAGCACATTTTAAGTCTTCTTTTTCCATATTTGTTCATTCTGATTTTGCAAGAATTCCTTTGAAGAAATTCCAACTCTGCAACCTTTAGCCAGGTGTCAAAAATTGTTACATTTGTAACATTCGACACCATCTCTCAAATGAGAAAATCTGTTAATATTCTGTTGAGTTCTAGAATATCCATTTCTGAAAATTCTCCCGAAACTGTATCTATTCCAAACATACGTGCGACATTCTATAGCACTTTGTCCAAACCTTCCACATGAATAACAATGACCATAGAAGATAGCTTGATACCTGGGAGGAAATCTTCTTCGAGGAATTGTCTTCCATGGTTCTTCCTGCGAGTCCTAATCTCGAGTTGGCTGCGAGGTCTACCTGCTTGTTATGTTTTGCATATCCATCTTCTTTTGTTATCATAGAAGGACTTGGCTCCTTTTCAGATTTTTCTTTGTAACCAAGACCAGTCTTGTCACTGTATGATTGCTTATTGTCGATGATTTCTTCCAATGCCTTGGAGCTGTTGGTATAGTTTTAAAGAGTTTTTCCATTTTTTACTTGCTTTCGTAGAGAAATTTTTTCAACTTTCGATGCTTCTCTTTCCTTGTTGCTTTCCTTTAATTCTTCCTTGAGCAATTTTTCAACTCGTTTGTATTCTTCAAACTTGATTTTAAGATTTATGACCTGTTCCCTTTCTATCTTTAATTTGTCTTCAAGAATGTTGACATGCTTCTTCTCGACCTTGAGCTCTTTGATAACCTTGATCACTTTGTTTTGAAATTCAACCTCAGTCATCTCTTCTTCTTCGTCTTTGTCTTCATCAGATGCTTCTTGCTTATTATGCTCGGCCATAAACAATACCCTTCTGTTGATTTCTTCTTCGTTATCATTGTCTTCATCAGATGAGGAGTTATCTTCTTTGGAGAAGAAACTCTTCTTAAAGCATTTCTTCTTGCCTTTCTTGTTGAACTTCCTCAAACCTTTCTTTCCTTTTGTAACAGCCTCATTTTTGTGACACATGGCTGCAAAATGCCCAACCTCACCACAACCGAAACATATCAATGGAAGTTTACCTTTGAATTTCCCCGTACCTATTCTCATTTTTCGCATGAAGTAGGCAAATTCTTTATCTCAAAATTCTTCTTCATCTTCTTCCTTTTCTTCTTCCTTACAACTAAAAGTTTTCACTTGTCCTTACTAGTCTTCTTGGATGCGGCGAATGTTGTTTCTAGGCGAGATGTGTCATCCTCTTCTTCAATCCTCATTTCATATGTTGTAAGCACTCCATGCAATTCATCTTTGTTGAGATTGGTTAGATTCGAACTATATTCCAAGACAGATACCTTTGGGTTGAATCTTGTTGGCAAGGTTCTAAGGATCTTTCGAACAACAATTTTCATGTCGACAGGTTCTCCCAAACCTTCCAATGCATTTGTTATTTCATCAACACGATGTAAGTATCCATCAATATTTTCATCTTCATTTTGAGTTGCTCAAATTTTGCCCTATAAATTTGAAGCTTTGCATCTTTCACGTTTGAGTCACCTGCATATATATTCCCAAGCTTGCCCCATACTTCTTTAGCAGTTTTGCAACTCAGTACCTTAAGATAGACAAATTCGATAAGCCCACTGATAATGAGATCTTTAGGCTTTGCATCATATGCCATGTTTTTCTATCCTTGTTCATCCTGGGTCACTGTAAAGCCTTTTTCAATGATTTTCCATACTTCGTATCCTTGCGCCAGCAAATGAACCTGCATTTTTCCACTCCAAAGTGTGTAGTTATTTCCATTAAACAAAGGAACTCTATTCTTAGTATACTCCATGATCTCCTTCTAGTTGTTAGATTGTTATTGAAGGAACCAAGCTCTTGTACAAATTCTTAGAAATACTGAGAAGGGGGGGGGGGGGTTGGGGGAGTTGGATAAGTATTTCTCATCAATTAGCACTTTTAAATCTTTTTAGAGCATTAGTTGATCTTCAATTATTCTTGATGTTTATCCAGTAACAACAGTAAACAATAGAACATAATAGGCACATGAATTTTAGGTGGAAAACCTCCTTCGGGTCAAAAACCACCAAACGCTTTTCTAATAAATCCTTTAATATTCAGCTCCAACTGAAATGAAAGGTACAACTTACTAGAATTCTAGAACAACATTCTTCTCCAGCTCCCACTGCAAGGACGCCCCAACGCCCTGGTTTCTTCAGTAGTCAACTGAATGGATGCCCTGATATCCTAGACCGACCTACCACCCTGAAGTGTTCACAGGCTCCAACTTGTAGGTGACTTCATGCACCAACCTAGTGTAGAAATTTATGAATCTTATACTCTATGCAAAAATTATCACTGTTAATCCGGTTATGCTCCTCCTACTTATACAAGTTATTAACTGGAAAAATTCAAGTTAAAATCGAAGCAAAACACATAACAGATCTCTACCAATTCAGATCTAGAATAGGGACATGCACACATTGACAAAGTGACACAATTATTTCTGGACAAATAGTCCCCGGAAAAACCCAATGTGGGAAAACAGGTCTCTGGCTGCTGGAGGGTTCTATTATTAAGAATATTTCTGAATACACAAATCTGGGTTCCAGATCTGGAAAACCTGACAGAGAAAACACTATATCTAAAGCTCACTGGCTGATCTAGGGCCAATATAATGATTGATCCACACCCTCAAACGGGATTTACAAAACTCAACCAAGATTAGGGCCTAGAAACCCTAGCGCTGCCCCTGAAAGGCTCTGCGTCAGCCTCTGCATCAGCCTTGGAAGTCCTCCAAACCCTTAGTGCTGCTCTGAAAGGGACTGCGTTACCCCAAATTGGATGACACAATCACTACGCTGCCCCTGAAGGGTCTCTGTGTAACCCCACAGTGTTTCCTACTGAAAATCACGCTGTCCTTGGAGGGACTGTGTTGTCCTTGCTACTGCCTTCCTCTGCGCTGTCCTTGAGTTGATCTCTACCTCTTGTGTATTCTAGACCCCGGGATCAGATCATCCCCTTGGCCTAAATTCCCCTCACTGCAACTGAAACACTTCTGAGTATTCTTAGCAAACCCTGCCCTAGAATCTCAGCTTAGCTTTAGTGCTCTGCCTCGTGTGCCTTTACAAATGACCCCAAGCCTTTCCTTTATACTTTTCTCGTTGGGAAACCAACGACCATGATCAGATCTTGAATCAATGGCTAAGATTAAAAGAAAGCTTGATCCGTGTGACTTAAAACAATTTCATCACATGTTTAATTAAATTCACTTTAATTATTTTATTTTCCTAAGTTTTAACTTAGGAAATACATTAAAATAATTAATTAATTTAATATCTACTAAACCAGATGAAATTTCTAGTATTCTACAGGTCTTGTAAGTCCACAGTGCTCAGTCTCACAAAGTTTACAGGGCCAAATTTTGTTGATGCTACCCTAAAATTTATTTAAATGAATTTTTTTTTTTTTTCCGACATTTGAAGGTTAGCAAAAAAGTTGAAAATAAATACAGTATATTTTAAGTAGTGAAATCCTTGCATCAGGAGGATACAAGGATCACAATTTATATAAAGGCTTAAGGTTGAGAGGGTCTTCAACAAGTTAATGTTGGAGGGATTTTAATATTTTAAAAAATTATTAATTATTGACTATTCAATGACCACAACCAATGATTAGTGGCATCCACAACCCAATGGGGTTTTAGCCCACTAACTAGGGTTACTAACCTCAAACACGAATATCTCTCAAACAGTGAAGAATTACATGGCGTGCCATATATCAACGGAAACATCTCGACAAGTAGAAACCATTCAAAATATCCTTCACTCGGAATAGAGTACGTTGTGAAGTCAAAATTCCCATGCAAGATTGGGGTAGCCCCTAGTGCTGCTTTGGTTGACATAATGGCAACCACTGATCAACAAACAAGGCAGCAGATTCAGCAACAGCAGCATCATCAACCACTAGAAGACTTTGATCTCCCAAGAGAGGGCACGAAATGCAGAGATTCCTTCACCAAAATTTCGAATTTATCTTCTTTTTGCTTCTAGACCCAACTCACACTCTTTTCTGCCTCTTCCTTCCACTTCGCACTTTTTCCCTTGATGTAGTAAATATCGAACTAGCTTGAGAAGTGATGCTCCAAATGAATTCGATCTCCTTGATTTTATCCTTGCTTTTATAGGCTTCAGGTGAGTTCGAATTTGTCGCCTTGAGGTTGACTTGATCTCCTTGAGGCCAACTTGATGTGGAGGGCTTCTAAAACATTTTTGACTCAAAAATATACCTAATTACATGATTCAAAAGCCTAAGAAGGGTCAATATAAATCTATAATGAGTAACCTAAAGTCCACAATGGGGACCTTATACAAAATATGACCCAAGCATGAAACCCATGCTTTAATAAATCATTTAATAATAAAATAATGTCAAATGATAATATAAATTATTTTTCTTTAATTCTTTTGATAAGTACAACAAATATAAATTACGAAGATCGAACCTACTTACAATCTTCAACCCAATGCGCTTCTCAATTGTGGCTCGTATTAAAGTTATTTGTGGCTTGTACGACAAGTTCCCCATGTGGCACTTCGTTGTGATAGCTCGTTTTGTATATATGTGTTGGTTCGTATTTTATTTTTCGTTGTCTACTCTTTGAAGCTAGCAATATGCTCTGAGGTTCGATCTTTGTGGTCTACAATACAACTTGGCTCACAATAAACACTCAAAGGCTTGCGTATAGCTTGTGGGATGGTTAGCATGGATTTCACATTTTCTAAACATTGGCATCACATGTTAATACACAATATGATCTCGCTCTATATTCTAATGGTCATTGGCATCAACAACAAATGGTTCGTATGACATCGCGTATATGGCATCGCTCTCTGGCTTGAATCATCTATAATTATGGCTCGCTTATTCTGCAGGCCTCACTATACACGGCAACATTGTGATTACGTCTTGGCTCACTATACATTGTAACTCTGTGGGTTGCTTTATACACAAGCAGCTTGTTGCTTCAATAGCTCGTTGTTTACACAACATGGTCATATTACAATGATCACATTACATAGTGGCTCGTAGCAGTGTTTTGACATCGCATCATACATTGGTTTGGCATCACATTCATTACTGTGTGGCGTGACTTTCTTAGATCAGAGGCATCGCAATTATATAACAGAGACATCACAGTTATTCATTGTTTGGCATAGACCTATACAGTGACATTGTTTAGCATCATCGTTCGGCATATCGTTTGGAATATGATGGTTTGTGAAGTATGTATATCGACCATGAGACCTCATTTCTATACAATGGGCTCCACCATGTTTTGAAAAAACCTAAGTCACCGGATACTCCTAAAATGCCCTCGAATCCCTGAATCCCTGTACCAGACACCTGCACGTACCGGATTCGGCCCCAATTCAAAGGATATGGCGTATCCGTACAGGGTACGGCCGGGATATGGCGTATCCGAAAAGGGATACGCCGTATCCCGACCGTACCCCGTCGGATACGCTGTATCCCGTACAACCGGGTACGGCCAGGCCCGCGTCAAGGAAAATCGCGCTATTTTTTTTATAAAGTTCGGTTTTTCCTCTTTATTTTGTCATCCATTTCATTTGTGAAGTGAGAAAGAGAGCTAGTGTGAGCAAGGAGAAAGGGAGTTCTTTCGAAGAGATTCGAGCATCCAGTAAGTTCATTGTACCTCTATATTTTGCATTTACTTTGTTGTTAGTGTTTGCATGTGCATATGTTTTATATATTTAGTTGTTTTTGTTTATTTTTTACAGTATTCATGGCTCAATCAAAGGCAGCAAGACAGGGGCAAAGAAAGGGGAAGAATGTCTCCATTGGAGATGCCCCTCCTGTCCCTCTTTCATCACAGTCTGCAAGTATTCCATCCATTGGAAGTGGGGCTGCAATAGTAGCTTCAAATGTGCAGGGAAAACAAATTGTTGATCCCAAATACCCATTGTGGAAATATGCAACAAGAGAGGAAGGGGCAGCAAAAAAGGGAGGAGGAAATTGTGGCTGGAAATGCAATTTTTGCAATGGCCATTTCAGTGGCACATATTTCCGTGTGAAAGCTCATTTGTTGGGTATTCCAGGTTGTGGCGTTAAATGTTATACAACAATTGAATTGCCAGATAAGAAGAAATTGCAGAAAGAGGCGAGTATTGGTGAGGCAAATGTGGCAGCAAAATAAAAAAAATCCAAGACTGATGACCCCCTTCCATTCTTGAGGAAAAGCAGCAGCAAGTTCCCTTTTGAGACTTCTAGCAAGGGAGAATTAGCAAAGAGAAAGGCAACTGCAGTTGGTCCAATGGACAAGATTTTCCAAAAAGAGAAAAGGGAAGAGCTTGACCTCACCATTGCATTTTTTTTCTATCAGAACTTCATATCTTTTAATGTTGCACGGTCACCTCTATTTATTGAGATGTGTCGAGCTCTTTGTCATGGGGCTCCATCGGGGTATGTGCCTCCTGGGTCAGAGAAGCTCAGAACCACATTGTTGACAAAGGCAAAGAAAGAGGTGGACAAAATGCTTGAGCCTATTAAATCAGCATGGCCAACATCTGGGTTTAGCATTGTTTCTGATGGATGGACAGATCCAACACGCCACCCACTCATTAACTTCATGGTGTCATCCTCGAATGGTGCAGTTTTCTTGAAATCAGTGGATGCACTTGGACAATACAAGGATGCACAATATATGGGTGAGTTATTTCTCAAAGTTATTGAAAGTGTAGGTGTGGATTGTTGTGTGCAAATCATTACAGATAATGCACCTGTTTGCAAGGCTGCTGGCATGATTGTGGAAGAAAAATATCCACAAGTATTTTGGACACCTTCCATTGTCCATTCATTGAACTTGGCACTGAAATCTATTGCTTCTGATGTGCTTTGGATTGGAGCCACTATTGAGGATGCACGACATATCCGCAACTTTGTAACAAACCATACAAATGCCCTCACTATCTACAAGGAGTACAACAATCTATCATTGTTGAAGATTGCAGATACACGGTTTTCCTTTTCATTGATCATGTTGAAGAGGTTGAGGGAGGTCAAGACTGCTCTTGGGTCTATGGTTATTTCAGAGTTTTGGTCTTTTTGGAGAAAGATGGATCAAGCAACCTCAAAGAAGGTGAAGGACATAGTGTTGGATGATATATGGTGGGAGAAGGTAGATCTAATTATTCAGATCATGGAGCCTATCATTTCCTTGCTCCGATTTGCAGATACAGACCAACCCATCCTAGGAGAGGTTTATGAGGGATGGGATTCCATGATTGAGTTTGTGAGGACCATTGTTTTACAGAGTCAGTGCCTAGAGTATGAGACATCACTTGAGGCCTTTTTCACCGTCATACAGGATATTCTTGTCAGCAGATGGGACAAGAATTGCACACCTTTACATTGTTTGGCTCACTCCTTGAACCCAAAATACTACAACCATGAGTGGCTGAATGGTGGACCTTCTCGCAGATTCCCTCCTCACATGGATGCTGAAATCTCACAGGGGAGGAAAGATGCATTGAGGAGGATTTTTCAGGATAGGGCATCCCTTGATGAGGTGGAGGATGCCTTTGCAGATTTTTCCACTGCCAGGGGGCGATTTGGAGGCTATGATTTGATTCGAGACGGGGGGGCTAAGAGGTCCCATTCTTGGTGGGCAACTCATGGGGCAGCAAGCCCTCCTCTACAGCAGTTAGCCATGAGGCTCCTCTCTCAGGTGACTTCATCCTCTTGTTGCGAGAGGAATTGGAGCACATATGGGAATTTGTATAGTGTGAAGAGGAGTAGGCTTGAGCAGTCCAGGGCAGAGACAATGGTGTATGTGCACACCAACCTTCATCTCATCTACAGGCAGAGGGAGGATTGGTTGAAGGGAAAGACAAAGATGTGGGATGTCTTTCCTGATGATATGGGTCTGGACAGTAGTGTTGAGTTGGCATTGGCCAACTTGGATCAATGCGCCAGTGCTAGAGCCTGTCACATTTGATGATGGATTAGAGGGGTCATCCTCCACACCAGCAGATGCAGAGATGATAGAGGAGGAGGATGCATCAGAGGCAGAGGAGAGCAGTGGTGAGCATGATGATCGGGATGAGGACAGTGATGCTGATTATGAGGATTGATGACTCTGACTCATTGAGGCTTCAGGCTTGTAGTCTTGTAGACTGTAGTTGCTTTTGTATTTTCTATTTCTATTTTCCATTGGCAGTGTTCTTATGTAACACATTTTGATTCTGATGACTTAATGAAAAAACTACAGTATCTTACTATCTTCAATCTTGTCTTTCTGAGTAAATTTGGCGATTGTATCATGTATGGTGTATCAATGTATCATTGTAATTTGTATTATAGTATCAATGATGATGTATGACTCATGAGTATCTAATATCTATGTTTGAATCAATGAATTTTGTATGAATTTGTGCAAAAATATCTAATTTTTAATATATATATATATATATATATATATATATATTTAATAAAATAATATATAACGTATCGTATCCCAGAAGTATCCTGTTCCAGGGTCACCGTACCCGTATCCGATTCTTCGAATCCCCGTATCCCCATATCAGGTGACTTAGAAAAAAACCTAAAACTTTGAAAAGAATAATAACAATGTATATGAAGTATTATGAAGCACCTCTATGAGAAGTAGTGATATACATCGAAGAAGGGTTTACAGATGTTGTAGGAAACGCTGCATAGAGGTTTGTTTCAGCCCAGAAACGAAACGGAAATGTGTTTCAACTTTCACCGTACCGTACGCCCTGGAAACACATTTCCGTCCATACTGGGCCACTTCACGTTGGGAAAATGTGCCCAGTACGGACGAAAACGCATTTCCAGGGCGTACCACAGTGTTTCTGGCACTTAAACTCCTTTTTTTTAATTTTTTTCGGTTTGTGTGTTCTATTATTTTTTTAATCATGGAAAGTATCTTTTGGATGTTTCTAGATGGCTCTCTCAACTTATAAAAAGACTCTTGCCCCATTCTCTCATCACACGAAATGAGCAAGTCGTTTCAGTTGGAGAAGGGTGATTTTAGCAAGGAGAAAAGAGGAAGAGAGTAGTGCATCAACTAGGGCGTTTTCACCAGTGAGCAAAGGAGATTCCAGCAACAAGAGAGATTTCAAAAGCAGATTCAAAGTGAAGTTTCCAGCTACGACATTCTTGGTTTTTGGCTCAGCTACAACAATATTTCTCTTATCTTTTGCAGCATTTTGGGGTAGCTTCAGCTACACAAAATTAATTTGGGTAAGAAACATTCATTTTCTTGGTTTTTTCCCATTGTTTCTTCTATTTTTCGAGGGTTTATGCTACCAAAATTATGAAAAACGTTTTTTCTTTACAGATTTGTTTTT
Source organism: Pinus albicaulis (assembly GCA_034641835.2). Taxonomy (NCBI): domain Eukaryota; kingdom Viridiplantae; phylum Streptophyta; class Pinopsida; order Pinales; family Pinaceae; genus Pinus; species Pinus albicaulis. The sequence goes on along the minus strand of CM076579.1, from coordinate 11,538,167 downwards.
TTTTAATTTTTTTTTGCAACAATGGCTTCCATCCAAGGTTCAAGTTCAAGTCCAACCCAAGGGCTGAATATTATCCTCTTTGGAAGCATGTTCAGAAGCTTCAAAGATGTGGAGGCAGTGGCTCATGGGAATGACGATGTAATCTTTGCAGTAATTCTTACAAGGGCTCTTAACCAAGAGTGAAGGCACATCTTTTGCATGGAGGAGGACAGGGGATTGCAGGTTGCACAAAAACAACAGACCCTTTGGTGAGAAGGGAATCAAAGAGAGCAACATCAAGCAAATGGAATTAAAAGAAGGCATGATGAGGTTAGTCAAGCTACTACTAAAGCTCCAGCAAACATTGAGCCAAGGATTGTAGCTGAAGAAAGGAAGAGGAGAGCCACTTAACAACCTAAACAACCACTATCCAAAGGGGCATCCGGTATAGTTCAAAATAGCAGAATTGTTAAATCGGTGAATGTGCAAGCAAAAGAAGAAGTTGATTCCAGAGTGGCCAGGTGCATCTATGCATGTGGTGTCCCATTCAATGTTGTTCGCTCTCCTTACTGGCAAGATATGATAAGGGCAGTTAACAACGCTCCTCGAGGGTACAAGGGGCCCAACTATGAGAAAGTTAGAACTCAACTTCTCAAAAATGAGAAGGATCTTGTGGAGGATATCTTATCACCAATTCATTCTTCCTGGAGTAGCTTTGGGGTTACCATAGTCTCAAATGGATGGACAGATACAAGGCGTAGACCATTGATAAATATCATTGCCACTTCACCAAAAGGAACAATGTTTTAAAAGGCGGAAGACTGCTCAGGAGAGGTAAAAGCTGCACAATTCATTGTTGATGTTATTATAAAATCTATTGAACAAATAGGTCCTAACAAGGTGGTGCAAGTTATCACAGATAATGCACCAGTATGCAAAGTTGCAGGTTTAATTATTAAGGAGAGGTATGACCACATCTTTTCGACACCTTGCATTGTCCATAATCTGAATCTGATCTTAGAGGAGATCGACAATAAAGTCCCATGGATTAAGGAACTCAAAGGGGAAGCAAGGGAGATTGTTAGATTCATCACCAACCACCACCAATCTCAAGCAATATTTCGAGAGTACTCCAAATTGGAGTTGTTAAAAGTTGCTAAGACAAGATAATGTTGTGTCGCCCTGTTGAGGTTAAGCAAGCATTAGTTTCTATGGTGGTGACTCAAGTTTGGGCTAAGTGGCGACAAAGAAATTCAGAGCAGGGATATACGGTGCGTAGATTATGCCTTGATGAGAATTGGTGGAGCAAGATAGATTTCTTGCTAATGTTAACAACCCCTGCATTTGAGCTTCTTCGGAATGCTAACACTAACCAACCTTTCTTAGGAGAGGTATATGATGGCATGGATTCCATGGTTGAGAAAACTATGGAAATCATTTCACAAAAGTCTCCACAGCTTTGTTTGTAGAAATCATTTTGTTGAATTAGTCAAGAAAATCATTGTTGATAGGTGGAACAATTTCAACACTCCATTGCACACTTTAGCACATGCCTAGAACCCCAAATTTTATTATGAGGAGCTTATTTCTCAAAGCAGTGGGAAGAGGAAGGCACCCCATAAGGATAGAGAGGAGGCTAATGGGGTGAAAAAAGCCTTGATGAGAATTTTTCGAGCTCATCTACACAAGGAGGTGAAGGAAGAATTTGTCAGTTTTGCAGCAGGAATAAATGATTATTCAGATATATCATCTTTGGAGGAGAGAAGCACCATGAATCCAGTTAGGTGTTGGATTTTTCATGGAGCAAATGGTGTATATTTGCAAAAACTTTCCATTCGCGTCCTTTTACAAGTGGCAAGCTCTTCATCAGCAAAAAGGAATTAGAGCACCTATGGTTTTATTCATTATGTGAAGTGCAACAAGTTGGGCTCACAGAAGGCAGAGGATCTTGTTTATGTCCACTCCAACCTTCACCTTGTAGGGGTCCAAAATATGGCAATGGTCCTTCTAAAGAATGGGATGTGGATCCAGAAAAATCCTGATTTGGAGCTCTCCCTTGCTACCATGAATATTGAAGATCAAGAGCATAGAAGTGGAATTGGCCAATCATCTTCTTCAGCTACACCATCCACTGTTGAGCATGCTTCTGCTGCTAATTTTTATGAGGATTCGGATAATGAGTATTAGTCTTTTGTCTTTATAGTACTTATAACCTCATAGTCTTTATTGTACTTGCAGCCTCATACATATAATAAAGGTTGATTTTGAGATTTTCATATATAATAAAGGTTGATTTTGAGATTTTCATATATAATAAAGGTTGGTTTTGGATATTCCAATATTGCTATTTTCATTATGTCTGTGATCATTCATGAGTAAATGTGATGTAAATTTAGAGACTTATAGTTTATGCTTTGAATGTAATAAATTATAATTTATCATATATGTTTTATGATTGCACATAACATATCAATGTCCTAAACTCTAATATATATATATATTGCATTTCCCCGTTTCCAAAATTTAGGGGGGTGGTGTTTCGTTCCTGTGCCCGTTTCGGAAACTCGTTTATGTTTCCTCAATTCGTGCAACTTGGGGTTTACTCTATCAATGAGGCCAAACTTAAAGGAATAATCTTTAGGATTAGATCACAGTTGCAAGCACAGAAATTTGAATCACCTTGTTTGAAGAAGGGACAGAAACTATGAAGGCCAAGATCTTAAAAAATTGTGACAAAGAACTTTGAAAAAATATATTTGTAGATCGTACCCTAGCTTGAAGGACAATGAACTGAGGCACCTGTGTTGAAGATATACATATGTTGAAGGATCATTGGACTTGACATTTGAAGAAGAATTGTATCTTTGCAAAGAAAAGATACGGTAAAGTTGCAAAGGTATGAATAATTGTTGTGTGCATTTCATGATATGTGTCAAGTTCTCTAGCTCATGATGGTCATTTGAAGGATAAAGGGTCTGCATAAATATAGATCAGAGAAAGTGACATATAATTGTTGATATGGTAGCACTCCATGTATTTAGTTGAATGTGAAGATTAGATCTTGAGATCTAGTAATGAAATTCATTAGGGTTTTGCAGCATACTTATAAAAGCTTTGCATGATAAATCTTGATTATTGTAAAAAAATTAGGGTTGTACATCTTACAGTTTGTAACATCTTGAAGGTTTTTGATATCTAGGGTTCATAAGCCCTAGGTGAACTAGATTGGAAAACCATAGAAAAATAAACCCTAACTTGAATTGTACTCAACTTCCTTGGATTGTTGACAAAGTGTGGTTAATAGGTGTACTTGTTGCTTTATACCCTTTTCCATACAAGACATCGTTTTCATTTCTATTTTTACAAAGCACACAATCTACCTATTTCTTTCTTAAAATTAGCAAGGTTGTCTTCTTGATAAAATCCCCTTTAACATCCTCTTGTCCTTACTTTTTCTTTTCCTCTTTCTTTTCATCATTCTACCCTTATTCTAGAAGCCACTGCATAACTGGTCGTATAGGTGTTGTTCACTGTTTATGGGCACAATAATAAATTTCATTCTTTTTTAGTACCTTTTTCATTACTTATGGACTTAATTTGTTGTATGTGTTGTATCAAGTAAACATTTGCCATCTCTTCAAAACCATGATGCACAAAACCCCACTCACTAGTTGCAGCATTATCAAAAAAGTGACAAAAAAGCCAATATGTACTAACAATGATGGCCTCATGATAGCATAGTTTGAAAAAATTGTTCTTTTTATACCCCTGAACGAACCATCAAATTGGTTTATATGCAACCACATTAATAGGACAAAGAGAAGGTCCAACAACCAATGTGCTTGAAACCACTCATCAACAATTCCCTTTTTACATTGTAACCTTCTTCATGAAGTTTGTCTTTAATTTTGTTTGCTCAAAGGACAAGGCACTTGGCATTGCTTCTTCTCTCATCCTTTTATTTTACATAACATCATTTAAGACACAAATCACTGAGATCTAATTTTCAAATATGTGCTAACCTAAGTCACCTGACACGGGGACACGGGATTAGATGGACACGCAGATTCGAGAATTGGATTCAGGACACGGTGACCCCCGGAATAGGACACGTCCGGACACATTATATATTATTTTATTTAAAAATATATATATATATATATATATATATATATATATTAAACATTAGATATTTTTTACACAAATTCATACAAATTCATTGATTCAAACATAGATTTAAAATCTTAGATACTCATACATGATATATTGATACATTGATACATCATACAATTGTCAATCATACATATTACAAATTTACAAAGTATTAGTAATAGACATATTCATCAATGATCCAATAGGAGAAACTCAGAAAGACAAGATTGAAGATTGTAAGATATTATAGTTTTCTCATTAAGTCATCAAAATCAAAATGTGTTATATAAGTACTAGCCTCTAGGCTCTAGGTAGTACAGTACCAATGGAAAACAGAAATAGAAAATAAAATAAAAACTACAGTCTACAAGACTACAAGCCTCAATGAGTCATCAATCCTCATCATCATAATCAACATCACTGTCCTCATCCTGATCATCATGCTCACCACTGCTCTCCTTTGCTGCATCCTCCTCTATCATCTCTGCATCTGCTGGTGTGAAGGATGACGCCTCTACTATATTGCCATCATCAAATGTGACAAGCTCTAGTACTGGCGCATTGAGATCCAAGTTGGCCAATGCCAACTCAACACTGTTGTCTAGACCCATATCATCAGGAAAGACATCCCACATCTTTGTCTTTCCCTTCAACCAATCCTCCCTCTACCTGTAGATGAGACAAAGGTTGGTGTGAACATACACCATTGTCTCTGCCCTGGACTGCTCAAGCCTACTCTTCTTCACACTATACAAATTCCCATATGTGCTCCAATTCCTCTCGCAACAAGAAGATGAGTCGCCTGAGAGAGGAGCCTCATGGCTAACTACTATAGAGGAAGGCTTGTTGCCCCATGAGTTTCCCACCAAGAATAGGGCTTCTTAGCCCCCTTGTCTCGAATCACATCATAGCCTGCAAATCGCACAATGCCAGTGGAAAACTCTGCAAAGGCATCCTCCACCTCATCAAGGGATGCCTTCTCCTGAATGCATCTTTCCTCCCCTATGAGATTTCACCATCCATGTGAGGAGGGAATCTGCGGGAAGGTCCACCATTCAGCCACTCATGGTTGTAGTATTTTGGGTTCAAGGAGTGAGCCAAACAATGTAAAGGTGTGCAATTCTTGTCCCATCTGCTAACAAGAATATCCTATATGCTGGTGAAGAAGGCCTCTGGTGATGTCTCTTACTCTGGGCACTAACTCTATAAAAGAATGGTCCTCACAGACTCAACCATGGAATCCCATCCCTCATAAACCTCTCCTAGGATGGGTTGGTCTGTATCTGAAAATCGAAGCAAGGAAATGATAGGCTCCATGATCTGAATAACTAGATCTACCTTCTCCCACAAGACATCATCCAACATTGTTTCCATCACTTTCTTTGAGGTTGTTTGATCCGTCTTTCTCCAAAAAGACCAAAACTCTGAAATAACCATGGCCCCAAGAGCAGTCTTGACCTCCCTCAACCTCTTCAACATGATGAATGACGAGGCAAACCGTGAATCCACAATCTTCAACAATGATAGATTGGTGTACTCCTTGTAGATAGTGAGGGCATTTGTATGGTTTTGTACAAAGTTGCGGATATGTCGTGCATCCTCAATAATGCCTCCAATCCAAAGCACATTAGAGGCAATAGATTTCAGTGCTAAGTTCAATGAATGGACAATGCAAGGTGTCCAAAATATTTGTGGATATTTTGCTTCCACAATCATGCCAGCAGCCTTGCAAACAGGTGCATTATCTGTAATGATTTGCACATAAGAATCAACACCTACATCTTCAATAATTTTAATAAATAACTCACCCATATATTGTGCATCCTTGTACTATCCAAGTGCATCCACTGATTTCAAGAAAACTGGACCATTCAAGGATGACACCATGAAGTTGATGAGTGGGTGGTGTGCTGGATCTGTCCATCCATCATAAACAATGCTAACCCCAAATGTTGGCCGTGCTGATTTAATAGGCTCAAGCATTTTTTCCACCTCTTTCTTTGCCTTTGTCAACAATGTAGTTCTGAGCTTCTCTGACCCAGGAGGCACATACCCTGTTGGAGCCCCATGACTAAGAGCTCGACACATCTCAATAAATAGAGGTGACCATGCAACATTAAAGGATGCAGGATTACGATAGAAAAATACAATGGGGGTCAGCTCTTCCTCTTCTCTTTGGAAAATCTTGTCCATTGGACAAGTGCAATTCTTTCTTTCTTTGTTGGTTGTCCCCACTAAAGCCTCTCAAGGAACTTGTACTTTTCATAGAATGGAAGGGGTCATCATTCACAATTTTGTTTTGATTTACGTGCAGGATTTGCCATAACAATGCCTCTTTTAATTCCTTTTCTGTGGCGATTCAATTCACGCTGGCGGAAATGCCACAACTTGGCAAAGCCAACAAATGAGCTTTCACACAGTAATATGTGCTAGTAAAATGGCAGTGGCAAAAATTTCATTTCCATGAAAAATTACCTCCTCCCTTTACCTTGTTGCCTGGCCCTGCCTCTCTTGTCACATATTTCCACAATGGGTATTTGGGGTCATGAGTTTGTTTTCCCTGAACATTTGAAGTTGTTGTTGCAGCCCCACTTCCAATAGATGGAATACTTGCAGACCCTAATGAAATAGGGACCAGGAGGGGCATCTCCAATGGGGGCATTCTTCCCCTTCCTTTGCCCCTACCTCGCTGCCCTTGATTGAGCCATGAATACTATAAAAAATAAACAAAAATGACCAAATATATAAAACATATGCACATGAAAACACTAACAGCAAACTAAATACAAAAACATAGAGAGATAGTGCACTTACCAGATGCTCAAATCTCTTTGAAAACACTCCCTTTCTCCTTGCTAACCCTTGCTCCTTTCTCACTTCACAACAAACTTCGGTGAGAAAGAATGAGAGAAAACCGAGTTTTATAACCTCAAACTCGCACTTTTGTGCTGCATGTGTCTGGTTGTACGGGATTCAATCGTGTTCATATAGGACACGATCGGGATTCGACGTGTCCTGTACGGACACGATCGAATCTGGCGAAAAGGGTACGAATCCGTACATGTCGTGTCTGACACGACGGATTCGGGACACGTAGGCCCCACACTACGAATCCAGTTTCTTAGGTGCTAACAGACAGATTAGTGACTTGATCTTCAGGAAACCCCCCTTGTGCCAAAGAAAATTCAGCCTAAAGTTAAGGGAGGTTCTACTGAGGTGACAATGGGTAGAACATCCAAGAGTTGCTATAGGGTTTGTATCTACAAGATTGGACTTATCTTATGTGCAGATCCAGGTTGTAACAATTCTTATTTTTATCATTAAACATATCCCTAAAATACATTTTCAAAACAATGCAAAAGGCATATCTGTTTAAAGGTTCTAATTTTCAATTTAGTGTTATTTACAAAACCCTTGTCAAAATCAAGAAAGTAGCAGTAGCCTCATAAATTTACCACTTCCACAAATTAAATAAGATGATAGATGAAGCATAAAGCGCAATTGGGTAAGTTTCCAGTAAACATGTGAAATAATAATTTAAGGAAACATTCTCGTTTGTTAGAAATAGCTGTGAGACCACTTCAATCAGGACTTTTAATCATGTACTTTAATATTGGTCAACAGAAATTACTAGGCTCAATGAAATCCCTCAAATGCACTGAAGATATGTTGATTTATATATCTATTATCAAGTAGTCATCATAAATGTCATAATCTCAAGAGTTTCAATGTTGCACTTGTAGGAAATGTTAGTAAATATTTTCTAAAATTATTATCCTGTTTTTTCAAAAGGAAATTGTAATAATAGCATACATTTAATGGATGTAAAAAAATTGAGTTTACAGGCAATCCATGTGCTGTTCCCAATGCCAACAGAATGTGTGTTCAGTTTGACAGAATAGGTAGGTTACTTCATTAGAAAGAATATAGTCTGTGGTGCTGAGACAATCATGTTTCTTATATTTCAAAATATAACAAAAGGAAGCAATGTTTCTGCAAACTTCATATAGAAACAACAACAATAATAAAATTTTGTAGTTAATGTAATCTAACTGAATAAAATGCTAAGAATCTGAAATAATATACCCTGACATATTGAATGGAAAATAATAGTGTAAACTTAGGCTTATCATTCTTCCCTTTCATCAGTCATTTATGAGGATAAAATATTTTCTTTCAGCCAGACATAAAAAGCTACACGAAAATTCTTTGCAACAATGAATATCTGCACTGTAATAGGAACTGCCAATCTCTATACAAAAAATAAGAACTTTGCACATTTATGAATATCATAAAGCAATGATTCATCTAAAATACCTGCAACTTCTCCAGTATTGATAGTGCTTCACACTGAGAAGAATCAATAGCAGGAGGGATAAATATTTTCCCAGGCTTTGTTTCTGCTTTGAACAAGGAAACATAACAAGTAAATAAACCATACACCTTAACAAAAATATTTGATCATATTCTTTAATTCAAAGCAAGATATATTGGAGAGCAACCAACATGATTTTAGTCACTGAAAAGATCAGATTTTCTTTTCCTCAAAGTTATAATCACTGAAATATCATTTTCATTGAATGCGTTAATTTTAGTTCAATGCAGAATCTAATGAACAAAAGATAAACTTTTTGGATAGCATAGCTTTCTGCTACTCCATCCACCATGTGGTTGCCTTGTTTATACTAAAACATTTATTTTTTGTATGTCTGTATAGCACCTATTAGTGACAGTCCATTGTACCCCAGTTTCCTGCAAAAACAGTGATAACGGGTTCATCAGAAGTTAATCATCAAGATTGGGACTCTCCCAAATGGCATTCATACCAACAAATGTGTCAGTGATTGTGTTATAAGAACAATGGCCTGATCAATAAAACCCTAGAAAACTCAGCCCAGCATAAAGACTGTTATCACAAAATCTGCCACCCACAAGTATAAAAATCCCAAGCACCAGTTAAAAATAGTACCAAGGAGAGTTGTTACTAGGCTTGTATCCCTTTTAGCCTAGTGAGCACATTAATTGCTTTTGTCTCAATGACATTTATGAGTTAATTAATGTCAAGGGTGAAAAGGTACTTAGAAGTGTTGTACCGTGTACTTTTTCTAATATTAAAAGCACTTGTACTTTATAAAGTGACTTTATGTATAAAGTACATAATGTACTTTTCTAATATTAAAGTGTGATGAAAAATCAATTTATGAGAAAAATAAAAAAGGTACACAATTTGAAAAAGGTACTAAGAGACTTTTAAGTGATGGGGCCAGTGTATGAGGGGGCTCATTTGGGAGAAATGATCTCAACCACACATCTTGAGATTTGAGGATGAAATCTCAACCATTGGATCCTAGGTTTCGGGATTCAATCTTTTCCAAGTAGACAAAAGAGGAAAAGGGAGGCTCATTCTTCACTTCACACTTGAGAGAGAGAGCATGAGGAGAAGAGATGAGAGGAGAAGTTTCATGGAGGAGAAATTGCAGAAGAGAAAGGAGGGCTTGAATTTCTAGGAGGGAGCTGTACTTGCAGCATGATTTTCAAGGATGAGGCACGAAAATTGAGACTGGTTGCACGAATTTCGAGGGACAGCAGCACGAAATTCGAGGATCTGGGCACGATTTTCGAAGAGGTTGAACATGAATTTCGAGGAGGAAGCAGCTCAATTCATGCCCAAAATTCGAGGCATGAATTTCAGGACAGTTAGCGCGAACTTCGAGGAGGATTTTGTTGAGATTTTGTGTATTTGCAGTAGCATCAGTTGTGCTCTAGCTCCCAAATTTTGAGGAAGGACTAGAGTACACTTGATCGACAAGACCCAGAAATGGATTTGGGAAATTTCATCTAGTTTAGGAGATATTAAATTAATTAATTATTTTAATGTATTTCCTAAGTTAAAACTTAGGGAACTTAAATAATTAAACTGAATTTAATTAAACATGTGATGAAATTGTCTTAAGTCACACGGATCAAGCATTCTTTCAATCTTAGCCATTGATTCAAGATCTGATCATGGTTGTTGGTTTCCCAACGAGAAAAGTATAAAGGAAAGGCTTGGGGTCATTTGTAAAGACACACAGAGGCAGAGCACTGAAGCAATGTTGAGACTCTAGGGCGGGTTTGCTAAGAATTCTCAGAAGTGTTTCAGCTGTAGAGAGGGGAATTTAGGGCAAGGGGATGATCTAATCCCAGGGTCTAGAATCAGCAAGAGGCAGAGATCAGCACAGAGAGGCAGTGCAAAGAAGCAAGAGAGAAATAATAGGAAGGGCAGCAACTGTGCTATGCAGGTGCTGCGCAGTCCCTCAAGGACAGCGTGATTTTTAGCTGCAAACCCTCAGGGGTTACGCAGAGACCCAAAGGGGCAGTGTAAGGCCTGCGTCACCCAGTCTAGGGTAACGCAACCCTTTCTGGAGAAGCGCTGAGGGACGCAGAGGCTTCAGGGACAACGTTGGGGTTTCTAGGCCCTAATTTTGGCTGAGTATTGTAAATCTCGTTTGAAGGTGTGGATCAGTCATTATTTTGGCTTTAGAACAACCAGTGAGTTGTAGATCTATTATTTCTCTGTCGGGTTTCCAGATTTGGAATCTAGGTTTGTTGTATTCAGAAAATTCTTAATAATAAAACCCTCCGACATCCAAAAGGCCGGTTTTCCCACATTGGGTTTTTTCGGGGACTATTTGTCCAGAAAATATCTATGTCACTTTGTCTATGTGTGCATGTACTTGTTCTAGATCTGAATTGGTGAACATCTGCTATGTGTTTTGCTTCGATTTTAATCTGAATTTATTCAGTTAATAACTTATCTAAGTAGGAGGAGCATAACCAGATTAACAGTAAAAATTTCCGCGTAAGGGAAAGATTCAGAAATTTTCACATGGTATCAGAGCAATTGTAGATCTAAGAGGGTCACCAGCAAGAGGCCAAAGGTTCTAGCTGTAGAAAACAGCTGGAAAAGCAGCAGAAACGCAAATCTGAAGGGACAGCGCAGTTTTTAGGGGCACATTCACGCAGAGGGAAGGGTGACGCAGTCTAACGCTGTCTCCTAGCAAGCCCACGCAATCACTGTGCAAAGGCAGCTCCGAAACAGCACTGCATTGGTCTGAAGCTAGCCAGTGTGATGCAAATCTGAACCTGTCAGATCTAGAAAAGACTGAAGATTAGCTACAGAAATTCAAAAGGTGTTGGTGGGGTTAAATTTCTGAAGTTCTCAGATTTTTAACCTAAGCACAAGGGACAAAGAGCGGTAGGAGATCAGCTTCTCAGAGAGTTTCTAGCCAAAAGAAACTTGTAGATTGATCAAAGGATCAAAGAGAGTTGAGTCATTGTTGATTTGGCAGATTTCCAAGGAGGGAAATCAGTTGTTAGAGGGAGAGGAAGGTGCCTGTTTCGCCAAGGGCCTTAGATCCAGTTCTCTAGCAAAGAGAAAGGGAAGTTCTGACACATTTCTGAGCAGATGGCTCCTCATGGACTGCATGATCAACACAAATTGGATGTCCTCTCTAAATTTTCAATTTGAAAGGCACTGATCCTGATAGTCCTTGAGGCATATAATCTAAGAGACCATGCAGAGCAAACTCTGGCCACACCGACTGACCCTGATCTCCTACGGAAGCATAAGGAAGTTGTTGGGCATGCCAAGCCGCTGATCATGGATGGAATTAAGGACCATATTGTACCACACTTAGCTAAGAAGAAGACAGCTAATGAGATGTGGAAGGCCTTAATCTCCCTATATGAGGGAAAATTTGTCCAACAGAAGATGTTGTTGGAGACTTAGATGAGGTCATTCATGATGACCAACGGAGAAGACATGGAGCATTTCCTCTTCAAATTGCAGTTGATCAGAGATCAGTTGACTGCAACGGGTGCTAAGGTGGAAGACGATGTGATGGTCAGGACTGCTCTTAATGCAGTCATAGACGAGTGGGAAACCTTTGTCCAAAGTATCTTGGGCAGAGCGGACCGCCCAAATTGGGACAACTTGTGGGCAATTCTGCGTCAAGAAGAACTCCGCAGATTCACCAAGAAGCAGTACAACTTGAGATCAAGAAAAGTGAAGAACGAAGATGAAGAAGAGGCAGCACGGAAAGAAGAAGAAGGATCTGTCAAAGATCAAGTGCTTCCAATGTGGTGAAATGGGACATTTTGCAAGCAATTGTCTTCAGAAGAAAAAGGACAAGGAAGCTTCTTCTTCCAAGGTTGTTGTGGCAGATGATGGGTTGGAAGATGATGCAACCATGAGCGCTCATGAACCATGAAGGTGGGGCGACATGGATATGTAGAGGAGCTACATAGTATAAGGCGAGATACTTGAGCACTTCATCTCTTGGATCACATGCGAGCTACGGCAGCAGTAAGACAGTAGCGGTACAAATGGAGCAGTGAGTGCATAGTTCACAGATGAAGCAGAGGCAAATCTGAAGACTGGGAGGAGCAGCGCAAAACAGAGCAGCAGCAGCGTAGAAGCAGCAACAGCGCAGAGGTTGATGTGACTTCAGCAGCGCAGTGCAGAGCTTCTTACACAATGCAAAGTTGCAGCAGCGCAAAAGACTTTAGAGGGACAGCACAGTGCAGCAGCAGCGTGAGAAATTTCAGCACAAGGGGCTGAAGTGACTTCAGTAGTGCAGAAGGAGTCTGCTTACGTAGTGCAGAGTTGTAGATGTGCATCATCCTTCAGATGCCAGTACAGAGCTATAGCCTATGGAGCTTCAGTGATGACGTTGCAGCCCAATTGACTTGTCTGTCAAAGATTGGGCAGGAGATTCAGTTGTTTCTCTCAACAACTGAAGTTGCAGTGCAGCAAATCAGCAGTGGCAGTGCTATGAGCAGCACAGATGCAGCATATTGAGAAGAGGATGCAGTACAGAGGTTGCAGTGGCAGCGGCAAAGTCATGGGTAGCAATACAGAATAGCAGCCACAGTGCAGAGTTGAGTGGCAGCAAGCCAAGCATCAGCAGCACAGAACCAGTACCCAAAGTCATGTAATGCATAGTGTGATGTATTGCTAGAGCACACCCTTGATGCTAAGAGGGAGTGTTGAGATTTTGTGTATTAGGGGTAATATCAGTTGTGCTCTAGCTCCCAAATTTTGAGGAAGGACTAGAGTACACATGATCTACAAGACCCAGAAATGGATTTGGGAAATTCCATCTGGTTTAGGAGATATTAAATTAATTAATTATTTTAATGTATTTCCTAAGTTAAGACTTAGGGAACGTAAATAATTAAAGTGAATTTAATTAAAGATGTGATGAAATTATCTTAAGTCACACGGATCAAGCTTTCTTTTAATCTTAGCCATTGATTCAAGATCTGATCATGGTCGTTGGTTTCCCAACGAGAAAAGTATAAAGGAAAGGCTTGGGGTCATTTGTAAAGACACACAGAGGCAGAGCACTAAAGCAAAGCTGAGATTCTAGGGCAGGTTTGCTAAGAATTCTCGAAAGTGTTTCAGTTGCAAAGAGGGGAATTTAGGCCAAGGGGATGATCTGATCCCAGGGTCTAGAATCAGCAAGAGGCAGAGATCAGCTCAGAGAGGCAGTGCAGAGAAGCAGGAAAGCAGTAGCAGGAAGGGCAGCAACTATGCTACGCAGGTGTTGCGCAATCCCTCAAGGACAGTGTGATTTTCAACTAGAAGCCCTCAGGGATTACGCAGAGAACCTAAGAGGCAGTGTAAGGCCTGCATCACCAAGTCTGGGGTAACGCAACCCTTTCCGAAGTAGCGTTGAGGGATGCAAAGGCTCCTGAGGTTGACGCAGAGACAACGCGGGGGTTTCTAGGCCCTAATTTTGGCCGAGTCTTGTAAACCCGTTTGAGAGTGTGGATCAATCATTATTTTAGCTTTAGAACAACCAGTGAGCTATAGATCTATTATTTCTCTGTCGGGTTTTCCAGATCTGGAACCCAAGTTTGTTGTATTCAGAAAATTCTTAATAATAAAACCCTCCAGCAGCCAGAAGACCGGTTTTCCCGCATTGGGTTTTTCCAAGGACTATTTGTTCAGAAAATATCTGTCACTTTGTCTATGTGTGCATGTACTTGTTCTAGATCTGAATTGGTGAACCTCTGTTATGTGTTTTGCTTCAATTTTAATCTGAATTTATTCAGTTAATAACTTATCTAAGTAGGGGGAGCATAACTAGATTAACAGTAAAAATTTCTGCATAAGTGCAAGATTCAGAAATTTTCACAGATTTCAGCGATTGTCTAGCACAAAAATCGAGGCAGAACAGTCACCCTTACGCGCAGAAATCGAGTCAGCAGTTGCACAATTTTCGAGGCAGATTCTGGACACATTTCTTGAGGAGATGGACATTGAAAATTTGCTGAAAATCTGAATTGTTCGGTGGGCACAAATTTCCAGAATTTGCATTTAATGCTACAACTGAAAAGGGAAATAAACACTGTGCTATTTTATGTACTTAATATAATTTCTCAAGAAATAAAATCTTCCTTTGAAGACCAGTTTTCCCCAAAAGGCTGTGGGGCTTTTCCGAGATTAACTTGACCAAAAATAAGTGTCTCATATGCTTGAATGCTTGCCAAAATTATCTGTTAATTTTCAGTTGATAGGAAAGTGAAAAATAGTAGAAGAATTCTTTTAATGTTTACAATTAATGCATACTGAAATTTATGTCAGCGTGAGAAAACATGTGGGATGGGCCTAAACAAACACATGATAACTTGTAAACTGAGTTAAGGGTGCAGATCAAAAAAAAATTACATGGTATCAGAGCTGAGTTGCGCTAAGTTGAGGCTCAAATCTTCAATTCTAGTCAGTTGATAAAGAGGGAAGCAAGCATCTAAAGTCTTCAAACAGCAAACCAATACCTTTGAAACTTTGCCAAAAACCCAAATACTTCAGCAGTTCAGAGGGAGGAAAGTTCTAGCTTCCAGATTTGTTCCATTTTGTTGGTTGTGGGTCATGGCTACTGGGTTGAGAGTAGAGGACAGATTGGCACGGGTTGAAAATTTTGGCCCCTGGAAGGAGAGGATTATGCTTTTACTGGAGATGGTGGAAGTGTGGGACATTGTTGAAGCAATTGTGGAAGCAATCACTGATCCAGCTCAGTTGGTGGAGTCCAACAAGAAGAATGTGAAGGAAAAGAGGATCATTATAGGTGCCATCAAGGACCATTTATTCCCTCGTGTTTCAGGGATGAAAGATGCATATCAAATGTGGGAGTCCTTGGTCTCTTTGCACCAGAGTTCCAATGAGAACAAGAAGATGGTGTTGAGACAAAAACTATGCAACATCAAGATAACCAAGACGGACAGTGTCACCTCTTTCCTTACCAGAGTCTCACAAGTGAAGGATAAGTTGGCTACCGTTGCAGAGGTTGTTTCAAAGGAGAAATTTGTTAGGATTGCCTTAGATGGGTTCACCGAGAAGTGGGACGGTTTTATCCACGGCTTGGTGGCCAGAGAGCACTTTCCTGGTTGGAGAAGGATGTGGGACGATTTCATCCAGGAGGAGTGTGAGAGGTGGCAGCAAGAGTGGTGGGGGAGGTGAAGACGAGAATGTTGCTCTTGCAACAAAGGGCAAGAGGGGAAAGAAGATCAAGAAGGGGTCTTTTAGTGGAGCAAAGCAGGAGAAGGGGAAGTAGAAAGCTAAGCAGAAGGACATGAGAAAAGTGAAATGCTTTTCTTGTAGGAAGATGGGTCACTATGCTATACAGTGTCCAACAAGAAGGGTAAGAAGAAACAAGGAGTTGCGGCTTCAGCAGATGTGGATAATTTTGCGGCTATGTTTGATTCAGAGTGTGCTTTGGTGGTAAGGTTAGTCACTCATGTCACATCTTCCCATGCATGGTTCATAAACAGTGGAGCATCCTGCCATATGACAGGAGCTAGAGAGCATTTCTCGTGCCTTTTGGAGTATGATTGTGACTTGGAGGTTGTGCTTGGCGACAACTCCAAAGTCAAGGCGACAGGTATGGGGACAGTTTCATTTCAGAGGGAGTCATCACCTCCTCTGAAGGTGACAGATGTTCTTTATGTTCCAGGGTTGAAGAAGAGTTTGATATCAATCTCTACCTTGGAGGATAGGGGGTATGAGGTATTGTTCCAAAAGGAAAGTGTTGATATATTCCAGGGGATCCAGTATCGAGTCTGCTCGTGTGACAGGGGCTCGAAGTGGGAGACTATACAGACTTATGTTTCAGCCTATTCAAGCTATGGTAGCGCAGATGAATAACAGTGAGTTATGTGAGTTGTGGCACAAGAGGATGGCCCACTTGCACCATGGAGCTTTTAGGATGTTGAGGGAGATCGTTACAGGATTGCCTGACTTCAACACAGAGCATCATAATGTGTGCAAGGGGTGTGCTTTGGGAAAGTACACCAAGACATTGTTCCAAAGCCGTGATAGCAGAGCTGCAGGTATCCTTGATTTGATTCATTCTCATGTATGTGGCCCTATGTCCCATGTTTCATTCAGTGGATATGAGTATTATGTGACCTTCATTGATGACCACTCCAAGAGGACCTGGATATACTTCCTGAAGACCAAGGATGAAGTCCTCTGAAGATTCCAAGAGTTTAAGGCTCTTGTGGAGAACCAAACAGGGAGGCAAATCAAGATGTTGAGATTAGACAATGGGGTTGAATATACTTTTGCGGAGATGAGAGATTTTTGTGGTAGTGATGGCATCAAGGGGGAGCTCATTGTGCCTTACAACCCTCAGCAAAGTGGGATGGCAAAAAGGAAGAACAGGACCATTGTGGGTGCAGCTAGAGTGATGTTGCAGGATCAGAGTTTAAATTTCTTATTGTGGCTCGAGGCGTGTAACATTGTTGTTTATTTGCAGAATAGGAGCCCACAAAGAGTCTTGTGGAGCGAGACTTCTGAGGAGGTGTATACTGGCAAGAAGTCGAAAGTTGAGCACATCAGGATATTTGGGTGCCTTACATATTCACAAGTTTGTAAGGAGAACAGGACGAAGTTGGAACTAGTGGCGAAGAGGGGTATCTTAGTGGGTTATAGTGAAACCAACAGAACCTACCGTATATATCTTCTTGCACAAAGGTCCTAAGAAGGGATGTGACATTTGAGGAGGAGAGGGCTTTGAGGAGGTCTTGAGAGGTTGATCAAGTAGAGCAGCAGGCTCCTCAGCAGAGGGCCACACCACAAGTTTCAAGAGCATCAGGTGGTACATCAAGATCAGGAGGTTCACCTTCTAAAGAGGTGATAGGTTCACAGAGTATCAGATCAACTCGTGCAGCTTCATCATGCATAGTATCTCAGAGTTCAGGATCTCTTTCGGTTATTTTAGAGCCTTCCTCACCTAGAGGAGAGGCACCAATTGAGGATTTTTGCATACCACCACATGAGACTACTGCAGGGAGGAGGAAGCCAAGATGGCTTCGGGAGACCCTGAAGGGGGCTCTCGAGGGAGTGGGGAGACCCAAGTGGTCAGTGAGGGAAAGTAGACCACCAGAGAGGTTGGGTGGCTTTGTGGCAGATGTTGTAGAGACAGAACCAGCTAGTTTTGAAGGGACCTCTAGACAGCAGATCTGGAGTGGTGCCATGGTGGAGTATGCCTCTATCATAGAAGAAAATTTAGCCTAAAAGTACCCATGAAATTGTCATGTAATTTCCATGTCATAATACGTAAACCAATCAAAATAGTTTAAATCTAAAAAGAAGTACATGTCCTAAATAATTTTAAATTATTTAATTTGGGTATTCGTGAAATATTTTATTATTAATTTGGGCATTAGTGAAATATTTTATTATTAATTTAGGTATTTCTGAAATATTTTGTTAATGTTATTTACCTGCCTTACCCATATGAATTAGAATATCGTAAAAGTTATTAATGAAATGTAAATGAAGAATGATGTCTGGGAGGTAGTGCCATGTCCTGATGGGAAGTCAGTGGTGACTTCCAGGTCGCTCTACAAGATCAAACATGATGTAGATGGCAGCGTGGACAAGTTCAAAGCTCGATTTGTGGCATGGGGGTTCTCACAGGTAGAGGGAATTGACTATGAGGAGACCTTTGCATCAGTTTCTCGCTATACTTCCATTAGAGCGGTGATATCTATAGCAGCTGAGATGGGATGGAGGATTCACTAGATGGTCGTGGAGACCGCCTTTCTCAATGGTATTATACATGAGGAGGTGTACATTGAGTAGCCTAAAGGCTTTGAGTTGCATGGGACGGAGTCTCATGTGTGTAGGTTGAAGCCTTGTATGGAATAAAGCAGGCACCGAGGGCATGGTACGAGAGGATAGATGCCTACTTGCAGAAGATGGGTTTCCAAAAGAGTGATTCAGATCAGAACCTATATTTTATCTTGGTAGGTGACGATCCACTCATTTTGTTTTTGTATGTGGATGACTAGTTTATTACAGGGGAGGACAGACTCATCCATAATTGCAAGAGAGATCTTGCTTCAGAGTTTGATATGACTGATATTGGGTTGATGCATTACTTTCTCGGGTTGGAGGTTTGGCAGGAGGATGGGTCAATCTTTGTGGGCCAGGGCAGGTATGCAGGAGATATCTTAAGGAGATGTCGTATGGATGGTTGTAGGCCTATGGCTACTCCTATGATCACCAACTGGAAGAAGCTTCATGATGTTGATTCTGAGTTGGTGGACCCCACATTGTATCAACAACTGATCGGGTCATTGACGAACTTGGTCAACACTAGGTCAGATATTTGTTTTGTGTTAGGATATTCCAATACATAGGAAATAGTTAAGTATAACTTGGTCTAGCGTAGAGTTAGGTAAAGTGTGTTTGTGCCTTTGTAACTTATAATCCGACTGTCACGATTTGTAGTGATCCGACGATTCATTCTCTCCTCGGTATTACCGACACTTGATCTGTGGCTTAACACCCGATTGGTCCATGATCTTTATTTAAAGAGCATGGAGGTTCATTTGTCCGGTAACCATTTATGACAGAAGTTTATGTAAGTTTTCTTTCGTTATATTAATAAATTGCATGAAGTGGCCGCGTTGGCTCAGGTCGTGGACTGTTTCCCTCTTCGAGGGTTTTAACCACGTCAAATACTTGTGTATTGATCTGTGATTTGTTTGTGAGCGGTGACCTTTGGTGTTTGATCTAAGGAACTTACCCTGTAAATTCCTACAAAGTATCACAGCTATTTTGAAGGCCACATCCGTTGTTGTTCCAAATTCGAAGTCGGTTTAACTGGATGCGATTGTCGTTTTCTAGATCTACTATTTTTGACCACTTTCGGGTCGAGAGAACTGCTAAGTTGCATCCAAAGCATCTGTTACATTGAGGAACCCCTTTCGTTTCATGCAAAAAGGTTTTTGGTTGCCCAAGTTATGTCATTTTAAATCTGGAGGTATAAAGTTTTTTTTTTGTAGCTATATTTATTAATCCCTCTGTTTATTTCGGTTTATAGTTTTTTTTATTGCCCAATCTACACCCTCTTCTCTGTGTAAGCTCTTTGCTCTGCGCTGTGTGCGATCTCGGCAAATCAGAAATAGGAAGACAAGATTTTTCTACTACGTATGCTCTTTCCCCGCGTCTTTGTGCGATCTTGGGAAATCAGAAATAGCGAGAAAAATAGCTAGTTGTCGGTAAGACTAACCAGAAATATAATGTTCTGTTGTAAGGGTTGTATTTTTTTTTTTGCACGGATTTTGTGTTTTTTTATGCAGGAAAAAGCACGCACAAAAAAAAAACCCTTCCTCGTTTCAAACAATTACAGAATCTCCTTTTCCTAACTCACTTGGTGTAAAGTTACTTTATGAGAATAGAAGTCTTGGGTTCAAGTCTCTTTGTCAAACTTCTTTTTCTAAAAAGTTTTTTGTTAAGTTATTTTTTCTTAAAAAGCATTTTGGCAAGTTGTCGATTTAAAATAATAATTAAAAAAAAAAAAAATATATATATATATATATTTAAAAAGCACATGTAAAAGTAACATTGTAAAAATGACTCTCACTTATTTATAAAAGTGGGTCACAGAAAGTAGTTTTTTTTAAGAGAGCTTATTGTATTAAGTTTGGAAAAGGGGGGGAATTTTTTTTGAAGTACAACTTCATCATCAACTTTCAACCTATCACGTAACTATTCGGCATCTACTACAACTTTTATAATAGTCAAAATTGACAAAGCAAGAGGCCATCATCACATTATCATTTCTAGAGAAGCCTTTTTTCGAAGTCTCTAATAGACTGTTGTTGAGCGTATTCCCTCACAGTGGATCATCTCTGGGTGTGCTAAAGTTTATCTCTCTGCCATCATAGGACGAGTTTACACATACATTGGAATCATAATATTGTCTTGTGCATGTGGTTGAGTTTATTCATCACGAGAGGATGATATCTGGAGCATATTGAGGAAGTTGTTTTTAAGATATTCTAAGCCCTAGGTCAGGCTCCTTCTAAGCATACACAGCCATCCATAATTATGACCTAAAGTCTGATATATTCTTTGTGATAGGGTCACAGAGCCTCAATAAAATTGCGTTTAACTCTGTGGTATTGTCTGATCCCAGAGAAAGGAAGATTCATTGAAGTTGTTTTGGGGAAGTCTATCCTTGAATGTTGAATAGGACAAAGTGATTTAAGGGCTAATGTATAATGATTTTGTGGAGCATAAATCACCGTGTTAGAACCATTGTTCGAATCCTGTGATTAGTGACGTTGAAGCAGCACAATTATTATGTTAAGGCAGACTTGTTGAGTTGATATTTGAGCCGTCAGTACAGTGCTTTGGAAATCTATTATAAGAAGGCAGATGTATTGAAAGACAAAAGAAGAGGTATGTAAAATTGTTCTTACATGAAAAGTTTGTTAAAGTACCTCTGATTTTGAATGTTGTCTAAGGAAACCTATGGATAATGGTTGGTCGATGAGTCTTAGAAAAGTGACGTATGACAACATACCTATGTTTATCTTCAGTAAACATAAGGCAAAGTATATATGACCTCAATATATGACATATGGCAGAGTCCATATGAATTTGATCTGTGGTATCTTCAGTGGCATATGGAAATGTAGATACATGACAAATGTGTGACAGATGTATGGCAATATATGGCTATGATACTTGTATGGCTATAATTCCATAAAATAAGCCTTGACATTGGAATCAGGACCATCATTACAAAGCCCTTTCCGTAGCAAGGAAATTGGTGTCTGGGATGCCCGAACTCAAAAATAATCATGAAGGCATATGTCAGGGTTGTGTCGTAGGAAAGCATAAAAAGGGGGCTTTCT
The DNA here is from genome assembly GCA_034641835.2 of Pinus albicaulis. Taxonomy (NCBI): domain Eukaryota; kingdom Viridiplantae; phylum Streptophyta; class Pinopsida; order Pinales; family Pinaceae; genus Pinus; species Pinus albicaulis. The sequence goes on along the minus strand of CM076579.1, from coordinate 11,516,834 downwards.
TTTCCCTCAAGTATCACAAAGACATTTGATGTCTTGCAAATTGATTCATTCTAATTTATCTGATATGCTTGGGAGGATGTTCTTGACTTTTATAGATGACTTCTCTCACAAGGTCTGGATATTTTTCTTGAAGTAAAAGATCAAGATTTTAAGGACTAATAATGGCACCTAATGTGAGTCATATGAATTAAATGACTTTTGTTGGCATTAAGAGAGAGACCACAACCATGTATGCTCTCCTGAGCAAATGGCGTAGCTAGAAGAAAGAAGAGAAGACCCCCATGGCTCAGAGACACTCTCAAGGATGCCGAGAGACATATGGCCCCAAGGGGGACATTCCGTGAAAGCAAGAAGCTGAATAGATACCAAGGGTATCTGGAAGCCATGAGTACAATCGTACAATTTGAGCCTGGATCATTTGAAGAAGTCCATTATGAAGAATGATGTCTAGGATATGGTTCCAAGACCGGAGGACAAAGCTGTTGTCACCTCGAAATGGCTCTATAAGATCAAGCATGGATCTAATGGTAGTGCTGAAAAGTCCAAGGCAAGATTCGTTGCCCGAGGCTTCTTTCAAAAAGGAAGGCGTAGACTATGATGATATATTTTCACCTAGGGCCCAATATACCACCATCCGATCTATTATTGCCCTTGCTGCTACGCAAGGATGGAGTCTACATCAAATGGATGTGAAGACAGCTTTTGTGCATGCATCGATAAAGGAGGAGGTGTATGTGGAGCAACCTCTGAGGTTCGATGTCCAGGATAGAGACTCTCATGTATGCAAGTTGAAGAAAGCCCACCATGGGTTAAAGCAAGCCCCCAGAGCTTGGTACGAGAGGATAGATAGTTACTTGATGAAGTTGGGCTTCACTCGAAGTAATGCTGATCCGAACTACTTCAAGGTTGATAGAGAAAAGCCTCTCGCTTTGGTTCTCTATGTGGACAATCTCTTCCTGACAGGTGTTGACCCTCTCATTCATCAGTGTAAGAGCGAGTTCGCTTCTGAGTTCGAGATGAAAGACCTAGCACTGAGGCATTACTTCCTATGCTTGGAGGTCTGGGAGAGACCTGGTGAGATTTTCCTCTCTCAAGGAAAATATATTGTGAAGCTGCTGGAAAGATTTGGTATGGTGGACTGTAAGTCCGTGTCGACACCGATGGAACTCAACTTTAAGAAGTTGAGTGGAAATGCTGTTGGGCCCGTGCTAGCAAATCCTACCGAGTATCGTCAACTCGTAGGGGCCTTGATGTTCTTAGTGAACACCCGTCCGGACGTATGTTTTGCAGTGAACACTTTGAGTCAACACGTGTTTGATCCCCATCACATTCACTAGGTTAGTGCCAAGAATTTGTTGAGATATCTTCGGGGCACGATAAACCATGGACTGAGATTGAGTTTGAGACTCCATGGATATACTGATGTCGATCGAACTGACAATGTGGTGGATCGCAAGAGCACATCTGGATGTTGCTTCACCTTGGGTTCTGCTTCAATATCTTAGATGAGCAGGAAGCAGAAGTCGGTAGCTTTGAGCACCGCTGAGGCCGAATACATTGCAGCAAAGATGGCCTATTGTGAAGTTGTTCAGTTGCAAAAGCTCTTCAGTGAGTTGTTCGAGCATGTGCTAGATACCATCGTTATCCTTTGTGATAACCAGAGTGGGATTCGTTTGCCAGAGAATCCTGTGTTCCACGATCAATCCAAGCATATTGATATCAGGTACCACTTTATCCGGGATTTGGTACAGCGAGGCACTGTAAGGCTCGATCATATAGGAACTGATGAGCATGTCACAGATATTCTCACAAAGCCCTTGGGGAAGGTCAAGTTCCTAACCTTCCATGAGAATCTTGGAATCGTTGAATGACCCTATTCGGAGGTAACTGTTGGACGATAAGCTCTGGGAGCTCCGGGGAGCTTTGGGGATAGCTTCTTGGAGCTATAAGCAACCACAGCGCTAGGCTTGTCAAACCTTGTTGGTGTGCTTCCGCCCCACCGTAATGATATTGATTTGGTTTACCTCTCTCTGATCTATGCCCGTATGCATCCTACCCATGGAGTCCCGGACTCATGGGAAGTACCTCTCATCTTGGCCAATGAGGTGGGAAATGTGGATAGAGACCAATAGCAAGACCGATGGACGCATCAGAGATTGTCGTACTCTCTATGTCTAGGATGGCATGTGTCCAACCACTTGATCTGGGATCAAGTCTAGTGAGGTTTCGGACCTCCAATTGACTTCGGGTCAGTTAAACTAACTTTGGGTTAGTGTGAGACTCCTTTGAGTCCTATAGAGGTTTCGAACCTCTGAGCTGACTTTGGGTCAGTCGGGAGTGATGTCTTTGTGACTCATTGTTTTGAAATAAAGAAGCCAGCAAAGCAAGTTACGGCGGGATGACGCACGATGTTTGGATGGCACTGGCGGATGGAGTTCTCCCTAGTTGAGAGGGAGTGTTAATTTTGGGCAACAGGTCCAAAATCCATGTTGTACTGCTCAGATTATGATGCTAATATATTTATTAGATTCTTCTTTCAGAGAGGTGCAAGATCGATCTAAAGATCATCTTGATCAGATGAGCAAAACATGTATTTTGAATTTATTCCACGTGTGCAAGGTCGGCTAGATTTACCCCACATGCATAAGAGATGTGTCACACACCTCCACAAATGGATTTATATATTGGAGACTTGGAGGTCATTTGATCACACACATTTTTGGAAGGCATTCTCCTCTCTCACGGATGGTGCAGCGTTAGGGCTTTCTTTGGAGCAGCGTTTCGGATGCAGCATTTTGATGATCTGTCTTGGGGTTGTGTGTCACATTCGTTTGGCTGACCTATTGGAGACTTTGTTGGTTGAAGCATCCTGTTGATCGTCGTAACGCCACCATTCTACTTCTCTGTTTGTCAACTCGATTAGATTTATTGGCTTGTCTTCCATCGATCTATTGGTATGTTCTATCAGCAGTTTTACTTTCATGTGGTTGCTATTTAAGTAAATCTGCATCTAGCGTAGAACATCTTCAGAAATTATCAGGTCTTTACACATAACAATGACTTCTTTGACTCCTAGACTTTAAGACAAATCCCTACAAGCACTCAATGGGTTCTTGAGCTATAAATAGAATAACCTTGAGCATGAAACCCATGCTACAAAATAATAATAAATTGCATTTTTCTCTTTACATCAAATACATAAAAGCATGATTATACAAGACATTATGAAGACCGAACCTAGTTACGTATTTTAACAAAATGCTCAGGTTGTAGCTCTCATGAGAGTGCTCTTCTCAAAATGCAAACAAGTTCCAAGTGTCTTGACTATAATGCTTCTTCTAGGAGCCCTTTGACCAATAACCAATAAAAAATATCTCCTCCAACAAATGTGCACTTATATGTGCCTTGTGGACCAATTCTCCTAGAATAAAACATTACAATGTCTCTTTGATGAATGCACCATCACAATAAAATATTCATGCATGAATTCGCCCTTGAGGAGAGATAATGTTGCACCTTTGACATGTGTGCATTATAACCAACCACCTTTGAGCAAGTCAACCATGAAGAAGCCACCATAGAAAGTGCAACCTAGTAAAATTTGAAAATGGGTCCACCTAAAAAATCATCTTATCTCCTCAAAAAATTAAGTGTACCTCCTTTGACCAACTCAAACTAGTTACAAGTTACTTCTAAATGTGTGAAAGGTGTGATTAGCTAATGCAAAGTGTTAGTAAGACCTTCTAGAGGAATGCATCCCCTAATGAGCTAGGGATGTGTGCTCATGGATGAGGTGGATGGTCAAAACCCTATGACACATGCTCAAATAATCCCTTAGTGCCACCTCAAAATGTGTGTCAAAGGACAAGGATATGAGGTGAATAGGTTGGCACATGTGAATGAATTGGTTTTCTTAAGGGTTGCCTCAACATTTGTGCCAAAGGGGGAGCACCTATACTTGTGTGTTAGATTTCCTTAAAACCCGGTAATTGATTTGCAATTTTCTAAGTGTAAATACAAACAATTGTTGTACTGGAAACTTAAATTACAAATACAATGATTTTTCTATCTTAGCATGAAAAGCGCAAATAAATAAATCAGAACACAAACACATTCAACACATCAAACACAAGATATACTAAGGAAACCCCAACACTGGGGAAAACTTGCAAACAGTGTGTGTTTTCTATTAGCTCAGCAAATGATAAACTGCAGAAATTTATACAGCAAGGAATACTTCCCTTCTACAACAAACTCCACTCAATGACTGATCTGAATCAAAAGAAAGACAACCCTTGCGTCTCATTCTAATCTACGACTGCATAGATCTTCTCTTCTGCGCACATATGGACATTGTACGGCCGCACAAGTCAACCTTCCCTTGCGCACTGTAACTGTTGACAGGTGGTTGTCATTGATGTCAACCCAAGCAGCACCAAGAGCTACCCCGACTTTTCATGGCAAATTTGACATGGCAATTCATGGAACCTTGTGTCAAGATATTTCTAAATAGATTCTCCTCGACGAGATGTTTCCATTGATATATGGTACGCCATGTGGTTCCTTCTGGTTTGAGAAGGAAATTGAGTTTAAAGTTGAAGACCCAGTTTTGTGGGCTATAACCCCAAGGGGGTAGAGATATGACACCTTATTCACCAATGGTTGTCAATATATGACAGGGATTCTCACCATAATCTCACCACATATAAGTTGAATAACTTCAAGAATGAAAGACAATAAATCAATCATTTTGACTTAATACCCTCATGTATCACCTTCAAGCACACCAAAAAGGGGTTAGTACATTAATTCCTTAAGGATTAAACAAACAACTTAATAAAAACTTTTAAAATAAATTAAAAATAAACATTGTTTTTAAACCCCCATGAGATGATGACATGGCACACATTCAGTTATATTTCACCATTAAACATCTTGTAAGAAAGTTGTTTATTATATTTCATCATCGTATAATCTTAAAAGAAGACATTATTAATACTTTACATCACTATACCCCTCAAGGCCAGCGGTCTTCTTACCTTTCACTACAAAGCACATTTGATATATAATTTTTTATTCCTTAATTCCTAACGATGCCTCCTCTAAAGGTGACCTATGGAACCCCTTCTAAGCCTCCAAAATTCACTTATTGAAGACCCTCTCAATCCATAACGTCTCTATAAAAAAGGACCCTTATATCCTCCTCAAATGTGTGCATGGAATGAAATATTTTTAGAAGTTAAGCTCTGAAATTTATGTGGACTACCCTGAAGCATCTAACATTGGATCTGTACAAGGGTTTTTGGGTTTAAGGTTGAGGTTTGTACAGCAGGAGGATTGAAAGACTGAAGCTCTCCCCAAAGGATTTTCCGGGCTGGTCTGTTCTATTAAAAGAGCAGTAAAGGTTTCAAAGAATTCACTATGGGTCAAATCAACATCCTCCTTTGAATATGTCACAACAGAAATCTTGTTTATCTCTTTAGGTTCAGGACTAGTCTAGTTAGGGCTTAGTTTAGGTCTATCATAAGCATGTTGAGGGTTCTTCCATAAATTTGTTAAAGGTAGCAAAGGTTCAGGACCTCTAATTAGGTCCTCTGAACTGTTTATTTAGGCTCATCCTTTTTTGTCCTTTTTGGCTGGGATCTATGGGGACAAACATCTGAAATTACTACCTTCCTAGTACTGCATCTAGGTAAATCCATTATATGTCTTTTATAAACATCGGTGTTATCACAGGTAAAGGAAATCAAATCTGAAGACTTTTGTAGAAAAAATATCCAAGTCAAGGTAAGTCATGTGTTTTGTTTGTTCTTAGTTTTTGACACTCACTGTATGTCTTTTATTACAGGTGGAAGAGTGCATATTTCAGGTCAGTATTGTATTTTTGCGTGTTTGTTTAAATGAACTATTAAAGATTGTCAATTTAACATTTTCTCTTGGGTTCATAAGATTCGTAGAGGAGTATATTTCGTTAAATATTAATATCGCTGGTATAGGTCCATTGGATCAAATCATACTTGGTCAAGTCAAGGGTTCTCTTGATACACTTTTGGGATTCGTATGGGCATATTTTACTTTTACAGGTGGAAGACTTTAACAATTTGTGGCAGCAAGGTTAAAAGGAACTGCAAGTCATGGCAAGCACCAGTGGTATATGATTCAGTAATATCTTCATACAGTATGCATTAGAGCAGTGAAGGTCTGAAGCAACAACAGTTCACCTAAAGCAGGCAGAGTTTCAACATAGTTCAAACACTGATGCAAGAACAGTGATAACAAATAAGGATGCCACAAGCAACAAAATTGTGAAAATTGAAGAAGAGATCAAGCAGTGAAAGGACAAGCAAGCAAGTGACCAAGTGCAGAAGCAATTCAACAGTAGACACATATCTATTGTCTTGTAAAAACTCTATCCAAGAGTCAGTGTCATTTGTCAAATATTACATATCATTGTAAATGGGCCATTATTTCTTGTAAGGGAGCCCACATTTATAAAGAGTTTGGGTCGTTGCCTCGAGTTGAAGAAGGAAAAATTGTTTTAGAAAGGTTCCTGATTTGTCGGGACAAAGGTTTAGGTCCTAGTGTTATTGATCAGTCAAACAAAATCATTGTAATATCATTGTAACGTGGATCATTGTCCCTGGTACGAGAGTCCACATTTTTGTATTTAAATTTTTTGTCTTTATAGGGTGGTAGGGTGGTGCTAGGTTGGTGAAAGTAGTCACCTTCAGGTTGGGGTTTGTAAACACTTTAGGGTGGTAGGGTGGTGCAAGGGTGAGTTGTGGCTCACTTGGTTGTTGGGGCATCCTTTCAGTTGACTGCTGATAAAACCAGGGTGTTGGGGCATCCTTCCAGTGGGAAGGAGAAGAATGCTTTTCTAGGGTTCTAGGAAGTTGTAGCTTTCTTTTCAGTTGGGGCTGCATATTAAAGAACTTATTAGAGAAAAGTTAGATGGTTTTTGACCCGGAGGGGGTTTTACACCTAAAAATCTTATGCCTACTGTCTTTTTTTTTGCATTATTGTTTACTGCTCTTACTAAACAAGGTGGAATCTTACATAAGATATGTCAGAATGCTACTATTGTTGAGCAGAGATAAGAGGAATGAGTGTGCAACAAAGATATTTGTCAGTGAGCTATGTTGACTAAGGTTTGATCTTCATGTAAACTGGAACATTGAACAGTGCTAGGGTTTCTCTATACACTCATGACAGATCCTCTCATCTTCGGTAGTTTCCCTTATCGTTGATTTCAAAGGCAGACCCCTATCCTAGCCAAACTGTTGCACAGGGGTCATCTTCAGTAATCAAGATAGGCATCAGTATGTTGTGGACAGATTAAGCAGAGGAGTTTAATCTACAGCAGTATTAAAGGGAGCACTATCAAGCAGAGGCATCATCACCATCAGATAGTGCTTTTACTTTTTCAGGGCAAGTCATCAGCAGAAATTGAAGTGCGAGCTTGTGCATCCTCCAACAATTAGAACTTTAATTGGTTGGTTGTTTAGTGTGGCATTATTGTGGTATGTTGTTAGGTTATCATTTGTAAGTGGGCCATTGTCCCTGGTACAGGCGTCCAAACCTAGTTTTGATCGTTGTATAAAACAGCAAAGTGTTGTCGGGCAAGTAGAGTAGCAGAAGTTGAAGTGTGGAGCAGGTAAGTTGAACTGTACAAGGGAACTGAAGACCCCTTCAGATTGGATTTGTAAAACTCTTCAGGCCTTGGGGAGAATTAGCTTCCTTCCAGCCCTTGCCGCTAAAACCCTTTGGGGAGTTTTGTACTTGTATGTAACCATACATAACCAAGCTTTGTTGAGAGAAAATATTTTTTGCACTGTCTATGTGATGTGATAATCTTTCATGTTTTGTTTTGTTGCTCTGAATGTTTCTAATCAATTGTGTAGAAAGAGTGAAATACTGATTCACCTCCCTCTCAATATTTCCAACAATTGGCATCAGAGCCAATCCTCTTTGGAAGCTTAACCACTTGAAGGCAAATCCGTAATATCTGAGATGGAGAAGTCAAAGGAAAATGTTGATAGCAGTTCTGAAGAAGTGGCATCTCTCAAACTCCAAACTGAGAAGGCTGAAAATGGAGAGATGATGAAGAGGAGTTTGTATAATAGTCTCGGTTCAAAATTCAAGGATCTAAAGAGGTATAGTGAGCAGAAGGTTGTTAAATATGAATGGGGTCTTGAAGAAATAAATAAGCTAAGAAGTGAAATTGAAATGCAAAAGGAGCAGATGAAAATGCCAAAAAATGATTGTGAACTTGATGAAGCAAAGAAGGAAGTTTACCATCTCAAAAGCTTGCTGCAATAGGCAAACAATAAAAAAAGCACCTTGACAAGCTAGCTCAAGGAAAGGCCAAATAAATGGAACAAGCATGATAAATAACTTAGCAAGCAAATCACCTCCTTGAAGAGGGAAACTAAAGAAGCCAAAAGGATTGAGGAAGTCTTAAGAAGTCAAATGAAGCAGAAAGAAGAAGATTGCATGAAAAGTGAACAGGAAATAGTCACCTAGAGAGCAGAAATAGACAAGCTAAATCCAAGATTGAGGAGTTCACAACTCTTGCATGACATTCTTAATTGCCAAAGATCACCATTTATCAAGACAAGTCTTGGGTATGTTGGCGAGTCCTCGTGTTGCAAGGATAAAAACCCCAAAAATGAAGAGAAGACACATGTCAAAGAAGAAAAGAAGTCTCATGCCAAAGATGAAGAGAACCCTAAAGTCAAAGTATTACACAAGTCAACCAACACCAGAAGCTGAAAGATCATGCCTCAAGGAGTCAAGTTGATGCATTCAAGATGCCAAACCATAGAAGAGCATTCAAAAGTGGAGAGCAGCAAAGCCTTGGATATCCTCAAGGGCGAGACGCCATTAGGAGATCATCACCCTATACACCCAAGTATGCAAGCACATTTTATGGTGATTGTTATGCATGTTCTAACTATGGACATAAAGCTAAAGATTGCAAGGAATATAGTAGGAGTAATGATAAAGGGTTTTATCAAAACCCTAGAGACAGATTTACTGGAAGACGAGATAGAGTCCCATAAGCCTATGACTACAGAAGTTACAACACCTTTGCTCCGTTAATTTTGTTCATTTTACACGAGATTGTAGAAGAAGCTTCAAATGGACCTTGCAGAACCAAGAAGGAGAGGCATCCACCATGCAAGAAGACAAAACCACCAGGGTATGTCAAAGAAAATGTTGAAATTTGATGACTAAAAAGTTTCCTGCAATCCCAACCCGGTTTTAATTTCACCTTATCGCTCACATTCAATTAAATGACATTTCTCATAAACTAACATTCAACATATAGAATTCTGGAAATGAAATTTTCAGATTAAAACACATGGGACTGTCAACACATGCTAAAAATAAATATGGACATAAACAGAGCAGCAACACATAAAAAATACACAGAATTCTGGTCAACTTGGACCCAGGCAAAACCCCTTCAATCTTCTCTGGGGAAAACCTGTTAGAGAGCTCTTCAAATTTATTAATCTTTCAAGTCCAGGAAAAATACATTTGCAGACAAAACAAAACAGCAAAATACAACTTATCTCTTCAGCCCAAAACTCCTTGAAAACCGTGCCCACTTTGCACCGACGTGAACTGTACTGTACGGATTTCTGTGCTGTTGTACAAACTGTATGGCATTTTTTCCAAATCCTTTTTTTGCTCAAAAAACTTCTCTCGAACTGTGTGCACCTCACAGCATTAAATGTTGTTCGTACTATACCTTCTGATGTCTTCTATGCCTTGATTTCCATGCCCAACTTTGCCCAAAAATCACTCATTTAGCTAGCTGCAACAAATTTCTCTTTCAAAATTTTTCTCTAACCCTCAGCCTCCTTTCTCCAATCTGCTCATGAAGAATGAATGTATGCAGTCTCTCTTTTCTTTTCCTCCTTTTGTTTCCCTAAATGAATTTTTGGCAACCTTAAGATCTAATGGCTCAGATTCATTTAGATCAAGGGATGAGAGTAAATGTGCATTCAATTCTCACTTTCTATTTTTTAACTCACCCATTAAATAAAGTACTCACATTATACTTTATGTCTAAAGTCACTTTTCACTTTATAATTTAACATTGACTTTACCACTTATAAAGTCACTTTCGCTTTATAATTTAATATTGACTTTACCACTTACAAAGTCACTTTCACTTTATAAAGCCACACTTCGGAAAAGAAATATTTTGGACACTTTTCCCTAGGTAGACACTAACCATGGAAAACCACTTGTCCAAGGTACAATAAAAATCAACACTCCCTCTCACCGAAGAAAGTGTTTCTCACCACACCCATCTTGCCCGTGAAATGGACATGCTTGCCTCTTGGCAAGGACTTCGTGAGAACATCAGCCACTTGCTCATCTGTCGATATAAGCTCCAGCTTCACTGCCCCCTTCTGAACATAGTCCCTGATGAAATGATATCTAATGTCAATGTGTATTGACCTGTCATGAAACATTGGATTCTCCGTGAGTTTAATGCAACTCTGATTATCACAATGAATAACTGTCAGTCTCAGCGCCTGATCAAATAGGCCATACAATAACTTGCGAAGCCAAATGGCCTCAAAACTAGCCTGGCTAGCAGCCATTTACTCAGCCTCAGAAGATCTCAAAGCAACTGACTTTTTCTTTCGACTAAACCACGACACAACTGTCGAACCCAATCTGAAGCACAACCCTAAAGCACTTTTCCTGTCAAAAGAACTCCATGCCCAATCTGAATTTGTGTAACCTGCCAACCTCACTCCATCTCCCCGCCTATAGTCCACACCATAATCAACAGTGCCCTGCACGTAGCAAAGAATGTGCTTTGCAGCTACCCAGTGCACCCTCTTGGGCTCAACCATGAACTGGCTAAGTGTGTTCATTGCAAAGCATATATTTGGCCTAGTGTTGACCAAATACATCAAGGACCCAATATGCTGCATATACAATGTGGGATCCACCAAACTAGAATCTGAAGCATGAAGCTTCTTCGAGTTGGTGATCATAGGTGTAGACATGGATCTACAGTCTGACATGTGAAATATGTTCAACACATTCACAGCATACTGCCCCTGCCCCAGAAATATATACCCCTCCTCCTGCCACACCTCAAGCCCCAAAAAGTAATGCATCGGCCCAATGTCCTTCATCTCGAACTCCATAGCAAGATCCTCCTTGCAACCACTAATCAGTCTCTCTGCCCCAGTAATGAACAAGTCACCAATATATAGCACAAGAATGAGCGGATCATCCCCTACAACAATGTAGTATAGGTTTGGATCTGCATCACTCTTCGTGAAACCCATCTGCTGCAAGTAAGTATCAATCCTCGAATACCAAGCTCTCAGAGCTTGCTTAACTCCGTAGAGTGCTCGCCTCAACTGGCATACATGGGTCTCCCACCCAAGTCCCTCAAATCCCTATGGTTTCTCAACATACACCTCCTCCTCTATAACTTTGTTCAGGGATGCAATCTTCACATCCATCTGATGGATCTACCAACCCATTTCTGCAGCAATAGAAATAAGGGACCAAATAGAAGTGTACCGAACTACAAGAGTGACGATCTCATCATAGTCAACTCCCTCTATCTGTGAGAACCCTCTAGCCACAAACCTCGCCTTGAACTCCTCAATGTTGCCATTCGCAACATGTTTGATCTTGTAGAGCCACCTGGAAGTCACAATTGACCTGCCCTCGGGCCTAGGCACCACCTCCCAGACATTGTTCTTAATGATAGAGGCATACTCCTCCACGATATCCTCTCTCCATACCTCCTGGTTGGCAGCCTCCTCATAGCTAGTAGTCTTAGAGTCAACAATGCTGGTAGCCTTGGCTACATAACAGTAAAACTGCTCAGGTGGCACACTCTCCTTGTTCACCCTCTTCAGAAGACCAACGGACTCCGCTTCCTTCAAGGTGTCTTGAAGCCACTTGGGCGTCCTCTTTCCTGAAGAAGCTTCCCCATAGGGAACCTCATCCTCTGCCCCCCAGTCTGGTGAACCTAAAGGTCTGCCAACTAACCTTGGTGTGCCTATACCAGCACCTGTCCTTGAAGAACATGTGCCTGTGTCAGCTGAAGTGCCATGTGAACTCTGTACTACTGGACTCCTAAAAGAAGTGCTCAGTGAACTTGCCACTGGTGCCCCAAATGTAACTGACACTGAAGTACCTCCTATGCCAGTTGATCCAGAACACTGAGGTCTTGCTCCATGTACTGACCTCCCTACTGAGGAGAAGCTTGTGACTCTCTCATCATACTCTGGTGATCTCTGATAGGCTCTCTCCTCCTTGAACTTCACATCCCTCCTAATCACCACTCTTCGTTTAGAAGGAATGAAGACCTGATAGGCCTTCGAAGTCTCGTTGTAACCCATAAAGATACCCTTCTCTGCCATGGGTTCCAGCTTCGTCCTCTACTCCTGGGGGATATAAGAATATGTGAGACATCCAAAGATACGAAAATTGTTATGTATATTTTATTAATTATTAGTTAGATATAGTTATCTTAGGTTTATTAATGTGGAAGGGCATGATCAACGATCATGCCTCTTCGCCAAGGGACACCATAAGGCTGTATTTAAAGCCTTGGTGATCCTCACTTGTAATCATCTCATCTTTTATCAATAATAATGTATACTTATAAAGTTTACCAGAGTTTTAACACTCCATTGATATCAGAGCCATCGCTCTTCTGGATCTGTGTGATCATCATATTAAAGAATTTCTAAGGAATTTGCAGAAATTTTTAAAACCAAGTGCAGAATCACTGAAGAAATTAAGGAATTACAAGAAAATTCTAGAATTGCAGATTTTTTTCAAAACCAAGTGCTTTGGGCAACAACATTTGTTTTAAAAAAAAAAAAAAGGAAGAAATATATATATATATATTAAAAAAATAAAAGAGTGAAGAAAAGTTAACATAAAGGGGGAAATAAATTAAAAGAAAAAAAAAAATATATATATATATATATATATATTTAAAAGAAAATAGTTCCAAAAGAAGAAAAAAAGAGATATATATAAAGAAGTACATATACGTGCATACCAAGACAATTAAAATTAAAAAGGAAAAATAAATAAGGAAGAGTAATTGCTCGTGGTTTACAAGCTCGTGGTTTTGGAAGCCCATGGTAATTGCCCATGGTATTAAAACGCATTCCACCTTTTCAAAACAACGTGACTTTTCAAAGTTAACAAAAAAAAATTTCCCCATAATTATATATATATATATATATAGATAATTCAAATAATAAAATAATAATAATAATTATTATATATATATATATATATATATATATATATTTTCAAAGACAACATCACAAGAGAAGGTACCAGTGGTGAATGACATATGCCAAAGAAGATAAATCTTAAGTGAAGAAAATTGTCAAAAAAATATAGCTTTGAGGACAAAGCTTTTAAGGAAAAGGGGATAATCCCTAATTACAAGGAGTATGACGTCATCAATGTCGATGGTTGATTTCCAGAAGAAATTGTTGGAACTCAATAAACAGATCAATAAGGATTCCGAAGACTTTAGCAAAAGATTAGTCGATCTTGAAGGTACAGTTGCAGGACACTCCAACGACATTAAAAGGCTTCAAGATACGACAAATCAGATCGAAAGACAAATTTGGCCAAATCATCACGAGGCCACCGAAAATCTTAATCAAAATATGGTAGAACTTTGTGATAAGATAAGTCAAACACAACGACCAATATCTCCCAATGTTGAACATAATCAACTAAACAATGCAGCTAATTCAGATCATAATCATGAATATAACATGTTTGAAAAAGAACAATCAAATGAGGTTGAATTGGAATTCAGCTCACATGAAAACTATAGTGTTGAAATACCTAGAAGCAGAGACTCTGAAATCAACCATGAAATTTATAGCGCTGAGAAGCCAAGAGAAGCAAATGCAACTCAATCCGCTAATAAAGCCAATCATGCAGCAACAGAAGTTATTGAGAACTTTTATATAAATGGAAATCCAATGGCAGAAAAAGAAACAATTCTTTATGTGAAAAAGCCACATAAAGAATTCAATGTGACTGCTATCACAGATGCAACAACAAACATAGTCGTTGAAAATGAAATAAACCATGAAAATACAGATGCTTATAAACAGCAAAATCTTTCATCCCCAGCATTGAAAGAAAAATGTGAAGAGACAAACACATCCGAAGCCACTAATACAGCGCCAGAAGTTGTTGAGGTCTTCAATGATGAAGCAGATATGGTTGTTAAGAAGGAAGCATTTGATGATGACGAGAAGTTGCATCGAACAATAATTGTTGGTAACTTACCTCTAAATCTAAAAAGGAATCACGAAGAATCACCAGAAGAACAAGGAATAGTTCAGAAACACGAAAATGTCTTCCAAGACCTGCCAATAAAAATATCTCCTAATAAGGAACATGAACATCCAATAGAAGTCAAGAAAGGACCCGACCCTGTCAATATCAAATCTTGTCGCTATCCACATCACCAAAAGATTGAACTCGAGAAGATGCTCCACGATCTTTTTAAAATGTGGGAAGCAAGAGCCTGCCACTCAAGAAACCCAGGCGTTCGTCAACATTGTTCATCGTTACGTATGCTTTGAAGACAAAGCAGCTTTAAGAGAAGGGCAGTGTTATGTATATTTTATTAATTATTAGTTAGATATAGTTATCCTAGGTTTATTAATGTGGAAGGGCATGATCAACGATCATGCCTCTTCGCCAAGAGACACCATAAGGCTGTATTTAAAGCCTTAGTGATCCTCACTTGTAATCATCTCATCTTTTATCAATAATAAAACATACTTATAAAGTTTACCAGAGTTTTTACACTCCAAAAATGTCCCACATGAGGCTTCTCTCAAGTGAAGGCCTCCTTCGGAGTCATATTCCCCAATACTCTGTGAGGACTCTTGTTCTGAAGATAAACAGCAGTATTGCAAGCCTTAGCCCACAAAAACAAAGGCAACCCATGATCATGAATCATCGCTCTAGCATCCCCAACAATAGCTCTAATCTTCCTTTCAGACACCCCATTCTGTTGGGGGTTGTAAGGAACCGTGAATTCTCTCTTAATGCCCTCTTGTGCACAGATGTCAGAAAACCCACCATCGATGTACTCACAACCATTGTCTGACCTCAAGACCTAAATCTTCCTACCTGTTTGATTTTCCACAAGAGCTTTGAACTCTTTAAAGTGACTGAAGACCTCACCCTCGATCTTCAAGAAATATATCCAAGTCCTCATAGAGTAGTCATCAATGAATATAACATAATACTCAACCACCCAAAGACACATGAGACATACGACCACTAACATCAATATGAATCAAGTCTAGTATACCTGTACATTTGTTGTCGCTCGTTGGGAATGGTAACTTGGTGTACTTACCCAAAGCACACCCTCTGCAGACCTTATAATGCTCGACACTGAAATCAGGAACTCCAATAGTGATCTCCCTCGAAACTCTCAAAGATCCATGATGCATATGCGCCATCCTCCAGTGCCATAACTCGCACAAGTCTCTACTACTGGTGGTACTAGTGTGAGTTCTACTAGATGTGCTACGCACCAATGCTCCTGCTGACTCAAAACTGAACCTGTATAGTTTCCCAGAGCGGACTCCAATCACTTTGGCCGAAGTGATGGAAGCTCCCCTGGGTTGCATCAATACCTGCCCTCCTGAGAAAGTGACGTCAAACCCCTTATCCTCCATAATAGACACTGAAATCAAGTTCTTCTTCATCCTTGGAACATACAAAACATCCATGACCTTCAAAGGAGGCAAAGACTCCCTCTCAAAGGTCACAGTCCCCACACCAACAGCTCTCACAGTGCAGTCATCTCCTAGTACAATCTCAATATCGAGTGCCCTCTTTGCCAGCTCTGAAAAGAACTCTCATGCACCTGTCATATGGCGGGAAGCCCTGCTATCTATGTACCACACATCAGAGGATGTACTCCTACTAGATGTAGAAGTAATAAATGCAAAGTCCCTGTCAAACTATGAAGCAAATTGCTCCACCTCTACTGAAACTGTAGTACCCTTATTCCCCTTGTTTTCCCTCTCAAGACACGTGGCAGCATAGTGTCCCATCTTCTGACATGCCCAACATTTGACTTTGGACATATCTATTTGTATCTTTCTTCTTCTTCTCCTTTCCCTTAGCCCGATCTAATGAGGCCCCCTTCTAGGCCTTCCCTTTGTTCTTCCCCCTGGCTGTCAAGGCTACATCCTATTCATCTGATATCTTCATCCCACCACTACCAGTCTTTCATATCTCATGCTGCACACAATCATCCCAAAATTTGTCCCAATTGGGAAGATTCTCCCTAGAGGTAACAGTATCTCCAAAGAAGTCCCGCTACGGCTATCCAGACTAACTCTGTGGGTGCAACTACCTTACCAATAGCAGTCAAATGATCACGTACCTGTTTGACCTTGCCAAAATAATGAACTACACTTTCAGCCTTTGTCATCTGATGTTCTTCAATTGTTCTTTGAGTACCATCTTCCTAATCTCATTGGTACTCTGATAGAAAGAGGTTAGAGTTGTCCACATCTTAAGACTTATATACATATGTGTTACATTTCACCTGAGGAACCACATGATCCTCCAGACTATCCGTCAAAATCATTTTTGCCTTTGCATTATTTTTTGTGAATTCAACAAGTTCATCTGCAACAGTAGGAGGTACAACCTCTTGTCGCACTATGTCCCAAACTGCTGCCTCCTCAAACACTGTCTAAATTTTGTCCTCCAAACGGCATAGTTGGATATCCCATCCAGTGTGTCCTCTATCCTTAAGAACATGGTCATGACTGCTGCCCAAATTTTACAAAACCAAGAAAATGAAGAAATGAACTTTCCAGCACACCTTGTTGTCCCAAAAGTTCAATCTGTGTGAAATTTCACATTGTCGTCCCAAAATATCAGTTTGTTGTCCAAGCCACTGTTTGTTGTTCAAACCACAATTTTCAGCATGTAGCTCTGATACTCTGTTGAAATTTGATGACTAAAAAGTTTCCTGCAATCCCAACCCAGTTTTAATTTCACCTTATCACTTTGATTCAATTAAATGGTCTTTCCCATAAACTTACATTCAACATATAGAATTCTGGAAATGAAATTTTCAGATTAAAACACATGGGATTGTCAACACATGCTAAAAATAAATATGGACATAAACAACCCAGCAACACAAAAAATACAAACTTATTTTTGGTCAAATTAGACCCAGGCAAAACCCCTTAAATCTTCTCTAGGAAAAACCTATTAGAGAGCTCTTCAAATTTATTTATCTTTCAAGTTCAGGAAAAATACATTTGCAGACAAAACAAAACAGCAAAATACAACTTATCTCTTCAGCCCAAAACTCCTTGAAAATCATGCCCACTTGAGGCTAAAAATTTACTATATGGATTCCGTACGGATTGTATGGATTTCCATACTGCTGTACGAACTGTACGGAATTTTTTTTTTTTTAATTTATTTTTTTTATCAAAAAACTTCTCGCGAACTGCATCTAGCTCACAGCATTAAATGTTGTTCGTATTGTACCTTCTGTTGTCTTCTATGCCTTGATTTTCGTGCCCAGCTTTGCCCAGAAATCATTCCTTTAGCTTGTTGCAACAAATTTCTCTTTTAAAACTTTTCTCTAGCCCTCAGCCTCCTTTCTCCAATCTGCTCATGAAGAATGAATGTGTGCAGTCTCCCTTTACTTTTTCCCCTTTTGTTTCCCTAAATGACTTTTGGGCAACGCTAGGATCTAATGGCTCAGATTCATTTAGATCAAGGGATGAGAATAAATGTGCATTTAATTCTCACTTTCTATTTTTTAACTCACCCATTAAATAAAGTACCCACATTGTACTTTATGTCTAAAGTCACTTTTCACTTTATAATTTAACATTGAATTTACCACTTATAAAGTCACTTTCACTTTATAATTTAATATTGACTTTACCACTTATAAAGTCACTTTCACTTTATAATTTAACATTGAATTTACCACTTATAAAAGTCACTTTCACTTTATAACGTCACACTTAGGAAAAGAATTCTTTTGGACAATTTTCCCTAGGTAGAGACTAACACAAGGGAAACCACTTGTCAAAGATACATTAAAAATCAACAGAAAACAAGTTTCACAATGAATTCTGGCACAATTGAAAGACATGATACAGCAGGAGAGAGTATTGTCCATGGGAGCCTGTGTAATGGAAGAGATGGTGCAGTAGAAAAGCACACTGTCAAGGGGAGACTGTGTAATGAAAAAGATGATGCAGCAAGAGAGCACATTGTCGGGGGGGGCCATGTCAAATGAAGATATCGTCAATGAAAAAGACGTGGTTACCACCCTTTTCCATCGATGTCAAAGGGGGAGAGAATCTTGGAAAGAAATGAAGAAAAGAAGCATGAAGTCAAGAGCTTATGCAGCACCCTAGGTGATGATCGATGTGTTGACATCAATGACAAAGGCGGAGATTGTTGACTAGGTTGTCATTGACGTGATGATATCCATAGGATGATGCAGCTTGATGAGACCCTAGCTCAACGGTTTGAAGAACCCAGCTGGATGGCATGCCTCGATGGAGCTCGACACATATTAGAGGGCCTTGATGATGATTCTCAACATGAGATCATTCCAGATTGGAGTTCGTCATGCAATTTCCACTGGTCTGTCGATCATCATGTGGGTCCTCCCGGATCAGGAGATATGCCCAGTTGAAGATTAGTGTCCCTGGATGCAAGGTTGAAGCCCCACATTTGTTGAGGATTTTGAAGATACAGATCAATGAATTTTCCTTGTAGATCATCTTGGATTATCCTTGTCATGTTGATTCTAACGGTATGTGGCATGCCACGAGACTCCTTACGGTTTGAGAAATATGTCCAATTTAAGTTGGTGCACCCACTGTGTGCTCAAAAACCCCAACAATTGATGATATGGCAGGATATTCATTAAAAAGGCTAAATAACTGTTAAAAGTGGTTAAAGTTAATCTTTTGAAAATTTATTATTATATGGCATGTGTTTTCCTCTCAAAAGTAAGCTATTTAATGCCTAATATTTGGTGCATTCTTTGCGGCTACGAAGAAGTGTCTTTGACTATTCGTTGGGTATTTTCGTATGATTTAGGGTTAAAGGGTCTCGTTCTAGTTTATTTGCAATAGTGAAGAGGTTGCGTTGACTATGTCTCTCTGTGAAGGCTGAGCATGTTCGAGGCAAACTATCCCTGTGCATGCGAGGAGACCTAAGGCAATTTAAATTTAAATAGCAAAACACAGCCACAAAGTGAATTTGCTCGGATCTATTAACAAATCAATTATTGGTTTTTGGCTTGGGTTTAAGGGTTATTCTGGCAATGAACACCTTATATCTGAACTTTCTTTTGACGAACCCTCCAGGACCCTGGAGAACAATGATGCAAAATCATTTTCTTCGGGTACTCCCAATGGTGGTCGTACGAAAGGGACACGGTCATTAATTAGTTTCACTACAGCAAATGTGGAAAGAATATTTAGATCGATATTTCTACTTGAATTTTACCCCCTTCACCCCTAAACTTAGATCCTTTTTGGGCTGTTGAGAAAGAGGAATTAGTCCAGGGTTTAGATATTCTGTATCAAATTGCTAATTGAACTTTTCTGACATCTTTTCTTTCCCACTCCACACTTTACCTTGAAATGCAATACATGCGTTCGCTCATAGCGATAAATTTGCACATTCACCGCGCGATGCAGGCAGTTATTGACAGACAAAGAAATCATGGTATGCATTTCCATGTACTGGCTAAAGCATTGCGTATGTCTGAAAGATGGTTATCGCTTCAAGGACGCAAGGTGACCTTTTCAGGGTAAGAAGGGGTAGAAAAAATGCCTCGAGCCAATGTCCGAGTACCAAGCGCTACAACACTGAAGTAACCCATGCCATACTCCATTATCGATCCTCATATATCACTTCAATCATAAAAGTAGTATGATTGAGAAAAAAAATTCTATTCGACCTAATCAGAGGAAATATATGTTGAGCTAAGACCTATAATTAACTTCATCATACAAAGTTTTGAAGCTTCTTATTACATGGGCAACAGTTGATATGGATGTGCTCTCAAGCTTGTAAAAGCCTAAGTCCTTGGCATATCTATAGTAGTATCTCTATGGAGTATATTCGTCCTTGTGGAGCAATTGTTCGATTTCACCTTGTGAAGCAATTTGTGTAATACTGGAAGCGATAATAGACACATCACAGATGACAACATAACGTATATAGAATTTGTGATTTAATTGCATGATTGATGCTACGTGTTAGCAGCCTTATGAAAAATGTGATGGTAAAGTGCATGACCTGAATAGTGTGATGGTAAGAATTTAAAGTTTTAGACCTATGTAAAGTGCGACCAGTTACTCTTCAAACATATACACAAGTTAAAAGTTGGTGTAGCTCAGTTATTCAATTGAAATCACACTAAGGCATAGCATAGCGAGGTGGTGATACATCGACGTTTGCCTAGAAGGAACACACGTCTGTAGTGATCCAAGTCACAAGAGGACAAGACAAATTATGCATATGAAATTGAGCATGCACTAATTTTTGCATGTATTAAATAGAGCTTAGAGACTTGCGTGTTGGAATGATGAAGTGATAGTTGATCTTTTTGCAAGACAAAATTTGCACGAGATCATTGATGGAAGAGTAACCGACATTATGGAATCTTGTTGTGCGCATTGATTTTACTGAAACAAGTAAAGGTTAGGAGATGTGAAAAATTGTATTGCAAAAATAATGGGTGCTTCCTACTTGTATAAAGGATCAATTATAATTGCATCATCATCTATACACTCTGTCTCAAAGTTTTTATGTAGGTTGTTGATGTATGTTATACATTACATTCTTACATGACTGTTGTTTTGAAGATTGATTTGGATTCGATCGTTATATTGTTCGCCATCCATCTTGATGCTTTCAAAGTGGAAAAAATAGAGGAATCAGCTCACGAGGCCCCGTTTTTACTGGAAAGTCCTAATTTGGAAAAACAAGATCTGAAACATTCCGGGAGCATTTTGAGGCATAAAATGATGTATTTTTGGGGTAAAACTTTGTCACATTAGCATAGCACATTTACATGCTATTTTACACACAGAGACCTTTCCAACGGCGCAAGAATCACGTCAATCAGAGTTTGTATGCGAAATTTATGCCACTCGGAAGTTGACCTTCCTGTTTTCACCACCATGGTTCGAGAGGATGCCATGCCAGTCCCCATTATTCACGGAAAAGGGCTATCCGCATGATTAGGATGTAGAAGACTCTAGAAGAGTTGATATTGTAATTTTGGTTAAGAGTTGAGGTGGTCAAACCTAACCACTCGTAGGCTATTGAGTTGTGTAATAACTGTGCCACTAGGAGGAAAAGGGATTTTATTCTTTCGAGTGCATTTGCTCCATAGCTGAGCAAAAATAGCCAAGGGGGATAGGAGGTAGAGCACACAAAGAGGATATGTGCAATATAGCAACCCACAAGCCACAGGCCATACTTCTTTGTATTGGCAACCATATTTCCATTCAGAGAAAGAGAGCGGAGCGACCTCACCTTCCAGATGGATTTTTCTCCCGAAAGGATTTACCAGAGCATATCTTGTGCCAAAATGTGTGGGATGTTTTTATTTTGTCGTTCTCTATTTTTTGCATAATTTTCATTCGCATGCATCAATTATTAATAGTAAAATCAATAGATCTAGAAATCTAAGAAAATTATAATAATGTAGAATTTCAAATTTTAAATATAATTTTATTAGATTTGTTGCGACGAACTATCCAATGGAATATCCATGGCGATTTACGAATCATATTGGTATCAGAGCCAAGTTTCTTTAGGTATTTTGTGGAGATTTGCAGGGGATCTAGATTGGTTGGGCGAAAAGTCGAAAAATCCTAATCATGGTCAACGAATTTGTGAATGACCCTCGTGACCCTGCAGAGGAGAGGTTTTTGTTGGGAATCACGATTGTCGTTAGGCCAAAACTCGTAGGTTTTAGTCAACGATCACATCGCCAGAGATAAGGATACATAAGAGGCGGTTCGTCTATGTTGAGAAACACACGAGGAGCATTGGTTTATCCAATGTCCAACAATCTCTCCCCCAACGCGAGTCGAGGGTGTATCGAACTCATGACCTATGCTCTTATACTACTTGTTGGGAATCAAAATTGTCGTTAGACCAAAACCCACAGGTGTTAGTCAACGATCGCATCACCAGAGATAAAGATCCATGAGAGGTGCTTAGTCCATGTCGCGAAACACACGGGGAGCGTTGCTTTATCTAATGTCCAACAGTTTTCGTAGTTGGAACAAGTTGCAGATATAAATCCTAATGTAAATCTCCTCATGGCGGCGCTAAGCAATAAGCTTAGCATATTTGGAGAAGATGGTTGTTCAAATGCAAAGAACAAATTAGAGGGAGTTACACAAAACCCACACAGTTCTATTCCGGAAATCTTCAACAACAATATGAATAACTATAGAAGTCTCCAATCACTTAAATCAGAAGGAGGATCAGGAGATCAGGATGAAACAGAGAATCAACCGAAGAAATAACCAAGAAAAGATCAACCTAGTTCGAGTGTCGTGAATCAATCAAAGCCCCTATTTAAAATGGAAGCAAAAGTCGATATCAAGTCGTACCACGATGAGATCGACAATTTGAAGTTGAATCATTGGTTGCAACAACTGGGAAGTGTATTTCAAAGTCCATGAAATAGAGGAAGGACAAAAGATATCATTTGTGGGACTAAAATTAGAGGTCCATCCCCTGACTTGGTGGGAGAGCCACATGGAGGCCCCAAAGTTGGAGGGAGAGCCTCCAGTGACTATGTGGGAGGAATTCAAAACCCTCATTAAATCACAATGTTATCCTATTGGGTACATAGAGGACTAGTGGATCCAGTGGCACGCTACTTCAAGCAAAAGTCGGGGCAAAGCATGCAAGAGTACCCCACATAGTTCTGAAACATGGCCATAATGTTGGGTATCTCTCCAAAGAACCCAGATTTACTCCTCAAGTATTTGGAGTGTCTACACCACCATCTATGTGAGAAAATGTTGTTGTTCCTAAATCAGTGGACAAGGCTTGTGTACAAGCACAGTACTTGGAGAACATAGGCCTGAAGAGAGCACAATCAAGTGGATCGAACCAGAAGGGTCAACAAGATGCTTCTACTGAGGGGAAGAGGCAAAAAGGGGGAAAAGATAAAAAAAAACGACGGTCACATCACACTAGTGCAAAGATCCCAGCAACCACTACAACATTGACGACCATACAAAGGAGAAGTGTTGGAAGTTGCTTGGAGAGCTAAACCTGAAGAACAAGAAGAAAGACAATAAGAAGAAGAATCTCATGGCCACTAATTCGAGCAACCAAGTTGAAAGCAACTCAGACGTGGATGAGAAGATCTTCTATACATTAGCGCAGAAGGAGGTGAATCTAAGTAGCCTTCAACAACAGAAAGAAAGAAATGAAACTCTTCCATACAAAGATACAGGTAAAGAAGACCAACATTGATTATCTATTTGACTCAGGATCGCAGGCGAATCTCGTTGCAACAAGAGCTAGTCAAGAAATTGGGATTGGAAGTTCATGATCATCCAAGCCCATATCCACTGGTTTTGGTAAATAAGGATGCAGAGTTGAAAGTAACAAAACAACGCAAAATTAGATTTGCTATCAGTGTTAATTTTATGATGAATAAGAACTAGATGTAGTGCCCCTTGACGTATGTGGAGTCGTGTTTGGGAATTCCTACATGTACATGTGAGATGCAATATTCATGCGGAGAGCCAACCAATATCGGCTCGTCAAGGATGGAAAATCATTAATCATCAATGTGCACAAAGGTGAGTCAAAAATTTCATTGGTATGTGTCAACCAAGCCAAGAAATTGATCAGTTTCAGCAAGAAGTATGTTTTACTGTTTTTAAGACAAAAATAATTTGTAGATGAGCTAGTAACGGACAAGGCATCCCTGGAGGGGTGTACTAAGAAACAAAAACATCAACTAGAAGAGTTACAAAAGGCATACAAGGATGTATTCCAAGAACCTATAGGGTTACCACCTTAAGAGGGAAGTGGAGCAATCCAACTATTGTTGGACTCCCCATTGCCAAACATTGGGTTGTACAGGCAGTTTATTATAGAAGCAAGTGAGGTGAAAAACAGGTGCAGCAACTACTGGAGCAAGGTGTCATTCGACCGAGTACATCACCATGTGGGTCACCCATCATCATTGTGCCAAAGAAAGATACCCCCTCAAAAATCACACTCAAAAATAGATACCCCCTGCCTAGGATAGATGAACTGTTGGATCAATTGTAGCAAGCCAAGTACTTCACCAAGCTGGACTTAAAGTTTGGATATCACTGGGTTTGAGTCAAATAAGAAGACACATGGAAGACCGCCTTCAAAACCAGGCAAGATTTGTATGAGTGGTTAGTCATGCCATTTGACCTATATAATGCACCAACTACGTTTATGAGATTAATGAATTATGTATTGCGCCCTTTTATAGATTCATTTGCTATTGCCTATTTGGATGATATACCAGTATACAGTGTTACTTGGGAGGAGCACATCTCACATTTGACACAAATGTTGGAGAAATTAAAGAAGCAAAAGTTGCTTGCAAATCTCAAGAAGTGTGAGTTTGCACAACAGTATTTGGTGTATCTGGGGTATATGATAGGTGAAGGACAGGGGAAGATCGATCCTACCAATATGGAAGCCATCATGAAATGGTTGACGCCAACTAATGTTTCTGAGGTCAAGAGTTTCATTGGGGCAGCACAGTACCTAAGGAAAGTCATAGCCTCATTTTCAGCAATAGCATCACTACTCCATGTCATAATAGCAAGTGGCAAGAGTTTTTTGTGGGGAAAGGGTCAGTAGAGGGGTTTCGAGGAGCTAAAGAAGAAGATCAGTCAAGCAACAGTTCTACATTACCAAACTTATGGCGGCCCTTTGAAGTGGAGACAGATGTGAGTGTGTATGTTATGGAGGCGGTCTTGATGCAGGGAGGAAGGCTTGTATGCTACCATTCTAAAGTATTTCATGGGGCAGTTCTTAACTTCCCTACCTATGACAACAAGCTTTATGCTCGGGTGCAAGTTATGAAGAAGTGGGTGCAAGTTATTTCATGGGGCAGTTCTTAAATTCCCTACCTATGACAACGAGCTTTATGCCCAGGTTCAAGTTATGAAAAAGTGGATGCACTATTTGATAGGAAAGGAGACAGTAATCCACACAGATCACCAGCCACTACAGTACTTGCAAGCCCAGAGTAAGCTACAACAGACCAAGCATTACAAGTGGCTGGGGTTTCATTTGGTGATCAAGTACAAGAAGGGCAGCACAAACAAGTTGGTTGACATGGTTTCAAGGCCACCCACATCAAAGATCATAGCTTCGGGGACTCTTATGCACATGGAGCCATTCACCCATGATGCATAGACAGAGGCATATTCGGCAATGGAAGACAAAGGGTTCAAGGTGGCATTCGTTGAAGGAAAGGTACTTATCCGGAAGAAGAACTTCAAGGAAGCTCTTTCTATGGGTTTTAGAGTTGATACACTCTACCAGGTTGGACGAAGCCCATTGGGGGCTATGACATGTGATACAACTCTTCAAACAGAGTTATGGCACCGGAGGTTTACACACCTTCATTACAAAGCCCTTCCCGAAGCAAGGAAGGTGGTGACAGGGATGCCCAAATTTAGAGATGATCATGAAGGTATATGTCAGGGTTGTGTCGAAGGGAAGCATACAAGGGGACCATTCCCCTCAAGTGTCACAAAGAAAACTGATATTTTGCAGTTGATACATTCAGACTTATCTGGTATGTTGCCCGTGACATCCTTGGGAGAATGTTCCTATTACATGAATTTTACAGATGATTTCTCCCGTAAGACCTGGATATATTTTTTTTAAAGAAGGACGAAGCATTCAAATGGTTCCGTACCTTCAAGGCCTTGGTGGAAAATCAAACCGAGAAGAAAATCAAAGTTTTGAGGACCGACAATTGGATCGGGTAAGAGTCAAATGACTTGAATGACTTTTGTAGAGAAGTTGGCATTAAGAGGGAGACCACAACTGCATACACTACTGAGAAAAATGGTGTTGCTGAAAGAAAGAACAGGACCATTGTGGAAGCTGCCCGCGCCATGCTATGTGATCAAGGTCTTCCGAAGTTTCTATGGAGAGAAGTTGCGATCACTGTTGTGTACATTCAAAATAGATGCCCGCATTCCGCTCTAGACTCCAAAACTCCTGAAGAAGTCTTCTCTGGTAAGAAACCTGATGTTTCTCATTTTAGAGTTTTTGGTTGTCATGTTTACTTTCATGTGCCGAAAGAAAAGAGAAGCAAATTGGATGCTTCTGGAAAGAAGGGAATGTTTGTGGGCTCAGTGAAACTTCGAAGGCATATAGAATCTATGTGTCTGGTCAAAGAGAAATGGAGATATGCCACGATGTCACCTTCGATGAAGATGTTGCCCTCAAGAAAGTAAGTAATCTTCCTAGCTCCAATGAAGACAAAGAAGATGAAGAAGCAAGGAAGCAGGAAGAGCTGAAGGATGACCTGATGCCCGATGTTGAAGGACCTATGGATCCCATTGATCCACCTCCTTCAAATAAGACGAGACCCTCATGGCTCCGAGACACTCTCGCAGATGCCGAGAGACATATTGCCCCAAGGGGGACATTCCGTGAAAACAAGAAGTCGAAGAGATACCAAGGGTATCTAGCAGCCATGAGTACGATAGTACAATCTGAGCCTCGATCATTTGAATAAGTTGTAAAGCATCAAGTTTGGAAGGATGCTATGCACGAATAATATGAATCCATTATGAAAAATGATGTCTGGGAAGTGGTCCCGAGAACGGATGACAAATCTGTTGTCACCTCGAAATGGCTCTATAAGATCAATCATGGATTTGATGGAAGTGTTGAAAAGTACAAGGCAAGATTTGTTGCTCGAGGCTTCTCTCAAAAAGAAGGCATAGATTATGATGATATATTTGCTCATATGGCACACTATACCACCATCCAATCTATTATTGCCCTTGTTGCAACGCAAGGATGGAGTCTCCATCAGATGGATTTGAAGACCACTTTTCTGCATGGTTCTATAAAGAAAGAGGTGTATGTGGAGCAACCTCTAGGGTTCGAAGTACGAGATAGATACACCTGTGTATGCACGTTGAAGAAAGCCCTCTATGGATTGAAGCAAGCCCCTTGGGCTTGGTATGAGAGGATAGATAGCTACTTGATGAAGTTGGGCCTCACTCGAAGTAATGTTGATCCTAACCTTTATTTTAAGGTTGATATAGAAAGGCCTCTCATTCTTGTTTCTCTATGTGGACGATCTCTTCCTGACAGGTGTCAACACTCTCATTCATCAGTGTTAGAGGGAGCTAGGTTCTGAGTATGAGATGAAAAACCTAGGACTGATGCACTACTTCCTAGGCTTAGAGGTCTGGCAGAGGCCAGGCGAGATTTTCCTTTCTCAAGGAAAATATGTCGTGAAGTTGTTGGAGAGATTTGGTATGGTGGACTATAAGTCTGTGTCGACACCGATGAAACTCAACTTCAAGAAGTTGAGTGGAAACGTTGTTGGGCCCGTGCTAGCAAATCCTACCAAGTATCGACAACTCGTGAGGGCCCTTATGTTCCTAGTGAACACCTGTCCGGACGTATGTTTTGCAATGAACACTTTGAGTCAACATATGGTTGATCCTCATCACATTCACTGGATTGGTGTGAAGAATCTATTGAGATATCTTCGGGGCACAATCAACCATGGGGTGAGATACACTGCCAGGAGTTTGAGACTCCATGGATATATTGATGTTGATTGGGCTGGCAATGTGGTGGATCGCAAGAGCACATCTGGATGTTGCTTCACCTTGGGTTCTGCTTCGATATCTTGGATGAGCAAGAAGCAGAATTCGGTGGCTTTGAGCACCGTTGAGGCCGAATACATTGCAGTGAGTATGGTCTGTTGTGAAGTTGTTTGGTTGTGAAAGCTCTTTAGTGAGTTGTTTGGACATGTGCTAGATATCGCCGTTATCCTTTTTGATAACCAAAGTGGGATTCGTCTTTCTAAGAATCCCTTGTTCCACGATCGATCCAAGCATATTGATATCAGGTACCACTTTATCCGGGATATGGTACAGCGAGGCACCGTAAAGCTCGATCATATAGGAACTGATGAGCAGGTCGCGAATATTCTTACGAAGCCCCTGGGGAAGGTCAAGTTTCTAACCTTCCGTGAGAAGCTTGGAATCGTGGAAAGGCCCTATTCTGAGGGTCCTTCTTGAGTTGGACTATGAGCTTTGGGAGCTCCAGGGGGCTTGGGGATAGCTTCTTGGAGCTATAAGCACATACGAGGCTACACTTGTCGTACCTTGTTGTGCTTCTACCCCACCGTTATGATATTGAGTTGGTTTGCCTCTCTTTGATCTGTGCCCCGCACGCATCCTACCCATGCAGTTTCAGACTCATGGGAAGTACCTCTCATTTGGCCAATGAGGTGGGAAATGTGGATAGAGACCAATAGCAAGACCGATGGATGCATCGGAAATTGCCATACTCTCTATGTCTAGGATGGCATATGTCCAACACCTTGATCTGGGATCAAGTATGATGAGGTTCTTACCTCTAAACTGACTTCGGGTCAGTAAACTCACTTTGGGTTAGTATGTGACTCTTTTTGAGTCCAAGAGAGTTTTTTACCTCTAAGCTGACTTCGGGTCAGCTAAGTGTGATGTCATTGTGACTCACCTTTTTTTTGTTCTATCTAAGAACGAGAGCCAGCAAAGAAAGTTACGCCAAGATGACACACAATGTTTTGTACAAGTACATGATGGTACTGATGGATGGCACTTGTAGATAAATGGAGTTCTCCTTAGTTGAGAGGGAGTGTTAATTTTGGGTAACTAGGTCCAAACTCCATGTTGCACTGCTCATATGATGATGGTCATATTTTTGTTGGATTCCTTTTTCGGAGAGGTGCAAGATTGATCTAAAGATCATCTTGTTTGGATGAGCAAAACATTTATTTTGAATTTATTTTCCACATGTGCAAGGTTGGGTAGATTTGGAATGTAGGCTCACATGCCTAATAGATGTGTCACACACCCTCATTGATGGATATAAATTGGAGAAACTTGCAGGTCATTTCATCATCAACTCATCACACATTCTCTCATTGTGATCTGATTGGTTCAGTAGCCTTTGGAGGCCATTTTCCACTCACATGTGTGGAGTGTAGCTGTTGTTTTGTGTGGATCTGTTTAGGGCATTTTGCTGCAGCGTTGACTGTGGTCAACCCTTGATCGTTTGACCTCCAACTTCTACCAAAAATCCGATTTTAGGAGGTCGTACTGCTGGGCACTAAAATCGAGGAATTCCAGGCTATTTGACCAAAGCCCTAATCTGCTGTATTGATTTTTTTGTTGCTGCATGCATTGCCTTTGTTGTGTTGACTTTGGGTTGAATAACATTGACTTGTGGTGAGTTGTCTTTGAGGGTTGTGGATGTGACACATGGAAGATTGCCTGACCGAGAAAGACTTTGTTGGTTGAAGCATCCTATTGACTGTCGTAACGCAACAATATCTCATATGATATATCTTTGCTGGACAAAAGGAATTGTAAATCTGATCTATATTTGGCTTGTCTTCTATTGATCTATTATTGTGTTCTATCAGCATTTTACTTTCATGTTTATGTGATTGCTATTTTGCAATGTTTTGAAAATCGCAATTGGGATTAAATCGGCGAGGGGAAAAAATCAGAAAAAATCGTAAAAATCAGGAAAAAATCGGTAAAAATTGGGAAAAAATCGACACATACAAAAATATTCATTTTTTTTCAATTTTTTTAATATCTAAAGCACCCACAACATAAAATAAATGCATTGACACATAAATATGAAAAAAAAAATAATATATAAGATGTGTAATATCATGTATAGTGCTACATCACACATAATAGTGAATCATGTCCTGAATACTAAGTCCTGAGTCTCAACTCAACCTCAAAATATCAACAAAAAATATAATAATGTATCTCCTAAGTCACAAGACACGTCCTCCATGGTCACGTGTCCCGTATTTCACGTGTCGGACACGAAATACGACCTAAAACGTGTCCAATACGTTTTTGGTCGTGTTCTCCGAAACTGAATACGTACCCTCCGTTTTTGCATTCATGTCCTTGGATAGAATACTCGTGTCCTAGGTTTGGAATACTTGCCCTAACGTATTCCCCGCATTTGGACACGTTTTCCACGAAAAAATACAAAAATGACAAAAAAATCGTTAGTTTTTCATTTCATCTAGTAGGTCTCTCTAGGAGCTCTCAATCACTAGTCTCCCATCCAAAGGTATCAATTGGCTATCAACTGGCTCCGTCCCTGCTGCTGTAAAAGATGAGGAGACTATCCAGCAAGCACATGGAGATTGGAAGAAGGAAAATTTTGAATTTGTGTTCCAACTGTAGGCAGACATCAATCAGGAAGTTCTTCTTGGAGAACACTTCTTTTATTAATCTCAGGTTTTTAAATGTTATGTAAGGTAGTTTTGCTCTTATATCAGAATGTGAGGATCCAAACTAGTCTGTTTCATAGTTATATTTTCAAAACAATAATATCAGATCAGCTTTATTGGCACCATTTTTGAAATTTTAGGATTTCTTGGAACACTGACTTCTAAAAGTCCCATTTTGTATGTATTATCATACTATACGGTGCAGCCACAGAAACTTTTTAATGTAAATTTTAACCATTTCAGTCGAATTAATTTGAAAAAAAAAAATTAAATAAATAAACTAAAGTCTAAAACTAAATAGAACCAAATCCTGTAGCCTCTGATTGATGATGCTTCTGGAGCCTACGACTAATCACCACTTACCTTGAATCAGATAAGCGAAATTTCATCTCATTCGTGTGGGGAAAAGCGATCAATTAAAAAGAGGAATAAATAAAACGGAAGCCATTATGAATAGAACAAACTGACAAATAGACAGACTCATTCTGCTCTCTAGAAGGAGTTCAAAATTCCTTCTTTTCCATTTTAATGAGGCTGCGATCTCGACTCTCGATCTAGGGAAGTGTTGTTCCTTCTCACTTGAAATAGTTACGCCTTTCCTCGTTTTCTAGGTGCGTTGAATTATTTCATATGTCTATAGCTTGTGATTAATAATTTTTCTCGAGCCTGCGACTAATGTCCACCTACCTTGTATCAGATAAGATGAATTTCATCTCATTCATGTGTGGAAAAAGAAATCAACTCACAGAGAAATGAATAACACTGAAGCCATTGTGAAAAAATGATTAGGCATGGGAACGAGGATGGGGGTATTTGAGTTAAATTTTAATGACTCATGCGTCATTGACTCATTGACTAATGACTATTGTTATAACTTATGGTTTTAATGACTATTTAGTATTTCTTATGTGCTTGTAGCCTTGTAAGTTGTATAATTGTAATTTACTAATTTGTTAATATTAATTTATAAATTATTAATTTATTTTACATATATACATATATATATATATATATTTTAAATATAAATAAAATGTGTCCTTCGTGTCTTGTTTTTGAGGTCACAATGTCTTGTGTCGAATACTCGTATTTATGTGTCCTCCGTGTCTCGTGTCCTCGTGTCATGTGACTTAGTGTATCTCATATCATGAGTCATAATGTTATATACAAAGGAATGCACCAAATAACCTATACTACTGATTTCCTCTGCCCCTCTTGCGAGAAAATGTAACAGCTTTCCCTCTAGACGAAGAAGCATGGGTCGTGGTCGTGACTCGCGAGTTCCATCTCAAGCACTGTGAGCCAAAAGGACAGTAATTAATGCCCATCGGTAGCAAGGGTAGGTGGTGTCACCTCCTCCTCCTATTGTTGCTCCTCCTCCTCCTCCTCATGAAACTCGTCATTGATTCATCGCTACTAGAAATGGGATCATCAACAAGAGATACATAAACATCATCTAGCTCAAAGTCTTCGTACTTGGATTGCTCAACCTATAACATGATAGAAATTGAAAAAGCTTAACATGCCTAACCAATGATTTTGGTTTGAGTGAAGGGTCTATCTCTTCCAACCTTAAAATGCTAGTAGAAGAAAAAGATTAACACGCCTAACCAGCTTGTTTTCCCTTGAGTGAAGGGTACATTCTCACATGCTACCAAGAGGGGAGTTCAACAATCAATACCACCAAGATCAACAAAGTTCAACAATCAATGCCACCAACATCAAGGTTCTTAAAGGACTTCATATATAACGATCAAATGCCAATCTCATACCCTTACACATGTAGAATCAAATGGAAATATCACAAATCCCCAAACCATGAAACCCTGAAAACCATTAAGTCTGCTCAATTTTGAGTGAAATCTAAAATTCTAGTTTCTCCATATGAAATCCAATGAGGTCGAAACCACTCTTAAACATCCTGAGTCATTTCATGGTAATGTTAAAAATTTAAGTGAAAGGATCTTTAAGAATTTAACATTACCATTAACTGCCAACAGGGTGTGTCAGGAAAATGAGAGGGCTGCAAAAATGACAAAAAAAAAAAAATCGATTTTTGAACTTATAGGGTTGTTGTTTGATGGGCCCACGATTTTTACCAAAAGAATCGCGATTTTTTCACGATTGGCGATTTTTTCAAAAAATCGTGGAAAAAATCGGCGATTTAATCGTTTTTTTGAAAAAATCACGATTTTTTTTAAAAATCGCGATTTTATCACGATGTTCAAACCACTACTATTTTGTATCAGGCCTAAGAAAGATTGAAGTAAAAGTGCATCAAGCATAGAACACCATGGTTATCTAAATTTAACATTGGTTCATAAGAGGATGCATGCTTTGTTGTACCAACAAGCCTAGCAACAAGAAACAAGATTCATATTATCCCTTACCTATAAGGGTACCCACTCGTCCTTGGGAAAGCATTTCCATGGACTTTGTGGGAGGTTTACCAAGAACCAGGAAGGGACATGACTACCTGTTTGTGATAGTTTACAAGTTCAGCAAGGTGTGTTCTGATACCATATAAAAAGACCATCAGTGGGCAAGAAGCAGCAAACTTGTTCTCTGGACAAGGATGGGTGCACTTTGGGATACCAAGGATCATCGTTTCAGATAGGGATATAAGCTCAATGCTTTCTAGCCTACATTATAGGAGAAGATGGACATGAATTTGAAGAGATCTACAGATTCCATCCACAAACAAATGGGCAGACAAAGTAACCAACGGGACTTTGGTGCAGCTTTTGAGGGGATACAACCAGAAGCATCCGAAGACTTGGGACGAAAATCTAGTATATATACAGCATTCTTACAACAGTCCACACTCCTACAGGAAAGTCCCTATTTGAAAGTTGTTTTGGATATTTGTCGCCTTCACCTTTGTAAATTGCATATTGGCAACAAGGAGTCGGTGAAGATCTTACAAGAGATACCTTAAGGGCTGAAAAATTTGTAGAGAAGATAAGACGGATCCATCTACAAGTACAAGAGACACTGCAGAAGTCGCAGGATAAATATAAGGTCGGGCATGATCAACATAGGACAGAGAAATCATTCAAGGTGGGTGACAGAGTATGGCTATAGTTGAACAAGGAGAGGATACAGGGGCCTGGTAAGAAAATCAAGGCTCTAAGGTATGGTCCCTTTTGAGATACTGGAAAAGGTGGGTGATAATGCCTATCGACTCAATTTACCACCATATATGCGCATTTACTCAGTTGTGATTTGCAAAAGAGGTCAAGAACTACAAGACAAAGGCAGCATGACCTTTGGCAGATTGGGTTGAAAGTACAACTTCCAAGCAAAGTTAAATGGTACACCAAAGAGAAGCTAGAGGAAAATTTTCCTCACCTTATTCAATAGAAGCTTTTAGGGACCAAAAGCCTCCCAGAATGGGGAGGTGTGATCCGGAATGGATCATTATAATGTTTGTCATCCATCTCGATGCTTTCAGAGTGGAAGAAATGGAGGAATCACCTCACGTGAACATTTTTATCGGCGGGAAAAAATTTGGAAAAACAAGGTTTGAAACCTTTCGGGAGTGTTTTGAGGCATCAAACAACATTTTTTGGGGGTAAAAGATTTAGCGTAGCACTTTCTCATACTATTCTACATACAGACCTTTCCAACGGTGCAAGAATCGCGTCAATCTAAGTTTGTACACGAAAGTTATGCTACTCAAAAGTTGACTTCCTATTTTCACCACCATGGTTCAAGAGGATGCCATGCCAGCCACCATTATTCATTGAAAAGGGGCTAGCCACGTGATTATGATGTAGAAGAGTCCATATTGTAACTCTGGTTAAGAGTTGAATTGGTTAAACCTAACCACTAGTAGGCTATAAAGCTCTATTATAACTGAGCCACTACGAGGAAAAGGGATTTCATTCTTTCAAGTGCATTTGTTCCATCGATGAGCAAAAATTGCCAAGGGGGATAGGAGGTAGAGCACACAGAGAAGATTTGTGCACTGTAACAGCCCACGGGCCACAGGTCAAACTTCTTTGTATTGGCAGCCAGATTTCCATTCAAAGAAAGAGAGCAGATCGGCCTCACCTTCCAACTAGGTTTTTCTCCCGAAAGGGTTTCCTAGAGCATATCTTGTGTCAAATGTGTGTGTGATGCTTTTATTTTGTAGTTCTCTATTTTCTGCATAATTTTCATTCGCATGCATGCACTATTAACAGTAAAATCTACAGATCTAGAAATCTAAGAAAATTGCAATAGTGTAGAATTTCAGATTTTAAATATAATTTTATTAGATTTGTTGTGACGAACAACCCAGTGGAATATCCACAGCAGTTTATGGATCAAAGACAGAATCTTGGTGGTTGATTATGCATGCATAACATTGTTGATTGAGTGTCAGGGCTCCCTCAGTCTTCATCATTGACATCTTTTGCAATCTCTGTTAAAAGTTTTAGAGGCAGAATTCTATAGTCTGGAACAATTTCACATACTTGCACATTGCATTGAAGCATAACCAATGAGAACAACAGTGGAGAGTACCACAGAAGTCACACATTTGGCCTGATGAGAAATTTGAGTCAGATTGGAGAGCAGAGCACATGACTATTTGCGAGATTGGACTTGTTGTATACAGAGAGGTTCATCAGTCATATATGGTGGCCGAGCAATGCCAAGGACTCTTATCGCAATTTGGTTTAAGGAGTTTCTTTGGATATTCATGCATTCTGGGTGTCGCTAAGATATGTCAGAATGCTACTACTGTTGAGCAGAGATAGCGGAATTTGTGCGCAACAATGATATTTGGCAGTGAGCTATGTTGAACAAGGTTTGATCTTGATGTAAACTGGAACATTGGACAGTGCTAGGGTTTCTCTATACACTCATGACAGATCCTCTCGTCCTCAGTAGTTTCCCTTATCACTGATTTCAAAGGCAGACCGCTATCCTAGTCAAACTGTTGCAGAGGGGTCATCTTCAGCAATCAAGATAGGCATCAGTATGTTGTGGACAGATTGAGCAGAGGGGTTTCGTCTACAGCAGTACTAAAGGGAGCACTATCAAGCAGAGGCATCATCACCATCAAATTGTGCTTTTACTTTTTAAGGGAAAGTCATCAGCAGAAGTTGAGGTAGGATCTTGTGCATCCTCCAGCAATTAGAACTATAATTGGTTGGTTGTTTAGAATTGTGGCATTACTGTGGTTTGTTGTTAGGTTATCATTTGTAAGTCGGTCATTGTCCCTGGCACGGGAGCCCAAACCTAGTTTTGATCATTGTATGAGGCAGCACAGTGTTGTGGGGCAAGTAGAGTAGCAGAAGTTGAAGTGTGGAGCACGTAAGTTGAATTGTACAAGGATATTGAAGACCCCTTCGGATTGGATCTGTAAAACTCTTCAAGCCTTAGGGAGCATTAGCTTCCTTCCATCCCTTGCCGATAAAACCATTTGGGGAGTTTTGTACTTCCTTCCAGTTCAGCTGGAAAACTTGTATGTAACCATACATAACCAGGCTTTGTTGAGAGAAAATATTCTGTGGACTGTCTACCTGATATGATGATGTTTCATGCTTTGTTTCGATGCTCTGAATGTTTCTAGCCAATTGTGTAAGAAGAGTGAAATACTGATTCACCCCCCCTCTCAGTTTTTCCAACAGTTTTTTGATCCTTCAGAACATTAATTGGGAGAATGAGAAGCCATACATAACATAGTAATGTTTGAAGTTAAGTGAATTCAATAGATACATCTGCTCGCCATCATATTTGCATCTCTCTCTAAAATGTTAAATGGCTTTCAACACTGATAGTTACCTTCTCACCGCAGAATTTCACAGGAAGAAAAGAAAGAATTCATAGAATTCCATCGTGATAGTTCATCCACTATGTTATGTGAAATTGTAAAGTGCAACTAACTGGCACTAGGGGAGCCCAGATATCACTGGGACAGTTAAAGGACATCCAAGTGTCCTGAAAACATTAAGGACAATTGTAAAGTGCAACTAAGTAGCACTGGGGGAGCCCACATATCACTGGGACAGTTGAAGAACAACCAAGTGTCTTGGAGACATTAGGGACATTCCCCAAATATCACATGGAAGTGAAGGATATCTTCAGGACTGGGGGAACATCCCAGAAAAAAGGAGATGTCCCCCAGGGACAGTGAAAATATAGAAAACATCCCCCAGGGATGGGGATTGATGCATCCTCAGTACAACAGTGAAGAAAATAATAAATATAAATCAAGAATCCAATATCTACGGAATCGTACACAAACATGTCCACAATTTGTGGTAGGATAAAAATACTAAGCACTCTGTTTAGTGGAGGTAAGAAACTAGATCCATCTTGTGAGGAATTCTAGAATCTAAACTTCACATTTATTTAAGAAAAAATTTAGCTGTCAGTGCCATTAGATATGCCTATTATTGTGAATATATCCAGACCAGGATAAATCCAACTCGACTCTTAAGCCAACAATGGTCTCAGAATGAGCAATAAACCTTATTTAATTGTCTAATATATGATCTTAGAATTAGCAATAAACCTTATTTAATTGTGTCATATATTTTAAAAATGGAGCCCAACAGTTTCAATTTT
Source organism: Pinus albicaulis (assembly GCA_034641835.2). Lineage (NCBI taxonomy): Eukaryota > Viridiplantae > Streptophyta > Pinopsida > Pinales > Pinaceae > Pinus > Pinus albicaulis. The sequence goes on along the minus strand of CM076579.1, from coordinate 11,479,645 downwards.
TATTTCCTCCATTGAAAATTATATAAAAATCAGAATTGATTTCTACTATGCTGTGGTGTATGAGATAGACCTGGCGCACGGCTGACCTCAATTTTGGTGGTATCTGAATCTTTTTCTTTCCAATCTTTGTCTTCCAAGTTGGTAGGCATAGTCTTTGATGCATCAGACAAACTATGATCAAAAGTTTTTGCAGAGGTAAGCCCAGTAACAATTGTCTCCATGGGGGCAAAAGCTCTGGAAGTCAATGGTGTAAATAATTGATGAATCTCTACCATTGGTGGGCATAAACGAACCCTGAAACCTGCAAAATATGTTTGAGTTCACACCATTAAGCAAATTGCAAGTCTAATGGACAAGGTAACCTTGAAGAGTTCATTTTTCATAATACAAAGTACGGGACCTTTAATCAAAGTATAACTAGTAAAGAAAATATTTCTGCATAGCTAACCAAAAAACCTTGATGACTTGAAACAAAACCCAATATCGTTGGACTGATAGAGGGTGATAAGACACTTCCTAATATACATATCGATCACTTTCACATTTTATTTCAGAATTTTGAATACAGACAAAGAAAATGTTAAAATGAATTTGCTAGAAAAAATGGCAATGAACATATAGTTTGAAAAAGATGACACTGAAACAATAGATTCAACAAGTTATCAAATAGTTTATCAATATCTATTTCATAATAGAACCATGAAAATTTAACTGGAAATATGTATCCTGGAAATAAAACTTTAAAATGATTATCCTAACTTAGACCCAAAAATATTCTCTAAACTACCTACTAATGAACATGGAAATACCTTTCTTTGAGACTGTAAAGCGTACCAAAACAGCAAGACAAATTGCAAGTGACATTCCACTTCCAACCAAAATGAGGCGTGGTATACCTGCAGTTATCATAGTTTAAAAATAATAGTATCAGCAGCCATGTTTGAAATGTTAACCCAGTTTAGCGGTTCAGAAACTTATGCTCAAGTTTATTATTTGACACATGGACACCAGGCTAAACAGAAACCACAATATTTGTTAATTCAGATCGATTTTCACAGATTGTACTATAAATCTAGGTACAAGATACCACTTGTCACAAACAAATGAAAAAGCAAAGTGTCATCTCGAAACAATTTCCCTATAATCATTGTTTCCAACAAGAATGAGGTCAAAATATTTCCTTAATATCTCTCATGTATCCAAAAACCTAATTTGCGAATGAGTTGCAACAATGATTACAATGTGTCTAGCATACAGAAAATATCACTTACACATTGTTTTCATATCTAGGAATATAATCCACATCACCTCCATTGTATTGAGAAGTTTTGACAAGACAAACAGCCAAACCATTGTATTATAATTTCACAGCAAAAGGTGGTTATCCATAAAACTGCTACACGCTCAGATCTTTGAGAAATCAGATACAATTATTAAAAGTTTTGGGAGATTTATGATATGGATCAGTGCCCCACAATTTTTCCTAGATTTTTCATCTGTATTGAAGAAGCTACAAATTTAAACACAGCGGAAATAATGATGTACTGTTCTTACTAATTTCTTTGTGAATTTGAATACACTAGAAGTCATTTTCTGCATGTTACATTTGTAGAAGTCTCACTCGCTGAAATTTTCATGATTGTAATCACTATATCCATTATTTTTTCATGTTGTCCTACTGTGTTAAGATTGTCGATGTTGTGCTGTTTAGAAAACTTCTTTATGATCCTTGTATGATAAAAACAGAACACCCAGAAATCAGTTTGAACTGTTCAAGAAAAAAATTTGGTGTTGTATGTTTAGCAAAAGTCTTTCTGAGCCTTGTGTGATAAGCCAACAAAGCCCAGAAATCATGCAAAGCCCATGAACTCCACAAATGCTCGTTTGCATTCCTCAATCTATTTCATGGTTCAACTTGACACAGTCTCAAGACAACATATCACAAAAGCTTATCCTTTAAAGAGAAGAAAATATTTTGTTCACTAACAAACTTAGTGCCTTTACAACTAAGATGCCTGTTCAAAGTGTTGTTCATTTGCCTCCACGAAAAGGAAATTCAAACATCATCCAAGAATAAAAATATGAATTTTAAATCAGATTAAAAGCAGAGTGAACCTCAATCTTTTAACAAATGGTTGCAGCTAATAATCCCTTAGACGTGTAAAAATTTTCCTCAATTTCATCAAAGCTACATCTGTTGAAGTAATGGAATGTCCCTCTCATAGAAGTACCCCAATTTTTTCCTTGCATGTAGTTATACACACAAGTGACTCGCCCTGGTATGCCACTAGTAAAATTGGACAGCTTATCAGATGTTTCAGCATGTTGATGGCCTTTTAATGATACATCTAGGACAGCTATATGCAAGTCATAACACCCATAAATCAGTTTGACTTTGACCTGTTCCAGTAAGTTTGTTGGTGTTGTATGTTTAGAAAACTTCTTTCTGAGCCTTACATGATAAACAAACAAAGCCCAGAAATCATACAAAGCCCATGAACTCCACAAATCCTCATCTGCATTCCTCAACCTATTTCACCTTGACACAGTCTCAAGACAACAGATCATAAAAGCTTATCCTTTAAAGAGAAGAAATTATTTTGTTGACTAACAAACTTACTCTCTTTACAACTAAGATGCCTGCTCAGAGTGTTGTTCAATTGCCTCCACGAAAATGAAATTAAAACATCATCCAAGAATAAAAATATGAATTTCAATTCAGATTAAAAGCAGAGCAAACCACAATCTTTTAGAAAATGGTTGCAGCTAATAATCCCTTAGATGCGTAATAAATTTTCCTCAATATCATTAAAGCTACATCTGTTGAAGTAATGGAATGTCCCTCTCCTAGACGCACCATCCCAATTTTTTGCTTGCATGGCCCTGATATGCCACTTCTAAAATTGATCAGCTTACCAGATGTTTCAGCTTGTTTATGGCCTTTTAATGATACTTCTAGGATAGCTATATGCAACAAACTAGTAATGATGTTTTTGTTGTATAAAGCCCATTACAAAGCTACTATAGCAATAAGATATCCAAAAACATGCAGAGCAGCTCATGAACATATGATTTTACCAAAAATGCAACCTTTACGGGTAAAATCCAGTCAAATAAGGCAAAGAACCCGACTCACCCTAAATATATGGGGTAGAAAGTGGAAACGGAAATACTGAATGTGACCTAAGTCACTTGGTTCGAGTATGTATTCAAATTCAAAAATAATGAAATTTAAAAAAAATTGTTAAACTAATTTTTAAGTTTGCAATAGATATATTATATATATAGCAGATTCGATCGATTGCCAGACATTTTCCCAAATTTGTTGAAGAGGAGGATAATGAAATTCTTATGGAAGAGATCACCCTGAAGGAACAGGAAATTATCCTCCACAGCTTCCAAAAAGACAAAAGGCCAGGGCCTGGTGAGCTTCCTATTGAATTTTACATCAAACGCCTGGACTTTATTGGAGATGATCTTCTTTCTGTTATTGAATACTCCCACCCATGTGGTCAGATGCTGGCCCCTTTCAACTCTACCTTCCTTGCTCTCATTCCTAAATCTGATAATCCTGTTACTTTTGATCAGTTTTGAACCATCTCTCTATGTAATTCCATCTATAAGATCATCTTTAATATTATTTCTCTGTGCATAAAGCATATCGTACCTTGTCATATCTCCCATGAGTAGTTTGGCTTTTTGTCCGATAGGCAGATTCATGAGGCTATTGGATTGGTCAGGAGGCCCTTCATTTTATCCATACTGTTAGCATAAGGTTTGCACCTTTCCTTAAAAAGGTCCAAAGGCAATATTTATCAGTTCATTATGCAAAGTCATGGTTATGAAAAGGGCTTATCAAAAAATTTGTGTAAATTGCTATATAAGGCTAGGGACATGTCAAATCAAATCATTTCACCTAACCCTAAGCCTTAACTAATTTTTTTGCAGCAAAATAAGCCTATCGCAAGCCTTCAGTTGGCACTACGAAACCTATCATTTCAACTCCCTAAGTGGATTTTCAAAAATCCTTATCCCTTTTCATCCTTGATGGGACAGCTAGCTGCATTTTAAAGCCCAAGAAGGAAGTTTAAACTCAAACCTTAAAATACCCAATTTGCCCTAAAACGGTAACTTCCAGCAAACCCAGATATTTGTTTACAGTGCACAGGAAAGTTCTAGAATGGTTTGCAGCATTTGGCCAGGGTGATTCATGTTTATATTTTCAGTGTTGGGGTAGCATCGGATGTGCTCTAGCTCCCAAACTTTGTGGAGGGACTAGAGATCTCCAAGACCCAGAAAGGGCTTTGAGAAATTCCATCATGTTTAAGAGATAATTAATTAATTAATCTTTTTTAATTAAGGACCCTAAGCCTAACTTAGGAAATTAAAAGATTAAAGGTAATTAATTTAAACATGTGATGAAAATGACTTAAGTCACATGGATCAAGCTTTCTTTTAATCTTAGCCGTCGAATCAAGATTAGATCACGATCGTTGGTTTCCCAACGAGAAAGTATAAAGGAAAGGCTCGGGGTTAGTTGGAGAACACACGGAGTGGCAGAGCACTTAGACTAAGCCAAAATTCTAGGGCATGGTTTGCTAAGAATTTCCAAAAGTGTTTCAGCTACAGTGAGGCATAGTATTGGCGAGAGGGATGAGAAGCAGTAGTCAGAGCAGCGCAGAGGTGGCAACAGCCACGCAGTAGTTAAGCAGCAACTGCGCAATGCAAAATCTTTAGATCTAAGTTGCAAGAAATGTCCTCCCCACCCTCGTTTCAGGGAAAAAACGAAACGGAAACGGGGAAACTCGTATCGTATGGCCAGGAAACGCGTTTCATAACCATGACTTTGCATAATGAACTGAAAAATATTGCCTTTGGGCCTTTAAGGAAAGGTGCAAACCTTATGCTAACAGTATGGATAAAATGAAGGGCCTCCTAGACCAATCCAATAGCCTCATGAATCTGCCTATCAGACAAAAATCCAAACTACTCATAGGAGATATGGCAAGGTAGGATATGCTTTATGCACAGAGAAATAATTTTAGAGATGATCTTATAGATGGAATTACATAGGGAGATGGGTCAAAACTGATCAAAAGTAACAGGATTATCAGATTTAGGAATGAGAGCAAGGAAGGTAGAGTTGAAAGGGGCCAGCATCTGACTAGATGGGTGGGAGTATTCAATAACAGAAAGAAGATCATCTCCAATAAAGTCCAGGCATTTGATGTAAAATTCAATAGAAAGCTCACCAAGCCCTGGGCTTTTGTCTTTTTGGAAGTTGTGGAGGATAATTTCCTGTTCCTTCAGGGTGATCTCCTCCATAAGCATTTCATTATCCTCCTCTTCAACAGATTTGGGAAAATGTCTGGCGAACGATCGAATCTGCTATATATATAATATATCTATTGCAAACTTAAAAATTAGTTTAACAATTTTTTTAAATTTCATTATTTTTTAATTTGAATACATACTCGAATCAAGTGACTTAAGTCACATTCAGTATTTACGTTTCCATCATGGTCATTGGTTTCCCAACAAGAAAGTATAAAGGAAAGGCTTCAGGTTAGTTGGAGAACACACACAGTGGCAGAGCACTGAAACTAAGTTGGAATTCTAGGGCATGGTTTGCTAAGAATTTCCAGAAGTGTTTCAGCTGCAGCGAGGCGTAGTATTGGCGAGAGGGATGGTCTGATCCCAGGGTCAGCAAGAGGCAGAGAAGCAGCAGTCAGAGCAGCGCAAAGGGGGGAACAGCTACGCAGTAGTCACGCAGCAGCGCAAAAGCTTCAAATCTAAGTTGCAGGAAATGTCCTCCCCACCCTCATTTCAGGCAAAAAACGAAACGGAAACAAGGAAACTCGTACCGTACGGCCGGGAAACGCGTTTCCAGTTGTATTGGTACGTTTCCCGTACGGGAAACATTGCCAGTACGGCCGGAAAAGCGTTTCCCGACCGTACAGCCGCATTTCCTCCCAAAACAGCGAAATTTTTTTTTTTGGGGGATTCTTGCAATGTATTATTATTTTATTCGTTTTATTTGTGTCTCGGATGCTTTGCTTCCAATGATCAAGCCTATGGCCCTAGTATTTATATGCAATTCATAGTACTGTTAAATTCTTAAAGTAAAAGGATGAAAATGAAGTCATCCTTTTACTTAAATTTTTAACATTACCATGAAATGACTCAGGATGTTTCAGAGTGGTTCCGACCTCATTGGATTTCCTATGGAGAAAGTAGAATTTTAGATCTCATTCAAAATCCAGCAGACTTATTAGTTTTTCAGGATTTCGGGATTGGGTGATTGCAATGTTTCCATCGGATTTTGTCATGTATTAGGGTATGGAACTCATATTTAATCAAGAGCACCAATCCCTCTATGTACCTTGATGTTAGTGACATTGGTTGTCAAACTCCTCTATCATGACCCTACTAAAAATGTACCCATCACTAAAACAAAATCTTGACTTGACATGCTCATAGTCTTTATTGTACTTGCAGCCTCATATATAGGCTGATTTTGAGATTTTGATATATAATTAAGGTTGGTTTTGGATATTTCAATATTGCTATTTTTATTACGTCTTTGTTATCTTTCATGAGTAAATGCCCTGTAACTTGTAATACTTTATGCTTTGAATTTATCATGTATGTTTTATGATTTCACATAACATTTCTTAAATGTCCTAAATTCTAATATAAATTTAAATTATAATATATATATATATATATATCACGTTTCCCCATTTCCGAAATTTGGGGAGGTCGCGTTACGTATCGCTTCCCATTTCGGAAACTCGTTTCCGTTTCCCCATTTCGTGCAACTTAGCTTCAGATGCTACGCAGGCCCAGAAAGTGCAGCGCAGAGGCAGCAGGAGGCCATCAGGGCTTACGCAAGCCCAGCTAGGGCAACACAGGGACATCATAACCCAGTCTGGGGTTACGCAAACCTCTCCTGAGCAACGCAGAGGCACACGCAGGCAAGCAGAGCTAACGCAGAGGGCTTCAGAGCAGCGCTGGGGTTTCTGAAGACAAAAAGGGGCTAAGTTCTGTAAATCCCGTTTGACGGTGTGAATCAGTCCAGTTTTTCGTCTCAGGAACAAAGGAATTGCTGCAGATTTTCTATTTCTCTATCGGGTTAACCAGTAAGGTGCCTAGATTTGTTGTACTTATAATCTACTTGATAATAAAAACCCTACAGCAACCAGAAGACCTGTTTTCCCACATTGGGTTTTTCCGGGGACAGTGGTCCAGAAAATCTTGTGTGTCACTTTGTCTATGTGCATGTATTCAGTTTAGATATGTATTTGTGTAGGCTGTTAAAGTGTTTACTTCGATGTCAATACTGAACATTTCAGATTAATAACTTGTATAAGTAGGAGAAGTAAATCGTGATTTAACAGTAGCGTTTTTGCATAAGTAATTTTCAGAAATTTTCACAATTCAAGGTTGTGAAAATATTTGCAGCGTCAGAAACATTTGCAAGATGGGAAGATCAGGCCATGTGAAGCATTTTGAGCTCGATGGAATGTACTTTGAAATTTATCCAGAAATGTTGACTCTACTCCAAAACGCAAGCTGGGAATCAGTTTTTCAGCGCTTCAATGGACAACCTGAGTTGGTGCCATGACTTCATATACTCTTTTGATGGCAATATAGCACGAATTAGAACCCTACAGTTTCCAGTCACTAAAGAATCCATTGCAGAGGCCACAGGTTTTCCTACTAAGGGTGAAATATGGTTTAAAAAGCAGAGATTACAGAATGTCAACTTGAACTTTTTCTTGAAGGAAGACTATCAGAACCAATACTGGAACATAGGAGTCCTCCAGAACATGTTGAAGCCCGAATGGTCCAACGCTCTCAGGACTATGCAGCTCTTCTTCACATGTGAAGGAATGTACTCTAAAGTTTATTTGTATCACATGAGGTTTTTATGTCATTTAGCAGGTTTTAGTAAGATGAATTTGCCCTATTTTCTTCATCAAAGTTTGTTGAAGATGTCAACCAAAGCTAGAACCAGACCTGAGCTGCAACCTCACGACATTTGTCATCACAGTCAGATAAAAATACTATAAACTCATGAGTTGAACAAGCAGGTGGAACAACTAAGACAGAGAAACATGAGAAAACCTTCACCCAATAGACCAAGGAGAGGTCAAACTAAAGTTTTTGTCCAAACCCTAGCTCAGGAAACAAAGGGAGAGCCCAGTCATATCCCTGTTGAAGAACATATTGAGAACCCTGTAAAGGAAACAAGGTTAGGGTCTATGAGAGGAGAACAAGAAGACGGCAAAAGTTAATGTTGGAAGAAGAGGACACAAAGCATACAACAGCAAAAGATGAAAAAGGGAAACAGAAAATGCAAACAGGGGATGAAGTAATAGAAACGGAGCCTAGGGTTTACTGCAGAAAACCTCATACTCACCCTACAAACAAACTAAGACTGGGTTTAAAGGAAAAATCAACCCTACGCTAAAGGAGACAGTGATTATTGATGAAGATGAAGAAATTGTGAAAGTTTCAAAGAGCAGAAAGAAGTCCACTAAACAGAGGAAAACATAGTATGCAGACACTAAATGGAAAGAAACCCTAAAGGTTGGCAAAACCATACAGAAAGTTACCAGAAGGATGACAAGAAGCCAAGACAAGTTAGACCTCCTTGCTAAGGAGAAATGATCCTTTTACCTCATTGGCAAAAAAATATACAAAACCCTAATTTTATTAAACAACCCCTAATTATACCTCAGCATTTTGACATGCTCCATTTTAATATTTTTGACAGTTAGTTTATTTTCGATATGTTATGGTAATATGTCAAAGGGTTTTTGTAATTAAGGGAGTGCAGAGAATACGAGTCAACACATGGAAAAAGAGCCTTAAAAGGAGCAAGCACTTACACAGAGCATTTGCACATTTTCAGTAAAGTTTAGATGTTCGTGTACCAGTTTTTGCTACCAAGAGGGAATACGAGTTGTAGTTCCAGATATTAAGCCTATAAGGGAGTGAATAGTTCCGAATCCTACAATACAATTATGACTCATCCTCGTTCCAAAAGAATAGCAGGAGATACATGTAGCAGTTTCACAAGATACGTTGACCAATGTTATGTGCCAAATAGAGATCCGAATAGCTAAAAGGATAGTATTTTGATTACGTTTTGTTAATTAAATCCTCAAATGTTGTAAATATTTTGTAATTATTGCTACCAGACTTTGTGGATCTTATCTTTTATGTATTTTCCCTATATTATACATCAGAAAGGAGGAAAAAGGGTTGGATTTTGATGAAAAGATAGTTATTGTCTGTGTGTTTTGAAAGATTTATTAATTTACAGTTTGCTAAGATCAGAAGATTTTGATCATTGACACAAAGATTCATGTGATGGTATCTCTTAGTCTGTATTCTCTACATGTTTCATTGTTTCTCCCTTCGTAATATCATTTGAATGTATTGTCTTCTGATATTTGAATGAGAATAAATGTTACAGAATTCATCTTTGTTTTTTATGCTCTGTCTCATAGATTCAAATAGTTGCACTCCTATCTTCTAAAGCTACTTTAGGATTCATCTCCTATGCACTACTGTAGTGGATTGTTTTTCTATTTTCCTCTTTCAGCTAGAACGATGACTTGAAATGTCTAAGATGTGCCATCTACCTTGTCTTTCTTAATCCTTGATCATACAGCCAGTATCTTGGTAAGTCGCCTTAAACCTTAGCTTGTTGACTCCACTCCCCAATGGACTATCTCCCTCATGCCCAACCAAACCCTATTTCAATACAACTCAACTGAAGATCTAGCCATTGTGTGAATGTACAATCAGTTGCTAACTTGGTGATTAGGCTGTCAGAGAGAGCCCTCTCTGGATTTAAGGGGCTAGCCTTCAATCTGTAAGATTTGTTTGTAAAGGTTACCTTAAAGAGTTGTTTTTGTTACAGCAAAGAGAAACTTTCTGAATGCTAACACATACCTCAAGACAAAAAGCCCTTGTATTTAAGGTCAACCTTTCAAAGGCCTTTGACAGAGTCAATTGGTTATAACTTTGCCTCATAATTCATTTGGGTTTCTCCGATACTTTTGTCTCGTGGGTCATGAATTGTATCTCAACCCCCTCCTTTGCAGTTCTGATAAATGGGGCAGCTTCCCCTTTTTTTAACGTTGAATGAGGCCTCCAGCAGGGATGCTCCCTCTCCCCTCTCATATGTCTACTTGTTGCTAAGGCCTCAGCAGGCTGATATCGGAGGTTGTCCAAACCAGCAGTTATAAAGGTGTCTTATATCTTAGAACTACTTCCTCTCGCGTCTCCTTTTGGTTGATGACATACTTGTCTTTTTAGATGGGGAAAGTTTGTCTTTTTAGATGGGGAAAGCCCTCACATCAGACACCTTCAGTCACTCGTCGACTTGTTCAGTCAGGCAATTGGCATGATAATTGACAGACAAAAGTCCTCAATCTACAGTTGGGCTATCCCTTAAAAAGATATCTCCTCAATTGAAAACATTCTATCAGCCCTTTAAAGAACATTGGACAAAGGTTCAAATATCTGGGTTTCATTCTCAAGCCATGTAATTACCAAAAACATGACTGGTCATGGATTTTAGAGAAAATTGAGAAAAGAATCAGAATCTGGAGCAATAGATGGCCATCTCAAGTTGGGCGATCAGTACTTTGCAAAGCACTTATCGAAGCCATCCCTTTATATTGGGCTTCTTTGGCCTGGATTCCTAAGGGGATATTAAATAAGATTCAGCAGCTCTCAGCCCATTTTCTTTCGTTTAGGAAGGAGGGAAAGTGTACCTTTGCACTTACTGCCTGGAACACTATTGCTCTTCCAAAGTCTTTTGGTGGATGGGGGATCAAACTGCTCCCAAAATTTGCTCAATCACTGGCAGCAAAAGGTGTTTGGCACCTTATTCAAAGGAATGGACTATAGGCGAACACAGTGATTCAAAAATACATATGACCCTTATCACACTTGGATTGGATCCGCACTCCCAAAAACCTCTTCGGAAAGTCTCTATAGCATGGAAGGCATTCCTCAAGGCTTTCTATATTGTAGGCAATCATCTATGTTGAAAAGTGGGTAATGGACAAAATATCCTTATTGGAAAATATTCCTGGACAGGCAGCTTACACTAGTATCATCTTCCCGGCCCACTTATTCATCTCCTTGTGGAAAAAGGTATCTATTGGTCAGTCCTGGATGTCAACCTCTGACCATCAGCTAGAAGGTGAGGATGTTGTTGCTTGGGAAAATTATGTCAGGGCCATCAAATTTGCTAATGTCTGCATCTCCGACAGCGAAGACCTGTTCATATGGTTAAAAAGCCTACATCGGAGATATGCTCCAAAATTCAGATAACTGTCTCATATCCCCGAAGTTGAGAATCCTCCATGGTGGGGGGAAATCCTATGGAAACTTTGCTGTCTTCCAAAATCAATAATGCTTATGTGGCTCATGTTAAAAGGGAAGGTTCCCACCTAGGACATGTTACAAAAGCAATCCTTTCAAGGTCCCAGCATTTGTATGCTCTGCAAATCAAATGCAGAGTATATCTCACATCTTCATAAACTGTCCTTTTACAAAGCAGGTTTGGATGGAAAACAAACGCTCGTGCCGCCAAACGAAGGACTGGGCTACTGAAAATATATCTCAGTGCTTAAAACCTTGTCTCTCAAGCCACTTACCTAATAATCTCAAAGGTTTGCCCTCATGCGTCAGTTGGGGTATTTGGCTTCAACGAAATGCAATTATCCTTGAAAACATGCCTCCCTCTCTTTTCAAAATCTGGCTAATTCTGCTTTATTCCCTTCTTCATCCTCATCTGGTGGTCTCTCTCCTCCTGACCCTATTGATATTTAAACAGATTCTCCATGGGCATTCTTTGATGGTGCAGCAGAGGGCTCTCCATCCATGGGAGGTGGTGGGGGAATACTGCACTAATCAGCTTCTCACTCTCTCATTTTCTGCAAACATTGGTCCAGCCACAAATAATCTTGCTGAACTTTTTGCCCTTTATATCCTTATTCTTATAGCTATTACCAAAAATGTCAGATCCATTCATATCTACGGGGATTCTCAGGTGGTCATACGATGGATGCAAAAGAAAGCAGAGCTAAAAACACTCTCTTCAGCCACTTATGGAAAAAATAAATCTTAAAATCACAAATTTCTCACATATCTCATATGACCATATTTACATGCACAGAAATGAAGAAGCAGATCGGCCCTCAAAAAGTGGACTGGATTTGGACAGAGGCACAGGCTCGGCCGTTGAAGATAAAGAAGCCCACAAACAGAATTTATTTTTGTCCCTTGGATCTGAGTGATGCATGAGGGACATCTACACTTCACTGAACTGTCTACAGGAGTTCAAATTTCAATTGCAATTTTTTTGTGCACTTACTTTCCTTTTCCTGACTGGGAACATTGTCTGGTGGTATTTACTGCTTTGATGGATGAAAGGCAACATTATAAGTTATATATGCTATCTCTATATATGCAGCCAACAGGTCCTACAGGAGACTGATACATTTTGGGGCACATTTGATGCTGTCAGTCTTTAGTTATTGTAAGATTTGAACAGAACTTTATCATCTCATTGGCTCATAGAAGTTGTTTACCAAACATCTGAGCAGGTTTTTTGAACAATCATATATGTTTTCTCCTGATTGGGCTATACACCACAAGAATGCTTCAGCATCTACAAATATAAACTCTCTTATCTATATAATAGAAGTTGCAGACTTTTTTCTCTGGAGTATATATATATATATATTCCCAAGGGTTAGCTCAAGTGGTCTAGAGCCAAACGTGAAGTTCTTTGATATTTTTGCTAGTTGTTGTTGATCACGGATTCGACTTTCTTCGATTCCCTTGGAACAAGGCCCCGTAATCAGGGCCAATGGTTTACCAGGTTTACCATCCAAAAATGTGGAGAAGTACACGAGATTTCCCGTGCTTCCAAGTAAAAAAATTACAACATTAAAAAAATTAACATATATGTATATATATATATTAAAAAATATAATTAATATATAATAATTAAGCGATATAATTAATATATAAATAATAAATAATTAAATTTTACTTTTAACTTTATAAGTTTTGCATAACATATGTTATTTACAATTTATTATATTATGCCTGTTACCGCTCAAACTAGCAAGGGTCCTCGCAGGGGATCCTATAGAGCAACTACTAGGTCAAGGCGCAACGATGGAGCGATGGCCCACTGTCACCTCAATTAAGGCTCCCTACTCTTTACGGACTTTCACCGAAGGGAGGAGACTCGGTATAAGAGGAATCACAAGAACGAGTAGATCAATGAATGGACAGAGAGTGATTACTAGAGCCTATTCGCAAGACAGACTCAATTATGTGGCTTACTTGCCTAAGAAGCAAGGTGATGGGCTCTCTAGGAAGGGCTAAGAGGATACTTACGCCTAGGGTTTGAGAATATCTCTTGACAAGAAGCTTCCTAGGTCTAAGGATCCTTGTGGAGAAATGGCTTCTGTGTAATACTTGTAGAATATGAGTTACGAAGTTGTGGGACCACAGAGAAGCCAAGCGGACCCAAACTAGGTCAAGGGTATGGAGTTGATCATTCAAGGAGGGGCTTGATCTAATTGGGGAAGAGAGTAGGATCAAAAGCCTAATTTTCTTGAAATTTGAATGCAATGATCCCAATGAGGACACTAACCCAAAATCAGCCTAGGGCAAGAGTTGGTCTTCCAGCTAGGGCTTGCTATATCTCGAGATTCCACCATCGAAATGGCTTGAAATTTGAAGACCTCTAGAGAAAATCTTTGTGCAATAGTGAACCAAAAATCAAGGAGTATGGATGGCTACAATGAGATTTATGTGATGCCCTAGGTGACCTACTAGGGCTAGGCCTAGAATTTGGATAGGTGAGAGAAATAAGATTTAAAAGTGATCACCTATGGAGGAATAGTGCCTTGTCCTTTGGGAGAGATGAAGTCAAGGAGAATTTATAGTTTGGAAAGAGTTCACCCAATCAACAAAGCCTTCAAACAACTTCACGTGGCATTAGGGCATGACAGCAGTTGCTTCAAGGTCTTTATACTTCGATTTGCAATAATTGACGACTTGTCGAGATGTATTTAACATAAATTATCTCTAGGAACAGTCACCCATTCATACATGGACCATGACATGATGCAACACTATAAAAGATCACAATTTCCACCAATTCGTAGAGAAAAGCAGTAAATTTCATACTTGTATGGCGAAAACCCCAACAACATTCAAGTGACAAAAGTAAATAGCAAGAATAAGCATGAAAATAGCACTTACATGTACAAAGAGTATATTCAATCATCATATTATGCCAATAATGAAGCTCCAAGACAAGAGAGAGATATCCAAACATCAAAATTCATCCAATCATCCAAACTCATCATCCAAAAGGGATGGCGAAAATCTCACAAGAGCTAATAACCCAATCCAAGTGATGATGATGAAAATGAATCATCTCACTTCTATTTATACAATCCTCTAAGGGATTCGAATGGCCTAATTTGGAATAATAATGCCCCTAGAATAAAATAATGTGCATAATAACAATACTTTTGGTGACAAGCCCACCAAATAGTTCAATAACATAAGTATAAGCCTCTCAAGCGAGTCAAATGATCAATAAAGTGAGTCATTGGGCTTTTGAGGAGGCCTAATGAAGTCCAAGGGGTGCCATGATGTAGAAATGGACCCCAATCATAGTGGACAAGGGGTTGGCCCCTTGTTTTCCATGCAAGATCATGCGGTGCTCCCAAGTGAGTGTGGGGGCACAAGGGCATCCTCATGGGTCTCCAAGTGGATCGAAAATGTCTGTAGACCATCTGTAAGGGCTAGGATGATGATATAAGCGCTCCCTCTACAGGAGACATCCTCTAGACCCTGGAACATCCGCCAAGTGTATGGTGTAAGTGTGGAGTTGGTTGGGCATGCTGACCCAGGTGCATCATCCTCATCCCGAAGGTGGAACACGAGCAATCAAAGAGTGGTGTTGGGGATCCATGAAGTACTCTCTGCTATGGTTGAGGCCCATGGCTCTCAACGCTCACCCTACAAGTGCCAATGTGGCCCTCTGGAGGGCTAGGACCCCGTATAGGGAGACCAAGCCCCAAATAGAAACCCATCTGCAATCCTGCATAAGATCCAATGCCTCCCCTTGCCCTCCAATACAACAAATCATTAGAATAATCAAATAAAAGAGCTTACAAGTCATGTAACCAATGGGGCACTTCATGGTGGCATGCCCTTCCATAGTGGGATTTGGCATGCACAAGTGTCTCCAAGCTCAATAAGGGGGTTAATCAAGGACACTATTAGGTAGTTTCAACCTCTAAAGGCGGTGGCATGTTAATGGCACATCCCTCAAGTGATAGGTGGCACATGATATAGCAATGGAACGGAGTGGGAATGGGAATCATCCAGACCACTTGTCATGGTACAAGGGAAGCCCACAGCCGGGTATATGAGTGTAGGAGGGAGAAAATCGTGGTACATGAGTTACCCTGGCCTTTGTTTTTTCACCCTTCTTCATATGCCTTTTGCCTTTGATTGATTTTTCTTCATAACTGCTCGAGGCTCCAGAGCATGAGAGCATAATGCGTAACATGTAGTAATGGATACCCCCTTAAGATGGGGCAGTTCATCGCCCACCAGGGGTTAGGACAATCATGGGTTACTTAATGATGGAGGGGGCTCATCTAGGGCCAATAGGAACCAGGGTGATGGCCATGGATAAGGGGTAGAGCTCATGTTTGGCTTTTGCCCATGTGCTAAATTTGTATGTCCCGACCATCTTTTGCATTTTGTGGTACATTTCCTATTGAGAGTGGCCAAATTATGCGTTTTATTTTCTTTTAGTTGCATCAACCTTTGAGGCATCGTTCCAGGCCTAACCCAAGGTGTTGACAAGGGGAGGGGGAGGCTAACCCTATGTGGGCCCAGCAGACACAGGTGGACCCAAATGGGAAAAGAGATCAATGGGGCTACAATGAGTGGAAGGGGAGTGATGTAGGTGGTATCGAGAAGCGGGACCACAGAACCAAAATTGGGATTTCCAATGTAGTGCCAACCCTAAAGCTAATGGCCAGTAAAGGAGATCCCAGGGGACTAGGATACAAGGGTAACCACGAAATCGGGCAGTGGACACAAGAATACAAATCTAACCCACTCTTTCCGTCGAATCCCCCCACCAATTCATGCCCAAAAGTGCCCATGACAAGTAAGGAAAATTACTCAACTACACCAATGAAAAGTCATACCTTTCGGGTCGCGAGGCCCACCTTCAAACATACATTCATGACAAGTGGTCAAGGGACCACATGGCGGGCTCAGGTGGTGCAGACAATGGCACATCGAGCTATCTGGTGACTACAAGTGGCTACTGGTTGTCGGCTGAGGACCATCCAGGAGAAAAAATTTCTCCTTTACACACTACCCTCAGGTGGTGGGTAAGAATTCCTACATTAAAATTTATCTTATTTTATAAAGCTTATTATTTACAACAAATTTATACTAATGATAAACATCCCATCTTATTATTATTAATAATATGCACTATAACCAACACACTTTAGTAGAGACCTATAATCATACACATCTTAACCTCATATTAATAAATAACAGTAAATTATTGAAAATTAATCCTATCATATAGATTAATAGTTATGCATTATGCAAACAAGTATCCGCAGAAAGTATGTCAATCAATTGGGGTCTCATCCAATTTGAGAATGAGTTACAAGAAGCCACATTGATGGTTGAGAAAATTGCTGGTATTTGCATGTATTTAATT
This sequence comes from Pinus albicaulis, assembly GCA_034641835.2. Taxonomy (NCBI): domain Eukaryota; kingdom Viridiplantae; phylum Streptophyta; class Pinopsida; order Pinales; family Pinaceae; genus Pinus; species Pinus albicaulis. The sequence continues at coordinate 11,462,820 of CM076579.1, read as the reverse complement.
GTGAGCAATAAGACATCATGTTGACAATGAGAGTCGTTGTTGTTGGAATTTTTGTTCTTGAGGAAGCGAATTTCTGGAAACATCATCATAATCAATCCTAAATTAACAATTGAGACCGCTTTTATGCTCATTATATACCCTTTTCTAAAATGTCATGTTGCCCCTATGGAAGAAAGTGTCAAATTTACCTAAAAGTTCAGCAAATAATGTATCTTTTTTTGAAATTCACTAAAATTCGAATTCCATGCTTCAAATCCGGCAAATCTCGTGACTTAGGGCGCAACAACATTTATTTCTCGCTAACCAGGAAACTCGACGAATTACTTGGGATCATCATCAGGACACATTATTTTGTTTTAATGCATTTTTCAAAAAAAATTATTAAAAGGAAATTTATATATTTATATAACAAAAACAATCATTTAGAGGTTAGAATTCTTGTGTCATGGAATAAACATCACTATCTTGGTCAACCTATCAACCACTACTAAACCCTTATTGTTAGTGTATTATAGTAGTAAGAAATATTGTGCATATAGACCCACTTGTAGTGATCTGCCGAGATTTACAAGGGTAAAAAAGATAAGATATATTATTAATGTCCAACAAATGACTACAAAAATAGGTTAATGGTACTGAATCATACATCGAGTATAATACAATGTGGGAGTGAAAAAACAACTCCTAGGTAATGTTAAAAGCAAGAAAAAGAAAGAAAGAAAAAGTGTAATATAAATAAGTGTCTATCACTAGGTCTAACCAAAAGATATATAATAGTAGCATAAGTGTAGTGATACAATGTGAGAGTTTAAGATTGGAAATATGGACACCTTAATGCTAAAAAGAGAGACAAATGCAGAGGATGTCAAGGCCTCCTAATCCTAATCTCTAAGGCCAAGAGTGGGAGGGGGATAAGAAGGGTATTAGCTTGCTATCAAAGTCATCAAGCACCATAGGGGAATTTGGTTGTATGATCTTGAGGGTTTGTAGGAGCAAAGTAGCCATACTCTCCTACCATACATGGTCGAAGGAAAGATACTACAAATAGAACCCTAGCTACTCCACTAAATCTAGGGGAAATCTTGATGAGTGGGAGGCACCTTGCTTTGGATCTATCTGAAACTAACTCGTCTATCACTATGATGATTTGTAGTGTACGGCCTAGTTCAACACCTCTAAACAAGCCCTAGGGATGTCAGTTGACCATTAACAAGGTAGGGCGAGGGGAAACTCAATGTCCCACAACTTTATGATCTTGATTCTAAATACAATGAAGATTATCCAATTGCTTGTTGCCACGATATGATGAAACAACATGAAAGGTATGAAGTGATCCTCTGAGTGGTCATATGGCAAGGCAAGGCATGTCAGAATTGAGATCTATGTCTAAGGATCTCCCTAATGAAGAGGACTAGGCATATATGAGAATGATACTGAAAGAAAGTGGAGAGGAAGCTTCCTAAGTCCCTATATAGGCAATGGTAGCTTCCTAAGTCCCTATATAGGCAATGGTAGAGTCCTCTATACTCATAGTAACAGGGTCACCTGAAAATGAGGTGCATCTCTATCTCTAGCTCTTGTAGGTGGCACAATCTAACAAATCTTGTCTTACCGCAAGATATCGTGATCAATCTCCACCCAAGGTCTATGGGAACACACCCAAAGTTGACCTAGAGGGATCCTAAGTGATTGCATCTAGTGTCTCCATGTGTAAGGAGTGTGCACAATGACGCCATCTCACAACTCCAAGAAGGGTTGTAGATAGAAAGGCATCTCCAAGCCTAGGCTCCATGAATGAAAGATCCAAGTAACCCGAATGTACAATATGTATATTCCAATAGGCAAATTCAATTCGTGTCTAATAGGAAAAAGATAACCTCATGCATCTAGAGAGTATCTAAATGGGGGAAGATGCTCTAGGAAATAGTCATCAACTAGAGCAGCCAAGAGGCCTCTGAATACCAACCATTTGCATGAAGTGTGTGGAGATCCAAGATAAGGGCCTTTCAGGAGCAAAGTTATAGGTAGGAGTACCTCCCTCTCTCCTTGACGTATAGTCCCCAAAGGTTCAAACTCTATGTAAGAATGACACCACACGAGAGATGATTCCAGATTCCAAACTTTGATTTAATAATGGGTTGGGCAACCATATGTTAGCACCAAATGATGTGCTTGAGAAGCAAGATTTTGACTCTCTCAATCTTGACCTAGTTAATCTATAGCAAACTTGATCCCAAAATCTCTAAACCATGAAGGACCATACGTCTGATATTTGTCTCCAATAATGGACGAAATGCCCTGAAACTTATTCTAGAACCATTTCCTCTCAACAAGGGTGAGGAAGACACACCCTTTACTAAGTCAATGCTTGTGGGCTTAACACATGCTAAAGGAGGCCCCACAAATGGGTGTAAGTTGTTGTGATCTCAATCTCTTCCCCTTAAAAGTAGAATTGTAGGTCAAAGAGAAAGCTCTTCAATGCATCAATGATCATAACCTTGATTTAACCATGGTTGACCATCAACCATTGAAGATCCCCAAAATTGGCCTAGGCATCAGTATTCTCCAATGTTCCACCAAGTCCCCTGGCGGTGGGAGCGAGGGGGCGAGGGAGCGCGAGAGCGGCCTATGCAAAAGCTCCCTACCAATTTTCAGGAAACGTGGAGGGACATCGGGGTCATAAAACTTATAAAATATAAAAATATTTGATATATCACTAAAAATTTAATATTTATAATGTAACTGTATTTTTGCAAGGAATGTATATACAGTCATCATACACTTACATCATGAAAGATAAATCATAAATGATAAAATTATAAATCGATGAATGATGAATCATAGAACTAAAACAAATTTAAAACTTAAAACTTAAAACATACATCATACAATCATACATGTAAGTTTGAAACTTTGTAACTGTATAATCATTAATGTAACTACTAACAATGTACAATGAAAATAAAGTTTAAGATATCATATGACATATTATATCAAGATTCAAAATAAAGTTTAAACTGAAGCTTACAACTTAAGTCAGAAACATAAAACTTAAAAGCAAATAAGTTATGTCTGAAAAATAAAACATAAAACATAACACATGAATATCAAATGATATCATCATAATGATAAATGAGCATAAATGCTCAAGGTAATGCCACACTAGTCTTTGCATCCAGCTGCTATACGAATATATCAGGATCAACCATGTCACCATCTGAATCTGAATCACTTGGATTCTCAAACATGCTAAGTGGCACACCAACTTTTAACACGAAACAATAAACTAAAACAATGAAACAAACTTTTAACACAAATCAAAATTTTAACCTAAAAAAAATCGTTTTTTTTTTTCATTTAAAAAATAGTTTTTTCAATTTGGGGCCGCACGCCCCCTCACGCCCCCTCATGCCCCCTCGACCCCTAAATTTGAGGAAACGTCCCCCCTCACGCCCCCCTTAGTTTCTGGAATTTTGGGGGCGTGGGGAAATGCCCCCCTAGAAGTCCCCAAGACCCCGAAGCGCGAGGGGGCGAGGAATCTAGACCCCTAGGTGGGGGGGCGAGACCCCGTGTCACACTGGTACTATTCTCTACCATCTTGAAGAAAGTCATAAACAATCTACCACACAATCATCTCTTTTATGCATCATCAAATATTCCCCTTGTTCTATTATTGCCACAATTTTCAATTATTAATTTGATGTCTTCCCTTTCTGTAACGACATCCTCTGCTCATTACCATGAGCCTTCGCTCAATGCTCACACTCATATGACTCGTTCTCTTTTGCCATACATGTAATAGTATATGTCACTTGTAACCACCATATCCTCTTCCTTGTCAAAATCCATGAAAGTTTCAGCGACCTTTGTTTCCACAATTAGCACCTCATCCCCTACCAACTTCCTCCATTTAGCATTGCGCACTAACCTATCTACATTGTAGCCCTAATGTGTGTGTCCACTACAAAATGTATTTTATGCACGCTAATCCTTGCACCCTTGAGACTCATCGATCTTCATCCTGTTAAATTTCCATAGAACGTTGCAACTACTTAGATGAATAATTGAAAACTTAAACTAGTTTACTTTCACCAAGATAAAGAGTCTCTTAACAAATTATAAGTAGCGGAATAAAAACACTAGAGATATAAAAAAAGTTAAACACATCACACAAATATTGACACACTTATCTCAGCAAAACTGAACAGGGAAAACCTGCTTGCTTGATGTCGTTATTTTATTGATTGTCTTAAAGCAATTGAATATATTACAAAGCAATCTATCTCTCTTGAGAAAGTGTTTTGCTTCTCACACAACTCACAAATTATACAATTGATTTTGGTTGCCTTGATCACTACTTGATATTAGTTCCTGCACACAATTCATCCTCTATTGCCTCCTAGACTTGCTCTGCAAACCCTACTAGCTTGCCTCAATTTTGCTTCTCCTTCTTTGGGCATTTGGCCTCCTTATTCCTTGCGCTAATATCCCATTTCCTAGCGCATTCCAGTACCTATTTCTTAGTGCAATTGAGCTCCTATCTTTTAGGACCCCAACTCCACACAACCTGTGCACAACTAATCCTCCTAAATCCAAGCGCACTTGTGCTCCTATTCTTTAGAAAACAATTCCTGCACTCCACAATCAAGGCTTTCTCACACTAACTCGTGAGCTTTGTCTTGTCACAATCCTTTGTGCACAAAATAATTGTAATTTAAATTTTACTTGTGCCTCAATCCTCTCTTTTATAGATTTGATCCATGCTATATTAGGCTAGTTCAAATTTAGAACTCGAGTAGTGACAGTAAGTTAACTGAGAGTAATAGTCCCTCTGCTTCCAATTATCACTCGAGTTGTTAACTTGTATCCCTCTCCAATCAACATTGGAGATCTATCTCACTTTTCCTTCAACCAACACTGAAGACTAAGTAGCTCTAACTGAACTACTAACTACCACCTCGTTCTGTAGTCAAACTGATGAAGACTCCACTTAACTGAAGCTCCAACTCTACACATGTTAACATCATTATTATTCCAGTAAACTGGAAATGACTCATCCTAACTAAAGTCTAACTCATGAGGACAACTTGAGGTCTTCATTGGCTAAGGCACAAGCCAGAAGACTTTGATCGTTACATTTTTAACACTCCCTCTTAGCAAGTAAGGGTACTTCTGGAAGAACCTCATCCAGTTGGATTTGTCTTCAACACTACCAGATTCTTCGTTGCTACAGTTGCTCCCTTTTAAACAGAATACTTCCCTGCTTTCTACTGCGGTATATGATCTGAAGACCTATTATTTCCAACCATACTTTAAGTCTACCACCTTAGTCATAAGTGCCATGTACCCCATGTATCTCTATGGCTGCTCACTCTGCCTAAATGTGGTACTAGGAGATCCCTAAACAAATCTTTTGCCCACTTGGCTCAAACTCTCCCTATACTGAGAGTCACTAACCGAGTGGATGCCTCTACTCACCCTAGACTTTGCTCTTCATCATCCTATGGTCGACCTAGCTACCAGTTAGCCGAGGCTCAAACTAAGATACTGGTTGAGACTCCATCTCGAGTAACTTCTTCTTAGCTACTCCAACTTGCTCTTGCTCTAAGGACTCTCTTAGAGCTCTACTCTCCTCAACCATCACTTCTCTACTTTGCGCACTTCTTGCCTTGTTGCTCAAGACTGTTCCTGTCTCTACCTAAAACTTCTAGAGATTCTTCATCCTCACACATAGTTGCTCCTTACATCCAAAAGCTAAGTGCTTGAGGTAGGCATTACCTCTGTTGAAGATGACATCATAACCCTTGTCCTCAAGGGTAGTTACCGAAACAAGATTTTTCTTTTGTTCAGCAGCATAGAGGACATCTTTGTGATGGAGAGTATTGTTGAAGAATGTAACTAGCTTCAGTCTTCATAATTCTACTTGAGTCATAATGAAATATATTTATCAAAAGAAAGAAAAATAAATTTTATTATTAAATAAATTGACTTATTGGAGCATGGGTTTCATGCTTGGGTCAATTGTTTTTAGGTCAAGGTCTCCATTGTAGACCTCTAGGGTTAATGTCAAGTGTCCTTGTCCATGTCATATTGTAAAGAACCCTTCTTGGGAATTATTTGTCATTATTTTATTGTAAAATAGGTCATTAAGGCCTCCTCCACCAAGTCTGCCTCAAACAGGGTAACTCAACCTCACTGGAAGCCTATATATTGGAGCAAATCGACCTCATTTGTCACACACTCTCATCAAGTTCGATTTGCAGTAGAATTGCAGTAAATCGGTTGCAGAAAAGAGTACAAAGTTGTATGTCGTTCTCTTTCAGGTTACTAAAATACTTGTTGTTCCAGGTCATGTGGAAGGATGCTCCTAAATCAATATACCATACATTATTGTCTACTGAGCTTGCCATGCAAGCTACCAATGAGAAATTTTTCACGAACTGAGAAGAAAACGCAACTACCTCAGTTGTTGCAACTACATGATCCTTACTGGACTCCTTTGATAAGGACACTTAGTGGCATAGTGTTTGAAATCATTGCAATGGAAGCACTCGATATTGCTCAAATCCTTCTTCCTCTTCTTGTCCTTTTGACTGGACTCAACCTCTGCTTGGCCATTCTTGCCTTTGGCTCTGCTGCCTTTGTCTGGCAGGAAAAGGTTCTCCTCATCCTTTGTCTTTTTTGATCTACCATCTCTCATCCCTGTCCAGATTTCTTCTTGAATGCAATCACTCCATAACCTTTCAAAACAGGGGAAATTTTCTTTGCCACTCACTGCATCATGGAAATTATACCAAGGCTTATGGAGTCCAAGAAGCATAAGACTCACATGGCCTTCTTCTGCTACTGTCTCGCCCACACCACCTAGCTCATCCCGAACTTGAGTGAACCTCGAAAGATATGTGATAATGGGCTCTCCTTTGCTCATCCAGATACTTCTTAGCTTCTCCTTGAGAGCAAGCTTCCTAGCATCACTAGAACCCTGATACAAATTTAAGATAGCTTTAAACATCTCATAACTTGTCATTCTTCTCATGGAGATGAGGGGTAATATGGTCTTTGATCCCCTCAAGTATGATCCTCCTCGCCTTGGTGTCATTCTTGTTATGATGGGCCAGTTGTTGGACATCTGAAGGTGGCACTATTTGTTTCTTCATAAACTATAGCAGCCCACTATCTTCCAACACCACTAATATCCACTCCTTCCATGCACAGAAATTTGAGGCTCCCTCTAAATTGTGATCTAACATTAGTCCTTGGAAAGCCATACTGCTATCCAGAGAACTACTCTTCTCTTTAAACTCAAGCCTTCTACTTGATCTTTGCTCTTCACTAATTGGTCAATCTAGTGCTAGTCCTTATACTGATCTTTGCTCTGATACCATGTGAAATTTCCATGAAACTATGCAACTACTTAGATAAATAACTGAAAACTGAAATTAGTTTACTTTCACCAAGATACAGAGTCTATTAACAGCTTATGAGCAGCATAATAAAAACAGCAGAGATATAAAAACACATCACACAAATATTGACACACTTTTCTCAGGAAACCCAACAGAGAAAACATGCTTGCTTGATGTGGCTATTTTATTGATTGTCTTGGAGCAATAGAATCTATTACAAAGCTATTTGTCTCTCTTTAGAGAGCAGTATGCTTCTCACACAACCCTCAACTTGTACAATTGGTTGTGGCTTCCTTTATCACTACTTGATGTTAATGCCTGCAAACAATTCATCCTCTGCTACCTCAATGACTTGCTTTGGAAACCCTGGTGACTTGCTTGATTTCTACTCCTCCTTCCTTGCGCACTTGGCCTCCTTATTCCTTGCACTAATCTCCTATTTCCTAGCGCATTCTAGGCCCTATTTATTAGTGCCCTTGAGCTCCTATTTTTTAGAACCCCAGCTCCACACAACCAATCCTCCTAAATCCTAGTGTACTTGTGCTCCTATTATTTAGGACACAATTCTTGCATTCCACAATCAAGGCTCTCTCACACTAACTCGTAAGCTTTGTCTTGTCACAATCCTTCGTGCACAAAACAATTGTAATTTACTTGTGCCTATGCCCTCTCTTTTATAGATTCGATCCATGCTAAATTAGGCTAGTTCAAATTTAGAACTCGAGTTGTGGTAGTAAGATAACTCAGAGTGTTACTCGTTCTCCTTCCAATCATCACCGAAGTTGTTTACTCGTGCTCTCTCCAAAAAACACTGGAGATCTAACTCGCTCTTTCTTCAATCAAGACCGAAGACTAACTCGCTCCAACTGAATTGCTAACTGCCACCTCGTTCTATAGTCAAACTGATGAATACTCCACTTAACTGAATCTCCAATTCTGCACATGCCAACATGATCATTATTCCAATCCACTGGAAATAACTCATCCTAACTAAAGTCTAACTCATGAGGACAACTTGAGGTCTTCACTGGCTAAGGCACAACCGAGAAGACATTGATCACTACATTTTCAACACTCCCGGGGCAAAGCTCTCCTCATCCTCTCACTTCGCTAATCTACCATCTCTCCTCCCTCTCTAGATTTCTTCTTGAATGCAATTACTCCATAAACTTTTCCATCTGGGAAACTTTCTCTACCACTCACTGCATCTTGGAAACTATACCAAGCTTTATGGAGTCCCAAAAGCGCAAGACTCGTAAGGTCTTTTTCTGCTACTGTCTCACCCACACCACCTAGCTCATCCCGAACTTGAGTGTGTTGGAATCATGATTGCCATTATACCAAAACCCGTAGGCATTAGTCTTCGCTACAATCGCCAGAGTTAGGATCCACGAGAGGTGGTTAGTCCATGTCTCGAAACACACGGGGAGCATTGAACCAATGTCCAACAATCTTACCCCAAAGCGAACCGGGTGAGTTTCGAACTCGAGACCTATCGCTTTGATACCACTTGTTGGAATCACGATTGTCGTTAGACCAAAACCCGCAGCCATTAGTCTCTGCTACAATCACCAGAGTTAGGATCCACGAGAGGCAGTTAGTCCATGTCGTGAAACACACAGGGAGCATTGAACCAATGTCCAACAGAGTGAACTTTGAAAGATATGTGATAATGGGCTCTCCTTTGCCCATCTAGATACTTCTTAGCTTCTCCTTAATAGCTAGCTTCCTAGCATGATTGGAACATTGATACAAATTTGTTAAAATTTGGGTACCAAAGCATAAGTGGTTCCCTAAGGGCTTGAACTATGGCCTAGGGAAAAGTGTCCAAATGTATTTAACTTTTTCTCCTAAAGTGACTTTATAAGTGGTAAAGTCAAATCTAATTTAAAAGTGACTTTATAAGCGATAAAGTTACTAAGTCTAATTTTAAAGTGACTTTAATAAAGTCAATGTGAAATTAGAAAGTGAAAAGTGACTTTGGAAATAAAAAACTAAGAGGGTCTTTATTAAAATGGGGTGAATTAAAAAATAGAAAGTGAGATTTAAATGCACATTTAATCTCAGCCTTAGATCTAAAGCTATCTCAACCATTGGATTTAGGGATTCCCCAAAAGTCACCTAGGGTTAGGTGAAAAGAGGAAAAGAAGAGAAGATCATTCATTCTTTCATGAGCAGATTGACAGAGGAGGAGAAAAAAGCAAGGAGATTTTCTGAGCAGTGAGAAGAAAGAGGGCAGCAGCAAGGATACTCCAGCAAATCCGTACAACACCTTATTGGCACAAATCCCAAGGCAAAAATCTATACAGCAAGAGAGAGGCACTATTTCCAAGAAAGGGAGGCACGAAAATCGACGAAGAGGGCAACAACATTAAGCACAAAGTTCAAGGCAGAAATCCGAGCACGGAAATTGAGAAGTGCAACTTATATTTTCGGCACAAAAACCGAGAAAAAGGACAACAGCTTCAGCGCAAATTTCGAGGTAGTTTCTGGACACGAAGTTCGAGGAGGGTTGTACAAATCCGTACAGTTGCTTTCGACACGTTTTCCGAGGTGGCCGTGCAGCATTGATTGTTGTCATTAATGCTGTAAAATTTTCTGTTTTGTAAGTTGTTGATTTGGCACAATTACTGAGGCAGTGTGCAAGCACGGAAATCGAGATAAATCTGTAATTTTGGTTGCTGGAACTTTTATGTTTTTCTGTCTCACTATAAAAACAATATTCAGAAATACAGAGGAGCATTCTAACTGGTTTTCCCCAAGAGTTGCAAAGGATTTTTCCAGGGTCATATTGACCAAAAATCAGCGTGTCATTTTCTGTGTGTCGCTGAAATAATTTCTGAGTTTTATTTCTGCATTTTCCGGCACTTCGAAATTTCCAGAATTTGTATTTTCAGAAATATTTATTATTTCCAGCTTGTCGAATGTATGGTTATGGGAATGGGCATTTAACTACATGGGAGTAATAAGGAGAAACTGATAACCGAGGTTGGGCTAAAAAATTCTACATGGTATCAGAGCTTGGGTCATTGAAAAGTGCGGTTTGGGACAGCAAGTGAAAAAATACATCAAGCTTATATTTCACAAAGAAAACTGAACCTTTACCACAGCATTGAAATTTTCAATTTGTTAAGACAGCAAGCATGTCTTTGGGCTTGAGGGTGATAGGTTGGATGGGCATAGCAACTACATTACATGGAGGAAGAGAATCCAGAGCATCTTTGAGGATGCAGAAGTCTAAGGCATAATGGTACATACCACATAGCACCCAGTAGCAGTGTTTGCTGACCTTGTTCAGCTGGCAGATTTTAATAAGAAGAATGCCAAGGGAAAGAGACTGATTCTGGATGGTATTAAAGACCATGTCGTTCCTCATGTGAGAGGAAAGAGATTTGCACATGAGATGTGGACAGCCTTGACCAATCTCTACCAAAGTACCAATGAAAACAGAAAAATGGTCCTAAGGGAGAAGCTGAAGGCCATTAAGATGGCAAAGACTGATAGTGTTATTGCATACCTCACAAAGATAACTAATGTGAGAGATGAGTTGGCAGTTGTTGAAAGGCCATTCCACCCACTGAGTTGGTGCGGATTATAATGAATGGTCTTCCCAAGACATGGGAGAATTTTGCGAATGGGATTGTTGCATGGGAGACCCTTCCCACTTGGTAGAGGTTGTGGGATGATTGCATTCAGAATGAAATCAAAAAGAACCATCTTGGGGCAGCCAAACCAGTTGAGGGCGATGATAATGTAGCATTGTTAGCAAGGGACAAAAAAGGCAAAGGAAAGAAGCAAGCTTCCACAAGCAGTGGTGGGGGCAAAGGCAAAGGTAAAGGTAAACAACCGCTGAATAAGGAGAAGGACTATTCAAGGTAGGTATTGGAATTGTCAGAAGTTGAGACACTATGCAGTTGTGTGTCCGGAGAAGAAGAAGAAGGAAAAGGACAAGACCATGGCAGCATCAGCAGAGATAGAGGACTTTTCAGAGAGCTTTGACAAGGAGTTTGGGTTCATTACTTGTGAGTCCAGTAATGCAGGATCACCTGCCAAGGGGGTTGAGAGGGAGTGTGCATTTCCCTCCACTAGCGGAGCATCTTCAGGTATTTGGTATGTTGACAGTGGGGCTTCACGTCATATGACAGGAGTCCGTGAGTACTTCTCAGAGCTTTCAAAGAATAGCATTGATATAGAGGTAGTACTCGGAGACGATAGCATTGTTAGAGCAATTGGTGTGGGGACATTGACATTTGATAGGGAACCCAAACCTCCCTTGAAAGTGTCGGATGTTCTCTATGTGTCAGGGATGAGGAAGAACCTTATATTTGTCTCAGCATTAGAGGACAGAGGGTATGAGGTATTGTTCAAGAGAGGACAGGTGCTTATATATCCCAGGGGCGCTCCAACTAATTCAGCTAGAGTGATTGGTGTATGCCATGCCAAGGTGTACAAGTTTGCATTTCAGCCCCATTTGGCATTGAGCAGTAGTATCAGCAGCAAAGCTAGCAGTTCAGAGCTGTGCGAGATTTGGCATTGCAAGATGGGGCACATGTATCATGGGGCGTTGAGGACATTGCGGGAGATCACCACAGTTGTGCCAGATTTCAATTCTGATCACATTGATACATGCAGAGGATGTGCTATGGGGAAGTTTGCCAAATCCCCTTTTCCCAGCAATGATAGCAAATCGACTGGGATTCTTGATTTGATTCATACCGATGTGAGCGGTCGTATGTCTCATGTTTCCTTGAGTGGATATGAGTACTATGTTTTATTCATTGATGATCCCTCCAAGAAGACCTGGATTTATTTCTTGAAGACCAAGAGTGAGGTCTTCAAGCGATTTCAGGAGTTCAGAGCTCTTGTGGAAACTGAGACAGGTCGAAAGATCAAGTCCCTCAAGTCGGACAATGGAGGGGAGTACACCCTTGGTGAGTTTGTTGATTATTGTCTGGAGGCAGGCATCAGGATGGAGTTCACAGTTCCTTACAACCCCCAGCAAAACAGGGTTGCGGAGAGGAAGAACAAATCCATCGTTGGGGCTGCCAAAGCATTGCTACATGATCAGGGGTTAACGTTGTTTTTGTGGGCAAAGACCTGCAACACTGCTGTGTATTTGCAGAACAGGAGTCCACATCGTGACTTGGGGCATGTGACTTTGGAGGAGGCTTTTTCTGGGAAGAAGCCTGATGTTGTTCACTTCTGTATCTTTGGGTGTATTGCATACTCCTATGTACCCAAGGAGAAGAGGACCAAGCTAGAGCCCACCGCAGAGAAGGGTATCTTTGTGGGCTACAGTGAGACCTCGAAAGCCTTTTGGATTTATATTCCTGCACAGAGGAGAGTTGTTGTCAGGCGAGATGTGAAATTCGAGGAGGATAGGGCTTTCAGGAGGTCACGGGAGTTAGAGTATCTGGATTCACCAGACCCTTAGGAGCAGCTAAGTCAGTCACAAGGACCCAGTGGACAGGGATCAGGAGGTACATCGATTACGGTGTCAAGTCCATCAGTGAGCAGTGGCTCGCAGAGTCAGAGGGGTGGTGCTTCGAGCAGCATGCAGAGCAGTCCGCAGAGCAGTTCACTAGGTAGTCCACTAATGGTCAGTTCACACGGTACTTCAGCATCTACAGGTACAGGTTCAGGCAGGAGGACAGCAAACAGAGATTCAGGATTTCAGGATTTTGATGAGGATGAGGAGTTTTCCACTCCGGTGGGAGAGGTGTGGTCAGGAAAGAGGAAGCCCAAGAGGCTTTAGAATACCTTGAGAGAGGCCACATCTATTGCTGGGCCGACGAGACCGGTCAGAGAGAGCAGACCACCTGAGCGGTTTTGTAGCTATATGGCAATGGTTGCCAGCATCATTGACTCTGAGCCTTCTAGTTATGAGGAGGCAGCTAGCCAGCAGGTCTGGAGAGAGGCCATGCAGGAGGAGTATTCTTCTATCATGAAGAATGATGTTTGGGAGGTGGTGTTGAGGCCTGAGGGCAAATCCGCAGTTACTTCTAGATGGCTTTACAAGATAAAGCACGTTGCAGATGGTAGCATCGAGAAGTTCAAGGCCAGATTTGTGGCTAGAGGGTTCTCCCACGTAGAGGGAGTTGATTATGAGGAGACCTTTGCTCTCGTGGCTCGATATACTTCCATTCGCTCCATCATATCAATAGCAGCAAAGATGGGTTGGAAGATCCACCAGATGGATGTGAAGACCGCATTTCTCAATGCCTTCATACAAGAGGAGGTGTACATTGAGCAGCCGCAGGGCTTTGAGGTGCATGGGAAGGAGTCCCATGTATGCAAACTGAAGAAAGCACTTTATGGTCTGAACCAAGCTCCTAGAGCTTGGTACTTCAGGATTGATACATACTTGCAAGAGATGGATTTCACAAAGAGTGATGCAGATCCGAACCTATACTTTATTGTGATAGGTGAGGAGACTCTCATTCTGGTGTTGTATGTGGATGACTTGGTCATCATGGGTGCAGGGAGACTCATAGAGGGCTGCAAGAGAGATCTTTCTTCGGAGTTCGAGATGAAGGACATTGGCTTGATGCATTACTTTTTCGGTTTGGAGGTGTGGCAGGAGGAGGGGCATTTCTTCCTGGGACAGGGGAAGTATATTGTGGACATCCTTAGCAGATTTCACATGGAGGATTGCAAACCCATGTCGACGCCTATGATCACTAACTGGAAGAAGATTCACGCTTTTGATTCTGATTTGGTGGATCCCACATTGTATAGACAGTTGATTGGTTCGTTGATGTATTTGGTCAACACTAGACCAGATATATGTTTGCAGTCAACACGATGAGCCAGTTCATGTGTGAGCCCATGAGAGTGCACTGGGTTGCTGCAAAACACATTTTCCTTTACTTGCAGGGGACAAGGGATTATGGTCTGGATTATAGACAGGGAGATGGAGTGAAATTGGCAAGGTACACTGGTTCTGATTGGGCAGGTTGTGCTTATGATAGGAAGAGCACTTCAGGGCGTTGTTTTGGGTTGGGTTCAGCAATTGTGTCGTGGTTCAGCCGAAAGCAACGGTCAGTGGCGTTGAGTTCAGTAGAAGCAGAGTACATGGTAGCCAGTCTGGCTAGTTGTGAGGCCATATGGCTTCGCAAGATGTTGTTTGGCTTATTTGGTCAACCATTGAGACCTTCAGTGATTTACTGTGATAATCAGAGTTACATTAAACTCACGGAGAATCCAGTATTTCATGACAGGTCAAAGCATATCAGGATCAAATATCATTTCATCAGAGACTATGTTCAGAAGGGAGCTGTGAAGCTTGAGTATATTCCCACAGATGAGCGAGTAGCCGATACATTCACCAAAGCCTAACCACGAGGACCAAAGCCTTACCACGGGGCAAGCATGTCTACTTCAGAGACAAGATGGGTGTGGTGAGGAACACTTTCCTCGGTAAGAGGGAGTGTTAAAATTTGGGTACCAGAGGACAAGTGGTTCCCTAAGGCCTTGATCTTTGGCCTAGGGAAAAGTGTCCAAATGTATTTAACTTTTTCTCCTAAAGTGACTTTATAAGTGGTAAAGTCAAATCTAATTTAAAAGTGACTTTATAAGTGATAAAGTTACTAAGTCTAGTTTTAAAGTGACTTTAATAAAGTCAATGTGAAATTACAAAGTGAAAAAAAAAAAACTAGAAATAAAAGACTAAGGGGGTCTTTATTAAAGTGGAGTGAATTAAAAAATAGAAAGTGAGATTTAAATGCACATTTAATCTCAACCCTAGATCTAAAGCTATCTCAGCCATTGGATTTAGGGATTCCCCAAAAGTCACTTAGGGTTAGATTAAAGTTGGAAAAAAAGAGAAAAGATCATTCATTCTTTCATGAGTAGATTGGGAGAGGAGCAGAAGAAAGCAAGGAGATTTTCTAAGCAGTGAGAAGAAAGAGGGCAGCAGCAAGGATACTTCAACAAATACATACAACACCTTATTGGCACAAATCCCAAGGCAGAAATTCATACAGCATGAGAGAGGCATTGTTTCCAAGAAAGGGAGGCACGAAAATCGAGGAAGAGGGCAACAACATTGAGCACGTTGTTCAAGGCAAAAATATGGGCACGAAAATCGAGGAGTGCAACTAATATTTTCGGCAAAAAAACCGAGAATAACGACAGCAGCTTCAGCACAAATTTCAAGGCAATTTCTCGGCACAGAGTTCGAGGAGGGCAATTGTACAAATCCGTACAGCTGATTCTGACACATTTTCCGACATGGCCGTACAGCATTTATTGTTGTCATTAATGTTGTAAAATTTTATGTTTTGTAAGTTGCTAATTTGGCACAATTTTCGAGGCAGTGTGCAAGCACGGAAATTGAGATAAGTCTATAATTTTGGTTGCTGAAATTTTTCATGTGTTTTTCTGTCTCACTATAAAAGCAATATTCAGAAATAAGGAGGAGCATTCGAACTAGTTTTCCCCAAGAGTTGTAGAGGGTTTTTCCAGAGTCATACTGACCAAAAATCAGTGTATCATTTTCTGTGTGTGTTGTGGAAATTATTTCTAAGTTTTATTTCTGCATTTTCCAACACTTTGAAATTTCCAGAATTTGTGTTTTCAGAAATATTTATTATTTCCATCTTGTTGAATGTATGGTTATGGGAATGGGCATTTAACTACATGGGAGTAATAAGGAAAATTTGATAACCGAGATTGGGTCAAAATTTCTACAAAATTTGAGATAGTTTTAAACATCTCCTAAGTTGTCTTCTTCTCATGGAGATGAGGGATAATATGATCTTTCATCCCCTGAAGAATGATCCTCCTCGCCTTGGTATCACTCTTGTTAAGTTGGGCTAGTTTTTGGGCATCTGTAGGTGGCACTATTTGCTACTTCACAAACTCTAGCACCCCACTATCTTCCAACACCATTGATATCTGCTCCTTCCATGCACAAAAATTCGAGGCTCCCTCTAAACTGTGATATGATCTTAATCCTTGGAAAGCCATATTGTTATCCAAAGAACTACTTTGCTCTTCAAACTCAAGCCTTCTACTTGATTTGTGCTCTTCACTAACTGGTCAATCTGGTGTGGGTATTTATACTGATCTTTGCTTTGATACCATGTTAAATTTACATGAAACTCTACAACTACTTAGATGAATAACTGAAAATTGAAACTAGTTTACTTTCACCAAGATACAGAGCCTCTTAACAACTTATAAGCAACGGAATAAAAACACCAGAGATATAATAACACATCACACAAATATTGATACACGTTTCTCAGTAAGCCCAACACGGAAAACTTGCTTGCTTGATGTGGTTATTTTATTGATTGTCTTGGAGAAATTGAATCTATTACAAAGCAATATGTCTCTCTTGAGAAAGTATTTTGCTTCTCACACAACTCTCAACTTATACAATTCATTTTGGTTGCCTTGATCACTACTTGATCTCGGTCCCTGCACACAATTCTTCCTTTGTTGCCTCCCTTGCTCTGCAAACCCTGCTGACTTGCTTAAGTTTTGCTCTTCCTTGCTTGCACACTTGGCCTCCTTATTCCTTGCACTAATCTCCTATTTCCTAGCGCATTGAGCTCCTATTTTTTAGAACTCCAACTCCACACAACCTACGCACAACCAATCCTACTAAATCCTAACGCACTTGTGTTCCTATTCTTTAATGACACAATTCTTGTGCTCCACAATCAAGGCTCTTTCACACTAACTCTTGAGCTTTCTCTTGTCACAATCCTTTGTGCATAAAACAATTGTAATTTGTAATTTACTTGTGCCTTTGTCCTCTCTTTTATAGATTTGATCCACACTAAATTAGGCTAGTTCAAATTTCGAACTCGAGTTGTAATAGCAAGTTAACTGTGAGTGTTACTCGCTCTCCTTCCAATCATCACTACAGTTGTTAACTCATGCTCTCTCCAATCAACACTAGAGATCTAACTCGCCCTTCCTTCAATCAATATTGTAGACTAACTCACTCTAACTAAATTGCTCCAACTTAACCGAAGCTGTAGTCAAACTGATGACGGCTCCACTTAACCGAAGCACCAACCCTACGCATGCTAACTTGATGATTATTCAAGTAAACTAGAAATAAATCATCATAACTGAAGTATAACTCATGAGGACAACTCGAGGTCTTCACTGGCTAAAGCAAAAGCCAAAAGACCTTGCTCGCTACATTTTCAACACTCCCTCTAAGCGAGGGAGGTACTTCTGGAAGAACCTCGTCCACTTGGATCTATGTTCAACACTACAACATTCTTCGTTGTCGAAGCTACTCCCTTTGAACTAGAAGACTCACCTACTTTCTCCTATGGAACGTGATCTGAAGGCCTCTTCTTTCCAACCATGCTCTGCGAGTCTACCACCTCAGTCATAAGTGCCATGTACCCCATGTATCTTTGTGGTTGCTTACTCTGCCTTAATGTGGTACAGGTAGATCCAACTCTCTCTTGTTCCCCCTAAACAAATATTCTGCCCACTTGGCTAAAACTCTCCCTATACCAAGAATCACTGACTGAGTTGCTACCTCCACTCACCCTGGGCTCAACTCTTCATCATCTTGCTGGTCAACCTAACTGCCAACTATTCGAGGCTCAAACTGCGATTATTGCTGAGGCTCCATCTTCAGTAGCTTCTTCTCATGTACTCTAACTTGCTCTTGCTCTAAGGACTCTTTTCGAGCTCTGCTCTCCTGAACCGTCACTTCTTTACTCTGCATATTTCTTGCCTTGCTGCTCAAGATTGTTCCTGTATCTACTTGAAACATGTATAGATTCTTCATCCTCACACCTATTTGCTTCTTACATCTAAAAGTTATGTGCTAGAAGTAGGCCTTACCTATACTGAAGATTACATCATAACCCTTGTCCTCAAGGGTCACTACCGAAACAACATTTTGCTTTAGTCCTGGAACATAGAGGCAATCTCTGAGATGGAGAGTATTACCCAACTCCCTCTGAAAACTAACATTTTCAACTCTTCTAGCTGCATACATGCCATCATCTCCTAGCTCAATCTAAAATTGCATGTCCTTCTCCTTCCGGAGACTGACATACTTATTGTTCTCGGTCATGTGAATGTGAAAATTCCTCAAAATAGGAAATCCTATTGCAGCAACTGGAAAATATTCACCTAATTATTATTAATTACTTAAAAAATTATTTGCAATTGTTCTACGACAAACACTGAATACATCACACTGCAACCTTCACTACATAAAATAATATACGGAAACAAGAACTGAGCAAGAAGAAAAATAGACACACATATGACACTTATTTTTGGACAAATGTCCCCGGAAAAACCCAATGCGGGAAAACCGGTACAACAACTGAGGGTTTGTATTATTAAGTAGTAGTTATGAATACAATCTAGGATACCTTACTGGCCATCCATATAGAGAAAAATAACTGGCACGGAATTAGTGAGAAAATGTCCTCACACTAGTACTAAAGAACCGACATTGATCCAACCCCAAACTGACAAGCCCCACGCAGCCTCTGTGCAGATATGCGTCACACTGGCTGAGAACTGCGTCACTTCCTTGGGATGATTTTTTTGTTGGTTGGATGCTTCAATATCTGGCCCTTCGATCTCACACCCCGGCTCCTGTTATTGAAACTCATCTCACCCTCAACAAAATTGCAAATCTCCTCAAGGCTTCAGCGCTGCCTCTGTGTGGCACTGCGCTGCCTAAGATAGCCCTTACGCTTCCTCTTCTACATCCTCTCTCTGCATTCTTTGCGATGTATCCCCGGCTCCAACTCGAACTATCTCTACCCCTCACTACAAGAATCAACTCAGTGATCTCTTCGGTTGGTCTACGCTGCTCACTTGAGAAATCCATCTCTAGACTCTCTCTCAATGTGATTTCCAAATGCCCATCAAGCCTTCTCTTATAACCTTCTCCTTGAGAAATCAACGGCCCGAATAAAACAATAATCAAGGGCTAAGATTAACTTGACTTGACCATGAAGTGGTGGGTAACAAGAAGCCCGCTGAGGTCCATCATGGAGAAAATTCATAAGAGAAAAAAGACATATAAAGAAGGGTGAAAAAATCAAGGTCAGGACACTTCATGTACCACGATTGCTCCCTCCTACACATTATATACCCTAGTGTGGGCTTCCCCTTATCTAGCTGCCCCTATGCCCCAATATGTGGCCCATGATTACCCCTCTAATTTCCTACTCTGTTTCACTTATTTATCACTTTCCACCCCCATTCAAAGGATGGACCTTGGACCTACTATCCCCTTAAAGGGTTGAAACCACTTAATAACATACATGGCGAACCCCGTTTGGAGTATGGAGACACTAGCACATGCCAAAGCCCACTTCAAAAGGGCATGCCATTGTGAAGTGTCCACGTTGTTTTCCATGATTTGTAAGCTCTTTTACATGATTATTCTAATGATTGTTTGCACTGGAAGCCTAGGGGGGCACATTGGATCTTTTACAGGATTGCAAGTGGTTTCCATTTGGGTTTGGTCTCCCTATACCCCTAGAGAGCTACATGGCACACATAAGGTGTGCGTAGAGATCCATGGGCCTCCACAGCAGCAAACGACACTCCACAGATCCTCATTGATGTTCAGGCACTACTAGCGATCCACTTTTGGGATGATGGTGATGTGCTCGGTACATTATGCCCAACAGGCCCCATAGGAGCCCCACACTCTTAGCAGGTGTCCCAGGACATGCACGATGTCATGGCAGCATTCATTCCATCATTTGAGCCCTTACAGAGGATCTACAGGCATCTTCGATTCATATCGAGACCCATGGGGTCATTTGTGTGCCCCACAAACCCATTGGGAGCACCACAGGTCCACTACTTGGAGAACAAGGAGCCACCCCTTTGTCCATCATATTCTGAGGAATTTATTCCTCATTATGGCACTTCAGGACATTATTAGGCCTTAAGAGGGCCCCACGACATGCACATATTATTATTTGGCCCTTGTGAGGCTTATTTTTTCCATTTATGAGCTAGTTTGGTGGGCTTGTCACCAATAGGGGTTTTATTTGCACATTATTTTATCATTAGGGGCTAATGTAAGCCCATAGGCTAATTCGAACTCCTTAGGAAGGTATATATTGATGTCAGCTAATTCATTTGTATCATCACTTCACTTGGGATCTCTCTACTCTTAGAGAATTTAGCATTTCTTATTGGAGGATTATTTTGGATAAATGGATGATTTTTTTATGTATGGATTTGGAATTAATTATTTTAATGGAGACCCTAAGTCTAACTTAGGGAAATTAAATAACTAAATGGTATTAATAAAACATGAATGAGAATGATCTAGAATGCAAAGATCAAGTCATGTTATAATCTTAGCCGTTGATTAGAGATATAATCTCAGTCGTTGATGTCTCAACGAGAAGACTATAAAGGAAGGCTTGAGGGCCATTTGGAAAGACACACCGAGACACTGAATTGATCTAAGATTGATAATTCTGGGGCATGGTTTGCTGAGAAATTTGAACTAGAGATCCGAGTAGTGAGGGGCAGAGATAGCATCCGGTGAGAAAGAGATTTTCTCGGCCAATGGAGCATCAGTCGGAGGCAAGAGAGATCTAACCAAAGCCAGCACTGAAGGAAGGGGGTTGACGCAGTGACTGTGTAGGCTCACGCAGAAGCAACGCAGAGGCGGAGGAAGGGTTTTCGAAATTTTTCTGGTGGGTCAGTTTCGGAGGCCGGGATCCGAAAAGTGGCACCGGGAGGTTGTTCCTTAGAGTCCAAGGAGGCAAAACAACTTGGTCGAGGGCTAACGTTGAGCTTGGAAGGGGGTGACGCAGTGGTTGGAAGTTCCAGCGCTGGATTTGCGTAGAGCGATTAAGTGAGGTAAATCCTCACAAATTTTTCTACCAGTATTTCTCTCTGTAACTAAATTACCCTAGGGGTATTCAGAGATGTATTCAGACAATGCTACTGCATAATAATAAAACCCTTAGATCTGTGCACCAGTTTTCCCGCATTGGGCTTTTCGGGGGAGTTGGTCAAAAATAAAGGTGTCATATGTGTGAATGATTTCCTTGTTCAGTTTCCTTGTTTCAAAACCATAATTATTGTAGTGTAGGTTGCTTCAGTGATATCTTCAATATTTCATGAATGTATTAAGAAATAATTGTGTAAAGTAAATTACATAATAGATGAAGTAATTTGGATGGTTGCAGTAGGATTCCTTAGATTGATTGAGATCTAGGAATTTTCACACAAATGGCTCTAGAGCTCATTGCCCAAATCTGTTTGCTGGCAAATTTGGTTGTCACGTAACAGTTACACTTACAAAAATAATAGCATTCCAACCAAAGCAACGACCCTGAAGGCTCTTACTCTATGTATTGAATATAACAAATCTAAGATTAAAGATTGTAGCCCCCCCTTGGATCAGCATGAGCAACAATGGATGAACGCGTTGGTGGATCCTTTGAACCCTCTTCCCACCTCTTCCTCTGCTTATCGGGCTAAGGAAAAGGTTTGGAAACTTCGTCTTTCGGATAGTGAATTTGAGGATTGGAAAAAGGCACAAAATAGGTGGATCCAAAAAAGAATCCAGGGGTAGTAGGAGAGGGAGGGTTTATCTTCAACCCTGAAGGAAATCAAGTGTTGCAATACTCCTAGGGTTTGGGAAAACGGACCAACAACCAAGCAAAATTATATCCTCTCCAACTGGGGCTTAAGTTAGTTAAAGAAATGAATCTTACCAAGATCATTATACTGGGAGACTCTCTCCTTACCATTCAGTACTTATATAGAGACTCCTTCCCTAAGAACAATAATCTAACTCAACTTCTTCATAGAATCAAGGGCATTTTGGGCCACTTTCATGCTAAGGCCTTTTTCATGCTCTTAGATCTCAAAATGTTGTTGCTTATAAAGACATAACGTGCTTACTAAAAGCAGGTCAGACGACTATCAATGAATTAATTGGACAGCAAAGTATTCCATAACTATACACTTACCAATATCAATCTCTATGAAGTGTAATAAGGTTGCATGCCCACCAAGTATAAAGGAGAATCCTTCTCATATTCATATCCCCCTTCAAAGTCTCATCACCTTGCGATTTGATAATAGTGGTATAGTTTATGGTTCAATGAGGGGGCAGAAATAGGGGTGGCATGGCAAACTGCGAGCGCAAAAGCCAAGTGAAGGTTCACAAATCAACATGCTCACATGTGTTAACTCTTGCAGTCAGACAATACAAGAAGGAACGATTCGAACAAGTAATTAAAACATGGATAGCTCCAGAGAAGTTGGCTATTCTGAAATTAAATGGTGATACACTTGTTACAGCGTGCGATTCCCTTAATACTGAGATTAAATTAATGGGGGAGCTTAGATGGATTTTTTATCTCCCTTCATGGTGGCCAAGCTTGCACTGGGTTTGGACGTTTTACCCCTCTACAAGGGAGGCTAATCATGTTGTCAATTGTGCTATACGTACATTGGGAATTCTTCAGGGAAATGATTTGAGTATTTGAAAAGTTGGCGAAGAGAAACGTTCTCACGAGATTGAGGGCAGTTGTGAGCTTCTATGTTGGTCAAGGTTGCACGCCACCTCTTAAGTTTGGCTTGTACAAGTGTGATTGGTCCCTTTAGAACATGGTCTGCTTCTTAGGAACAACTGAACGTTAAAACTCTTCCCACACCTAACTGTGACAAATTCGCTAACTCCTTTGAGCCTTGAGGTGCAATGGAATTTTCTATTTGATTGGGAAGCAGGGGTCCTCTACTGTCTTGGTTGTGACAGGGTAATTGGCCTTTGGAACTATTCCTCCAGATATCTCCTAGGCCAGCATGAATCTCACTATATTCACGGGTACTTCATAATCCTCTTCATGATTGTCATCTCTAATTCTGCTAGCTCTTTAAAGTTTTGTATGTAATTTTGGAAAAGTCTTGAGCCCGCACTCCTTTACTTCCTATCCCAACATCACTCTATACTCTTTGGCTCTTTTCTTGAACTCCTAAGCAATTTAAAGTTTCCTCTTTTAGACTTTTGAGAAACCCTTATGTTTGTTGGCTATACAGCCCCTTCTCATTGTCTTCTTAGTCTCTGGAACCCTTTCTCCATTGTTTATCTCGAATCTTGGTCTCCCCTCCCCATTTTGTGCTTAATGGTGCCCCCAAGAGGAACTCAAACTACAGGTGGTGGTTGCAACATTTGTAAATATTTCCCTCGGCACTTTGATGCTCTCCACATCAAAAATATGGATTTGCAATGGAAAATACATCAACAAATGAATATTGTCACATTTGTCTTGGAAGGGCTCTAGACACTCAAAGAAATAGTCCATCGACAGGAGGATGAATTGGATGCTCTGCGTAGGCATATTTCATAAATGCAAACACAGCATGAGACTAAACAGGTTCAAAGCTCTGTTAAAATTGGCAACTAGAGCCAAATTCCACCTTGGGTCTCCTCAGTTGATGGAGATAATAATTCCATTGATCCCTCTTTCCAAGAGGACCAAAATCGATATATAGACTGTCTAATATGGATAAGAAAAATATTTAATTATTCAAAAGAAATATGATAAGTCATGATTTGGTTTAGGCGGGAAAATTTGAAATTTGAATTTCCCACAAAAAGTTAAGGCCGGTTTCACCAAATCATCATATCTAAATTTGTATATAAGGATCTCTCCTCATCTCATTTTCACACATCAACTTGCTTGAATATGTGCCTGAACCATCCGAAGTCTTGATGGAGGTTGATGATCTGTTTGGGATAGGGCCGAGATTCTCCATGATGGACAGACGCATGTCTAGACAGTCATACTCAAGGAGGACGAAGGTCAGTTCTAGTTTTGGGTTCATCTTCAGCAACTAGGCCGAGATGCTTCGCTCAGGGTTTTTGTTGATCTAGTCTCTTTCGTGTGGGCACTCTCCTTGTCTTGATAGGCCGCAATCCTTGTGGTAATTGCAGGAGCACTGCAAGTTTATGCTGGACAAGCTGAAGGGGTCGTATGGTCTATATACCATGGCAAAATCAAGCTACAGGCAACGAGGGCAGGTTACATAAAGGAGGAGGTTGGCCACAGTAATTGGGTGTACTGTTGAAGGAAATTGAATGAGCTGAAGTGGTCTATAATGAATCCCTAACCAGGTTCTTGATCTACAATTGTTTCATCATCACATTGCCTAGGATCATCTGCCCAGTATAACACTGTTTTGGGTCCATTATAAACAGTAAAGATGACCGCACTATCTGGACTAGGACCGAGCTCTTCGTGAAGACTTCTTTGTTGCTGTTATGTCTTCTATTAGGGCAGAGTTTTGCTACTACTATTTGAAGGCTGAAAGGAAGATTTGCATGGGTTGTTTCTCTATTGTATTCTCTCCCTCTCCCTCTGCTGAACATTTGACGATTAATAATAAAAAGATTTGTTCAAGGGTTTTCCCCATCTTGGGGTTTTTCCCTGGCTTGTGCAATATTCTTTTGTTCTATTATCTTGGCTTGTCTTCAGCATTTCTCATTTATGTTCTTTCATTGATTACTATCATGTATTGTTTAATGTGATTGCTAATCGATTAATTGTTGAAATTTGGTTAATGGAGGACAGGTGGTGGTTCCCTAAGGCCTAGGGAAAAGTGTCCTAAAGAATTTAATTTTTCTCCTAAAGTGACTTTATAAAGTTATAAAGTCAAATCTAATTTAAAAGTGACTTTAAGTGATAAAGTTACTAAGTCTAATTTTAAAGTGACTTTAATAAAGTCAATGTGAAATTAGAAAGTGAAAAGTGACTTTGGAAATAAATGACTAAGAGGGTCTTTATTAAAGTGGGGTGAATTAAAAAATAGAAAGTGAGATTTAAATGAGCATTTAATCTCAGCCCTAGATCCAAAGCTATCTCAGCCATTAGATTTAGGGATCCCCAAAAGTCACTTAAGGTTAGGTTAAAGGAGAAAAACGAGAGAAAAGATCATTCAGTCTTTCATGAGCCGATTGAGAGAAGAGGAGAGAAAGCTAAAGAGAAATTTCTTAGCAGAGAGAGCAGCAAAAGATACACAACAAATTCGTACAACGGGAGGGCACATTTCCCAAGGCAGCATTTCCGTACAGCAGCATTTATTGGCACGTTTACCAAGACAGAAAATCCATACAGCAAGGTTGCACGCATTTTGAGGCAAGGTACAGCACAGTTTTCGAAGAGATGTTTCCAGCAGTCAAGGGCACAAATTTCGAGGTTGTTTCAGGGCTCGAAAGTTGAGGAATCACTGTTGTACGATTCCGTACAATTCATACAGGCAGATTCTGGCACATTTTCCAAGGCTGCAAATACAGCATTTAATGCTGTAATTTTTTTGTTAATTTTCTGTTTGCTGTTGGCACGATTTTCAAAGTGGGAGGTTGACATGGAAATTGAGATAAGTGGGTTTCGTATTTGCTGTAATTTTTTACTGTGTTTTACTGTTCACTGTAAAAGCATATTCAGAAATAAAGAGAAACTTTCGCACTGGGTTTCCCCAAGAGTTGTAGGGGGTTTTTCCAGGGCCATATTGACCAAAAATCAGCGTGTCCAATTTCTGTGTGTCGCTGATTTATTTTTCTGAGTTTTTATTTCTGCATTTTCAGCACTGAGAAATTACCAGAATTTGTGTTTTCAGAAAATATTTATTTTTCCAACTTGTTGAATGTATGGTTATGGGAATGGGCATTTAACTTTATGGGAGAAATAAGGAGACACTGAAAACTGGAGTGGGTCTTAAAATTTCTACATTAATAAACTCATGGTTTAATGAAGTAACTATGCAAAGCAAAGAACATGTCCTAAAATTAACATGGTATCAGAGCTCAGGTGAAGACAAGCCCAAGCAAAAGTGTAAGAGAAAACAATCACCAAGTGAAGTTTGTTGTCAAGTCTCCATGGTCTCCTCCCTCTACAAGTCTGAAGGCCCTAGCAAATCTGAGGCAAGGACGTATGTGGCAATGAAGTGAGGAGGTTTATGGGCAAGTCTAGGGCAGAATTTGGTGCGGATTTCTTGCTGTCTTAGGCTGATGGTGGAAAGGTAAGTAAGGATGTTTCTGTGCATATTTTAGCATGGTTTGGATCTCTGTTCAGTACCACAGAAAGCTGCAACCACTCAGATTGTTAGCACAGGTAAACAAGAGTGTTTTTCTAGTGCTGATGTGGACAGAATGTTGATGGTCCGATCTGAGAGTATCCAAGGCCTACAAAATGAATATCTTGGTCGTGAGATTAGAAGTCGTCCTGTGGAGATTACTCAAATCTCAGAAGTCTTCATCTTTGAAAGAAGTTGTTGCAGTCATAAAATAACTTATATTCAGCACCTGGTCAATCATTTAAGAAGCCAACCTTGTGACAGTTAGTCTGAGCATATATATTCTCTAAGTCTGGTCAGTATGATGAAAATTTCTAGCCTTCATTTTGAGCATGAGACTGTACATGATCTTAAAGGTGAAGTCAGGATTACTCTTCAAAATTCTGATCGTTCAAGAAAAGAAGAAGACTGGTCCTTCCATAGTTCTGAGCACAATTACTTAATTCAGACCCTTGTCTCTCCTATCTCGTTTCTATGCACAAGTAATATATACTCATAGCCTAAAATTCAGTTGAACCGACCAATAAACAGTGGTTGGAGCATTGAGGCTCAGAAATATGGGCTTGAATACTTGATTGGAGAAATAAACACTATTTGATCTACAAATCCTGGTCCACAATTGTCATCCAAATTTCTGAAGCATGCATCACCAGGTATGTGTTTGAAATTAAAGTTTTTGGTGGACGAATAAAATTCTGTCAGGAGATTGTTGTGACTACATTAAGGAGGTACGTGAAGGCAGTGTCACAATCAGCCCAAAATCTTGTGACAGTTTGCTTACTCGAGTTTTGTCTCACTTCTATAATTCTAATAGCTGCAGTCACCGTTTTATTCCAAACTCTCCCATGTCACAGTGCTGAGAATGAATCTCTTGCAATCGAGGCCAGAGTTCAGTAGAGGTATGTTTCATTGTGGTATCATGTATTGAAGCTTCCTAAGAGAAGAACCAAATATGAAAGGGTAACTCAAAGACTGGAAGTATGTAATCAGGTCCGATTCAAAGCCAATAAAAATTCTGAGTATATTGAAATGTGGGACAGTGTACAACATACCTTAAATTATACTTTTGGCACTTATGTCATAGCAGAGATGTGTGCAATAACGCCTGAAAGGACAAGTCTGGACTCGAGCGTTTCCCTATCAATCATCTTGAGGAGGGTTTGTTGATATCATCATGAAATACACAGCTATGATGACAGTAGAAGATATTTTTTAAAGCGAATCTCCAGTTTGTCACTTCAAGTTATTCTGAATATAATCATAAGGCATTTCCTGAATATAATAGCATCTATGTCCTGAAAGATATAATTGGAAGTAGACCAGCTTGACTCCTCGGTAACATTGTCAAGCACTCTCTCAGTATCAAAAGAAATGTTGCCTGACATCTCTAAGTCTTACAATGACTGAATTCTGTACATCAATCTCCATGATACAATGTAGCCTATCAGTCAGCTATAACTTTGTAGCATTGTTCATGTGTGCACAAGCTATTACAGTACCGTTGATCTTGACATCTTGGATAAGGGATGAAGTACATTTTGTAAACTTCAGTCTTAAAGATCAGTTACAAGATCTTGGCATCCCATTGTTGGCCTTTGATCATGAAGTACAGAGGCGGATGCGATGACAAAGACACATGGGAGTATTTCTAGTCAAAGATGGGGATGTGCATCTTGATTGATCCATGATAGCAAGGAAGAACCTCACCATCTGGTGGATGTATATGTATCCTAGTCTCTGGAGGAATTAAAATCAAAATTGGATTAATAAAGGGATATTTGCTACAACAGCTTCTGTCTGAGCTAGCACCATTTTTATTATCTCCATAACAATAGTTAAGCATGACTGCAGTACCCTTGTTCTCTCTGTATGCCTGAACCTGTGCAATTGTTGATGTCAGACTTCCTTCGGCCCTCCCATCATCGAAATCTTCTTGAAGATATTCAGAGGGAGTTTATTTCTCCCTTAACTTAAAAGTTTGATGTGATGGAGAAGCTGCTGGTCTGCATCCTTGGTGTTCTTGATAAACACCCTATCAGTCATATGCCTCGCTATGAAGTCTCTGAGTAGATCTGTGGAAGAACCCCATACATATATTGAATAGCTGCTTATTGAGATATCTCTGAAATCTAAGATTCCTTGTATATTCTGAAGCTGGCTCGGTTGGCAGTGTGATGGATGGAAAGAGCACATCTAGAGCTATACCTCTTGATTTGGTTACTCTGGAAGCATTATTAAGGTTGAATGTATATAGCAGCAAGTATGGCTTATTATGAAACCAGTTGGTTAAGCTCCTCCGTAAGCCATTTGTGCACATGATGAAAATCAACGTTGTATATTGCAATAATGAAAGTGGGATTCACCTTTCAGAGAATCCATGATTGGCTACAGGTACCACCTTATTTAGAATATGGTACAATCAAGCTCCATCATTTCAGGATGGATGTACAGGTTACCGTCATCCTCTCAAAGCCTCTTGGTAAGCCCAAAATTCATCCTCATTTAGAAAAGAGGCTGGGAGTCGTGGAAAGTCCCTTCTATGATGGTCTCGGTTGAAGACTGAGATCCGGAAGCTCCTGGGGGCTTGGGGTACTTATTGAGCTATGAGCGACCATAGGGTGAGTGGTTCACCTTCCCCTAGTGGTGCATTGTGTACAAGGTGACTAATTCACCTCCCCCTATGATACTCCATGATGGCTGACATGTGTGTAGGGTGAGTGGTTCACTATCCCCTAGGATTGCGAACACGTGTGTAGAGTGAATGGTTCACCTCCCCTACGAGCGATGAGATCTACATAGGATGAGTGGTTCACCTTCTCCTATGGCATATGAGCAGGATGAGTGGTTCACCTTCTCCTACGGACACCCCAGTGAGAGATGCATATAGGAATCTGATGACATGTCGGTGGGATATGGTTCATCCTTTCCCCACGTGTAGGATCCTTCCTACTATTGATGGTTTTTGCATGCGCGTAGGAGGTGGTTCATCCTTTCCCTACTATCTGTGTTCTTGCATGCGTGTAGGAGGTGGTTCGTCCTTCCCCTATATATGATTGTGATGTGTTTTTGTAGGATGTGGTTTGTCCTTTCCCTACATGTGTTTGTGATGAGTTTTCATAGGACGTGGTTTGTCGTTTCCCTACATATATGAGCAGGATGTTCGTTCCCTGTTGATGTTTATGTATCATCCTACCCAAGTAGTTCAGGACACATGGGAAGTACCTCTCATGGTGTTCATCAAATTGATCTGGGATCAAGTCTGGTTGAGGTTTTTACCTCTAGACTGACTTTGGGTCAATGGAGAGTGGCAAGGTCTTGTGACTCACTCTCGATCAATTCTTCTTTATTATTCATATCAGTGTTCAACAGAGCAGAGCATATCAGAGATGACAGAGATGGTTCATGATGACTGGATGGCATGATGATCTATGGCAGCAGATGGATTGGCGGGTGGAATTCTCCCTGGTTGAGAGGGAGTGTTAAAATTGGCAACTACGGCCAAATTCCACTTTGGGTCTCCTCAGTTGATGGAGATAATAATTCCATTGAATCCCTCTTTCCGAGAGAATCAAAATCAATATATAGACTGTCCAACTTGGATAAGGAAAATATTTAATTATTCAAAAGAAATATTATAAATCATGATTTGGTTTAGGCGGGAAAATTTGAAATTTGATATTTGAATTTCCCTCCAAAAGTTAAGGTCGGTTTCACCAAATCATCATATCTAAATTTGTATATAAGGATCTCTCCTCATCTCATTTTCACACATCAACTTGCTTGAATATGTGTTTGAAGCATTCGAAGGAGGTTGGCCGCATTAATTGGGTGTACTGTTGAAGGAAATTGAATGAGTTGAAGTGGTCTATAATGAAGCCCTAACCAGGTTCCTGGTCTACAGTTGTTTCATCATCACATTGCATAGGATCATCTGCCCAGCATAACATTGTTTTGGGTCCATTATAAACAGTAAAGATGACCGCACTATCTAGACTGGGACCGAGCTCCTCGTGAAGACTTCTTTGTTGCTGTTGTGTCTTCTGTTAGGGCAGAGTTTTGCTACTACTATTTGAAGGTTGAAAGGAAGATTTGCCTGTGCTTCTTCTCTATTGTATTCTCTCCCTCTCTCTCTGTTGAACATTTGACAATTAATAATAAGAAGATTTGTTCAAGGGTTTTCCCCATATTGGGGTTTTTGCCTGGCTTGTGCCATATTCTTGTGTTCTATTATCTTGGCTTGTCTTCAGCATTTCCCATTTATGTTCTTTCATTGGTTACTATCATGCACTGTTTAATGTGATTGCTAATGGATTAATGGGCTCGTGGTTGAATGAAGTAACTATGCAAAGCAAAGAACATGTTTCCTAAAATTAATAGTGCAGCCACCTGCCAACACTCGGTTTAATTTAAACAAGCCCCTTGCAAATTATCCCTCTACATTTTGATCATGTCCTCTTTTCTAGATTTGTTCTTTTGCTAGATTAGTTCTGCGGGGATTATGTATGTAGAATGCTTACAATAGTATAAGTGTTGAAAAAGTGTAACTAGGATCGGTCTTCATATTGACTCTGTAATTATGTATTTATGTAAAGAAGAAGACAAAGATAATAAAATGTATTTTTGTTATGCTTGCTTCATGGGTTTCATGAGCAAGATTTTTATTATAGGTCAAATAGACTTCTTCTTGACGTCTATTAGGGTTTGTCTTCTGATAAATGTAATTAAGTGTCATGTATATGAAGTGGCTAGTCTAAAGGGAATGCTCCAAGACCTTCCCATAAATCTGTGGAGGAAAGGCTTATATAAGCCCTCATCATTCAACGCTGGAAGATAAGCTTCCATACGCAGTAAACTAGTCGGCCTACATGCTGGATGATTGGTCGGCCTAAATACAGGGCATGTGCACTTTATATACCAAAGAACTTGCGGCTCATTTGACCACCAAGTGATGCGGATCTCTTTGTAATATAACAGTGTTTATGCGAACTTAAGATCAAGGAAAAATACGAGTCTAACACAGAGACAGATGCGGACATAACTGTGATCAAGTGCAGGTTCAAGAACAGAAAACAGCGGATACATCTGTGATCAAGTGCAGTCTTCAGGAAGGGTATAAGTATAGGCTAAAGGACAGAGAAAGATGGGGATTTGTTGTGAGATGAAGTTTGGATTATATTCGAATTTAAAGCAACGTTCAAGCATGTTAAGTACTGAGGTAAAATGCGGATGGAAAAGTTTGTGGATTACTCTGAAGCAGTGATTACGACCCAGTGTGAAGAAGCTATGGATCCAGTGAAGGAGTTGTGGATTAGTATGGAAGAAACATGTATGCATAACTGTAACTTACCCATAGTGATGTGCACTTAAGTGAGAATACTGTATGATCCTATCTTCAAGACACACAATGGAAAAGTAATATATCTCAAGTGTATTGTTGAAATTTGGTTACCGAAGGACAGGTGGTTCCCTAAGGCTTTGATCTTTGGCCTAGGGAAAAGTGTCCAAAAGAATTTAATTTTTCTCCTAAAGTGACTTTATAATTTTTATAAAGTCAAATCTAATTTAAAAGTGACTTAAGTGATAAAGTTACTAAAGTCTAATTTTAAAGTGACTTTTAATAAAGTCAATGTAAAATTAGAAAGGGAAAAGTGACTTTGGAAATAAATGACTAAGTGGGTCTTTATTAAAGTGGCGTGAATTAAAAAATAGAAAATGAGATTTAAATGAGCATTTAATCTCAGCCCTAGATCTCAATCTATCTCAGCCATTGGATTTAGGGATTCCCCAAAAGTCACTTAGGGTTACGTTAAAGGAGGAAAATGAGGAAAAGGTCATTCATTCTTTCATGAGCAGATTGAGAGAAGGAGAGCAAGAGAGCAAGGGAGATTTCTGAGCAATGAGGAGAAGGAGGCAGCAGCTTGGCACACATTCCAAGGCAGCATTTCAGCAAGACCATACCGCTGATTTAGCACACAGTGAGGCAGATTTTTGGCACGATTTTTTAGGAAGGAAGGCCGTACAGCAGGGCCGTACAGCAGATTTGCACAGATTTCGAGGAGCAGAAATTTGAGGGAGGCCGTACAGCAAGTGGCTGTACCCTTGGCACGCATTTCGAGGCAGAAATCGTACAGCAGATTTTGTAGCAGCTTGCACGCATTTCCAAGCAGGCCGTACAGCAGCATTTAAGGCTGAAATTTGGCACAAAAATCGAGGAGGCCGTACAACATTTATTGCTGTTTTGATTTTCGCTGTTTGCACATTTTCTGAGGCAGTGGTTAAGCACGGAAAACGAGATAAGTTGTAAAAGTTTGTTTGCTGATTTTTTGCTGAATATTTCTCTCACTGTAAAAAGCATTTTCCAGAAATAAGGAGGAGCTTTCGAACTGGTTTTCCCCAAGAGTTGTAAGGGGTTTTTCCAGGGTCATGTTGACCAAAAATATCTGTGTCAAAATGTGTGAATGACTGTTTTTATGCTTGCTGATTTTTAATTCTGCATTTTCCAGCATTCTAAAAAAATTTCTAGAATTTGTGTTTTCAGCAAAATTTATTTTCCAGTTTGTTAAATGTATGGATATGGGAAAGGGAATTTAACTATTTTGGAGTAATAAGGTGAAAAACTTAAAACCGGGGTGGGAAACTATAAATTTGTACATGGTATCGAAGCTTGAGTGCTGAAGTGCAGTTTGGGACAGCAAGGAGGAAAATTACAGCCTGCTGATTTTTCACTCAGAAAATTCCAGCAAGCTGATTTTTCACAAACAACAGTTTTATCTTTACCACAGCAGTGGTATATTTCAGTTTTAGGACAGCAGGATGTCTTTGGGACTGAGGGTGGAGGATAGGTTGTATGGGCATTCCAATTACAGCATTTGGAAGGAGAGAATGCAGAGTATCTTTGAGGAGGCAGAAGTCTGGGACATTATGGTGCATACCACACAGAACCCTGTAAATGTGCCCACTGATGCTACTCAGTTGGCATCATATAATAAAAAGAACAACAAGGGTAAGAGACTGATTCTAGACGGAATCAAAGACCATTGCATTCCTTATGTGAGAGGAAAGAGAAATGCTCATGAGATGTGGAGAACATTGTCCAATCTCTACCAGAGTACCAATGAGAACTGGAAAATGGTCCTGAAGGAAAAGCTGAAGACCATTAAGATGATAGATGATAGTGCGCATTTGGATGCGAACAAAAGACTACTAAATACTTGAAAGAGAGATGAGTTGGCGATTGTTGGAGACATTCCACCCGCGGAGTTGGTGCGGATTGTAGTGAATGGCCTCCCCGCGTTCATGGATGAACTTGCGTGGGGTTTGTGCATGTGAGACCCTTCCCACATGGGAAAGGTTTTGGGATGATTGCATTCAGACAGAGATCAAGAAAGGTTAGCTTGGGGCAGCCAAGCCAGTTGAGCAGGATGAGGATGTAGCACTGTTGGCAGGATGCAAGAAAGGCGAGGTAAAGGTAAACAGGATAACTCACAGAAGGACTATTCCAAAGTGAAGTGTTGAAATTGTCAGAAGATGGGACACTATGCAGTTGTGTGTCCGGAGAAGAAGAAGAAGAAGGGGAAGAACCAGAGCATGGCAGCTTCAGCAGAGGTTGAGGACTTTGCAGATCGCTTTGACCGGGAGTTTGGGTTCATTGCGTGTGAGTCTTCTAGTGCAGGATTATCTGCCATAGAGGTTCAGAGGGAGCATGCATTTCCCTCGATTAACGGAGCATCTTCGGGTATCTGGTATGTGGACAGTGGGGCTTCACGTCACATGACAGGAGTCCGTGAGTACTTCTCAGAGCTTTCAGAGAGTGGCACTGATGTAGAGGTAGTACTCGGTGATGACGGAGTTGTTAGAGCAGTCGGTGTGGGAACATTGACATTTCAGAGGGAGTCCAAACCTCCCTTGAAGGTGTCAGATGTTCTTTATGTGCCAGGGATGAGGAAGAACCTCATATACGTCTCAGCTTTGGAGGACAGAGGATATGAGATACTATTCAGGGGAGGACAGGTGTTGATGTATCCCAGGGGCACTCCAGCTGATTCAGCTAGAGTGATAGGTGTACGCCATGAAAAGGTGTACAAGTTTGCATTTCAGTCCCTTTTGGCATTGAGCAGTAGCACTGACAGCAGAGCTAGCAGTTCTGAGTTGTGTGAGATTTGGCACCGCAGGATGGGGCACATGTATCATGGAGCCTTGAGGACTTTGCGGGAGATCACTACAGGTGTGCCAGATTTCAGTACTGATCACCTTGATACTTGCAGAGGATGTGCGATGGGCAAGTTTGCCAAATCCCCTTTTCCCAGCAGCGACAGCAGAGCGACTAGGATACTTGATTTGATTCATTCTGATGTGAGCGGTCGGATGTCTCATGTTTCCTTGAGTGGATATGAGTACTATGTGTTATTCATTGATGATCACTCCAGGAGGACCTGGATTTATTTCTTGAAGACCAAGAGTGAGGTCTTCAAACGGTTTCAGGAGTTCAGAGCTCTTGTGGAGACACAGACAGGTCGGAAGATCAAGTCCCTGAGGTCGGACAATGGAGGAGAGTACACCCTTGGAGAGTTTGTTGACTATTGTACGGAGGCAGGCATTAGGAGGGAGCTCACTGTTCCTTACAACCCCCAGCAGAACGGGGTTGCGGAGAGGAAGAACAGATCCATCGGAGGGGCTGCCAAAGCCATGTTACATGATTAGGGGTTGCCATTGTTTTTGTGGGCAGAGGCCTGCAACATAGCTGTTTATTTGCAGAACAGGAGTCCGCATCGTGCCTTGGGGCACATGACTCCGGAGGAGGCTTTTTCTGGGAAGAAGCCTGATATTGGTCATCTTCGTATCGTTGGGTGCATTACATACTCCTACATACCCAAGGAGAAGAGGACCAAACTAGAGCCCACCGCAGAGAAGGGTATCTTTGTGGGCTACAGTGAGACCTCCAAGGCCTTTCGGATTTACATTCCTGCGCAGAGGAAAGTTGTTGTCAGGCGGGATGTAAAGTTCGAGGAGGACAGGGCCTTTAGGAAGTCACGGGAGTTAGAGTATCTGGATCAGCCAGACCCTCAGCAGCAGTTGAGTCAGTCGCAGGGATCCAGTGGGCAGGGATCAGGAGGATCCGGAGGTACATCTATGACGATGTCAGGTCCGTCAGTGGGGAGTGGCTCATCGAGTCAGAGAGGTGGTGCTACGGGCAGCATGCAGAGCAGTCTACAGAGCAGTTCACTGGGGATTCCATTGATGGACAGTTCACACGGTACCTCGGCTTCTACAGGTTTAGGTGCAGGCAGGAGGACAGCAGACAGATAGTCAGGAGTTCAGGCTCCTGATGATGATGAGGAGGAGGAGTTTCATTCTCCAATGGGAGAAGTATGCTCAGGGAAGAGGAAGCCCAAGTGGCTTCGGGACACCCTGAGAGATGCCACATCTGTTGCTGAGCCTAAGAGGCCGGTCAGAGAGAGCAGACCACCTGAGAGGTTTTGTAGCTATATGGCAATGGCTACCAGCATCCTTGACTCTGAGCCTTCTAGCTATGAGGAGGCAGCTAGCCAGCAGGTCTGGAGAGAGGCCATGCAGGATGAGTATTCTTCTATCATGAAGAATGATGTTTGGGAGGTGGTGCCGAGGCCTGAGGGCAAATCCGTGGTTACTTCCAGATGGCTTTACAAGGTAAAGCATGCTGCAGATAGCAGCATTGAGAAATTCAAAGCGAGGTTTGTGGCTAGAGGGTTCTCCCAGGTAGAGGGAGTTGATTATGAGGAGACCTTCGCTCCCGTGGCTCGATATACTTTGATTCGCTCCATTATATCGATAGCAGCAGAGATGGGTTGGAAGATCCACCAGATGGATGTGAAGACCGCATTTCTCAATGGCTTCATACAGGAGGAGGTGTACATTGAGCAGCCACGGGGCTTTGAGGTGCATGGGAAGGAGTCCCATGTGTGCAGACTGAAGAAGGCCCTTTATGGCCTGAAGCAAGCTCCCAGAGCTTGGTACTCCAGGATAGATACATACTTGCAGAAGATGGGTTTCACAAAGAGTGAGGCGGATCCGAACCTTTACTATATTGTGATAGGTGAGGAGCCTCTCATTCTGGTGCTGTATGTGGATGACTTAGTCATTACAGGTGCAGAGAGACTCATAGAGCACTGCAAGAGAGATCTTGCGGCGGAGTTTGAGATGAAGGACATCGGCTTGATGCATTACTTTTGGGTTTGGAGGTGTGGCAGGAGGAGGGGCATTTCTTCCTGGGGCAGGGGAAGTATATTGTGGATATCCTTGGCAGATTCCACATGGAGGATTGTAAACCCATGTTGACACTGATGATCACCAACTGGAAGAAGCTTCATGCTTCGGATTCCGAGTTGGTGGATCCCACATTGTACAGACAGCTGATTGGTTCCTTGATGTATTTGGTCAACACTGGACCAGATATTTGTTTTGCAGTCAACACGATGAGTCAGTTTATGTGTGAGCCTAGGAAGGTTCACTGGGTGGCTGCAAAACACATTTTGCGGTACTTGCAGGGGACAGTGGATTATGGTCTGGACTACAGGCAGGGGGATGGAGTGAGATTGGCAGGTTACACTTGATTCTGATTGGGCGGGTTGTGCTTCTGATAGGAAGAGCACTTCAGGGTGCTGTTTTGGGTTGGGTTCGGCAGTGGTGTCATGGTTCAGCCGGAAGCAGCAGTCAGTAGCATTGAGTTCAGCATGAGCAGAGTATATGGCAGCCAGTCTAGCTAGTTGTGAGGCCATTTGGCTTCGCAAGATGTTGTTTGGCTTATTTGGTCAGCCGTTGAGACCTTCAGTGATTTACTGTGATAATCAGAGTTGCATTAAACTCACGGAGAATTCAGTATTTCATGACAGGTCAAAGCATATCGGGATCAAATATCACTTCATCAGAGACTATGTTCAGAAAGGAGCTGTGAAGCTTGAGTATATTCCCACTGATGAGCAGGTTGCAGATATTCTTACCAAAGCCTTACCACGGGGCAAGCATGTCTACTTCGGAGACAAGATGGGTGTGGTGAGGAACACCTTCCTCGGTAAGAGGGAGTGTTGAAATTTGGTTACCGGAGGACAGGTGGTTCCCTAAGGCTTTGATCTTTGGCCTAGGGAAAAGTGTCCAAAGAATTTAATTTTTCTCCTAAAGTGACTTTATAAAGTTATAAAGTCAAATCTAATTTAAAAGTGACTTTAAGTGATAAAGTTACTAAAGTCTAATTTTAAAGTGACTTTAATAAATTCAATGTAAAATTAGAAAGGAAAAGTGACTTTGGAAATAAATGACTAAGTGGGTTTTTATTAAAGTGGGGTGAATTAAAAAATAGAAAGTGAGATTTAAATGAGCATTTAATCTCAGCCCTAGATCTCAATCTATTTCAGCCATTGGATTTAGGGATTCCCAAAAGTCACTTAGGGTTAGGTTAAAGGAGGAAAATGAGGGAAAAGGTCATTCATTCTTTCATGAGAAGATTGAGAGAAGGAGGAAAGCGAGAGCAAGGGGAGATTTACTCTCAGTGAGGAGAAGGAGGCGGCTGACTTAACCGTATTCAAAAGCGACATTCCCGTGAGCCGTCTGAGCGGTTAACACCGCAATGACGGTGCAGCACGATTTTGAGAGGAAGGCCGTACGAGCGGGCGCTCGCGGTTGCAGTTTCGGGGAGCGAAATTTGAGGAGGCCGTACGGCAGTTGCGCTGCTTTATTTGTCATTTGAAATGAAATCGTACAACGAATTTTGTGGCCGACTTGCACGCATTTCTAGGCAGTCGTATAGCAGTATTCAAAATTTGAAATTTGGCACAAAATTGAGGAGAACGTTAACATTATTATTGCTGTTTTGATTTTTTCTGTTTGCACACTTTCCGAGGCAGTGGTTAAGCACGGAAAACGAGATAAGTTGTAAAAGTCTGTTTGCTGATTTTTTGCTGAATATTTCTCTCACTGTAAAAATCATTTTCCAGAAATAAGGAGGAGCTTTTGAACTGGTTTTCCCCAAGAGTTGTAGGGGGTTTTTCCAGGGTCAAGTTGACCAAAAATATCTGTGTCAAAATGTGTGAATCACTGTTTTTATGCTTGCTGATTTTTAATTCTGCATTTTCCAGCATTCTGAAAAAATTTCCAGAATTTGTGTTTTCAACAAAATTTATTTTTCAGTTTGTTAAATGTATGGATATGGGAAAGGGCATTTAACTATTTTGGAGTAATAAGGTGAAAACTTAAAACCGGGGTGGGAAAACAGAAATTTCAACATGGTATCAGAGCTTGAGTG